>CP111157.1:0-1200000 GCA_026367775.1 Exserohilum rostratum
TCCCTAACCCTAACCCTAACCCTAACCCTAACCCTAACCCTAACCCTAACCCTAACCCTAACCCTAACCCTAACCCTAACCCTAACCCTAACCCTAACCCTAACCCTAATATATATAGATAGTAGAAGTAAGAAGAGAAGATTAAGTAGTATAGAGTAGGAAAGAGAGAGAAAAGGTATTAATAGAGTTAAGATTGTTATATCTACCTTAGTCTATCTACTTAACTATAGCTATTTTAAATACTTAAGTCTAGATAGACTAGAAGATTTTATAGTACTATTAATATCTAACCTATATTAATAGTCTTATTATAGACATTAATATATTAATCTTAAGTAGATATTAAAGTATAATAGCTTTTAGTAATACTATTAGATCTTATAGATCTAGTAGATCTAATATTACCTAGCTAGTATCTAATCTAATAGATTAGATAAACCTAATAGATCTAATAGAGAATAGCTAGTAGCTTATTCTCTAACATCTACTACTACGTAATTATAGCTTATTACCTAAGATTCTATAACTCTTGTAAGTTTTGTGTGTTTTTATTATTCTTATTATTACTTAGAGTTAGTATTTTATTATTAATTACTAAGTGTAGTACTAGTCTAGGACACTATACTAGTCTACTATTACTAGCTTAGGATTAAGAGTAATTATAAGATATCTTAAATCTTAATTAGGTGTACTATTAGTTAATTCTTCTATAAGAACTTAAAGGTAGTTAAAGTATTATATAAGGGTTAGCTATACTTCTCTAATCTTAGTCTAGGTTAGAGTAAGTAGACTAAAGTAGTAGTCTATAAGATTATTTAGTAAGTAATATATAGAAAAAAAGTTATAAGATTTAACTAAAGAGTAAATAATTAATTCTATATAAGTAGAATAACTAGTATTAATCTAGGTAAGAGATAAACTATTCTAAAAAGAGTTAACTATAATAAGTGTAATAATAAAATCTAACCAATTCTTATACCTATTACCTCTAGTTCTACTATCTATGCTATCTCCCTTATGCGAGATAGCATAGATAGCACTACTATCTGTTCCTGCGCTACTATCTGAGATAGCTAGCCTTGGCGAGATAGCACATCACGTGATCCTAAGCCCCGCGATAATTATTACCTTCTAACGTAGACATCTATAGGCTCCCTGCCTCCTATCCGTCGTCAAGGAGAGAATCCTTCTTGTTACCTCGTAACACTATAGTAAGAACCTAGCTAATACATCTGTAGTAATAGAACCTATACTTATGCCTATCTTCCTATCCTTAAGCTCTACTATAACAGTAGTAGTTATGCTTATCTTATAGTATTACCACTACAGTCTACTAATTTAATTAGTAGGTTATAGTTATTAGTTAATTAATTAGTTAAGATAGTTATAGGCTAGTAGAGGTAGTAAAACTCTTAATTATTAAACTATAAGAGGTTTTCTAATTAAAGACACGTGTAGATTACTATAATAAAAGACTATAATAAACTTAATAGTAGAAACTAATTATATTAATTACTCTCTCCTACCCTCTAGTAGCGCGTAGACGCGCCGCCTTATAAGCGCAGTCGCTATTGTTTTTTGTATCAGATAAGCGGCTAAGTATTAGCCTTGCCTAGGGGTAGACCTTAGCGCTCAGTTCTAATCGGCCCGGATCACAGAATCCGGGTGCTCGATCACACCCGGATTCTGTCACTAATCTGACAAAAGCATTCACAGAGGCTGCGCAAGACAGCGAAGGCCGCCTCCTAGAAGGGTTTTAAAGAGGCGACGTAGTGCCATCTTAAGAAGAGGGGTATTATAACAGGCTAAACGCCCTTTAGATAGCTTCTTAATAGAATCTTAGTTAAGTAGTAGACGCTAGGTCTTACTCTACAACCTAGCATCTATGCAACGCCTAAGCGGCGCTTAGATAACGCGCTTAGACACTTAGTGCAACCTTTCTCTAACAAGTAAATAAACACCACGCAAGTAGACTCTATAGCTCTCTATCGAACACAACCTCTTGTATACCTCGCGATTGCTCCCCGGAGCGCAGCCCCTTATACTAGTGATGACAAAGTGTTACTACAAATCTAACGCAATTCACCACCAGAGATTGATAGTGCCGACAGTTTAGATTTGCATGAATCATTGTGCATGAACGAGATGCGCTAAGGGGCGCTAGTGTGAAGCCTTCGCGTCGTTCTGCAGTCAGTTGGCGGCTCCACCAGACACTGACGAAACCGATCTGCCCGAAAAGACGTGCATGAACGAGATGCGCTAAGACCGCTAGGGCGCAAACCTAAAGCATTCAACGCTGTGCCGTCGTTAGTCAGAGCTTGTCATCGTGAATAGGGTGCTTTGGTGAGATCATGTACTCGGGTCATGATAGTGTAGTGCGTGTCGGATTAGAGTTAGAGCCCGTGCCGGCGCTGGATGGGTGATCGGAGATCCGGCTCCGACAAAAATGCATAAACGAGGCGATCTGCCGACATCAGGCCAGGTTTCTGCACAAGCTATGACGACATAATTCGCTCACTCGCTTCTTGTGCTAATGGGGCAGCAACAGAGATGCAAGACGTCGTAGCCTAAGTGATTCTGATGTAGACACGACTCGGCTCTGATGCCGCCTGATTATTGCGAGCGATTTTGCCTGCTTTGCGCTTAACCCTATGGCTGGCGCATATTCGAAGTCTACGTCTTGGATGTAACTCTTAACACCGCTGGATAAATGCATTATTGGCGACTGTGCAAACTCCTTCTATTGCAAAGGCTAGCCCCCATTCGTGCATGCTATAGGTGGTATAATGTCCGAATCCTTTGCGAGATCACATCGTTGTCTGCTTTTATCGGTCTTCTTTGCAGATTGTCGGCAGCAAATTTTATCAAAGACGGAAAAATAACCACTGGTACGATAGTCAAGTTACACTCAGAGGTCGGCCGGCGAACAGTCGTGTAGTATAAGCGGTTGCTCGGTCGAATCCTGACGAGAAGGCGGCAAAACGTATTGAAGCTCGACTCGGCGAAATCACCTCGTAGTTGTTTCTCAATTGGCTGGAAGCGCACTCTCGGCTCGCTGCTTCTTTTCGCAGTTCCCCGTCGCGATACACATGACAATACAAATCTCGTCTTCCCTATCAAAGGACCCGCTCACTGCAGCGTTGACTAACTTTGTCACGACACGTCCAACCGCCCTTCAAGGAGTATCTTCGTTACTCGCCACGCCGGACTGCGGCGCTATGTTGGCGCCGCACGATTGCAAACTTGATTTAGCGACTGTTACCCATTTAAGACGAGCCCTGTTGCGCTGTCTCGATCTCCTTATGTCGACAGCGTCAAGAGGCTGTTGCTGGAGCAGGGATGCGTCACTGAGACAGCGCAGCAGGCTGGAGACGCTCTTCTCCCTCTCCTGCGTCGAGAAGGCGCGCACATCAAATGACACCATCGTTAACATGATGTAGGTGAGCAATTCCCAGTGTGCGAGAACCAATATCACAAGAGGGTCGCGCGCTGCAAGGCGACTTGTGGCATTGGGAACGAAGCGCAACCAGCTTCGAGCGGCGTACATGGTGCCTAGAGCATCCTCGAGAGAACGACATTGAAGAGGGAAATGGCGGCAATTCCAAACCAAACACCCAAGCTCTGTGACCGCTGCGCGAAGCTCGTCATCACTTTTGCAACGTCTTGCTAGGTATTGTATCGAGCGTAGCAGCTGGTCCAGGAGCTGGTGTCCTTGGGCCTCCGGCAGCTGGTGAGGCTTGGATGGTGATTGGGAACTCTGTATCGCCGGCTCGATGGTCTCAAGATCCTTTTGGGACAGCGATCGGTCGAGCTGTCGAGTCTGGTCAGTGATAGAGTCGTTTCGGTAGCGAGCATTAAGAGGAGCGCATTTATATCTAACGATGTTCTAAACTTACAACATCAGAGCCTTTTAAAAGACGAACATATTCGTCTCTAAGTGAAAATGTTAGTGTGCGCCAACAGTCGAGGGATACGTGGCATGTGTGTCATGCATACTTGTCTGGAGCAAACCATGATAAAAGTCTTGCACATCCAAGAAGGCCTTGCCGCAAAATGGACGCTTGTTGAGCGCTGGAGCTTCCAGTCTCTAGTTCACGTATCATGGCTTGCATGCCATCAATCGCCTTGAGCCTATAGTGGATTTCGATGGCGCACAGCGATGAATCGTGGGTTATGGGAAGCAAGCTGGCTGCTGCGACGCTGTAAAGCGAGTTCCGCAGCGGCTCGTTGTGGGCGGCCATGGCCATAAGACTGATGTCATCAGCCAACAGTACAGTACGCGGGAATGGGCCCGCAGCGTGGGCAGATTGGATACCGTGCGAAATGATTGCATCCGGTGAAGTACTCCGAGACGCGGGTAGCAGAAAGGTCTTGATAGGCATAATGCACACGACTCAGGAGCCTCTGCTCAATCTCGGTAGTAGGGGCTGGCCAGGGGGAATTGAGTGGTTGCGGCACATCCAATGCGCACACCTCAAGTCTCGCGATTCCGTGTGAATGCGATGCAGCGGCTGTCCGGGTCGAGCTTTGACCCATATCTTTGTCATTATAGATACACGTTTTCGCAACACTGGAACGCCTAGATTCTAGCCGTCGGCATTGAGTGCTTGTGAAATGTTAGTGGCGGTAGAAATTGATGAGAGTGGCCTACCAGGCAGGTCTGAGCTCATCGCATTTGATACGTCGCCCACGGCAGACAGTACATCCAGTCTTCACCTTGCGATGAGCTTGCTTCGATGCGCCGCCGCTGCTAGCAATACTCGATTCCATGGCTGACAGCATGTGCAAAAGGATGCTATTTCGGCATGGTTGTTCAGTTGGCAATACTTCTCCGCACAGAGTGAAGTCAAGCCGGAGGATAGTGGCGGGCATCCACGTGACGCCCAAGAACACTATTTTGATGAGCAACTCCTGGATTTCAATACCGATTCTCCTGCCATGAACATGCCCTTTGGTCTCGAAGAAGCACGAAATCCTTCAACGCGTAACTCTTTCAACTGATTTGCAGCGTATGGTAGTTGCTGTACACCAACCCACATACTTGGATGCAGATAGAGCGTTTTTTTATCTTATGGCGTGGCAAAAATTTTCGAAAGATGCGGATCCAACTTTATCGTCGAATGGTATACTTCGTGGAAATTGTTGGTATAAGCGTAAGATAAGATTGCTGCTGTACCCGGTCATTGTTGGTTTCAATTACAAGATATCTGACACCACTGCTCCAATCATTTCGTCAAACTCCTCGACTCAAACTCCCGAGGTTCACAACATGTTGATTCTAAAACCAGGTCTTATCCACGGTTAGGAAAGAATAACCGTTTTCGATAGTTATCGTACATCAGTTTGTCCATGTCGATGGTCTCTTCTCCAGCTGTAAAGTCGTCTGATTGGCCTCTTTGCACTGCCAAAGAATTTAAGGAGGTATCATAAGCGATTGATGAGAGGTTCGTAGGTGATTTTTGTTCTGTCAGAGATGACAGACCTAAAGATGTTATAAAGGACATGCTCATGGCTAGTGGCGATGATGTTTCGTTGCAATCGGGTGCTTCAACAGAAGACGATTGTTTGGTGTTTGTACTTTCGCTAGGTGAGGATGAGGACAATGAGAAGCCATACTCCAAGCCTCTACTGTCAGGCATTTGCCTGCTAGACGACAAACTATCACTCTTGTGCAGTCTATGCTGTATATAGGTATCGCCAGGACGCCCAATTGTCAGTGAATGCTACTTCTGATCGCCGGGATGCCCGATGCTTTCCGCGGCATATGTTTGGGTGTACTTGAGCATTCCTTTGAAACAGGCACGTTGGTTTGAAGTTGATAGTCAAGCTTGGCGCCGGATATTGCTTCTCTTGGGCGACGGACCCGGCTCCGTCGAAAACCCCAAACCTTTTGTTATGGATGGGCACTTTGGCCCGTCCCAGCTCTGACTGTTATCTCCCGTCCCGATCCGTATTTTAACCGACTAGCAGATACTGGGATCGGTACGACTTCTACGCGGTCTGGTTCCAAACAACGTTCGTGGCCGCATGCTGTGAATCATCTTAGATATTCGCCTAGCGTATTCTGCGATACCTAATCATAAGAGCTGCCGGGCCTGTTTGCGGCAAGTGAGTACATCATAGACTGTTATCTTGATTGACGGTTGCAGCCGTTGTGACATCGACGTGTAACTACTTTTGTTGACTGGAAGCCTTTTCTCGTCCTTGCTGTGCTCAACCATTTACGTTGCAGCTATACTCTCGTCACTATATGCTCCAGTACAGCTTAGCTATAGATGTACAGTCATCTTCAGCCAAAATGGGACAACGCTAGCTGATTGACTATTGTACGAATAACACAAAAGTTCGATCTAAAAGAGAAATGGCCTGACTTTAGCGTGCCAGTACTAGCCTGATGATGACTGACCATAACTTTCTATCTCGATACATGGACAGGGGCTGGCAACAGCGGTGCGTACAAGGAACGAGACATCGATAAGTCATGTTCTGCACCGTAGTTCAGAAGGCTACCAGTCACTAGTAAAGCTACAGGATAAGAAAGTAGGCTAACCATATACTAGAAACTGCGGTATCTGGAAAGTCTCAAAGGAAAAAATGCCGATGAAGTAATACAGGGCAACTGATTGCTCTTCCGCTGAATGAGCTGATGTGGCCAGCTTCTGTATATTGGCGTAGCTATCAAGAGTCTAGCGACATACCATTAAAGCTTGTGCGCCTCTTACCTTTGATCTTGAAGAATTTAACAAGATCATCATCGCGCTTTTGCTCGAGTACCTTAATGTCCTTGCCCGTAAGCTCTTCCGCAACACTTGTGCCCAAAGCATCGACACTCTGCACACTCCAATCGAACTTATGGGCCTGCATATCTGCTAGCCAGGCCTGACTCGCAGGTCCCAAATGCTCTATCATATGCTTGAATCCCTCTATTCCACCGCCACCTCCCATCGCGTTTGCCAAAAAAGGGCCGACCATAGCCCAACGAGGTCCCAAGCTGGTGGTGACGCAGGCATCTATGTTTATAGTTAACGCGTGTACACAGGCTTTGACTGGAAGTACTCACCTAGGTCCTGAGCTGAGACTATTCCACGGGCTACCAGACTATAGGCCTCATTGCAAAGGGCAGCTTGAAGACGGTTGGCGACGAAGCCAGGAATCTCTTCCTTGATGTGAACCGGACGGCGTCCTACAGATGTATAAAATTCCAGTGCATTTGAAATGACCGAAGTGCTTGTCTTTGGATGAGGAACAACTTCCACGAGGGGCATCAGGTGAGGCGGGTTGAATGGATGACCGATCAGTACTCGCTCTGGATGGCGACATTCACTGATAAATTTCGAACTTGGAATACCTGATGACGAAGAAGCAATCACAACCTCTGGTCGTACAGCTGCGTCGATATCGGCAAGAATTTTGATCTTGAGGTCTGGCCTTTCGGGAGCGTTCTGCATGGCTGCTTCAGTGCCTTATCGAGATATCTGAATCTATGCTCTTACCTCCTGGATGAAGTCAACCTTTTTGTAGAATTCGCCAAGACTTGGGCCAACAAATTCATAATTCGAAAGAGAAGCACTAACAATAGGAGTGGTAATGTTAGTGTACGCCTCAGTGATGGATAAAGATTCAAGGCATACTTTTGTTCAAGGCCCATCAATTCCATGGTAGGCCAAATGGCTTCCAGATAGGCAGCAAGCTTTTCTGCCGCCCCAGGAGCTGGGTCTGCCACATATACGTGTAAACCATGAGCGAGGAAGAGACCTGTCCATGACGCTCCAATGACGCCGGTGCCGACAATACCAACTGTACGAACAGTCATCTTGGAATCCAACGTGGTAAAATGAAGAAATTCACAAGGAGTTGATGGGTGTGCCGTGCTTTTCGAGATACGCGGCTTCTAAAATATTTTTGCTGTTCAGTACAAACCGAATTTCGAGGAGATAAGCAGCTTTACAAACCCCATCACTTATATACAACACTATCCCACCACGAGACCAAATACCTTACTCAATTGGAATGCCTCAAGTCGGACATTAGGTCAAACCCACAAGCGTATCTGCGAGCTAGATCACCCAGATCAGCAACCTGCATCACGCCATCTCTTTCAACACCCCACTGGACACGAAAATAAGCACTAGTAGATAGTTTAGAGAATCATCGCGACGTAACGTAGTGTCAGATTAAAATGGATAGTCCGCCACGCCACGCCCGGAGACGCATACGGGCCTTAAGATGGGCACTAATAGCATTGAAGCTTGTCATGCGGAAGCTTGACCTTGAATCCTACCCAATGGCGAGCGTATCCGAAGAGATTCCTTGAATTTGTTCTACCTACATGCTTGCATGCAAATATCACCAAATGTCGCATTCGGTCATTTCAACCATTAGCGGCTGATCTCATAGCCGAGGTGACCGGCAGCTATGATGATTGGCTGAGAAGATAGCGGTCCAGTAGGCCAATGGAATGCGCCCTTAAGCAACCGAGGCTTAATATCATTGGTCCCATCATCTTACGCACGCAACTTCCCTTACGCATTCAATACGGCGATGGACTGGTACTGGACCGGCACCGAACCGGTATCGAACCACCGATCTACTGCCGCCCTGCATCGTTTTCGGTGAAAGACCACGGGTGCGTCGGATGGTATCCACCCCTAATTGAATGGCGCGAATGCTGGCATTAGCAGCACCTCAACGTATCGTCAATAGGATGTGGTGCCTCTCGGCCGCCTATTCGCGGCGCATGGTCGGCTTACCACACTTGAATCCTTCCGAACATACTTAATAGTTGCAAACAAGCGGTTGACTGCATAAAGTTGCCCACAATATCCTCGACAGCACAGCATCCATCTATCGATATTTGCTATTTATTCGTGTGATTGACGCTTCCTCAAGATCCAACCAAACTCTACAATGTCCACACATTCTACAACAAAGGACGTCTTCGGTCCCGGTACATTCGTTGACAATGAATTCATCGGCGTACCTGAGGACTCACGCAGGCTACTGAGATACCTTGCAAGCGTCACCCCAGGCTTTACAACTGAAGAGTCTACTTTGAACGACGTTGTATTCTCAGGAGACGATCTTCCCATCATCCCAGGACCCATCAAAGCGCAGGTTTTTGTAAGCATATTTCTCTTGATTGGCTTGAGAATAACTCATTTGACATACTTTATGAAGACTTCCGTTCTGCATGCAATGATTGGAATCATTGCCAAAGAGATCAGCACCCTCAAAGGCATTGACACCGGTAAGATATACATCGACACCGATAAATGTGGTTTATACCCTGCCACTGTAGCCCTTGCTACTATTGATGGCAAAGGTCTTGCTGAGATCAAAAACAATGGTACCTTGACCAAAGTTGGCGTGGATGTCGACAAAGGCTGCGTCAGCAAGAATGACATGTACACCCGCTCGTGGGCCATCTACCCAACGAAAGACCCTCACGTTTGGTACCAGATTATGAGTAATCTCAACGCTCCTGGATTTTTCAAAGCCTACGGCATCGACGGAGAAGCGCCCGTCAAGAACCGTACCGAGGCTTACGAATTGATTCGATCCACCATATCAAAATATTCCGCAGCCGAACTTGATATCAAGAATATGGAGCTTGGATTTTGTGGCCAGACATGCTTTACACCACACCATTGGAGGGAAACCATGATGGGCAAATCCTTGGCTAAGCACCCCTTGATAAACTCCGCGCAGGTGAAGGGCACTTCGGCATTGCCTTCTGTCCCTTTCCCACAGTCCAGTGATTTGCGGCCCTTGGCTGGTATAAAAGTCGTTGAGCTAGCTCGCGTAATTGCTGGACCAGCAATGGGAACGGCGCTCGCAGCTCTTGGAGCGGATATTATCAAAGTTCAAAGCCCTAACCTTCCAGATCTTCAGGTAAGTGGCTAAGTTCTTTTTTTACACCTATGCCTGACTCCTTTGGAAGCCTCTTAGTATTACTCTTACGGCCGGAAAACGTACCTACGCATTGAACCTCCACGACGAGAAGGACAGACAAGCGTTAGTCGACCTTATGGCGGACGCGGACGTTATTATACAAGCATTTCGCCTTCGCTCTCTTGAGCGGAAGGGTTTCGGTCTCTACGATCTGGTTGAGATTGCCAAGCAACGTAACAAGGGCATCGTTTACATCGACCTCAATGCCTACGGTCCAGATGGGTACTATGCCGAACGACCGGGATTTCAACAAATTGCGGACGCTGCTTCCGGATGCTCATATGTCTGTGGCAAAGCTTATGGGTTTGATGAGGGTGTCAGTGTGCTTCCTTCTCTTCCCATTGCTGACATGCTGGCCGGAGCTGTGGGTGTCGTTGATGTCCTTCTTGCCTTGCGCGACCGAGCAACGAAGGGCGGATCGTATCATGCTACCTCTGTTCTGACAGCGGTGGATGCTATACAGCTAACAGAACCATTTGGATTGTACTCACCAGAAACGGTGAAGGCCATTCAGAACAAGTTTGATTTCAAGCCCATGACCCCAGACCTACATGTGGAGGATCTCTTGTACATTCTCGGGGAAGCTTGGGCAAAGCACACGGATCTTCTGCGTCGTGACGGATACATGGTAACATTCGACAAAACAGACTTCGGAGGAAAGCATACCATCTTGTCACCAGTTGTTCGATTTGACAACCCTGACGTCAATCCTTACTGGACCCATGGTCCTGTAGGTTATTGTATGTCAAAGCATGAAACATGGGCTTAGCATACTCAGCAATGTTTTTTTTCAGTATTCTAATGATTATATCTTGCGAATAAATTCTTGTAGCGTTGTCAGTTGTCACAATTCGAATCTGCTGCCTACGTAGCGGGGAGTGCTTGGTGTCGAACAAAACCGTAAAGTGAAGTGACGACATCGATATGCAAGTTGTGGTAGGTGGCAGTTTACTCACTGTTGGTGGCGCACCTGACCCCTAGGTCATCTCTTGGAAAACACTACGTCTTATACATAATTGTTGCAGTAGAGCAAGGCAAAAGGAAGATTTCTACGATCTGGCAGGCTTCCCATAGATGTCATAGCAAGAGCACATTTACAGACTATTTTTATCCACGATTATGAATGCATAATGAATTCTCTTACAAAACCAGCCCTAGGATACGAGAACAATACCAGTAAATGATCGACTTTCGTCATAAAATACCGAGACCTTATCGCCACCATTCTCGTCAAAGGACCAGATGGTTCCTCCCATATCAGCTACGTACCATCTCTTGCTATCCTTGTCACGACATAGCCCAATGGCCTCATTGAAGTTCTGCACGATAATCTCGTGCTGAAAACCTGGGGTAGGATTAAATCC
The DNA here is from genome assembly GCA_026367775.1 of Exserohilum rostratum. NCBI lineage: Eukaryota > Fungi > Ascomycota > Dothideomycetes > Pleosporales > Pleosporaceae > Exserohilum > Exserohilum rostratum. The sequence goes on from CP111157.1 coordinate 11,316, forward strand.
CCCAGAATCGATACGAGTGCCACTTTCTTCCAGTTTCACTCGGTTGAAGGTGTTTCCGTAAGGCAACTCGCCACGATCAGTCCAGTACAGCGTATTTGTGGCCTCATCTATCTCAAGATCGATTGGCTCAGGAAGATTCTGAAGTAGAAGCGTTGGTCGTCTCAAGCCAGAACCTTCGATCGACGCGCAGAAAACCCTCCCAGTATTTGACTTTGACGGGCCCTTTTGCGTCCAATAGAAAAGGCCTCTGCGAGGAGAAACGGTAATGCCGACACACCAGCGGGTCTGATCACGATTGACAGCCGCATCGTTGAAGTCTCCATTTTCAACGAGAACTTCCAACCCCGAACCATCCAAGTTACAACGCACGACGCGGAGACCTTCTCTGTCCGAGATGTAGAGCTTGTCGTTTGTGTCATCCAGAGCAAGCTGCTTTGGAGTGTGTATCTGGCCCTTTGAAAGCACCACCTGAGGATCCGATCCATCTGGGCAGACTGAATAAACACTTCCATCGTTGAGAGCAGGGACGCTCATGTTGGTAAAGTACAAGAGGTCTTTCTTTTTGCTGTAGACAACGCCATCAGGGAGGGCAACTTGGGGTGCGTCGGAAAGCAGCAGTGACGGCTGGGTTGGCTTGTTCGAGTCGTCAAGCGAAAATCGCAGTATCTCTCCCCGTGATACAATGTCTGACATTGGGAGGCCCCGAACTGGCTTGCTTAGACCAACGTCAAGGACAATGAGAGTCTTGGTAGCAGCCATCTCGTGTACGGATAGAGGAAAAAATGCCAATGAACTGTCGAAGAATGTTCAGGGCAGATTTGGCAGATAAACAGGGAAGGGGTCTCTGTTTATAATAGACCAGTTATGTTATAGTGCGGAAATCGTGGTGCGAAGACCGCAACAGCGGATTGCTCGGCCGAACTACAACCCGCGCAAGGGTTGTTGGGTTGGGTCGTGTAAGACAACCATGATTCACAACAAGTATCTGCCAATCTTTAGAGAGTTAGCGCACCCAGAGTTACTGATCAGTCCTAAAGCCCTTTAGTCGCCACACATAGTATGAAATCCTCCGACGATGCCGTTAGCGCCCACCGGGACCCGGACTTGCACAGCCGGCCCCGGAGCTGACTATAGTGTGGGTTGCCCGGGTCCGCAACGCGGCAGCGTCATGAGATATTTCCTCATGGAATTTTGCGTCAAAACCTCTCTAGGTAAGTATGCATGGGTCACATCAAACGATGCAAATTTCCTAGTGCATCTGCATTATCGGGCCTTTAATCGTCAACTCTAGCTCGCATCGGAATGTCTTCTACTAATCGTGTATTCTAGCGTAGGAAATGTCTCTTCGGAGCTTGCTCAGCACATGATTGAGACCATCCGTCGTACAAATAATATTTGATCGTCCTCCCTATAAAGCATTCTGTACTGATATTATACCTGCTTTCTGAATCGACACCTCAACTGTCTGCCATTGTTTGCAGAACACACCTATTCTCAAAATATCTATTCATCAAAACATGGAGCCTATCCCCAGCCCTCATGGATACCCTATTCTTGGGAATGTCATGGACATTGATCCTGAGCATCCTAATGAAAGCCTAGCACATATTGCTGCGATACACGGTGAGTCTCGTTTGCACAAAGGAAAGCAATATCTTACTAATGTTCCTTCTTAGGTCCCATATTCAGACTGTGGCTCCCAGCAGAAAGAACTTTCGTGGGAAGCTATGCATTAGCTAAAGACCTTTTCAACGAGGAAAATTTCCAAAAGGGCGTTACCGGTCCTCTTGCCGAGGTCCGCCACGCCACCGGCGATGGTTTGTTTACAGCATTCCCTGGAGAACATAACTGGGAAACCGCCCATCGTGTTCTGATGCCGGCGTTCGGCCCGTTGAACATCAAAGCCATGTTTCCGGGTATGTCAACTACATGGTGGCCGTTCTGTCCACATTCAAAGAACTTGCAAAGACTGATGGCTTGTTACAGAGATGCAAGACATTGCAAGCCAGATGGTACTCAGGTGGGCCAGGTTCGGTGACGATGTGCCTATCAATGTGTCTGATGACTTCACGCGTCTGACACTTGATTCGATAGCACTGTACGTTTCTCTGAACTGAAGGAACACAAACATTACGACTTACTCCTGCCAACTAGATGCGCTATGGGAGATCGCTTCAATTCATTCTACCGAGAACACCAACATCCCTTTGTTGATGCGATGGTGGGTACCCTCAGTGGATCCTTCGCACGGTCTCGCCGGCTGCCTCTGCCTTCCATGGTCTATTCTGGGCAAGACAAAGTATTCCAATCAGACATAGACAGGTTGATTGAAATATCGAAGGAACTTCTTGTATCTCGTCGCTCCCACCCGACAGACAAGAAGGACCTTCTCAACTCTATGATCTTAGGACGCGACCCAAAGACTGGAGAAGGCCTGGACGATGAAACAATCATCCGCAACATGATAACCTTCTTAATTGCTGGTCAGTCGAAAACTACAAGTGCGTGTTCGGAAGCGTACTCGTACTGACTGGCATAGGCCATGAAACGACCTCAGGAATGCTTTCTTTCCTGTTCTACGAACTTCTTGAAAATCCAGCTGCATATCGCAAAGCTCAAGAAGAGGTTGACTCCGTTATTGGAAAAGGCGCTGTTACAGTGGATCACATGGGCAAGCTACCATATCTCGAAGCATGCTTGCGCGAAACTCTGCGCCTCCATCCGACCGCCCCAGCGTTCACATTGCAAGCCAAGGGGGATCAAATCCTTAGTGGCAAGTATACAATTAAAGACAAGCAATTCGCTACAGTCATGCTTGCACAATTGCATCGCGACCCGGAGGTATATGGAGCCGATTCCAAGGACTTTCGTCCCGAACGTATGGAAGGCAAAGCTTTCACGGATCTCCCACCGAATTCCTGGAAGGTAAGTTTCGACCACTGTCTATCCTTGTAGCTTGTTATTCTCAACATTGGCTAATGAGTTTAAGCCGTTTGGAAATGGAATTAGAGCCTGTATTGGACGCCCTTTCGCATGGCAGGAGGCTTTGCTGACAGTGGCAATGTTGCTGCAGACATTCCGCTTCTCCAAAGCACACCCATCATATTCGCTCCTCATTAAGACAAGCTTGACAATCAAACCGCAAGACTTTTATATCAAAGCACGCATCAGGAACCCGGACTTCCTTCAGCATGCGGGGATCGTGTCTGGAGAGACAGTAACCAACAATAAGGCATCAACGGATCGGCATACAAGATCAGACGTCGACACAAGCAACTTGAAGCCTTTGCGTATCCTCTATGGATCAAACACAGGAACTTGCGAAGCTGTTGCACAAGCTCTGGCCGCTTCTGCACCAGAAAATGGCTTTAAAGCAGAAGTGCAAGGCCTCGACTCTGCCGTGTCATCGCTAAGTAAAGATGTCCCAGTCGTAATAGTGACCGCTAGTTATGAAGGACTCCCGCCTGACAATGCGACCCATTTCGTAGAATGGCTGAAATCTGACCCGGTTGAAGAACTGAAAGATATAAAGTATTGTGTGTTTGGTATAGGCAATAGTAAGTTTGGGCTCAAGCAGTCAAGTACCTTAAGAGCTGACTGATAGCACAGAGGAATGGGTCTCTACTTATCAGAAGGTTCCTACCTTCGTAGATGCTGCAATGTCAAAGAACGGTGCAAAACCTTTGACCGAGCGTGTGGCACTAGACGTAACGTCAGGGAACGTCTTCGATTTTATCGACGATTGGGAGGAGAAAGAATTATGGCCAAAGCTTGGTGGTCAGAAGAGTAATGGCAACAGCTCGACCAAGTCTTTGCCCCTGGAGATTGATATTTCGGCACGTTCCAACATGCTCAGGCAAGAGATGCAGCTCGCACAGGTAACAGAGGCGCGCCTCCTCACACGGGTAGGTGCGATGCGCAAGCGGCATCTCGAAGTCCTTCTTCCCTCGGGATGGACGTACCGAGCTGGTGATTATATCGCCGTTCTACCTCTCAATTCTCCTCAGGTAGTCCAGCGGGTTATGAAGAGGTTCAAACTCCCTTGGGATGCTACCCTGACCATCAAGCCGGAAGCCAACACAAGCCTGCCGACCGGCAAAATGCTCAGTGTCCACGATATACTATCCGGTATGGTTGAATTAGGACAACCGATCACCTCGCGATCAATGAAGGTGGTAGCGAACTCAATCACTGACGAGAAAAAGCGGTCTGAATTGGAGGAAAGGGTTGAAAAAGAAAACTTTCAGAAGCTTAACGTCACCCTCGTTGACATTTTAGAGGACTACCCTAATGCAACCTTCACCTTCGCGGAGTTCCTCGCAGCAATGACGCCAATGCGTGTGCGACAATACAGCATCTCCTCCACACCACTTGAAGATGCTGCCAAGTGCTCTCTGACTTACAGTGTGCTGGATGCTCCACAGAAGAGTGGGCGCAAGGATGCCCGTTACCTGGGTGCATGCAGCACATATCTAGAACGGTTGAATCCTGGAGATCAAGTCCAGGTCAGCTTGCGTCCCAGCCGTAGTGGCTTTCACTTGCCGCAAGACGATAAAGTACCCCTAATTATGGCTTGCGCAGGAACTGGTCTTGCGCCTTTCAGGGCGTTCATCGCTGAGAGAGCATTGAAGAAGATGACAGGGGCTGAGGTAGGCTTTTCTATACTCTTCTATGGCCTAAACGCTCCGGACGAGGATGATATGTACCGCGAAACTTTCGATGAGTGGGAGAAGCAAGGTGTTGTCAGCGTACGTCGCGCATATACATTCAAGTCAGAGGCATCTGAAGGGTGCAAGTTCGTGCAGGAGCGCATTTGGCATGACAGAGAAGATGTAAGGAAGCTGTTCCGAGAGGGTGCTAGCCTGTATCTTTGTGGAGCTGGTATCGTCGGCACTGGGGTAGAAGCAGCTATGGCGAAGATACGCGCTGAGAATAGCGGTGAGACGATCGAAGAGGCTACCGAATGGGTGAAAAAAGTCAAGGGAGAACGATTTTGGGCGGATGTGTTTGCCTAATTGTTCTGCTCCCACACGACTATACTGTCGCGTTTCCGCAAGCCACTACAGGGCAACTCTTCAAGTTCAACTCACCTCATGGTTTTTTACATGCTATCAACATGTGACAGGTCGCTGCTCCACCCTCATCCCTACCCAATGCCGCAGGATCCCGGATGATGCACGGCATTAGGCTGCTACAAAATACTTCTTATGCGTATAGACTCAAGGAACACAGTTCTTACGGCCCGTGTTCAACCTGGTCAATTAACTCCGTCTTTAGATCCCAACTAACCCTTAAGCCAGACAGATTGCCTGCACTACTCATTATTACCCGTGCTCAAGATCAACAGTATAATCTGTACATTCTAGCATACTGCATCTTGCGGCAGGCTACGGCAGACTGTGGCACACTGCGATGTACTGCGGTGCCACACAGTCCTCAGCTCTATTTGGGATCTCGACACCGTATTCTTCACCAAGCTTCAACAGAACAATGCTTGCGAGCTTTACTTAAGATATGGCTTGAATAAAGAATGCTGTAATATTGCCTATATACATAAAATTATAGGAATATTGTCAAGCCCTGGAACTATGGAAGCACCAAAGCAGATGTTCTGGGGGGTCATGACCAAAAAGTCCTCTGACACGAATCCCTAACCTGAGTGTTCCGGGAGGGCAATGCAGTATCGGTCCAGGCTCGGTAATATCCGCTCGAACTGGCGAAACCACACTGTCGAATCACATTTCAGTGGCATCGAAGAATGTCGAGGCTCAATTATGCGTTCATTTGGACAGACCCCTGTACGGCATCGGAAGTGCGCAGCATTCCGAGGACTGCGCTATAGTTGTTGAGTGTGGCCCTTCTACTCCAGGTCGTATCGGAGTCATTGTTCCTATCAAGGAGGCAAACTCGCATCATGTCATGGTGTTTAGTGTGCAGGATACCACCATCCAAATTGACCGTTTTGGGACATAAGTCTCGCTTATACAAAGGTGTTACTATTTGGATACACGGCAGATGTCAGCTTCTCATTTCAATCTGGGATTGCCATTTTGGTCCCGCTAGGCTGTTGCTTTTTATACCCTAGAAGTCTTGAATCTCATACGCTGTATGTAGCGTTGGACATGAATGGAGGTCACGAGTACACTGCTTTTGTCTAGTTTTGAGAAGCCTGTAGCAGTGTCGTCATGCCTTTCTTGCCTTATTGATCCTCCATCTACACGGATTATTACAGATCCGCTACCCGAGCAGAGTGCTATAAAGAGAGGGCACGTAGTTGATGAAAAAGGTGCTACACCACATACATTGTATACCCAACATGAAAGCCTTCCAATACGAAAATCCCGAAACGGGCCTGAGCCTTCGAGACATACCAATACCTGAGCCCGGACCCGGCCATGTTCAACTTCAAGTTAAAGCTGCAGGAATGTGTCATTCGGATTGCAACATAATCAAGGGTCGCGGAGAGAAGTGACTTTCAAAGAAGCCCACCACTCTAGGGCACGAAGTTGCCGGAGTGATAACAAAACTTGGACCAAACGTCACCGGCTACAACATTGGCGATCGAATTACAGTATCACTTCCTGGATATCCCATTGAAGATCGCGGCTGGCCGGATTGCATAGGTATCGGCCATGATGGGGGTTACGCGGAGTTTGCAGTCACACCTGTGTCTCGTTTGGTCCGTATCCCAGAAGACGTTTCCTTTGAGCAAGCAGCTGTGGCCACAGACACTTTGGCTACTTCCTACCACGCCATCATGGTCATAGCAGGTGCAAAGCCCGGTATGACACTTGGATTCATTGGGCTGGGCTGGCTAGGCCTGTCTGGACTTACATTCGGAGTCGTTAGCGGTGCAACTGTGTATGGCTTCGATGTAGTGCCGGCTAAGTTTAAGGAAGCGAAAGAGGTTGGAGCCCATGCCTGTTTCCAAAGCCTGGACGAGACAAGCGACGTTACATTCGATGTCATTGTCGACTTTGCAGTCGTCGGATATACTACGCGCTCAGCTCTCCAAACGGTCCGGGAGGGCGGCAAAGTGGTGGTCATAGGACTAGGCGCCAAAAACACCTCTGTGCCGGTCAGTGATCTGGTTCTGCATTCAAAATCACTCGAAGGATCGGTAGGGTCTAGTGTTGAGGATCTCGAGCGTGTACTTGAGTTTCTGCAAGAGCGCCGTATAAAGCCCTTGCTGATTGAGTCTCCCTTGGAAGAGACTTCAGAAAGACTGTTATCTCTAAGCCGCGGAGCTGTTGTGGGTCGTTTGTGGACTGATCCAAGCAAAAGTGTGTAGAATGTGCTCACGTTCGAGGCAAGAGTAGCGCATCTATTTAGCTGACCTACTCACTGTGCATTTGGCCATCCCTTCTCTATGAAATATGACTACAAATAAAATTCTCAATGGTAGTTCGAGCCTGTCCTCCCTCCCAACATGGAAGCAGAGGGTAAACAAGAATAATTTGAGGTGCCTCAACATACGTGAGTCTTTCTAGTTGGACGCTACCGGGGATACAGTGCCCATCATCCTTACCATGAAATTTCGCGCCCAAGCGTCTAGCATCAGATTTCAGCAGATCGTCTGTGCCAGAGAGGAGCAGAATAGGAAAAAGCCGTGCAACATTGCCATACAGAGGGTTTGCCATTGAGTCTGAGGTCGATAGACCAGCTGACCATAATGTCGTCATTACTTGCAAACCAGCTACTCCAAGCCAAGGGTCACGTTTCTCCTTGTCTATACGCAAAGTCTCCGGATGAAAACGCGGACAAACTAAGTCAGTCACGTTGCTGTGTTTCACTATGCGCAACAATAACTTGCAAAGTGAAGGTGCGATGCTCTCGCCTCGGCTCTCTGGCGGCCATAGCGAGCCGAGCTACAACAGTAGTGTCGACTGCGAGCTACTCAATATTACAGCAGACCATGGCAGCGTCATTGAGACAGACAGTTCGCGGTACTACTCAGTCAACATGCACTGCAAAAACATCACCGCAAACGGAGAAGGCGATAGGAATCTGGACTTCTCCAACACGAAGTGACCATTTATCTATGCATGGGGTCCAACCGATAGCGCTGTCTTGAGTGCATCAAAGTCTGTCAGCATAAAGCGCCATGAATCGTACGGAACGCTCTGCATGGACCTGACAAAAGCCACGTCATCGAACTCAGATATCAATACAGTCTTCACTGAGGCTGTATTGTTGACTACGTAGAATGCTAGTGCTGATCGACAGGCCGAGAGTGATGGAGACAAGGGCGGGCCAGCACACGCAGCGATCATGCTTGTAGCATTCGTCATTATCTTTCCGCTCGGATCTCTCTTGCTTCGCTTTCTTGAAAGCGTGAAAGCCCATTACATCGTCCAAACAATCGGACTAATCGCTGCTGCGGTTGGAGTTGCCATTGGACTCTGCCTGGGCACAATTTACAACCACGTAAGTGTCCTCTGTTGTTTTCTCGACTAGACTGACATTCATCTACGTAGTCAAAGAATGTCTCCTTAGGCCACCAAGTCTTTGGGCTGTTACTTTTGGCCTTGCCTCTCGCGCAATGGGCCATCGGATTCTACAACCATCTACGCTTCCGGGAATACAGGCGGCCAACTATATACGGCAGAGTGCACCTTTTCGCAGGCCCAGCCTGTTGGATAATAGATTTATTGGCTAACTATGACAGAAGGCGGAGGAGCATGTATAGCTGAATGAGAGGGTGGATGGGCCCAACCACCACTTACTCCAGAGACCTTCATATTCAAAACCCCCCCTTAGCTAATGATTTATACCTCTAATAGCTTTATTAAACTCTCTTGAAAAAACTATATCAAAAAATAAACATACAGAGAAGAGTGCTTAGTCTTTAGCCTTAATGATCAGCCTAAGAGCTATTTAAGAATATTTAAATACAGAGGTGTGACATAAAGAAAAGATTGCTAAGAAGCAGTAGTTGTCAGGTGCGGCTGACGATATATACTATCCTGTGCAGAGTATTAGCAGAACGCTAAGTATTCGTACCTTTTTGGTTGTAGTAGCGCAGTGGCACAGGGCTGAGCTCCTAACACTTACTAGTTGTTAGGAACTGCCTCTCTTGCAGCCTATCCTACTTACTTAAGTTCTCCTTAGTTAGCTCTAGGTATATAAGTCCTAAGCCTACCTTTCTTAGGAGGCTATAGATTTGTCTTAGGAATATACTACTAATTACTACCTACTTAAATTACTATTACTTATACTGTGCCTATTCCTAACTAATCGCCTAACACTAGTCTATATTAGTATAGACTAGAATTGTTAATTAACTCTTAGTTAACTTCTATAACTCTTTTCTATAAGAATTACTAGATAACTCCTATAGAACTAATCCTAAGAGGCTTACTCGCTCTAACCTAGAACAATATTACAAGTAACAAGAAGGATGCTCTCCTTGACGACGGATAGGAGGTAAGGAGCCTATGGACGTCCACGTCAGAAGGTAATAATTGTCGCGGGGCTCGGAGTCACGTAATATGCTATCCCACTAAGGCTAGCTATCTAGGATAGCAGCACGCATTAGGATAGTAGTGCTATTACAACCATCCTGCTAAAATAGAATAGATAGGATAGCAAGACTAAAGGCAATCGGTATTAGAATGTGTTAGATTTTATTATTATGTTGGAGAGTAAGCTGCCTAGCTACTCTCAATCAGATCCATGAGACCTATCAGATCTAATATCAATTGATTACGAGAAGCTATTTGTTAAGAGTAAATCTTGAGTGGGAACAATACAAAGCTCCTGGTGTCAAGGCTCTTGTTAGTTAATTTTCGCGGATAGACAAGCGGATGTTGTGAACGAAGGGTAAGCAAGTAAGTAGTAGTATTGTACTTAAACTCGTAACTTAAGTTGAACACAATAAGCAATAAGGGCTACATTGCCTACGCTATATACTTGTGTCCTTCCTGCTCACTAGTGAGCCTTCATAGTTGAGCAGTCGATCACGTGTTGCTCGCTGGTGAGCGCTCATTAATGAACGGTCACGTGATGACTATTCCTAAAGAGTGTGGTCCCTTTCCTGCGGCCTTTCCGCCATCTGGTAAATTACTCGTTAAACATATCAAACAGCAAGGTGTTCTTACCTTTCTGAGGCCTGGTTGTAACACTATTATGTTTCAATATCTACCTAAGATCAATATATCTATATCTATCACGAGACTATTGATATAGATCGGATATCAATAGTGCTATAGAATCTTCTAGACTGTCCAATCTCAAGATATATAAGATAGCTATAGCTAGGTAGATAGAAGAATCAAGGCAGACACAACAATCTCAACTCAACCAATCTTTTTATCTCTCTCTTTCCAGCTCTATACTACTAGATCTTTCTCTCCTTACTTCCGCTATCTGCAGCTAAAATCTACCCACTATAGATTCTAACAGGTATAAAGATTAGATAGATTTATTATCACACTCGTTGTGGTTAATTCTTAAATTATACTTTCTTCCTAGTATCTTTGCTTAATAACATTATTACTTTGTTAGTCTATAGCAATATAGATTAGATTTATGAATTAACCTTTAGTTAACTCCTATAAATCTTTTCTATAAGAATCGCTAGATAACCCCTATAGAGCTGATCCTAAGAGGCTTACTGTTAGGAGCTCAGCCCTGTGCTACTGCGCTACTACAACTAAAAAGGTATGAATACTCAGCGTTCTACTAATACTCTGCACAGGATAGTATATATCGTTAGCCGCACCTGACACCTTTTTGGTTGTAGTAGCGTAGTGGCACAGGGCTGAGCTCCTAACAAATACTAATTATTCTATTCCTATAGAATTAATTCTTTACTCTATAGTTAACTCTTATAACTCTTTTCTACTAAACCTCTATCTAAATAATCACACAGCTTACCGCAAAAGTCTACTTGCCCTAATCTAGACCAAGATTAGAGAATTATAGCCCAACCCCGTGTAACAGCTAACTCAAGAGGACTTGGGTAAGCGGAATAGGCTACAAGAGAGGCGGTTCCTAAAACTTAATAACTTAGATTTAAGGTAAAGGCTACTAGAAGAAGAAAAAGAAAATATAGAAAGAGTTCTATATAGACTATAGTACTATTGATAAACTATAACTTAATACTATTAAACTGCTATACTATCTTAAATAAGCTTCTCTAAATTAATCTACACTAACTAGCGAGTAGGCTGCTTATCTAGAAGGGTATTTATTTAGTATAGAGGACGCCTCTAGACTGATAAACAACACCATAATTGCACAAGAAATGCTCCAAATTCTGCTAGACATTGCGGAAGAGGAAGGCATGCTATGGAGCGTTTAGTTTAGTGTCGCGTCCTGCGTACTCCTTGGTTGTCCCAATCCTACCGTTCCTATCCAAGCTGACCCAACGGTCTCTGGTTCTGGTAATGCACAGTCCACAAGAACTATCATAGCCACCTAGTATGGGAGTTTGGTGGCAATGGCGCCGTGGTTGGACCTCACTTAAGAACATCCTGTTTCTCGCTGCTTTGGGCTTATCACTTTACGAGATAGATCGGGTATAGACTAAAAGTGTTCTAGAGACCATCACGCATTTTCTGGAATAGCAGACGAGTTTGCCGTAGTTAGTACTCATATGACAGAATCCACAGCGAGCTTTGTTGAACGGTGGCGGACGAACACGAAAGGGAAAGAGTCGCTATCATCCCAGGATGACAACTGGAACTAGATAGACATGACCGAATGCATTGCGGACTGCATGCTCGTGCGAGTTGACGATAGTTACTTTAGCCTTCTGACACGAGTGGTGAGTGACGCACACAGTCGTGTAGTTGATCTAGACGATGCGTTGGTTCGACGTACACACGGTATCAGGTTTGTGGCTTGTAGGCCTGAATGCACAAAGTGTAGCGGCCTTCTAAAAGAGTCAGGAAAGATCTTTATATATTGAAACTTCTCAGATGTTCTAGGCAAATGGACAAAATGGCCGCATACATCTATATTCTTTGGCCTTGATGCTCTACTTTCCTCAGAAGATGATGGCATTGAGGATGATAATGAACCCTTCTTGGAATTGGACAAGTTTACATGAGTTCAACGTTGGGATACAACTTTAGGTGGAGTGTTGCCAGGGTATTGTGTATGAATGGTACAGTAATTTTGAACAATGGATTATGTCGTTCGTCTTGCCTTACCTTGTGAGCAGCTAGTGACATTTCTGCACATATCTATGTACTTAACTAAGCACGAAGATTAAAATATACACTTAAATTCATGAGATAGAAACTAGTTAGATTTTGTAAAGAATGAGAACTACACTCCTACTTCGGACGCTATGTGGAGTCCACCGACGTCGTATTACAAACCACAAGTAATAGACTTCAATACCGAAGATGTAGTTCTCACCATTCAAGATTTATTCCTCGTGATTGAAGTGTTTGCCAAAACCTTGAATGACTGAATTCGCTTTGCTAAAATACATGACGGTTCTTCCAATACAAAGAGCGTAAGACAAATGGAGTCATTAATCCAAAGTCCCTCATCTCTGCCTAGCGATCTTACGACAGTAATAAACCTACAGCGCTGTCCATGACGAAGCCAAAGCCTCTGTATCACTTCCTTCGACGCGATAGAATCCCAATGCCTTCAGCATCGGCTTGTCATCGAAACGATAGAGATACACCGTCTGCCCATCCGAAGCAAAGTGCTGATACTTATGCCATGATGGGATGCAGAAAGTGTCGCCACGCTCCCAGGTCAATTTCTTGCCTTCTACCTCTGTGTATCCTGATCCTTCAACAACATGATACACTGAAGAAGCCGTCTCCCGCACTGGTGGAGAACTTTCACCTGCGTCAAGCCGCTCTGCTGAACCGCCGAGTATCCTGCTCACTAGATTACACGTGTTAGTTCTGACTTTCATTGACGATTTTAGAATCTTATGCCACTCACCCTCAGTTCCATCAGCCTGAAGATACGGCAACGAAACCCACTTCCCCGGCGCTCTGTTTAATTTCTCCACCATCTTCTCCCACGGGAATACAATCGGCGAAGAATTCGAATCCACGTTCTCCGCTGGATACCTTGCCGCAGTGTGATGCTCTACAAAATGCACAGGGAAATGCACGAAATTAGGGAGATCGAGTCCGTCAAGCCAGATCATAGGGCCGGAACCGTCCTTGCCGTGGTCGTGCCAGTTCCAGGTTGGGGTTAAGATGACGTCGCCGCGCTTCATGTTCACGCGTCGGCCGTGGACGGCGGTGAAGCCGCCTTCGCCTTCGATAATGAAGCGCATGGCGAAAGCGGTGTGGCGGTGGGCTGGGGCGGTTTCATTTGGCATAACGAGTTGGAGGCCGGCATAGATGGTGTCGGTAGTGAATGGTGCTTCTGTGAAAGACGTGAGTCGAGGTTCATTACCATCATCATGAAGGGTCTAAGGTCGTTGAGATACGACGATGTCCATACATACCTTTGTTAGGATTCACTAACATCAATACTCGCCTCTCAGCTTGCTTCTCCGTCACCAACTTTCCGGCTCGCAATAAGTCTGGTCGGATCTCCTTGTACTTCCATAGATGAGGGATTGCTTGGGGGTTGGGCAGTGGAGGGTTCAACCTCTTCATCTGGGTCCAGAGTGGTGAAACGCCATGCTTTTGAATATCGACGAGCAGTTTCTCTGGGGAGTCACCGTCACCATTCAGGTTCGGGACCTGTGTGTTCGATAGTACCTCAGTCATGTTGCCAATGTAAACAGGATAGTACTCAAAGATGATCAGTGAAGTGTGGGGCTGGAGCAGGAAGGATACGGTAAGCTATGCATTGATGGATCACCGAATTCGAATTTATATATGTATAACCACTTTAGAAATAGTAATCACTTGGATATACGTATGCGCGTTTCTAAGCCTGCGGAATGAATGCGCGCCTGCTCACGGAAGCTTCTATGCTCTGGACGCATCGGAAAGCACTAACACCAAACGGGGATGTATGAGGCCGGGCGAATCATGACACTGGGTACAGTTCTAATCATCCATGATTACAAAATGATTGACCAACATTGTGTTGCAAATGCCAGGGTATCCTCGGAGCCCGTTCGTCAATACGGAGATCGGGTGGCGACCCTCCGCACGCTAACCCCCGAGGTCCGGCTCGTTTCCGTGGGCTTTGCAGCAGCCAGGATTAACAGTTGCACATTATGGGACATAAAACATGCAGAGAGAGACTTCTACAGATATACACAACTTTGTCATTACCACACTTAGTACTACTTTCGTCATACCTCTCCATCCCGATCATCCTTCATCATGGGCATTCCCGGAGCATCTTGGAAGCGACTAATTCGCTTCCGGGGCGAAGACGATGCTGAATATTATGGCGAGCCACAACTTGAAGATGCTCAGAATCTCATGTCCAAATTGGAAACCGGTTTAGAAGCAGAGATTCTCGAAGGCATCAGCCCTTTCGAAGTCAAAAGCACCGGGAAAATTGTCAAGGTGAAAGAGATTCTCCATCTCCTCCAGCCAAAAGATGTCCCCACCGTACGTTGCATCGGCTTGAACTACAAAACACACAGTAAGCATAGTTCCAAACTCATCCGCAATGTATCTCACCACCCTTGATTAGTCGCGGAAGCAGGCCGCAAACCGCCCCCTTACCCTTCCCTCTTCATAAAGGCCAACACTTCAATCGCTGGCTGGAACGAACCTGTACCCATCCCCAAAGTCGCACAAGACGATCAAGCCGACTACGAAGGTGAGCTCTCCATCGTGATCGGCAAGACGGGAAAAAACATCTCCAAAGAGGAAGCCATTGACTACGTAGCGGGATATGTATCTTCCAACGACATCAGCTCCCGGAAATGGCAGCGTGATCCCGCGTACGCTGGTGTCGTCCCACAGTGGTGCTTCAGCAAGGGCTTTGACAAGTATGCGCCTATTGGCCCGTTGATGGTGTCTCCAAGTGTCGTCGGGGCGGCGGACAATCTCGAGTTAAGGACGTGGGTTAATGGGGAGGAGAGGCAGAAGACTAATACTAGCGATTTGTTGTTTGATGTTAGGACAATTATTAGCTTTTTGAGTCAGGGGACGACGCTGGAGAAGGGAACTGTTATTATGACGGGAACACCGTCGGGAGTAGGGTTTGGGCAGGCTGGGGGTCCAAAGTGGCTGAGGGATGGGGATGTTGTGGAGGTGGAGGTGGAGCATTGTGGGAGGACGAGAAATAGAATTGTTTATGAGTAGTCAGAGAAATCACCAAGGTATTTGAGTCTCTGTGCTGCAATATATTGATCTCATTTGATTTGTTCCTATGAAGACCATGATGATGCGAATATTCTACATCGTCTTTTTTACCACCAGTCTGAAATGATTATCTTTAAGATAGAGCAAGAAAGCAAATATGCGTGTGGCATCACATGATGGTATGCATTTTCCTGGCAGATTGGAAATTTGCAGTAACATTTGACACGAGTTCAATTACATTGCAATGTTCGATGCGGTTCGAGACGTGGGGAAGTCGGGCAGCCATATGTCAGTTTTCGTTCATTTTCGATTACCAAAGAGCAACACCAACACGAAATTCATGAAACTCGTCAAGACTTTTCGTTCATAGTCAAATGCGATAATGATATGTAAAGCTCGAACTCCGCATATATTCTCCTCATTCCATGAATCCAATGGCACGCGCAGCTTCATCCAACGATATGGAGCATCTACTGCCCACCATTGCTACCTCGGCCGGCGCAGCCACCAACATCAATTTCCCCGCAGTCCCAAAATCACCACTCCAACACTCAATCCGACATCGGACAAACCACAACCCCACGGAAGGAAACGGCTTACCCTGCAGTCTGACCTAGAGCCCAGGGACTGCTAGTACCAGTCGGTCCGATGCGGCGGTTCAACGTTGTTCGGTCACCCCTAACGCGTATTCCGAAGTGCGCCGGAACTAGACGCGTTGCGGCATCTGCACCCAGCGCTATGTATTGATCTCATTTGATTCGTTCTCATCATCATTGTTTATGTATCTGCATATGACTTCACGTTGAAGGGTTGCAGGACGTCCTTCTGAATTTGTATCCTCTCGAAAAATTCGAGAATTACCACAACCATGAGTCAAATGTTGGTACATTGAGCAGAACGAGTACCCAGCATAGTGCTGATCACGCGCAGGAAATACACAACAGCGACTGCGTTCTTCGAGGCATTATGGGAGGTACGAAATGTAGTCAATGTTCTCTCATGATTACAATCTAATATTGTGCTAGGCCGGTATCTCACACGTTTTCGTTAACCTGGGGTCTGACCACCCTGGGATAATGGAAGCGATTGCACGAGGAAAGAAGGACCCCACTGGAAGCTTTCCAAAAGTCGTCACGTGCCCCCATGAGGTGAACAATCGCAGCGACCTTGGTGAAGGAGCTCTCTAACTTCCATTGTAGACCGTTGCGCTATCAATGGCTGATGGCTTCGCTCGACTTACAGGTAAACCACAATGCGTGATTGTGCACGTAGATGTCGGTACACAATGCCTCGGTGCTGCTGTACACAATGCCTCCGTTGCACGAGTCCCAGTGCTGATATTTGCGGGTCTCTCACCCTTCACACTCGAAGGTAACATTCATGTCTTCTCGTCGTGAACCTAAACCCCCCACTGACAACATCTAGGCGAATTGCGCGGCTCCCGCACGGAATACATCCACTGGCTCCAAGACGCCCCCGACCAAAAGCAGATAGTACAACAATTCTGCCGCTACACAGGCGAAATCAAGACGGGCACAAATGTAAAGCAAATGGTGAATCGCGCCCTCCAATTCGCAACCTCTGATCCAAAAGGTCCTGTGTACCTCACCGCCGGCCGCGAAGTTCTCGAGCAAGAGATTACGCCCTACAAAATCGACCAAACCGTCTGGGGCTCTGTATCCCCCCAATCTCTCCCCCAAGACGGCGTAGCAACCATCTCAGACCTCCTGGTAACAGCGAAAGAACCTCTCGTCATAACCGGGTATTCGGGCCGGAATCACGCCTCGTGCGGCGCCCTCGTGGCCCTCGCAGACACGGTCCCCGGTCTCCGCGTCATCGACGCTCTGGGCAGCGACGTCTGCTTCCCGTATTCGCACCCTGCATCTCTAGGCCTGCAAATCGGCGGGCACGAGAGCATACGCACCGCAGACGTGATCCTTGTCGTAGACTGCGACGTTCCCTGGATCCCTACCCAATGCTCCCCGCGCCCCGATGCGGTGATCATGCACATCGACGTGGATACGCTGAAGAGAAACATGTTACTTCATTACATCCCTGCAAATTACCGGTACTGCGCTGATGCAGAACTGAGTTTCAAGCAGATACAGCAGTATATTTCTAGCCATGCGACGTACCCTGCGGTATTGGCCAAGGAGCCATATCTTTCTCGTCGCGAGAAGATGGTCGCGGAACACAGTGCCCGTCTAGAAAACCTCGCAGTTGTTGCTGCACCGCCCGTGGATAGGAGTCTGCCGCCGCATACTCCGTACCTGGCATCGCAGCTGCGGAAGTTGTGTCCTGAGAATACTATTTGGTGTCCGGAAGCGGTGACTAATGCGCTGCCCACGTGCAATCAGCTGCAGGTCGATACTCCGGGTTGCTTGATCAACGGCGGAGGAGGCGGGCTGGGATGGTCAGGGGGAGGCAGTATTGGAGTGAAGCTCGCGTCGGATTATTTGGCGGGGGGGACCGGTAAGGGCGGGTTTGTTTGTCAGATTGTGGGGGACGGGACGTGGATGTTTGGGGTGCCGAGTACTGTCTACTGGATTGCGAGGAAGTATAAGATTCCGACGTTGACGGTGGTTTTGAGTAACAAAGGTATGTTGTTCCGACCTGCAGAAGTTCTAGGCTGATTGTTGATGCAGGATGGAATGCTCCACGCAATTCACTTCTCCTCGTCCACCCTGATGGCGTTGGCTCAGAGGTTGATAATGAGGGGATTGGAATTTCGTTTGCGCCCACACCGGATTATTCTGGTATTGCAAAGGCGGCGGCTGGACATGACGCTTGGGCTGGATGTGCAAGCAGTGTCAAGGAGTTGGATGAATTGCTGCCCCAAGCGATCGAGTCAGTGAAGAATGGTGTTCTTGCTGTGCTGGAGGTGCGGCTGAAGGGATCTTGGGAGAAGGCGAGCCTGTAGGAAACTAATAGCTTTATTGCTAGACTTAAAATATGCAACATCATTCTTAAGTATCAGTCATTCAAATGGAGAAGTGAAAAAATTGTCTTCTACCAGTCGCAAAACCCGGTCCATCAATTCCCATAGAACCGCATACCTCCTCACATTAGCAATGCCATCAGCTACACGAAAAAAAAAACACAAAAAAAGCCCATCTACTCATCAATTCTGTGTATACGAATTCGTCAGACACTCTGCAATACTGGAGGTTGGTACTAGTTTATGAAATTTGTAGATTTATTTTTAAGTGGTAGTACTCGTCTTCTCTTTGCGCGAAAATCATCTACTCTCCAATTGCTGTCGTCTTCCATATCTCCTTGACCTTCTCCTTGACGAGTTCTGGATAAGAACTCTCAAAATCCACGGGGATCCAATTCCTCCGCCCCTCATACTCGGCCGGCAGCAAGCAATTTGTCACCATCTTTCCTCCCCTTTTCCGATCCCCCCTCCCGTGCGACATGTACGGCATTATCGGCAACCCCCTCACGTCCTCAAAAGGGAAATCATCCAACCCTGGCCGCGCCCTCGTGCTGACCGCCCAAATGATGTCTTTAAAATTGTAAACATCAATGTCATCGCCGATGAGGAAGACGCGGTTTATGAGCATCGATGCTTTGGATGAGAAGACCAGGTCCCCGATTTGGCGGCTGAAGGACTCGGCGTCTGTGTGCAGTAGGGCCAGTTGTGGGAGGGAAACTTGCAGCGCGCACCAGGTTCCCATTGTTTCGAGGGGGCAGTAAGCATCAATTATGGGGAGACCGTGGGATTGGCAGAGGGTGACCATTTCGGCGGAGGCAAGGGAGGCGGTGGTGTGCTGGGTGTGTATTAGTGAGATTAAAGGCAGTGGAGGGTTGGTCGGCTTACGGATTCATCGACGATGCGGCCTGGAACGGATACAGGCAGAATGGCGTCGTCGCGGTATGTTATGGCTTCGACTTTGAGGAGCGACCCTGGTCGTCGCTCGTCGTCGAATTGATGTGCCAGATAATCACCAAATGGCCCTTCGTCGCCCATTTTGGTAGTCGACAGTGTACCTTCCAGCACGATTTCGCTATTGGCAGGCACAAGCAAATCATTTGTTTGGCACTTGACCAGGTCGAGAGGCCGTCCCAGCATGGCACCAACGTACTCTGCCTCACTCACACCTTCGGGAAGAGGGCACGCTGCTGCCATAGTCGCAGCAGGAGGCACGCCAAACGCAAGGGCCCATGGCACATCCTTGCCCAACTTCCTCCACTTCTCCATGACCATGTGATTGTGCTGTCCCGGGTTGATGAGGGCGACCAGATGTCGCTTGTCGTAGACCTGGGCACGGAAGATGGACCAATTCGTCCACGACCCGTCAGGAGTCTGGAGCATATGAACACCATACGTCTGGAGAAACTTTCCACCGTCATGCTGGTGCAGGAACGGCACTGGGAGAGATTCGAGATCGATGGCATCGCCGAAAATCTGATTCTGCTGGCACGGTCCCGTGGCGACGACATTGGGAGGTATGAGAGCCTTCTTCTTGCCCTCCTGACTCCGGTCGCAGATCTGCTTCCAGGTGGCGTCCTTGGGGAGTCCAAGGTTTCTGGCGACGCGACCGAACCTCTCGTTCTCGTTCTTTCTCAGCCCGGCCGCGTTGCTGAAGATGCGCCACAGCCCGTTGCGCGCGCCTTTGACATTGTTGAACAAGGGGGCCTTTCCGTTGGTTTCACTGACACGACGTGCGGTTGCTCCAACCTCGAGATGCGGATCGATCTCGGTGTTGATTTCAACCAGGTCATTGTCAGCGCGCAATACGTCGAGGAAGGCTCGAAAGTCGTGTGGTGCGCTCGGACCTTCACTCGCTGGAAGCGCACTGGACGTGCTTTGAGCAGCAGCAGCAGTTGCCATGAGACGTCGATGATAATGGTGTATTGTAGCCACTCGAAAGTTTCGAGGGTTGCATAGGCGTAGTATTGACAGCATTTGCCTCTGTTGATGACGATGTCCAGATGGGAGGGAGCTAGGGTCGCACACACGCACTGCACTGGACTTGCTGCTGCGCTCCTCGCTCTTCCCTCTGGAGCTTCCCCAGAAATTGTGCAGGGGTTCCCTGTCTCTGACCCACCGGCGGACCGCCGCTAGGCCGGCACAGGCCACGTTTCAGCGTCTGCATGTCTGTGGGGAAGATGCATACAGTACCGTAATGTCGGGTTTCGGAACGTTCCTAGATAGCGTTCCGGAGGCGGCGGAATGGTCCCGATGTAGTTTTCGGAACTTCCGTCGCCCATTCCGTCGTGCAAAAGCCGCTAACGCCGGGCGCAGGGAGCGTCCAGCATGGGCCCATAACAGCACCAGCAGGAGTCATGATAGCAACATGTTGGGGACGCGAGCTGGCCACTCACGCTGCATCTCGAACATGCTTTGCTCTCAACCCTGCCGCATCAGTCGACAATTGGCGAGTGCATTCCAAATTCACAGCCGCATCAACACTCGCGCAGTCACTCACCACCACGCCTTCTCGACTGGAGCTCGTTACCAATCCCACAAACCCAAACATTCCACATCCACCCCCACGCACATCACCGCCACCACCTCTCCATGCCGCCCAAAACGCATCGTGATCGGCATAACCGGCGCAACAGGCACCATCTACGCCGTGCGCCTCCTCGAAATCCTTCGTGACCTCTCCATAGAAACGCATCTCATAATGAGCAAATGGGCGCTCACAACTCTCAAATATGAGACCGACAGGACAGAAGCCGACATCCATTCCCTCGCCTCCAGAGTCTACACGGCACGGGATATGACAGCCCCAATTGCCAGCGGATCCTTCTTGCACGACGGCATGATCATAGTGCCATGTAGCATGAAGACGCTCGCGGCTGTGCGCATTGGTTTTTGCGAAGATTTGATCTCGCGCGCGGCGGATGTCACATTGAAGGAGCGACGGACGCTGATGCTGGTGCCACGGGAGACACCGCTGAGCGATATCCACCTGGAGAATCTGTTGGCGGTGAGGAAAATGGGGGCTGTGGTTTTCCCGCCCATGCCCGCGTTCTATACGCGGCCGAAGAGCTTGGAGGAGTTGGTGGAGCAGAGTGTTGGGAGAATGTTGGATGGGTTTGGCATTCATACTGACGGGTTTGAAAGGTGGAATGGGTGCGATTGGGGAAAGAAATGAGCCTATAGATAGATACCTGTGCATCTTGCAATGAAACTTTCTCGAGAATCAAGGGTCGATGTGGTGTGATCCCCATATCTGAGCGCAATGTCTGAATGCCATACCGTACCGGACGGGCCAATGCCGCTCTAGTGCCCCGCCAACCACCCCGAATGAAAATTTGAGAAGTATGGGGAACCTTCACGAGACACCCACAGCTTTAATGACACTGGGGTTCAGTCGGGCGTAATTGGCTCTATTGAGGTAGTCACGGGTTCGGAATATCGTACGAGACCTACACTTGCACATCCAAGCAACCGCGAAGGGGTTACTGTCATCCGGTCGCATAGGCCACTTAGCCTTGACAGTCATGAGAGGCACCTCAACTGATAATCTTATGATCACTGCCTCGTACATAATATCCTTAATTATTCTATTTTCTTCATGGGGATGAAAGACGAGTCTCAGAGAGAGACAAAAAAAATACCATGTACAAGTTTGCATATTCATCGTATGTACTTTAGTCAGCATTATCTAGCATGTGCGATTTAGGTAGAAGTACTTTTACTGCGTACGAATTTAGCACGCGATTACATCTAGCATATTAACAAAGAAAGCTATCTCCTAGCCTCCTAAGATACGCTTTGTAACGTAGTTACGTCTGATAAATGCAAGAAGGCATTTAAAGCAATAGGGCTAGTCCCTGCTAACACACAGAGAGTTATTAATTGCCTTACCGTATGCCTTGATACCATACTATATAGAGCTTAGGTACACCTTAGGTGTTCAAAACACCTAGCAATTCATTTAAATCCAAAATAAATCACAGTTAAGGTTTTAAAAAAATGCATTGTATAACCACTATTAATTGCATGAGAAGTCTTCTGAAGTCTGTCAAAGAGAATGCAAAGTTGTCACATTACAATGTGCTCATGAAAGCCTACATGGAACAACTTAAAGAGCAATTAGTAGTGGTAACAAAGCGCCAAGGGCGTAAAAGAAGGCAGAGTTCCACAGGCGGGACGCTGAACTTTGGTGCGAAGCATCGTGAGCAGGTGAAAGTGCTGCTACAAGTGATTACTAATATTATTAGATTATTTGTCACAAGAATCTTGCGACAAAAGCTTTCCTGCAGAGCTCTACAGCCTCATCTTCGTGGTGGTTTTGGTGGGGCAGATCGGGGATTGAGCCGCCCCGGGCATTGGCCCGTCCGGTACGGTATCCGCGGCCAATCCGTGAAATGCAAGTCATTGGTAGAGTCACTAGAACGTGACGTGATCGCAACACCGGGCGGCTGAAACCCTTCCGTAGCCTGCTATGGAAATTAAGTTCCAGGAGGAATGTATTCGCACGTGTCAATCTGGCAGTTCGAGCCTTCCGTCACGGCACTCCACCTACTTCCGCCCCACAGGCCTGTGGCCATAGGGCTGAGCTAGAATTGAGTTGCTCATATAATTTCGGTAGCCACCGAACCTTATTTGAGCACGAGTCCGGCGAAGACATCACCAGCTGTGGCCTGATAAACTTTCGACTCGTATCTCATAAGTTCCAAGGTTCCATTCCGATACACTACCATGGCCGACGCTGACCAAACTCCTCTTCCTCTCCCCGTCCCTTCCTTGAAGCGTCTTGCTCCTGGTGTAATACTTTCTCAGCCATTGTCCCGCAAAGGCTCAGGACCTGGACTTATTATACTTGTGAATCAGTCAGGAGCTACAAATGACACGACTTTGCGCATCGAAAATGGTGTTCCATCACCACTCATGAAATGGGGAGAAGAGAGCTACACGGTTGTAGAGCTTCTTGAAGAAGCCTTCTTCGATGGCAACGACCCAATAAGTTTGGCCGTCTCAGAGCTTTCCAAGGCGGAGAAGTGTGAACCAAAGAATGCAATCGGCGTCATCGGTATGTTATTACAATCCCAGTCTGCGTATGGTGTTGCTAATTCGGATGGCAGCGTATGATCTGAAGCTTTGGAACCGCGCAGCACCATATCTAACATCACACCCCTCAATTGTCGGCGCCGTCACCTATGCAAATGCAGCAGAGCACCACAAGCTCGCCATGACCTCCGTACCCGTCCTGCAACACATGGCGGGCAAGATGCGCAAGCCGCCTCGGACCGAAACCCGTGTCGTCCACGACTACCCCAATGCGAAATCCCATCTCTTTGCTACTCCCTTCCAGCCGGAATTTGATTACAACATGGAGTCTGTGTCGCACACACGAAATCTGTCATTCCTCAAACCGCGTATGAATGGCCCGTATTTCGATCTTGAGGCGATTTGGGACGAGCATACGTACTGGGAGTTTGAAAATCGGTCGGTGCCACAGACGATGGCGACCATGGTGCAAGAGCCATATGTCAATCATGTGCCTACGGTATGTTTCATTGCGTGGCGGGGCATGTTTAGACACATCGCTGACGTGTATAGCTCACGGGTGGCATTGGACGAGAGGCACTTACAGATTTTTATACGAACCATTTCGTGTATTCGAATCCCAAGGATATTGAGACAGAGTTGATAAGTCGCTCTATGGGTATAGATCGCGTCATTGACGAGTTTATCTTCAAATGCACACATGACGCGCCGTTGGACTGGCTGTGAGATGTCACCCGTCTCAAAACTTGATGGTTGCGACGCTGACAAGGTGTAGAATACCCGGTATCCCTCCGACAGGCCGCAAACTTGAAATCCCCTTCATCGCCGTTGTCAACATTCGAGGCGACCGTCTTTACCACGAACACATAGCCTGGGACCAGGGTACCGTGTTGGCTCAGCTGGGTCTATTACCAGAATACTTGCCTATACCGTACGCTCTTCCAGGCGGGCAGAACCAGGGCGGAAAGAAACTCGAGTACAAATTGCCGATTACAGGAGTTGAAACGGCACAAAAGTTGCGAAACAAAGATGCAGTCACTTCAAATATTATGCTCGGCTTTCAGGTCCGCAGCGAGAACGCATAGCTGATCAAAAAGAGACGCAGTTTAGTATTGTAGAACCACAGCATGTCAAAGTTTCAATAAGTCGCAACCCCAGAACGTGAGGCCTCTACTTAGTATGTATAGGGCAATATATTCATACACACTGACTCATAATCTCGTTGTTGGGCCAATCTGGCCAAAACATATCAATATCGTTCCACCACATACCATTCATTGCGTCGTCTCCTATAGTATCATCCGCGACTTGCAGAAAATCTGCTTGGTCCAGAAATGTGCCAACAGTACCGCCGACGGTGTCTCCCTTCTCAGTCAGTCCTCTTTGCATTTGGAGTCTTGGTTGCTGATTTTGCAGTGGTTGCAGATTTCGATCAGGGGCGGTCTCGACTGGAGGAGGCTGAAGAAAGTCAGGCCGAGCTAGTTGCTCTTCCAAGTGACGCAGCCTCTTTGCAAGTCTACAGGAATTTTGCGACAATGTACTGTGCGCTGTAGCGAGAGCCAATGCACGTCCCACCTCCCGCTTTACAAAGCCAGGAAAAGGCTCTGGCAAATCGACGGACTGTATCATGACCAACCGGTTGCGGTCCGCACGAAGGTAAGCCACCACTAAGAAGAGAAGTGCGCACGAAGAGCTGAGGAAATGCTCGAAGAATGGATGCTGAGTTTTGTAGACGTCGGTGCTGGAGTTCAGCAGAGAGAGTACACCAATGGTGTCGGAGATAATGTTCATACTGGGTTTGATCATTTTGACGCTGACGTTGGAGCGGGAGCCTGAAAGAAAGAACGGGCGAAGGATGATACTCCGGAAAGCATTGGCACGCAGATACAGCAATGTGGCCACTGGTGACGGGCGTTTCGAGGGGTCTGCCGTTGGCCTTACACCAACAGCTGTCTCAGGGGACGGATGGTAGATACCGTGACCGTCTATGGCCTTCTTCAGCCACTGGTCAATCTGGAAATTGAGTAGTTCGAAAGCGTCATCCTGTTCATAAGTTGCACCAGCAGCGACTCGGTGTATAGGTACTTCGAACTTCGGACTCATGAATGTGTATGAGATCATCGCTCGAAGATACCATGCGTCCTCCTATCATGCCTGACGTCAGCACAAATGTTTGCTTTGGGATAACCCCAACATTGCACTCGGGTTGTTAACACGAGATGACTTACCGGAGGCTCTATGGATTGATCAAAATCTGATTCCTGAAAGTTTTGAGGCAAACCAGTAGCGGCACTCCATTGCCTGTCCAAGATCACTATACTCCAAATGACAGCGCTAATTCCAGTGCGTTGCTTCTCGTCTCGCAAAAGATGACGATGGACGTCTCGGCGGTGAAGCCCAAGTTCCATGGCCATGCGCCCCGAAATTCCGCATACTCGCCACGCCAGACGCGTGTCACCAGTAAAGAAGTGGTAGATAGACTGCTCGCGATTCCAATACGTTAGTAAATGTATCACTTGCTGAGCAGCATGGAAGGCTTACCGCCAGTAACGCTATTAGAACATGATCTAGGCTAGACACCTCGGATGCTAATTTCAGCTTAATCAGGTGTTCCACACCTTTATACAGCGTTTTCCCCACATGCGAATGCGAGGCTGGTTCGGCAGCAAGCGCAATCGAGAGCGCCAGATACAAGATTAGGATGGTGTCTTCGTGGAGAACTGAGGTGTCGGACGTGGGTTTCGAATGAAACACATAGCAGGCCTCGGCCTGCTCGACAAGCCGCTTTGGATCCAAAATAGGATGAAGGCGGCCAATGACATCGTGGTACACATTCAAGAGGCGTAGAGCGTCGTTTCTGGCAATAAGCCATGGCAATTGAGCCAGACATTGGCGTAGCCTAGTGTTGGCAAGGCGCTCTTGAACGCCAGACCCATGGCCTTCATCTTGGATCAGAGTGCGCTCGTCGTCGTCGGTATGATCATCTTCCAGGCTGGGGTCGGTCTCTTCTGGGATAGCAGGGCCGCCAGGAGGAGCTTGGGCCTGTCGCAGCTTGATTGTAGCAGCATTGAGACTATAGTCAGGACTTGTCGGACCATAGAAGCGACGAGTGGATGGCTTCGACGTGTTTGCAACGGCTACTATGGGAGCATTAGGCGTTGATGTTGCGTTCGCGTTGATTTGAGCATCCCTGGGAGGTGGAATGGCAGAGCCCACACCTTCGACGGCCGCGCCTTGCCGGGGGAGGGCCGCGCTCTGCCGGGCAAGCGTTGGATCTACTGCAACGCCTTGTGAGTTGTGTATTTCGTTGGACAGCTCCATATGTGTGACGAGGCTGTCAAGTTGTGCTTGCAGCGCAAGTACGAGACGAGAGATGGATTCACCCTTACTAAAGCGCATGCTGGGTTAATGGCAAGGGCAAATCAGAAGCGAGCACAAAGGGAACATACGCATTCACCCCCAGCGCATTGGCTGGCAATGTAGGAGGGGCAGCAACGGCAGAGGAGGTCACAACAGGATCCTCTGGCTGCGAAGGCTCGTTCGTTGGTTCTGTGTCGGCGGTATAGCGACACTCCAACCCACGCGAGCGACAAAAGTCGCAAGGCTTGCGGCCATCACATCTGCCTTTGCGTCGCCGGCACACATCGCAGGCTCGCCATACGTATCGAAGGCGACGTTTGCGGGACGTCCCGGCCGAGTTCTGTTGCTCCATGGTCGTCGAGGAGCGTTTTGGCGGCGAGGAGCTCATTGTGCTGGATTGTGGGCAGCAGGATGGGCACTTTTGGGGGATGCGTCTGGGTTGGTCTCGAGGCTGTAGAGATAACAATCGGGCCTCCTCCACACCCACTGCTTATCGCGTTGATAGAGCCAGGCCACAATAGGCGCATGCATTGGTCAGGGTGAAGCTGTTGCTTGCGTGTGAGACATGCGGGGTACCGAGAAAGCGCCGGAGACGAGACGGGATCGCCATCTAGTGAATCACGTGCATGTATCCACTCACCTGTGCACGGACCAGCACCTATTCGGAGGCATGCCGGACCATGGCCGCCGGAGAGCGTCTCGACTCTGCAAATCCACCCTCATTGCATTTATCCCATCCCGCCGTTCGGCACGTGACACCGTATTTTCCCCCGGAAATGGCACGACTATCACCCTGTCGAGGTCGGGCCCACAGCAGCCTTGACAGCATCTCTTAAAGCCAGTCAGGGCCGTTCTGGTAATTATCGCATACCACTGCATCTGGTCTTCTTTGCTTGCCTAGTGCACCTACCTCTTCTATAAAATGGCTCTGTACACTTACGACACACGCCCCAGCTTCTCTGCCGACGTCCTTGTCCGGGGCACACCAGAATACGAACGGTGTCGTCGCAACAACCCCAGTGCGACAACACCAGAACGCTATCCCCGCGAAATACATGTGGTCAAGTCGCCCAAGCAAGTCTCGGCAGCTCTCAAACGAGCCACAGAACTTGGTGTGAGCGTCGGTATTCGTGGCTCCGGTCATGCCTTCCCTCTGAGCGCACTGATTCAAGACGCCATACTCATCGACACTTCCAGCTTGAACCGCTATGTTGATTATGATCCCATCTCCCATGAGATATCTTTTGGTCCTGCTGTCCGTGTAGAGGAAGTCGCAGCAAAGCTTAAAGAGGCTAAGCGCTTCTTTCCTCATGGCCATGCGCCTACCGTCGGCGCCGCAGGCTTCTTGTTGGCGGGAGGACAGGGCTGGTTTGTGCGAGGTTGGGGAGCCACATGCCAGGAATGGATCACTCAGATGGAGATTGTGGTCCCCGACGGCCGCATTGTCATTGCGAGCCCTACCGAGAACACTGACCTGTTTTGGGCCGCGAGAGGCAGCGGCTTGGGCTTTTTTGGTGTCGTGACCAAATTCTGGGCCCGTACGATTCCAAGCTCTCAGCTCTGGGAACGGACTTTTACTTTCCAGCTGCGTGACAAGTACGAGACCTTGCTCACATGGTTCTTCGAAAAGGCCGAAGACACCCCCAAGTATGGCACCGATCTCAATCTCACCATTTTCTATCCGGAAAAGTACGACTTCACCATACTCACGGATGACATACCCAAGACATCGCAGCTACACCTTGGCCTCAGTCTTCTTTGCTATTCTGACACTGAACGGGAAGCTCAGACCCTGCTGAGTGCTTACGACGACGTTCCAGAGAGTGTGAAGGACTGCTTGGTTGACATGCGCCCTGTTCAAAAACGAGAATTTGCCGATATATTCGACAAGAAGCGTGACTTCATTGGAAACAAGTACGGCGAGAACTGGCAGATTCTCAGTATTCTCACCGAAGAATCCATGCCCATTCCACGGGTAAGTATTGGAGTGTAGACAGTAATGCATCGACACTGACAACTTTCAGCTCATCGAAGCCCTGAAGCCTGCCCTCACTGAACTCGAAACACGCATTACCTCGGTGTTTATCTGCGTTTGCGACATCCTTGCCAAAGAGGACGTCGCTGCTCTGAGCATCCCACAAAAGTACTACATTTCTACCGTCACAGGCTGGCTCGACCAGAAGAAGGGACCCGCGATCAAGCAACGGATGCTGGATCGATACAAGCGCGCTCTACCAGTCGCATGCGGCACATATGCTGCAGACTACGATCCGAACGTTGAAGATGCGAATGTAAGCTGGCTCCAAAGCCCACCTCACTGCTGCTATGGTCGAACTGACAACACAAACAGAGTAAGCCTATGTCTGACACCGCGCTCGCCAAGTTCCTCAAGATCCGAGCCAAATGGGACCCTAATGACATGTTCCCCAACTATAAGCAGTTTATCAAAACAAACGAAAAGATCAACAGGCTCATGACCAAGCCTTCGCTTTAGGCGCTAATGATGGATGGGGGCAGGTACTTTGCTGCCCTTTCCCTAATTCTTCCCGCATGTTTTGAAAGGCGAAACGATCAATTGTAGAAAAACTCTAGTTAGCCAGATATTTCGAAGATGTGGGCGAGCTGTCACGCTAGGAGATATGTCATCAGTCTTCTTGAATCAACTGCTTCCATATGCGTCGTGAACTTGAATTCTTGACATTGAGAGCTTTGCCTATGGATTTTATTCATTTTACTCAACATCAACTTTGCGTATATGTTATCAGTCACCTGACGATGACTTTGACAGGTAGGCACGTCTCTTGCAAAATGGGCAGTCATAGAATCAATTCCCTTTTATGGATGATCATTCAATTACAGAAATCCACGCATGACAGACAATTATCCAGCTGAATTAGCTGGGCCAGAATGCGATCCAGTGATGATTCAACTCTTCAAGACAGCACTGCGAGTTTTGTCGATCACACTTGGCTAGCTATCGAGAGGTTTGTGTTGAGTCCGTTCCAATTTTTTCATCAGGCTAATACCAGCAAGCCTGCCAGGGAAAGACGACAGCTGTTCTTGGTAAACCCCGCCTTTCACATGCCAACATGCCGCGTAAGCAGATTTCATGCAACAGTCTAGAGACCTCGTCGACAGATGCCGAATTCGCGCTCGTCCCTGCATCGTTGGACATTTCCGCGGTTGCTTCCTCAGCGCTGGAGCAAGCGGGGCGAGGACAGGTTCCGCAAAGGATAGCGCGGAAAGAACACGAGTTCTAATACCATGTAAACGCGGAACGACCCTGAGCTCCACGTTCCGGTGATATGCTCCTTGGAAGCATATGCGTGACGGCCATTCTTGAAACTCTGGCCAAGCCGCCGACATTAATTGCCGGAACCTTCGGAATCTCCGCATCCGCGGAATTCCGCCGCCTCGAACCCTTGTGGCGAGTTCACTCTGGCCTGGATGATTAGCAACTTTGCCGTGATTGGTACACTGAGTTGCGAGTCTCGATTTGGTAGTCATGAGCATAGATTGGGAATGTCCAGTCTCTTCTGATGTGAGAAAACAATTCAGATCGAAAGAATTGTTGACATTCAGACGATACACCAAATACACAACAGTGACATCATTCTATTTCCCCCCAGCCCGAAATCATGCCCGAATCCATCGAAACTAGGCTCTTCATCAACAATGAGGTATTGATGAGTATCACAGCAACATATACATAGACACATCTAATCACGCGATACCAGTTCCGGAACGCTCGCTCTGGAGAGTCGTTTACTGTTAGACGATCCTACGACGACTCCATCATCGCAGAGAATGTACAGATTGCTGGCGAGCAAGATGTCAACGACGCCGTCGACGCAGCTCATGCTGCATTCAAGCACTGGCGCAGGACGCCGGCCCCCGAGCGTGCAAAGTGCATGCTCAAACTTGCCGACTTGATCGAGGAGAATCTGGAGTGGCTTGCTGAGCTAGAGACAGCTGCAATGGGCGCCCCGATCTCAGCTACCAAGTGGATTGCATCCACAATGCCAACGTGGTGGCGTTACTACGCTGGCTGGACCGACAAGCTCGGCGGAGAATCCCTTGAAGATCTCGATGGCACATACAGGATGGTTCGATATGAGCCGCTGGGTGTATGCGCGGGCATCGCTTCGTGGAATGCTACCCTCTTCTACCTCTGCTGGAAGATCGCCCCAGCTGTAGCAGCCGGCAACACTTTCATCTTCAAAAGCTCAGAGAAATCACCTCTCGGTGCCCTTCGTTTCGCCGACCTAGTCCGCCGCGCAGGCTTCCCACCTGGCGTCATAAACCTCGTCACCGGCTTTGGCCAAACCGGCGGCCTCCTCGCTTCTCACCAAAAGATCCGCAAGATCAGCTTCACGGGGTCCACCCTCACAGGCCGCAAAATCCAAGTCGCGGCCGCAAACAGCAACCTCAAGCGCGTGACGCTTGAACTTGGCGGAAAATCTGCCGCCATCGTCTTCGACGACGCAGACATCGACGAGGCCCTCACGCACATGTCCCAGAGCTTCCTGCTCAACTGCGGCCAAGTCTGCGCCGCGACTTCGCGCCTCCTCGTCCAGGACACCATTGCAGATTCCTTCGTCGCAGAGCTCAAGAAACGGTTCCAGGGCTTTGTGAACACCCTCGGAGATCCTAGCGACCCAAATACCTTCCTTGGTCCCATTGCGGACCGCATGCAACGTGACCGCGTCAACTCCTTCATCGACGCCGCCCGCACCGAAAACCTCAACATCCTAGCGGGTGGTCAGTCCCAAGGGCCCCAGAACCAATTCATCCAACCCACCATCATCCTCGACCCGCCATCCTCAAGCACGCTGTACCGCGATGAAATCTTCGGACCCGTGCTAGTGATCAAGACGTTCAAGTCCGAAGCCGAGGCCATAGAGATGGCGAATGATTCCGCGTACGGACTTGGGGCAGCGCTTTTCACAAAGGATGTGCCGCGGGCACTAAGACTGTCATCGGACCTCGAGTGCGGGTTTGTCGGGA
This sequence comes from Exserohilum rostratum, assembly GCA_026367775.1. Classification (NCBI taxonomy): domain Eukaryota; kingdom Fungi; phylum Ascomycota; class Dothideomycetes; order Pleosporales; family Pleosporaceae; genus Exserohilum; species Exserohilum rostratum. The sequence goes on from CP111157.1 coordinate 42,858, forward strand.
TCAACATGCCCATTTCGCCGTCGGCATATACGCCTTTTGGAGGAGCAAAGGAGAGTGGGTATGGCAGGGAGGGAGGAAGGATGGGGTTGATGGCCTATTTGGAGCCGAAGACTGTGGCGATTGCTATGCGGCCGAGATTGTAAGTGGGTTGTTTTTGCAGATAGTTGTTTGAATTTGACCCCTTTCTTGTCATATTGCCCTTGTCCTTACTCATGTATCGTGCTTGACAATTTCCTATTGCCTTGATCGAGAGGGTTGTCTAGAATTCAAAGTACTGAGGGAAGCATGTTGGCTCCGGCAAAAGGCACTTTATGAAGTAGCAGAGGATGAGGAAAATCTTGAGATGGTGTGCAAGGGGATGCCTCTCCGCGGATGCGCCAAACATGATGTCGATACATTAACACACCCCATCCAAAGTATGTAAGCCAGATAGCGCAAATTACACCAGTACCAAAAGAGTTCCATTCCTCTCTCCGAAGAAACATTCTGGTCCTACTAGATATGCAAAACCTAACCACAGCCCAAAATCATAACGAGAGACTAGAAATGTCCCCTCAAAAACAAAATATCTCACCCCTCCCTCATCGCCATACCTTGCAAGACAAGCGTCGGCCCAGTGTACTTCTTCCTGGACCTGAACAAATAATCGACTGTAATAAGGATCAACACACCCCCCAGCACCGTACTTGCATAATTCATATTCTTCGGCGTAACGGGCTGCGCCGTCGGGAAGAGCAAAAACACGCTTGTAAACACGAGAAAGATAATTGACAACAAATCCACCAAGATGCCTGCTTTCCCCAGCGTGAACGGTCCGGGCGTGAGCATCCGCGGGGTAGCGATGCGGCGGTAGAGCAATAGAGAGATGGGCATGAGATAGGAGAGGTTGAGCCCGACGATGGTAAGGGAGAGGATGGCGGCGAAGGCAGTTGAGGATGCGATGTTCAGCGCGCCCAATATGATGACAGCGGCCGTGGACACCAACAGCGACGTCACGGGAATCTGGCTCTTACTCCCGAGGCGGCCCAACGCTGTGGAGAACGGGGTTCCGCCGTCTCGGGCGAACGCCCAGAGGATGCGGGATGTCGCGGTTAGAAGGCCGAAGGTGGCAAGAGAGGCGGAGATGATGATGGTGGAGGTCATTGCGCTGGCGGCGGCGGTGTTGCCGCCTGTGATACGGCTGAAGATGTGGATGATGGGGAAGGGGCCAGAGGCGAGGGCTGCATCGAGGGGGCCCATGAAGAAGAGGACGAGGAGGAGAATGGCGAAGCCCATGGTGCCGTTGATGGCGATGGAGAGGAGCATGGCTTTGGGGATGTTGCGGGCTGGGTTGGGGATTTCTTCCGACATGTGGGTTGCAGAGTCGTAGCCTTTAGATGTATGAGTTAGTGATCAAGATATTGCGAGAGTGGTCGGGACACATACCTATCATGACATAGCAGGAGGTCAGCATTCCGAGAAACCAAGCGACTCCATCGGAGCTCCAACCTGTGCTGTTGCGGAACTCAGTGAAAACGAATTTCGCACTGTTGGCTTCTGGCTTCAAAGCCAACATGACGATGAAAATGATAAAAAAGAAGCCAATGTGGAAGGCGAGAATGGCGTTCTGGATGTACGGCAAGATACGGTTGCCCCAGAGGTTGAATGCAAGCGCTATCAGGGTGATTCCCCAATAGATGCAGCTGTTGTGCCATCGCTGGGCCACAAAATCGGGATGGGAGAGTGAAATCAGGCCCAAGGTGAGATTGGCTGCTCCAAATGGAGCAGATGCTGTGAAAGCGTGCCATCCCAGAACTGTGAGCCATCCACAGTACCAGCTTACGGCCGCTCTGATCTTTGGCGGACTCAGTTCTGCAACGAACTGATATTGGCCGCCTGCGGAAGGAAACCTAACGGTAAATTGTCAATAACGCTTGAACAACATGGCAGTAATGCTACTTACATGGCTGCAGCTTCGGCCAGCGACATACTGGTCAACATGTTTCCAGCAAAGGACACTACGCGAAATTGTTAGCGTCGAACTTTACTGCAGTTTCCGAAAAGCGTACCGATGAATCCGTAGACTAGAGATACTGGCCCGCCGCTGACCAGGCCAGATCCCATTGTACTGCAAAGTGCCTCCCACGTCGCCATCAGAGACACGGCAAGTGCCATCATGGAGAACAACCCGTAAACTTTTGGCGGCTGCGGAAATCAGCAATCCAGTTCGCGATGGTTCAATGCTACTGGCAGTAACTCACCTCCTCATGCCCCATCGGCATGTCGAACGCCTTAACCTCGCCGATGCCAACATCGTCGGCAGTCTTGAGCTCGGTACCCATCGTGGCCTCTTTTTTGCTGGAGTTCGTGGGGTATACCTTCAGCCTCGAATCCGAGAGTTCAGTCGAAGCACGCTGTGGCGTCTGCATATCGTCACAAGTAAGAACCACACAGTCGCCTGAGCGAAGTGATGGAATCTGTGGAAGAAGAGATGGCTGTGGTGTCGACCAGCGACCCGGTTATAAAGAGGGGATGTTCCGCCAGCGACCGGGATGTTTATTGGTCATGTGATTTCGACGTACTAACGCAGCCATTTCACAACACGGTAGCGACCAGGTTATAGATAGGGGACGTTCCGAACCAGTGCTTAACTTAACCGAAACAGGCAGGGACTATCAAAATATCTTCAGACAGTCCTGCGACAGATAAGGCGGCAGGTTCACGCTTTCCTTTTCCACGTAAAGATACTCATTGCAGCGTTGTTGTATACAAAAAGCTGTTCGAGTATTCACATCATTAACTATTTGATGAGACCACACCAACTGAGAGGAGTCAGTCAGTGGCAGGTTCATGCAGCCAAGAGGTGATGGCTACTCAATCAGAGCGACGCGTGCGTACATGAACCTTGAAGGATTGGGGGTTTATGCGTGGGGGGCCGACTTAGATACGTAGCTTGTTTGTCGACTCCGGAAACGACTCAGTAGGTGTCAACAAATGGGTCGCGTGCAGACAGTAAATGAGCGGAAATAACGGCCCGGCCACTGGAACTAAAGCAAATGGACCGACTCTTAGGCTTCGCGCGGACATTCTGCCTTGATAGTACAGATCGTCTGGTACTAGTGAAGCCAACCCCGCATTTGATGAGAAATAAGGGTCTTATTGTTTACATATGATTGGAGTTCTAGGCCTGCTTTGTAGTCCCTGTCGACGTGGCTGGCGGGGTGGGAATGTGGAGGTCGGACCTTACCCACATCCACGGTGGCGATATGGAGCCTAGACTTCACATCTACTCAACGCAGTGCTTTCTGGTACTATACTGGTGAACGTAGACTGGCGAAAGAAAGTTGAATCTCACATCATCGTTGGATGTAGCTGATGGAACTGTGTTTACAAAATGCTCAAATTGATATACTACTTCTGAGTGTTATCTACCCAAGTGACAGTCTTGTACTGTACAAACTCCTCCAGCCCTTGCTTGCCATTAAACCGCCCAAAGCCGCTCTTCTTGAACCCACCATGCGGCAAAGCAAACTCGTCATGCACAGTCATAGTATTGATATGAGCAGCTCCAACCTTCAGTTGCCTCGCCACTCGAATGCCAGCCCTCAAATCTTCGGTGAAAACCGCACCAGCCAGTCCATATTCTGTATCATTACCCAGTGCGATTGCTTCTTCCTCAGTGTCAAAGGTATATAGCGATACACTTGGGCCGAATGACTCTGTGCCATAGATGTCCATGTCGGGAGTAACGTTACCAAGGACGACTGGAGACATTTTCGATTCGACATTGGTGTCGACAATGGCAGGGCTACCGTAGATGAGATTGGCTCCCTTGTCTAGTGCATCTTGTACCAGTATTCTGTTCTTCTTTGCGGAGGCGTTGGTAATGACGACTGGGCAGTTGTTTGCAGCACCGAAGGTCTTGCTGATAGCTTCCTTAAGTTGCGACTTGAAAGCATCCGCGATGGACGAGTGGACGAGGATGCGCTCAGTAGACATGCATATCTGGCCAGCCTGTTGCAAAGATGTCAGAAACAGTTGCATAGCTTATTTAGTCCATAAAAACGTCACTTACATTCAAGAAAGCACCCAGCGCGCATTGCTCGGCGGCATTGGCGAGATCAGCGTCCTTCATGACAATGGCACTTGCCTTGCCACCCAACTCCATAAGCACTGGCTTGAGATGCTTCCCAGCAATAGAGGATATCACACTTCCCACGTGCGAACTTCCCGTGAAGTTGATTTTGCGCACAGCCGGATGAGCAATCAGTGTCTCTGTGATCTTGGGCGCATCAGCAGGTCGATGGAACAGGAGATTGAGCACTCCATCCGGCAATCCAGCTTCTCTGAAGACATCTGTAATCGCCCAGTAACAGCGCGGTGATAGCTCTGGGCCTTTGAGGATTGCGGTGTTGCCCGTGGCGAGCGCGAATGTGACTGCGCGGAAGCCTAGATGGTAGGGGGCATTCCTGTTGCACGACCAAAGTGTCAGTCCTGTTCATGGTATTCGAATTGTATAGAGTACAGGAGTTTAGCAAAATGTTGCAACTCACCAAGGGCCGATTCCTAGCACCACGCCATAAGGCTCGCGATAAACAATAGCATGCGCACCATCCTGCATCACGTGAGGCGCAAAGCCCTGCACCGCTTCTGGAATCCTCCCAGCCGTATCCTTCAGCCCTTCAATCGACAGGCCCAGAATGAAATCTTGGTAGTATTGGTCCGCTCCAATCTCGTGGTGCATGTATTCTCCCAGCTCCGCCTTGCGCTTGGTAATAATGTCGGCAGCGCGCAAGAATATGTCTCGACGCGCTGACGGTTTAGTCTGCGACCATGCCGGGAATGCCTTTTCGGCTGCTGCAACAGCAGAAAGCGCGTCTTTCTCTGAACACGATGAAGAATCCCAGACGTGTTCTCCAGTGGCAGGGCTTTGGACTGCGAAAGACGTGTCGGTTGTTACATCTTGGTTGTTGATGATGAGGGGGATTTGGTACGCATCGCGACTTCGCAAGGATGCTGTCAGGTGGAAGGATTGGGCTTGCTGGTAGTTCTTGTTCCTGCAGAGGGCTTTGGGCAGCTGCCCCGATGTCCTGAAGAGTCGCATCATCTTGTCGTTTGTGTGCAATGGTTGCAATGTCTTTGAGAAGCTGCAAGAGCTCAATCACATAAACTATTTTTATGACGCCTGCAGTTGCCCATGATGATCCTGCAGACCCTTGATCGCCCGCTGCGCGAGTCATGGCCCATTCGCAACGCCGTTTCAGGGTCGTGCACGTGCCTAATTCCATTCCGGAAGCCGTGCACTCCTTCCGAATAACGTTCCGTCGCGTTGTGGAGCATGCGGGGAGGGCGCTTAGGTCCTGAACTCCTCAGCCATCACATGCACGGGACCGTCACAGAGATTCTACCAGCTCTTCGGTTCAAGTTGTGAAATTGCCATTGAGGTTTCCGGAATCTACAAACTACTAAACATCAATCGCCAAGATACACAGCGAGTCGCTCCAAAATTCCCTAAGCCTTGACTCCGTTCGTACCCCTTCGAGCAGCCAGTTTCTCCGCCACGTCTTTGTGCATATCGTATCTGTATCCGGCGTCAGCAAAGGCTTTTTCTCCAAATCATAGTACTCACGTGTTCATCTCCTCAATTGTGAGCTTGTTCTTCTCGTCCTGGACCGTGTAATGAGGATCGTGCTTGTTGCTAGAGAAACCAATGCGCTCGTGCATATTCTCGCTTGCGCGTGCCGAGGCCGCCTGCACCTTTGTTCCTCTCGGCTTCCTGACCTCTTCGAAAACTTCAAGAGCCTCGCGAATGTTGCCGTTGAAATTCTTCTTGCTGAAAATTGTGCCAAGAGCTCCGGCGTCCTCAATGGCCTGGCAGGCTCCCTGACTCTGATCAGGCATCATCTGCGAATCGTTAGCGTTGAAGTTTCATTCAGCCATAGGTAACATACCGGGTGTGCAGCATCTCCAATGATGCAGGCCACTCCTTTCTGCCAGTACGGGTACGGCTGGTGCTTCCAAAGCCTCCATGGTCGGATCTCGTAGCCAATTTCCAAGTGCTTAAAGACCTGGCGGTCCAAGTCTGGATACGGCGCGAGCAACTCTGGGAGAGTGGCAGCCTCGTCCCAAGATTGATTCTGGAAGTCACCCGCTTCACGCGGGAAGAAGCAATAGTAGGAGAGGAGTTTTCCACCATTGCAAGGCGAAAGGACAATCTTGTAGTGCGAGTGGTACCCACCCCAGTATTCGATTGCACTGTTCTTTGAGTAGTCGACCAGCCCGAGTTTAACGGCCTCGTCAGTGTCTACGTTGGTGTGCAAGCAGCTCCAGGATGCTGGGACCTTGTCCACTTTGATGCCAAGTACATTGCGAACAGTCGAACCAATGCCATCGGCGCCGATGATGACGTCGTGTTTGGCCGTGACACCGTTCTCGAATGTGACCTCGCCAGTTTCGACGTTGACATCCTTGGCCTTGTGATTGACTTTGAGTTTCGCGGGCTCGCCTTCTCCACGCTGGCCAACCGCGCTATCCATAAGCATGGCATGCATGTACTGTCGGTGGAACATGTAGTAGTGCTATTGATCATAAGTCACTAGTCGCGGAGACGAGATCCGATCCACTTACATAGCCCCATTTTTCCTTGTAGTCATGGAGGTCGTAGACACTTGCCGGTTCGCCAGTCTTCCAGTCGCGGCTAATGAGCTGCCTTAGGATTACCGGGTCACCAAGTTCAATGTTCACACCCCACTCCTCGAGCCACCTGGTACCGTTTGCAGCGCAGGATATGGAGGCTCCGACTTCTCCTGCGAAATCTGCGCGCTCGTAGATTGTCACAGTGTGCCCTTGCCGTCGAAGGGCAATGGCAGATGCCTGACCTCCAATCCCTCCGCCAATAATGCCCACATTAAGCGGTCGCCATCCTGGTTGAGTCATGGTGTTTGGTCGTGTTTGTGTAAAGGTTCGCCGCAAATTGAAATATAACTGAGCTCCAGCAGTGGTAAAGATCCGCTGATGCGATGTTGAAGAAGATGTTCGCAACTCTAAAGGATGAACTTATCGATTAACTCTGGCCTGCGGGCTCTTGATATCCTCTCCAACCTTGATTCCCCCCACGTGACGTCCTAGCCCACGGATTCAAGGTTGGGCGCGGCCGCCGACAGCATACCTCCCTTGTCATGGAGTCGATCTGGAACTTTGTCTTGTTTCTTGCCGGATTCGCTTGCGATCGCCCGTTGGTTGCGACCACCGTCGGAACTTCCTACACCATTCCGGAGTATATTATGTCAGCACCCGGCGTCACATGTAGGTGGACGCCTCGAAGAAGAAAAGGAAATATCGGGGGCATTCAGTAAAGCAGTGCCTTCAAGTCGAGGAAATTTCCATCGAAGCGAAACAAGAACCAAACAAGGTTGGTGGTCCCCCGCAGAAACGGAAGGCATTCACTGACATGCTTATTCAGCTAACACTCAATCTTCTCAATCGATAACACCGCACAACCCAATTCCTGGAATAAGCAGAGCAAGTCATTGAACATGTCTTCCAAAGTTCGCGCATCATTCGAACTCACTGGACGCAATTATGTCGTCACAGGCGGGGCCCAAGGCATCGGACTGGCCTTGACGAAAGCGATTGCTGAAATGGGCGGCAATGTTGCCGTCTTAGATCTTCAAGACAAACCACTCGACCATTTTGCACAATTGGCAAAGGAAACCGGTGTCAAGCTTCCATATTTCCGCGCCGATGTGGCAGACGAAAGTTCGCTCAAAAATGCGTTTGCGGACGCAGTTCAGAACCTGGGAAGGGTGGATGGTCTCGTGACTAGTGCAGGCATCGCGCTCGAGAAGCCATTTGCAAAACATACTTGTGCGGAAGTAAACAAGATACTGCAAGTCAATGTCAGCCTCCGCTTCTCGTCTTGATCTCAATATTTTGGCTAATATTCCATAACAGGTGACTGGTACATTCATGGCGACACAGCTGTTCGCCGAGCAAATCGAAAAGCAAGGAGGCGGAGGGTCTGCTGTCTTGATCGCCTCTATCACGTCGCACACCGTTCTTCCAAGCCACAGAATGTCCGCCTACTCGGCGTCAAAGGGTGCAGTGAGAATGCTTTCTCAAGCACTTTCTACAGAATTAGCGCCTCTCGGGATTCGGGTCAACTCGATATCGCCTGGCTTCATTGACACCGAACAGACAAAGTTTGTGCGAGACCACAACCCAAAAATTGCAGAGTTAATGTTTAACGCACCGCCGCTCAAGCGCATTGGTACGACGGATGACTTGGTTGGGTCGGTGGTGTACCTTTTGAGTGATGCGTCGAGCTACACGACGGGCACAGATATTGCGATTACAGGTGGCTTGCATATTGGACGACAGATTGATACTTGAGTTTTGCAGCGGAATAGAATTTGCACATGAACCATTGAATAAATTGAGATGAACGTGTCGTGCTGGCGTTTACATTGTCCCCATTGCTTTCGTGTGGGATACCATTCACTCGGTTCTGAGCACTACAAATCTGAGAAAACGACTTTAGTTTGCAGATTGTATACAGTCCCTAGTGTCCGGTGTATGAGATCAGAGATGGAAAGGCATGAAATTTGGAAACGTGCAACTCTAGCTGACATCCTTCCCGAAACCCCACGTTAATCCTCCCCGCAACCAGATCCTCTCGGTAATCCGGGGATGAAATTGATGGGTAAGCAGAACGTCGATTTTCAAAAACGTTGCGGATTAATCATTGTTCTGGAGCGAACCTCGTAACGAATTGAATGCGCTCGGTCGTTCCGTCGTGAATGCGGCTAGTCCGACACAGGCCGCTTGTACCCCTCGCGTTCCGTGTACCATAGCTGGATGTCTCTCGTCCGACCGAGAATTATCTGTTTGGAAATCTGTCACGCGAGACAGATTCCGCAGATGCGAGACCTTCCGTCCCAATCGGCTGGTCCTCCATGACAGAGCTCAATTAGATTTCCCCCACGTTTCAAGTGGCATGCTGCATGTTATCTATAAGTTTATCATTCTTACTAAGATAGAGTCTATTGCTAACTATATTACTAGAAGGTGAACACACCGGCAACTGTTGGTGACAGATTTGTGCGTTTGTCTGCTCTTTCGCATTGACTGATTAGCCCCCGAAGACCCTCACCTCGAACAACTGGTGGCGCAATTGACTACTCCAATTGTACTGAGAACAATTGCGTGCTTGGTGTTCAAGCAATCTCAGCTTTCTTTACTTCTTGATCAAAATACCGAACTCCATAACGGTTTGATCAAGATAGGTAACTGGAAATGGGCACCGAACATGATCTTGTCGTGGTTGGAGCTGGTATGTCATAGCCGCGACTTCCCAACTCACGAGTGCCAAGCTAAACAGTGATGCGCAGGTTGGTTTGGTCTCTCTACCGCAAAATCCTATATCGAACTTCATCCCGGCGAAAGTGTTATAGTCCTGGATAGCGCGAGCTCCATTGGCGGGTCATGGTCAGCCGACCGTCTCTACCCGGGGCTGAAGTCGAACAATCTGTGGGGGTCGTACGAATACCCCGACTTCCCGATGCTGGAGTCAGTATATGGCGTGAAAGAAGGCCAGCACATTCCTGCCGCAGTGCTTCACCGGTATCTGACGGACTTTGCGAAACACTTTGGGATCTATGAACGAACGAGACTCAGCACTAAGGTGGAGGATGTCGAGCCTAGCTCAACTGGCGGATGGCTAGTAAAGGTGGTAAATGCAAGTGGTGAATCGGAGACGGTCAGGACCAAGAGATTGGTGCTTGCATGCGGACTCACTTCGCAACCCAACATCCCCAAGTACGAGGGAGCCGACACGTTCGAAGCACCCTTCTTCCATGCCAAAGACTTCTGCAAACGCTCAGACACGGTTGATACATCGAACACAGCTGTTGTAGTAGGAGGCGGCAAATCTGCAATGGACATCGCATATGCCTTTGCGACCAAAGGAAACGCCACTGTAAACCTAATCATACGGCCAACAGGACAAGGCCCAGTATGGCTCGCGCAAGCCTATGCGACCCCATTCAAAATAAGGATGGAAGAACTTCTTCTTACGCGAGCATTGACTTGGTTCAGCCCGTGTCCATGGGGAGAAGAGGATGGATTCGCGGTACCGCGTGGCTTCCTCCACCGTACTGGCATGGGAAGGCTGATCACCGAAAACTATTGGAACAATTCAATGGCCGAACTGGTCGAGAAAAATGGATATGACGACCACCCCGAAGTCTTCAAGTTGAAACCATGGAATCCAATGTTCTGGACCGGCAGCGGGGTCGGCATCCACAACTTCGAAACCAACTTCTTCGACCTAGTAAAACAGGGAAAAGTACGCGTCCACCTCGCAGACATCTCCAAGCTCGACGGAAAAACCGTCCACCTCACAGACGGCCAGCAAATCTCTACAGACGTCCTCGTCTGCGCAACGGGCTGGAAAAAAGACGTGCCCCTAACCTTCAAAAACCTGCCGCAAGGCGGCATTGGTCTGGCACAATCCGGCCCAGAAAGAGCCGAAATGATCGAAAAGGCCAACCGCGAGGTTATTGAGATGTTTCCAGCACTCAAACGCCAACCCGTCCTCCGCTACAGGCGCAAAGACGACGAGCTCCACCGCATGTACCGCTTCATGGTCCCTCCCGCCCTGGTCCACCAACGAAACCTCGCATTCGCAGGCATGGTCTCTACCACCTGCACCTCGCTCTTCGCTGTCACTCAAGGCCTCTGGATCTCCGCCTTCTTCGACGGCAAGCTGAAACGTCTTGCCTCTACAGAGCAAGAAATCACCACAGAAGTCCTACGGCACACGCAATGGGGAAAATACAGGTTTCCGTGCGGCTACGGGGACTCGATCCCGGACTTTGCGTTCGAGTCGCTGCCGTATGCGGATATGTTGCTGAAAGATGTGGGCATTGAGACGCATCGCAAGAAGAATCAGTATGCGGAGATTTTCGAGCCGTACAAGCTCTGGGATTGGAAGGGGTTGGAGAAGGAGTATCTGGAGCTCCATGGGGAGAATACGGGTGAGGATAAGAAGGTTGTGTGAAGTTTTGGCCGTGCTGGAGATGGATGTGAGAACTGACGGTTGGGTTTTCGATCTCTTGGTATGGCAAGTGTGGCCAACTTGGGGCTTGCGGCGTTGTTTTCATTCTGGTAGCAGCTACAGCTTTCGTTCAATGAGAAAATTCATATGCATTCAATTTTGAGGATATGAACCAAGGTGGTCGAGAGTATATCCTGACGATTGAAATGCAATGGTCGATAATCGAGTTATTGTTAAACCTGCTTAAGTAGTGAATCTCGTTGCCCTTAGAATTGCTTTGATGGAGGAACATGATCTAACAACCCTGGCGGATCGTCAAGCAGGGCCCTTTGAGATGAGAGGCCTTATCTACTCCTTGTTTCAATCCAAAATGTTGGTGGTACGTTCGTTTTCATCTCTCGTGTATCTGCGGAGTCATATCAAGGTCGCGGCATACGTCGATCGCATATTATCGCGCTCCCAGTATACAAGCTCCTACGCTCGAACGAGCTATACAGAGTAGGAAGATCATTTTCTTTAGTTAAACTTTGATTTCAGCCTTCCAGGTTCTATGCAGACTTCCAAGCTAGTGAAATGGTATTTCACTGCTATTTTCCTAGCAATAATATGTAGCAATAGCTAGACCGAGGTTTAAAAACTTCATTCACGCCTTTTTCTCACTAACTAATACCCTTTTCTGTATCTACCATACGCGTCCTTGCTGGGGGTACTCCCGACTCAATCTGTTTATCTTGTGATAGCTTCCATGGTTTGCGTCCTACTAAGCGATTGGCAGACTTCTTTGTTGAAAGTTGTCGGTCTGGAAAATTCACTTGTTTTGGATTGCAGTCGAGAGAACTACAGTCACAAGGAATGCGGTACCCAGGCGTAAGATCCAGTGGATTACTTGGTCCTAGTGGAACTCGGTTTTCCGCAAGCATCGTGCACCTGCGCACTGGTCGATTGAGTTTCATAGTAGTGAACTCATCGAGCACTTCTACGAGGTCCATCAGCAGATGCTGAAGGCGCCGTATTCGATGGTCAGGTACTATGACACTGAATTGTGGGTACTGCAGTCGCTCTTTCATGATGGATTCTTCCTCTTTCTCTAGTTTCTTGCGCTTCTGCTCCTGTTCCGGACTCTCCTCCGAGGCTATCTTGTCTAATTCGTTGACCTCTTCGTTATTCCGAGCCTCGTGCAATCTTTCCCTTTCCAACTCTGTCATCTGTCCTTCTTCTCGGTTCTCAATATTCTTTTTCATGGTTTCGTAAGCTTGGGGATTGGTATGTGTTGGCCACTTGTTGGTATACAAACTCCGGAATCGACGGTAAACAATTCGCTGAAACTCGTCCTCGTACCAGCCAAAGAGGTTTTGCAGGTTTGGCGAGTCCTTTGATTCAGAGCCTGGGTTGTACTTCTTCCGGAATTCTGTCCACCCGATTATTCGCAGCTCTCGGGTGGTTTCGGCACCACTGCTTTCAACGACTTCGGTCAGGTGTTCTTGAGCAGCCAGTATGTCGCCTTCGAACCAACGCATCTCTCGGCTTTCGCGTCCCTCGTAGTCCATAGAGGTGAACTCGTCTTGTATCTTCCAGAGAATCCTTTTCAGATTCTCAACCTCCTCGCCCCTGATGTGTGCGAAGAAGTGTGTCATTTCGCGGACAATATGAACGCCAGCAAAGTATGAGCCGATTAAGTAAGAAGTGAACTCACTGCTCCACCCGTCACCATAGGCTGCGCAACGCTTTGGACTGTAGTTGTCTTCATCCAGAATATCAAAAAACCAGTTGGCTAGGTCCCATGCTGCGATGATGAGGGGCACTGAGTATCGCGCCAGCGCCTTCTTGTTCGCCCGAGCTTGAGTTCGATGTTCGTTCCATCCAGACATCCATGCAGTCGCCAGCGTGGCAAGCAAGGCAGCAATTCCCGTTACAATAGCTGCGACAATAGAACCGTCGAGTGCCATCTTCCTCTAGCAGAAGCTTGCTGTTCGAAGACGAAGATTGAATGGGTATCAGGAGCAGACGCGAAGTGATTGAGTACGTTTTGTCAATCCGCGTCGCGTCGCCTAGTGAAGACAGAAAGAAATCCGGACTCGAGCGATGACGGCAAGGCAGTAGGATATGTCAAGCTTGGTGGATGTCGAGATGGCATGGCTACTTATCAAACATAGCTGAGAGCTACTACCACTTTACGCCCGTTGACCAAAACGAAGATCAACTTGCACATGTGAGCCTAGATTGCGCTAATTGTACACAAAGTGTTAACTAAATTCTAGACATCACGTTTTAGGACGCTAGAGTCTAACACGTTTGGTCGAGGGGATCGACTCAAATTGTACTTGCTGCGAACATTTGGCCTATTGTAGCCACGACATAATCTTCTAGGACTTCGTTATTATCTTGTTAGCGAGGTCCGCTTGCTGAAAATCTCGAAGCGTTAGACCATAGCTGTGATCAAGATGACCACTCTCATCAAAAGATTCTGAAGGTAGGGAGTAAAAAGGCGCACAGGCTGCCAGCTCCCAGCCATGCGCGAGAAGATCTTGTCGATCTCATGCGCCAAGGGATGTGGCGGAGACGGAGTCTGGAATTCCGGCATTGTGGCTGGCGCCGACCAAAGATCGAGGCCCAAGTGGCGATCAAATGGGTCCCGCGGCTCGGCCTTTGAGCTGAACCCACAAAATGCCTCCCGTGGTCTCGATTGTGGATGTAGACATGTGGCGTACCATAGTATTTGCTTTTTCAGGTTTTCATCGGGAAAGGCATGTGATACGCCCGCTTTAACTTTATAAGTGCTGCTTTTTCTTGGCAAATCCTATTTCATGCAGGACGCTACTTGGGCACTTAGACTATTTAGGCCATGCGCTGCCCAAATCAATGCAATTGTTATTTCGTATTATACTATGGCAGAAAGTCTAGACCTTGCATTATATTAAAATCTACCGACCTTTTCTATGACCCATAGGCAGCCCACCCACACGCCTAGGGCCCTATTACAGACTTCAATCTTGGTGTGTTTTCCTTTCTATGATATTTTACTATTTACAAAAGACTATTGTAAAAAATCACTGTGCCATATTCGCATCATGAATGATTCGATGAGAACGAATAAAATTAGATAAATAGAGTTGGAATATTACCTACACTTTCAGTCCATACTTCCTTTTAGGTTTTCCTATTCTACCAACCTATAGAAGAGGTAAATAGGTACCCAGATCTCACTAGCATAGTCTCATAGTAATCTATATCATGAATACTCACGGTTTTTTGCTCTAAGGACCCCTTGTGCTAATTCCACTATACATGCATATCCAGACTTGTCAAACCTAACCTAAGATATCTACGACACCATCCTGTCTTGTCCAAAATTTTTGCCATGCCTCTGGCCACCAAACCTCCTTCAACTGCTGGATCCATTCTGACACAGTCTGTTCAGTCTCTCCAATCATCATCACTCCATCTCTAACTCCTTTCCAACCATCTATGGGACCCTTGATGTATTTGTGATCTCGACCACAATACGTCTTCCGATATGACCATACATTGGATTGTGAGTATTGGCGTATCTTTTTGAAGCATTCTTGGCAAAGTTGCGTTTCTGCACACACCACGCAGAGATAGATTGGCCCATCATCCCAGGTAAGGTCGCCTTCGATCTCCATATGTTCGCCAGAGCATAGAAGGCTGGCTCCAGAGAGGTCCCCCCAATGATCATCTTTCGTTATTTTGCCATATTCGTCGTTGGTATCACTATCGGTTTCACTATCGCTCTGCTCTGCAATTGCAGCTTCATTTCCTTCCGTGACATCTTCGTTTGGCTCGGCGCATTCATCATCTGAGGAGTCTGAATTTTCGTAGATATCTTCTTCCAGCACTACAGCTGGATCAAGGGTAGAGTACTGCAGCGAAAACGCAATTTGAGCTTCCCTCTCAAGGCCACCCACCAAGGCCAACAGTTTTGCCAGCAGTCGGAGGCAGATGGGATCATTCCAGCCCTCAGTATCCGTCAGAGAGGCAATGCAAAAGTCAAAGGTATCATTCAGAACCTCCTGAAATATCGTGGTAGCGCCCATTTTCCGAAGCATGCTGGCGTACATTGGTGTTGTTGAGTACTCGTATGCCTCTACTGCACGGGCGTTTTTCAACCGTTGATCTTGCAATCGGCCCATCTCCTCAAGGAAGCCTGCCTTTTTAAAAGGATCGGCCGTTGAGCGGAACTGTTCATAGAGGATTTCTGCTAATTCCTTTCGAGCAAGAGACGAGAGGTCTTCCCCCTCCATGATGCCATATTCGTCTCGTCTGCTGTGGCTTTCTGTAACCTGAAAGATCCGTTGTTAGTATAGAGAAATCTAACGAAAATGCAACATGGCTAACCACAGACAGGATCATCAAATAGTGCACTGGATATGGAGGTACCACATCACGTACCTCGTAAAGTAGCCTTTTAGCCTTCTCAAGATCCTTTGATACCCTGCTATGAAACTCAGCCAGGTGATACCTCATCTCTCGGGCACCATGCACAGCCCTCCGGTCCATGAAACTAATAATCTCCTCGTACGCTTTGGTAACAAATTCGTCCTTTCCTGCCAAATGGCCAGACCTATGAAAAGTAGTGTTGGGATCTTCTGCAAGTAAGCCAGGCGCTTCATATTTCTCAGTGAGCCATTCGCTCAGTTCCAGCACGTTCCAGCTACGAAGCTTTTCGATCAGGTCTCGATATTTGTCCTGTTCCACAGCGAGAATACTAGGAAGACACGCAAGGCTTCGACCATCCAGTAACTCGTCTGGCAATATCAACCGGGCGCTCTCAAATGATGCAACGGCCTTCTCCAACAGACCTAACTTCATCTCGCAGTATGACTGATGTATTAACGAAGTTCGGAATATCTTCAGAAGAGATCGATCTTTTGTTGGAGGATTAAGAGTTGTGGTTGCCTGCAACATTTCATGTGCATCCTGAAATCCGATGAAGTAGTCTGTATCATCCTGCCCTTCTTCCTCCGGTTTGGTCTTGGAAATAGGATTTGATCTCTCATATTGGCGTTGCCTAACTTGATCAGCTCTACCGTCTCCCCATGTGAGCGCGATGGACTCTGATATCATCATGTCCGAATAGTTCAGGCGTGTCTTCATTCTGTCGACTTCGCTCTCCGCCTGGTCTAAACTCTGCTGATAATATTCCTGAGCTGTTGTGTCATGTTCATTTTCAGCTAAGAGGTTTCCAATGGCTCTCAGAGCGGCCGAATTCAAACGGATGTCATCAAAAATCAAAGCAACATCTTTGATGAACTTGGTGGTGTGGCTTCCGAGGCCGAATGGACATTCCTTCGGAGCCAGATCTGTCTAGATTAATGTGTAAGTATTTCCCAATAACCGCCCAGAGATCCTCCACTGCGTTATTCCTCCAGGGTGATACCATTGCCTAAAGCATAAACACGGCCGGACTGTGACTTACGAGATTGAGAAGATCGACAGCGAACTGGTAAGAATTGCTCTCATCTTCAGTGTCTCCTAGCCAGTTCGTAATATGACCCTTCACCAGCGGGGCCATTATTTTCAGTGGTTCCTGCATCGACCTGCGAATCCACTGCAGTGTAACTTCGTCGAATACGTTGGCTGGCATCTCCAATGAGCGCTTCATCCACAACAGCAACAAGTCCATGAATTTGTTCCCCACGCGCTGCGTGACGCCTAAACTCTTGAAGTAGAATTCTGATCCACTATCAGTATCACAATGAGTCTCAATAAACCTGGCAGCATCGTTGCAATCGTTTAACAAACATCTCATCATATGCATCACCGATGCAACCTCGTGATCGGATGTCTTCTGCAGTTCGATCTCCTGGAAGTGTTTTCCCCAGAACGTTGCGGCGTATCCGCTTAGCGCAGAGTTGCCTTCTTTCGTCATTAGCAAGTCGAGTGAGCAAATCAACTTGACTGAAAGCTCAAACATCATGATGTGGGAACCATTAGCTGAAATGCAGCAGTCTGACCGTTCGGTGTTGGCCTTACGCAGATAGTCCTTCACAGACCGATTCACCACTTTTACAAGCGAAGCATCTCCGTCGTAAGGTTGGAAAATGTCAATGTCGCCGGCCTCAGGTAATTTCTGATTCTCATACACAGGTCCATCGTCTTCAACGTCGTTGACTCCTGCAACTCCGACAATTTCCAAAAAAGCAATGGATCTTGTCAACACCTCTTCTGCAATGTTGAACGCTTCATAGTGACCACATGTCTTTGCTATCTCGTTGATCTCTCCCACAGTCAATGAGCGGTGCGAGAATGCCAACCAGGCATAGACATTCTGGATAGCCAATAGTTGTGCTTTGGTTCGCCTGCTCTGGATTTCGGACTCAGTGGACTCCAGTAAGTTGATGAGACTCGACGGCAGATTCCTTAATTCCTCAAGAATGGTCTTCTCATCTTATCTTTTGTTGAGACGCCTGAGCACATGGTCTACATACAGCATGCAGTCGGCCTTCTGGAGCAGGATTGACCTGATAATATTTTTCAACTGTGTCCGGGACTTGCGAAGCCGCGACCGGGTACTAAGCTGTGCATCGATAACGATGCGCATGTCATTTAGTACAGCACCCTTTGTTACCGTGATTGCATGGTATTTCTGACCAAAGTTTTCCATCAGTGGTTTCCAGCTGGGTCGACTTAGTAGCATAACGCGGATTGACAGTCTCAACTCAGAGATCTCTTTCAAAATCCGTAGAAAGGCTTTTCCAAACTGCTTTTCGAAGACTTCTGTTTCATTACCCTCGTCCAACCCGTCCAGAACGAGGTACAGACGAGCTTCAGAGTCCGCGAGGAATTTTGGCACAATTAGTTTCTTCCAAAAATAACGCGATTGCTTTACAGGGGGGAAGGTACACCCGACACGGGCTATTGCTGTTGCAACTTCATTGCAGTATGTCGCGTCTTGAGATGCAATCTGGGCTACGATTGACTTCATTGCACCAGTCAAGGGGTCGATTTCCTTCAAGCCTTCTCGCCAATAAAAATGTGCGACAAAAGTATTTGGCTCACTGGCAGTCGATCTCGCAAGTTCTCTTGTAGCCGAGTACGCAAGGAACGATTTTCCGGTGCCAGCATCCCCGACAATCCAGAGTACCGGGTTTGTCGATGACTTCTCTCTCCACGCAACGTACTCTTCCTGTCGAAACATCCAAGAAGTTGTTCCCTCAACAAAAGAGTACTCAATCTCGCGGTCTACAAGAGCGGGATCCTCTTTGGTAAAAAGTGTTGACTTGACTAGGGACAGACTTGACTGTCTACCATCGCCAACGTCGGCTGCGTCTGCGTTGGCTGCTTGATCTTTCTTCGCGATAGCCTGCGCTTTGACAAAAGCATTGAAATTTTCCAACATCCTCTCACTGAGTTCATGTAACACGGTGACGCCTTCACTAATATCCTTTTGCCCTTTTTCCAGATCCATGGTGGCTTGCTTGATTTCGTTCGTGTTGTCGAGATTTGCATACCCAACAGCAAGATTTGCAAAATTCGTCGCAGATTTCAAACGAGCAAAAGCAGTCACTAGACTCGAGTATGCGCCCGCTAGGGTATCGTCGCCTCCGCCGCGTAGGATTGTCTTTCCAAACCTTTTAAGTCTACCTTCTTTTGTAGCCTTGGTAGCAAGACCAAGGATTTCCATTATTACGATGAAAACGTTCATCAAGTGTATTCTATAACCTGAAAATTTGGGTACAGTCTTCTCGATCATGCTCAGTCGCTGCAAGAACTCGTTCAACTCCTCAAAAAATACCTGTATCTTGTCGTAATCTTTTGACACATTTCCAGAGGCTTTCATAACCCAGGTCAACGCTGTGAGCATGGCGGAACTGGGTGGGAATGCAGCAGATGCTGAATTCGCGATGAAATCCGCCGCTTTGAGAATGTACTCCGAGTTTTGGTTGATCAGGTGCCTTATTTTCGCTATCTTTTCCCCTGCCAGTGGTCCTCCATATTCTCTGAACTATTCGGAAAAGTTATGACAAGAAATGCTATAGAAAACAGTGGTCAAGTACCTTTTGGGAATTATTTTGGATGTCTCTGTCCTCCCATATCTCGCGGACGCTCCTAAATCGTTTGAGATCCTTTGGCTTCATTTCGATGGTATCGTAATACTGCATACTGGCCTCCTCCCACATCAGTGCCAGATCAGTTGAATCATCTTGTACCGGTTTCGTCTCCATCTTCGTCAAACCTTTTATAGATGTGAATGTTGAATGACGTGGTTTGTATGTCCAAATTCAAGGCCGGGAAAGAGACAAAATCCTTGGTTCGGGCAATCGCTAGGCGGTAGCATTTGCTTATATAAAGACACCTATTTGATGGCTTAGCCCTTATCAAGTGCGGCTGAATGCGCAGTACGATTCATGCACGTTTCATGCTTCGATAGGGCGATAAAGATGATGAGGGGCGATGGAGTTGGAACTATCATAAGTCATCAAGTTTACCTAAAATTGAATGACATGGTGGATACTTTGTACTATGCAACTGCATTTCCCCACATGCAATTTACACCCAAATGCTCACAATCACCTCACAAGCCTTCTAAAGAACGATGGTGGTATCAGAAACCTCGGGCTGAGGCCCATTGCTATGACAGTGATGCTGAGGCATGATTCGCCAGACGAAATCTCCCCGCACAAGCTGAGATTGCACCAGTACTAGCCGCATATTTCCCAGCTTAGGTTAGCTTGAAATGGAAAAGACGCAGGAATCGCGATTTTTTAGTCGCATGAGTGAGGGGTCGGATGCGAAGCCGACAAGCTATGAGAAGACTGCACATGTGACGCGGAGATACACTTTAATCAACGCGCTTGACAGGTGCAAGTCCAACTTGTTCAAGGTTTTTCATAGTATCGCTTACGCGAGCCTACAGTAATTTCTAAGTTATTTATATCACACTACTCTACTAGTAACTAATATTTATATTATAACTATTTCAATATGCATAGAAAAAATACCTAAATAACACTAATTAAACAACAAATAGAAGATATAGTTAAGTAATTTTTTGAGTTGTATAGTTATAGTGTAATAATTATGTATCATTATTTCTACTTGAATAATTAAAGTAATATTAAACTAAAAACTTAAAATATAATAATATAGGAATATATATGCTAAAGATGAAATTTAGTCTTTAGTTAAACTTCGACGTAGCTAGAGCATAGCGCTAAACCATCGCACACACTAACCACCTCTAGCAGGGTATTTAGCCTAGCCTTCTGATAATTTCTCTGCAAGCTCCTATCATACAGTAACCACTAAGCAGTTCTTGAAATGTTTTGTGAGCAATGCAATTTATTTTGGAAAGAAGCAATTTCCAAAACCCAACTACAGGACATAATCAACACCTGCGAAGATGTTCGTTGGGCCGCATATGAAACCACGCTGCATCGCAGTATTCGAGACCTTCGGAGCTCATCAAACATCAGCTGCCGTCTGTGTCGTATTATCCTCTCAATGCCGACCGAGTATGAGTATGCGACACTACTCAAGGATGATAACGACTCGGTTGATGTGGTTCTAATGATGGATCCATCTAAAGGCCCGCATCCTGTTTTGTTAGTTGAGTTCCGTGAAGGTGTGGGAACTGCCATCAAGATACCAAAGCGCATGATTGCTTCGTGCAGCGGCTTGCTGAACGACGGTAGGTGCGAGTATGTACGGATACGATGCACTTCTGACTTCCCACAGCCGAGCTTGTATCTACAATTGATTGCTGTGTTAAGCTCAGCAATGATCATACAGGGTCTGATGGTGCGCTTGAACTTGCTGCTTTTTGGGTGAAGCGATGCGTTGCATCGCATGAAAAGTGCCGTCCAGCCAACCCAACTGGGGTACATTCTTTCATACCCACCAGGCTCCTTGACGTCGGTAATGGTGCTGTTCGACTTATTGAGAGTAAGCATCATGTGCAACAAGGTGTCAACCAAGATTTTGTGGCTCTCAGTCATTGTTGGGGCCTGATACCCATCATCAGGACCCTGACCAAGAATTACGAAGAATATTGCAAGCAAATTGCACCTGATCAGCTGTCTAAGACTTTCAGGGATGCTGTGCATACCACAAGAAAGCTGGGCTATCAATATCTTTGGATTGACTCACTTTGTATAATCCAAGATGATACAGAGGATTGGGCGCGAGAGGCCGAGACGATGTGCGACGTTTACCGGTACGCAGTTCTGACTATCGCAGCAGCACATGCACCTGGTGGAGATGTTGGTTGCTTTGCCAAGAGGGATGGATTATTGCAGCTTCCATTTTACATTGAAATACCGCAGCCAAAACACGGAGTGCCGACGCGTATTCAATTCACTTCGTACGGACGTGTTGGGGATGTTGGAGGGGGCGACCCGGCATTATATGGACGGGCTTGGGTTCTACAAGAGCAGCTCCTCAGTCCTCGAATGCTTATATTCGATGGAATGCAGTTGCGCTGGGAGTGCCTATCTATACATGGCTCCGAATGTTCACCTACAGCTGGCTTAACACGGCATGCTTCCCATCACAAATATATACGCCGCGGCATTATGGAAGATTTGGAATACTTTGATCGACCCGACGCTGGCGACGAGAAAGATCAAGACCGCGCATTTTGGGCCCTGGTCAAACACCAGTACTGGTGTTCACTCATCATGGAATATACACACCGTGGCATGACGAAATCGAAGGATCGTCTAGTTGCTCTAGCAGGAATTGCAAAAGCTCTGGATCGTCACACGAAGGCTGAGTATTTGGCAGGATTGTGGTCGCAATACTTTACAACAGGTTTATTATGGAGCATCGCCTACGACGAAAAGTGGATTTTGTCCTCTGCAAAAGGCTTCGATCTTAAGAATAATCCAAAAGTCCGACATGAGGAAACCTTGGCGCCTAGCTGGTCTTGGGCTTCAGTGACTGTTCCAGTCATGTATGCTCAAACCGAACTGCTTAGCTATGATAGTATTTGCCACATCATCGATGTGAATGTCTCAGGAAGAATTGATAAGCAAGCGGGTAAAGCCGAGATTCGTGGCCATGTACGGCGTGGTTTCGTGAACGCAATCTACCCATTTGCCATTAGAGAAGCGACGGACCAGTTTCCTCACATGATGGCCCCACTTCCCTCTGGGAGAAAGGGGCTGGAAAACGCCAAGTTCAAGAGACGGTTCTTTCACCCAAACGACTACTTTCTCTTCGCGGAGAGTAATCCAGCAGCAGATTTGGGCAAAATCAATAACCAGAAACTCTCCATGGATGGAAATTTTCGCCTTGTACGCGGCTCATTTCGTCCAGATGAGCTTATATATCCGTCAACAGAGATTACTTTTGTTGCTATTGCGCAGCAGCACCTCGGATCACAGCTAAAATCGCTTCTCAACAGGTATGACGACGATGCAGCTCTCAAAGTTCACGCGCTCGCTCTTGTACCGACCGGCACGCAGTCAGGTGAATACAGAAGGATTGGACTTGCTATTTGGGAGCAGTGCGCCTGGTATGGGTATCTTTGCGGCTGGAAGGATGAACGCGATCGTAGAGTCTATCGTCCCGGGAACTACTCCGAAGACGGCTACTTACAACATGATACTTGCTGGGATTCTTTGGCTAGGAAGCTTTGGTGGGATGACTTGGAATTCTATGATGAGTGTGAGCAAGGCAAACATGTGCATTCGTACAGAAGAGATGAAATCCCAGATTTGGCCAAGTATCATCCTTATGTAAAGGTGGAGGAGAAAACAATTATTATCGTTTAGATAATCAACTACTATCTTGGATATCAAAGCGACTGTAGTGACTGAGATCTTTTATGGGCTTTAGGTGAACATACATCTGGTGTTGTTGAGGGAATGAGATGTTTTCTAAAGTTTAGCCTGAAACCTGTGGCTTAGTGACGAACCACACCATAGCCTTCAAATTCTTCAAAGCCACAATAGTACCACACGTTACGTTTCATTTCAACTTCAATCTTTTGTTCCAGGGGCTTTTTGTCAAAGGTACGTCTCGCCCGTTTCTGTATGTAAATGTCTCAGATTTAGAATGCAATAAGATGAGCCAAACACCCACTGTTGCGTTGCTCCGTCTTGGCTTTCCTTTTGTAGTGCTTAATTCTGCTGTCAATTGAAGCTTATAATTTTGACCATGCGACATATTCGCTTGTTTGCCTTGGCTACCCTACCAACTGTCTTCGCGTCACCATTCGTGGCTCCCAGCACCATATCGAATGCCCAGAATGAGACAGACTCAGAACCAGCTCCAGCGAACTTTGGACAAACGATCAATGTCGTTGGTTTGGTACAACTTCCTGTGGCTATCATCTACATGTGGTGTTACTAACAAGCACAGATGGAAAGAACAGACCAAGACTTTGTCGATGGACTTGTACTGGACTTATTCTCTCCAAAAAATCGTACTCTAGTAGTGACAAAGAATGTCTCGCCCCTTCCTGGGAATTTCGCAACTGGCAGTACAGGTGCCCCATTCATCACACTATCGAACTACTCCTGGGTGATCAAGTTAAATGAGACTGCGAACGACCTGATCGCTAAGATCGAGCTTCCATATGATCCTGTAATGCTAAAGGATGTTGGTATTGACCAAGGCAATACCTACGTCGGGACATTGTCAGCGGATAAGAAGTCATGGGTCATTTCGGAATCGCAGCGCAACGTTCACGTGTAAGCCATGACGAGTCAAAATGCTGAGGATTGGATATTCATCCAGACTAAATTTGACACAGCTCTGAAAACAAGACACGGATCATGAAGATGACGTCTCTTGAAGGGGAATACATGCTGCTTGGCCGGAAAGTAGTAGATATTTCCAACAACTTTGTGCAGTATGGGCAAGGAGTAACCCGTACGGTCAATGTGACTGGAGGTGCGGGTATCGAAGAATCCGAATTCATCGACGGGTTACGATTCAGTGTGGAGTCAGAAAAGGCCTTCACTATGAATGCTGATATCAAAAACGGAGTCCCACAGGACGTTCTCCCTCGCGACACCACATCTCTCAGTAAGAATTCCAACTAGAAAATCACGATGTTGAGGTGCTGATACTCTAAGATTCGTTCTCCTGGATAGTGAATACGAGTATCCCGACACAAGCGATCAAAAACGTTGATGTGCGGGTCCCTTGTAAGTCTTTTCATCCCTTGTATGAAGATGAAGCGTTATCGCTCACTCTACCAACTAGTCAATCGTGCAATGATAAAAACAAGAGAACCAAATGCTACGATTGCTGAGAGGCGAATTTTGGTGGCGAGACGCGCACTTAATGCTACATCCGAAAAGTTTGAACCGCTAATGTCTAGCTCTCAAAAGATACTCGCATCTGAAGACCGCATCGAGATATCTGGCCTTACACAGGTTGATGGCCAGTATGTCATACTCGTTGAAGAATAGACTTCTATGGAAACGTATTCCCTGTGCATGATTTCATGTTTTGGGTCCGACAACTTAGCATCTCAGAACGTCAACGGTTCTACCTAGTTAATGAATTATTATATCATACATCCCCGAATGTTCTGGCTGTTCAACGCGATTGGTGACAATTATGCCACATGTAAATCCTAGTATGGATTTGATTTATGGCTTCTTATGAATATAAATTGTACAGCCAAATGGCGATTTATGATGTGTTAGTTTGTCTCAATAGTCAACATCCTACTGAAACTCGAAGGAAAAATCGCGCTCACGGAAAAGAAGAAACAACCGAGGCTTCAGATATTATTAGTTATCTAGTCGGCATGGGGTATAGCCGAGTCAAAACTACTGTAGCTAATTTTTTCATCTCAGCCTCATACAGAGAAGGCAATTGAAACTTGAGGTAACTTCAATCCTTACCAATACATGCGATCAAGACTGCAAGGATGGCACAAGCTGTGTGAAATGTGTCTCACCTCTCTTGATACATCTTAGTGTTGATAAATTTGACCTTTGATGCCATTTGAGAGGGCCAATATTCAATCTCGTTTGCGAATAACCCCCTTTTTATACCCTTCGACGCCTGAATTTGTTGTCATGTTTCGTTTTCCATTGCCAATCAATGTCCCTAAAAATGGATACTGCGTTCGCTTCCTTAATCTTGACTTTAAAGGCGCATTCAACAAGACAAAGATTATACACGTAGAGTCAGGAAAATTTGAGTGAGGGTTAGAGAAGAGCGGAATGATGTGGAGAATTGCATGAGTATAATTCATGGGCACCACTCAAAAATACCATCCAAGTAATATGTACACAGTTCCTAAAGAACAGAGACGAAGTCTTGGTTTCTAGAGTGATTCTATCTACGCAATACCTGTATGGAGTTCGTGTTCATCAAATGTACCATTTAGCAAGCCTTGCTAATCTTAAACCCTCCAGGAACCAGCTTCTGGAAAGTCTGGCTGGGATCATACCTCCTCGACACATCCTTCATGAAATCGACATTTTTCTGACCATAACCGCAAAGTGGCTTCTGCGACGGAGCCGCAAAGTTCTGGTACAAGAAACGATGACGGTTTGCGCCTGCAGCTTCGGTAACTGCATCGACCCACTCCCTTGCCATTTCGTACATGGATGCATCCTGAGCGGCGTCAATCCATCGCGGTGTTATGAATGCGACGATAAGGTCTTCTGGGTTTTCTTCGAGCCCAAGCACATTTCCGCCTCGGGCTGCGGCATGTGTTGAGTCAATCTTGGCGGTAGGCACGTAGAAGTTGACCCAATCGAGATATTTGACCGTCTTGTTGTACTTGAGATATACCTGGTCGGAAGCATTATGGACAGCGAATAGGGTGGCTGGATCATTTTTGAATGTAATAGTTGCAGACGTGTCGCGAAATCCATCGGCTTGGTTGGCGTCAAGCTCAGTGACAATATCGCTAATGGTACGGAGACCCATCGTGTTGGCAATTTGCGGCTGGAGCGATGTAAAAGGAGCCAGTCCGGTAGAGTTGACAGTGCCATCTGTGCTAGCCAAAGATAATGCGATAAGAGCCTGACCGGTTGCAGTGTATGTGATGACCACTTGCGCACCATTGTTGGGTAGTTTGTTGCTGAGAGTAGTGAAGTTGGCAACGGCATTCAGCGATGCAATGGCCGAATCCGGAAAGTACGGGAGCAGAATCGAGCCGCCCCAAATCTTAGGCTGCTTGATTGCGGCAACATCGACTCGTGTTACGACGCCAAAGTTGTTGCCACCACCTTTCAGTGCCTTGTAGAGCGCACTGTTGCTCTTCAAATTCGCATCGATGATAGCGCCCGAAGACAGTACCACTTGGTAGTTGACGACATTATCCACGACCCATCCATGGCTCGCGAGCAGATATGATTCTCCGCCACCTGTGGATACACCGCCAATCCCAGTGCCTCCACATAGACCGCCCGGGACAAGAAGACCTTTGTCGGCAAACGCTTTGTAAACCTGGCCCCACCTGGCACCAGCTCCTAGGGCTACAGTTGTTCCGTCCGAGGTAAGCTCAGCCTGGTTAAGGGCACCTAGTACTATCGAAACACCACCATCAATGTTGTTTGCTCCTGGGATCGGATTATGGCCACCAGACTTTATCGAAAAAGGGCACGAATTTGCAGAGAGTAGTTTGACACCTTTGGATACATCTCGGACATTCTTTGGCTGGAAGACACAGCTTGGCGCAAGAATGCTTGTGTTGGACCAACGTTGGCTGTTGAGCTCAATGTACGTAGCTTCATTGCTCAAGAATACCTGGCCTGGTACCGCGGCTTTCAGGCTTTGGCACTGTATGCGGGGCAAAACTGTTAGCTATGTTTCGTAGATATTACGTGTCGTATGTTTTTCTCGGAATGGGCAACTCAGGAGGACCATATGCCCAGGTATATTGTTGTTTTTTTCGGCCACGGTAAAGAGTAATGAGCGGAGGTGTTCATCCTCTCCATGATGTTAAACACCAAGATAACAAAGAAGTATAACTCACACAATTGAAAGACGAGGATGCTGCCACAGTGATAGCCGCAGCCAGTAGTACAAGACACCGCATCCTTCTGAGGCAGATGGATATATCGATGAAAAGGATCTTGGGAACAATGGTGACTTAAGCTGAGATATGCAGGTCGTAACAGCTTGATGAAGGTACCAGATGCTGTCTTAAGATGAATATAAACGGCCGAAGGCACATAATTACGGCTTACTCGGGGGTCGGACACCGGCATCGGGACGGGGCCCGCATCCTCTACTCTCCATGAAGTGGTAGCATTTGGCGCCATTCTCGGAATCCTTAGAGTTTGGTCTCCTGTCTCATGTTTCTCCGACGTTTTCCCGTAAGGGACGCATATGGACCACGTGAACGCCGTAAGACGTATAAAGAATGTTGTACCAGTCAGTCGTTTTCGATGTACTAACTATCGTTCATCAAGCTATACTCTAGAGGAGCAAATTACCTCCAACTTGTTGTATCTACATAATCCGATATCTTCTTTGCAGCACAATGACCGAAGCATGGAATGCATTGCAAACATGCCTGCCTCGTAGAGATCGCAACAGCGACGCATGGTGGCAACTTACAGGCCATCACTTAGCTGCGATTTTGGACGCGGCAGGGTACCCAGCCGAGAAGCAATATGAGGCACTATTATTCCACTATCATTGGACGGTACCGTACATGGGGCCAGCCCCCGCCCTATCGGGATGCTCCTCGACTAAAGGGGCTTGGAAGTCGCTCTTGGCTCTGGACGGAACACCCATCGAATACTCGTGGAAGTGGAATACATCCAAGGCGTGCTCTACACCCAATGTGCGCTACGTTGTAGAGCCCATTGGGCGCGATGCAGGCACTGAGCTAGATCCGCTCAACCAGCAGGCGTCGCGTGAGCTGCTGTTCAACCTGAAAAGGCTTCTACCGGGCATGGACAACACTTGGGCATGGCACTTTTTTGCAACCTTGTTTGACCACGATCCGGCCGTTTTCATGGCAGAGGCCGCGCGTGGGGGTCATTTGGGCACCAGCGTGCAGCTTGCTGTTGAATTTCATGAGAAGGCAACTGCCATCAAGTCGTACTTCTTTCCGCGGAAATATGGCCAGGCTGGACTCATGCCGCTAGAGCAGTGGAAGATGTGTGTGGACGAGTTAAAATTGGGCAGTGGATCTGATTCCGGTGCTCCAGCAACGGCCTTCACAACACCAGCGCGCACTGCTGTCCACCAATTTCTCACCACAAGTCCCTATGGCCAAAGTCTCACGCCCATCTCGCTAGCCGTTGACAATGTCGCACCCGACAATTCGCGTCTCAAGTGGTACTTTCACACAACGCAGACTAGTTTTGCGTCGGTGCGCCATATAATGACGCTAGGCGGCGCTATTGCTTCGCCCCAAGTCGATGGCCTCTTGGATCAGCTCGCATCACTTGTGAAAGTCGTCAATGGCCTCGGGGACGATTTTCCCGAAGATGCAGAGGTGCCCGCGGGGTCGGAGCTGGAGACGAGTCTGGACTTTGGAGAGCTAAGCAAGGCGCTCAAGGGCTACCTGTACTACTTTGACATAGCCCCAGGCAAGCCATTGCCGGAGATCAAACTCTTCGTTCCGACCCGGTACTATGGACGCAATGACCTGGTGCTTGGGCGCGAGATGACCCGGTGGATGGAGGCAAATGGGCGAGGGTCGCATTGCCAAAGATACCTCAAGATGCTGGAAAGCTTAGCTGGACATCGAGGACTGGAGGAGGGTAAGGGTTTGCAGACGTACGTAAGCTGCCTATTCAAGAAGGGTGAGTTGGACATCACGACATACCTTGGCGCCGAGGCCTTTCATCCTGGGCGCCTTGCATCCACAGAGGGGCTGCGGTTCACGAAGAAGTCTACCCTGCGTCGCGGGGATTCGTACTAGTCGATGCGATACGAGGTAGCAGTAAGAGGATTGGGACGGGATGTTTTTAGGTCGCATTGCATGTTCACGTAGGCTAGTACTCGGAGAGTGTAGCTGTCACGAGATTGGATGATTAGAATACAAGTAGCATTGACCATACACCTAATTGAGGTCTGAATGCGAGAGAACGTGAATTCGCAGCTGTAAAAGGGAATATAACCGAGAAATCTAGGGGCTGAAACTTGGCCACTTGTTATTACCCATAGCCTACCGGAGTTTCGGGATACCGAGCCCGAATCTCATTTATGTATCTGAGCATGTTAGGTTGTTGTACAGCGGGAAAACCCTGTTCCGATGCAAGTAGTTACCCTAACATATGTGCTGCGGCCAACGTGCTTGTGCCAATGATGACGACGCATAGAATTTAGGGACCCTTACTATCGTACATACGGTGCTTATTATGCTTTATAATGCTTTTTTTATCTTCACTTGCTGAAATTCACGTTCAGAGTGGCAGTGATTATCAATCAAGTTCAGTCTATTTCGAAAATCCCGCTCTAGTAAAAATCTAGTCTATGCCTCTGCCACACGCCCCTCGACAATGACAAAATTGGATCCGGGAGTGCGCCACATTTTTGCCAGCTTCAGACCCGCAGAGTCAAGCAACTTGGCCCACATCTGCTCTGTACGTTCACAGCCACCAATGCCCATCATATTAATGTCTTGCATGGTAAGCTTAGCAGGTGCACCTGTAGTCGGTACCTCGTATTCGGCAATTAGGACCCTGCTTTCTGGCCCCATGGAGACAACCGTGTTCTGGAGGATGATGCGACAGACGGCATCAGGCCAGTCATGCAGAACACGGCGGAAATGGTAGGCGCGTGCATTCTTTACAGGATTAGGTTCGAAAAAGGATGCGGCCTGAGCCTCTATCTCTGATGACAAACCGCCAGCGATTGCGTCTTTGATGACGGGGGCCTGATCTTGAAGTACAAGCTTCCCTTTCAGGCCGGGAAAGCGACGCTTGATGCGCTCGAGAGCATGGCCCCGGCCGCCGCCAACATCGACTAGGACGACTTCATCATGTGCCAGCGGGGTAGCATTAAGCTCCGCCTCGAATGGGTAGGAGCTGTCAAACTCCTTGACCGTGGCCTGCGAGCGCATGCCATTATTGAAAGCCTGGAGCTTTTTCTCATCGGCCTCCAGATACTCCCAAAAGCCCAACTCAGTATGAGCACCCAGGTGGAATGCGGAGTGATTGTAGTCATCGGGGTTCTTGTAGTTTGTTTTGGCGAGGAAGTCTGGAAGAGCATACGCCGCTTTGCCTGCCATGTCGTAGATCTCACTGAACATGGATATGGATTCAGGGACCAAAAAGGCACGTGAGAGGTGATTGTGTGCATACATATCTTGGCCGGTTTCGATAAAGACGTGGCAGGAGGCGAGAGCGCGCATGATTCGTGCAATCACGACGGGATCTGCATTGACGGCAGAGGCAATGTCCACAACACTGGCGCTTGCTGGGGGTAATTCCTCCGCGGAATCATTACAAGGGATGGCGCCAAAGATGTCGAGAGCGCAGGCGATGCGAATGGAAGCGTTTTGTGTTGTCCTGGTCACGGCAAAGAAGACATTCTCATCTGGATAGCGGGCTGCGATTGCGAGTTTTTCGGCCGCATCGACGAGCTGACATCGAGTCTCTTGGTCGGCGAAACCATTGGCAGCATGGAAGGTATTACCAAGATTGGTAATCTTGTGAGTGAGGGAGAGCAGGGTGCTAGGTGGCGCAGTCATGGTTGCGTGCTTTGTTTAGCTAAGGCGTGAGACTGCACATGTCCTGGGCAGTATACAAGTCTTATGCGTTTCGAGTGCAAAGTAGAAGTTGGTGCTCGCATGCGCTGCTCGGGGGACGCGGGCCCGAGGCCAGATGGTGCGCACAGTACGTCGGAGCATGGTAGATAGAGGCATGTAGTCGCATTTGCAAGCAGCAGCATAGCGAGGCCCGAGTGAGCTGCTGGTCCCCGTTTTCCCGTACGCCTATTTAGGCGCCTTTGATCCCGTTCCTTCGCGGAGGTCTTGTCACGACCCACCATGGATTCGAGACACGGCGCCGATCTCATTAGCGCAGCTCAATATCTCGCAGACCAATGTCGCGACGCCGTGCGCAGCGGCCCGGGGCTTTCGGATACGACGGGCATCCGCGCGGCCCTGGATTGCGTACAATCGCTGTTATTCCAGCTCGAGCCAGCAGCGTTTGTCCAGCGGCTTGCTGACCAGGTGCGGGCGACTCTCTTCCTTCCCCCACTTGTGCTCATCACCTAAGACCGGTGCTTATTTGGTGTAAGCAACTGCTGACATGGGCATAGAGCCAGCTTCTTGCGTGTGTGCAGTGGCTGGGTGAATTCCAGGTGCTGGCCTATCTTCCACTCGAAGCAGATGACGGGCTACCTATCAAAGATATGGCCGAGCTGGCCGACGTGCCTGAGGCGGAGCTATGTCGAATTGTGCGTCTCACGGCCATGGGCGGCTTCTTGCGCGAACCACGGCCTGGCCTGGTTGCACACACTGCTCTCTCAGCAAGTTTCGTCCGCCGGTTGGCGCAACTGGACGCAGCCATGTTCCTGGCCGAGACGGTGGCACCACGCATGTTGCACATGGCGGCCGCGTCACGACAGTCGCCGGGTGAAGGGTCCGCGGTGGAGGTCGACTGGGACAGCAAGCGGGTGCAGCGACTGTGGTCAAGCTTTGTGGGGGCCATGGGCGGCGCTGACCAAGATTGTTCCATCTTGGCGCAGGTTGACTGGGCGAGCCTGGCCCACGATGCTGCGCCGTCGCCATCGTCGCCCAAGGTGGTGGTTGTTGGCATCGACGACGTGGGGGGCCCACCTCCGTGCCGCGGTCCGGCGGCAGCGGCAGCGGGAGCGGTCCTGGCGCTCGCCGAAAGCCATCCCGCCCTGCGTTTTGTTGTGCAGACGGACGCAGCGCCACCCCCACTGCCAAGCCACACTGCCACCGCCACAGCGGCAGCCACCCCCGCCCCCGCACCCCCATCCACGTCCACATCTGCCAGCCACAACAACCTTCACATGTGTCAACGCGTCCATGGCTCGCCGCAGACTGTCGCCGACGCCGCCCTCTACCTCGTACGCGTGTCCACGACCGCTCCCGGACTCATTCGCACTCGCATTGCAGCAGAACTGCGCGCCCATTTGCCCGTCCTCCAGGCTCAGCGAGGCGCGTTGCTGATTCTCACGGCACCTCTGCTGCCAGAGCCGGGGGCTGTCTCACGTCAGACCGAGCTGCTCGCACGCGTGCGCGACCTCGCTCGCCTCCAGCTCGTGGGGAGCGGCCTTTTGACCCTGCAGGAGCTGGTCGAGCTTGTCGGCACCATCCACAATGTCCACGGCAGCCTAGTCGTCGTAAAGCAGCTTCACGCCCCCAACAGCGCCTTTGTCGGGCTAGGAATTCGTTATCAGCCCTTGCTGCCGCTGACCGGTTAAAGCCCCGCAAAAATGGGTGGCCTGACTCCATGAACAATGTAGCATCCAGCATGGACAATGCGGTGGCGCTTTTTGTAGTAATAGTTGTTGTTGCAATCGCTCACGCTAGAGCCATGTACTAGACCAACTAGTCGTACACACTTTCGATCCACATTGATTGTGACCAGCCGATCTCTCGTTTTTTTCCTTCTAGCTGCCATCGGGATCGCAATCGTCGTCGTCGTTGTCATCGTGGAGAACAGCCAGATCGTATTCCAAAGCAAAACGGGTTAGTGGTTTCAACATGGCTAACCCTTCGCCTACCACGGCGCTCAAGTTACGTGACAGCTGTGATGCTTGTGCCGCATCAAAAGTCAAATGCCACAAGCAAAAGCCAACGTGCTCGCGTTGCCAGAGACGCGGTACTGCCTGCCACTATCTGGTCACCAAACGCGCTGGCCGCCGCGTCGACTCGGCCATCTTTTCTCCTGGTGCTGCATCAAAGACACAGTGGGAACATTTCGACCTGGACTCATGGCTCAGCACGAGCAGCACTATGAGTTCGACCCACTCGACCGACGACGAAATCTTCCTCCAGCAATTGCTTACACCGACTGCTTCTTCTGCTGGTACCAAGTCTATGCAACCATCTGCCCCCAACTTCATCTCTATCGAACCCAACGATGACATCTTCATGGGGCAATCAATGTCGGCTGTAACGACCCCATGTACACCGTCAAACTCTCTGGGACCTGGGTCTGGCGGCGTATCACCTGTAAATCTGGCCATGGACTTGGATGACTATTTCCCATCGTCCATGAGCCTCTGGGCCCCGAAAAGTCATGAAACATCAACCCTCGACGCACTTCCACCACTAGACTTGGGCGCCGAGTCGCAATCTTCGAGTTCCGATGTCAACAACACACTGCACGACACCTGCATAGCGCGCGCTACGAGGATAATGCAGCAACAATTCCACCAAGCCAGTACGGAATCCTCAAATAATTCATGTACACTGAGCGAGCAGGATGGGATGAACAGCTCATCTGGTCCAACCCTGGACCTAGTTATTGAGTCAAACAAGGAATACATTAATCAGGTTGACGCCATGCTACAATGCCAGTGCTTGCACGACGGCTATCTTCTCACAATGCTCTCACTCGTTGTCTTCAAGGTCCTCGACTCTTATCAAGCAGCCGCAAGGTCACCTGGAATTCAAAACGCCAATCTCGATGCCATGGACGACGACGCACAGCGTAGGGCAGCACAGAGGGTTATGGGCGAGCTTCATCGCGTACAGCGTCTCGTCAACCAGCTATCGGTCAACATTAAGCGCCACACGGCGACAGGGCTTCAAGAAAGGACAACGGGTGCACTCATACCGGACGGACAGAAAGAGGAAAATGAAACATCTCTCCCTTTCTCGAGAGTGATGTTGGGCCAATTGGAGACGGACATGAGAAAACGACTTAGAAGCCTTTCCCTGGGAATGGGCATACATCTTAGAAGAGACTAAGCATTATTAGATATACATAAACGAATACAACATTTCATACATCGTTTGTTTCCCATATCGCACCACTCCATCCTTGCTATTAGCTCTGAACACACACTGTCATCCTAAGCCAGGTTATCGCGACGACTAATACAATGGTAACAACCGCGAGCCATGGTAGTCGTGACCGACACTGCAACAATGTCTCTAACGAGTGCCCTGTGGACATTGCCCATATCATACTTTTCTTAGCAAGTGAAGAAGAACAATGGGTAAATGGAAAGGTCATCACACTTGATGATGGGCCAGCATGATGGCACTTTCATTATTGCATCATTCATGAAAAGCTGATGTGTCTGGACTCAGATCAAGTTGCATGAGTATTTAGAAAATCAGTACACGTTGGCATTTTTTATTGTAGTCACTTGACCGTGTCCATGGATTATCATCGATGCAAGTACCCTTCCCTGCTCCACACTTTCCTTGTATGTCGCATCAAGACGTGGGCATACATCGCCTTGCAAATAAAAATGAATGACATGTTTATGGTAAACAACATTGATGGAAAATTGAACTCAGACTGAATGGATAGGACCCTGTTGGTTAGCTTGCACAAGCATGGCAGTAGGTCTAGCTACGCTTGTACACACGGACATAATTCCTTTGCTGGACAAAATCGAAAATGATCACCTTCAGTTGGTCAGGGCGCAAAGCTTATCATTGACGCTTTTTCATAGCCCCATTGTTGAACATCCTGCTGCAGTAACCTCGCGTGGTTGCCCTGCATGTGCTTACCTATCTTCCCCCATCAAGCCTTTTGCAGCAAAGTATCTCGCCACAGCGATGGCCTGATCCGCGCAAGAAAACCAGACCCTGAAACTGCAGTGATGTACACGGAACTCTCCTTGCAAGCCTAGTACAAATGGAGATTATTTTTTTGTTTTCAATTCGTTTAGGCCAAGTCAATGCATGAGGGAGGAAGGGACTCGGGGAATCACGACCGAGCCTCGGAGCCCGACGACCCACAAAGACCGAACTCGCGAGACGTGACCCTAATTGGACATGTTACGCGTATCAGCATCCTGGGAAACAATTCAGCCGCAGTCCAGCAGTCAATCTAAGTGGGTCAAATCCCGAAAATCCCGTTTGCTATTCGTGTTTCTCGTGTTTAACTCCGAATTCCATTATTCACGGTTGTACATGCCAGTTCCTGTCTTGGTCATCGTTGTATCAGAAGATATGTCCAAATATCCACTCCTCCAGCATGCGTGATTTGAAATCATGAATAACGCTAGTAACACGTGAAAATTTTATGTATCGGCTGTTTGATGATTCTGACTCCACGTCATATGCAGATAGCGTAGGTTATCAGGCAACCCTTTTCGAGTGGATCGAGAGTTAGGAAAGCAAAGATTAGAAATGCATCTTGCAAATTGCTGCTCCCAGATGCTCGATGACCCTCTCCCCTGAACCTAGCAACTCGTTAGCGCATCAATTTGCGTCATGATAAACGAAGACGAGATTGTCGAGTATCATCGTGCGTCGCACACCAAAGGTGTTCAGATACTAAAATGAACGAGGTTGCCTTCACGGGCCATGCACATGGAAAAAGTACTGTTTGATATGGACGGTAGAGGGATTGTCGAAATTTGTGGGTGTGGAGCCAGACATTGGATGGAGTGAGTATGACGATGATATGGTTGTCAAATCTGGAAGGGAAGATAGATTAGTGCACTAGAAGAACTTGGGTCTTTGAATTCGATAGATTTAGAAGAGTAATAGAGACATGTCACATGAGTCGAAGGTTGGATACATCGCGAATATTATTCAACATACTACTATTGGATCGTGGTACGTCATCATGACCTTACTCGTCACGGAGAAATTGATGTCATGTTTTCTCATCATGCTATCAGAACTTGACTTAACCACTCATAACACAAATACCTGTCTCATTAATGGTACATTGCAATGGAGATTATCAAACATGGACAAAGGTTCCATCAACAACCTCCGCCAACAAGACAATCCTCGCAGAGCACACCTATTGCAGGAGCTTTAGAGCGCACCGACATCTGATATATTATATAAATCACTTGAAACTAAGACTCAGTCCGTCAAGTACCGAGCGATGGATCTACGTACACATATTTGTCAAACCCATTTGTGATCCCGATGGCTGGTAGGAGTTCATCCTATTCCTAGATTTATCCCTATCTAGCAGTACCCCCCTTCTTTTAGTGCGTAATGAAATCATAAATCACTTGAAAACCTGGGAATCTTTATCTATTTACAATGGCTTAGGCAATTCTGTATGTCTTTTTCACAATATCGGCAACCTATTCTCATGTCAGGCCCTGCTTTTGCAATTCCGATGACAGCTACAGGGTAGTTTTACCTTTTCAGCCACCGCATATGTGTTTGCCATGGGACCTCCGGAAACTGCCATGGGAAACGTGCTCACGTCGGCGATGCGCAGTCCCGTAACACCATACACTTTGTGCTCCGCATCGACAACGCCGCCCAATTCCCGTGGCATCATGGGTGCAGAGCAGCATTGGTGTGCGCTAGAGACACCTAATGAGTTGCGAAGCGCAGTCTCATATTCTTCGTCGCTTTGAACGTGCGGACCGAGCGGGGCAGCCTCCACGGTACCCATAACCGCCATGTCAGGTGCAGACATGATTTGGCGTAGCTTTCGGAGCGTCGCAATGAAGATAGGCAGATCTGACGGGTCAGTAGCAGTTCGATAGTCCAGTTTGGGCTCCTTTCGAACATCTGTTGACTGAATCGTGATCTTGCCACGACTGAAAGGTTTGAGAACAGCTACCATGACTGATGAGAAGGTATCCCAAGCCGTAACTGATACCGCCATATCTGGGTTCTCCAACTGCTGTATGAGTATGTTTCGCTGTGCTTTGTAGCCAGCCACGACAGTGCTGTCCTCATTCGCAGGTAGCGAAGCGGCTGCGTCTCGCTTTTTAGCATTGCTGATGATTGAAGCGTCGGCCTTGATCAAATCTTTGAAAGAATGAGCCCCAAAAGTCGTACCAAGACCCCTCACGATAGTAAAGGCACTAGGTTGCTGATTGTCGTATAGTGCCCGCTGCTCGGTAGCAAATGTCGCATTGCTGGCGAGGGAACCAGCATTGGGAGTGATTAGGTTGCTGACTAGGCTAACATTAGTCGTCTATACCACGAGAAAAAGTCAAGGGTGGGAGTCTTCTCACAGTTGTACTGCACACTAACTGAAGCATGGTCTTGGAAGTTCGTTCCGACGCCCGGAAGCTTTGCGACAATTTGGATACCTAGAGATTTGAGCACCGGCTCTGGTCCAATACCAGAGAGTTGCAGAATTTGAGGCGTGTGTATTGCCCCCGCAGCAATAATAACTTCCTTGGAGGCATAAACCGTCGATGCATTGCCTCCAGAGCTTCCAAGATATTGTACACCGGTAGCCTGAGTTCCTTTGAAAAGAATCTTAGACACTTGATGCTCCGCCAAGACGTGATAATTTGAGCGCGTTGAGACCCGATCATAGTGAGCAACACGGGCACTACATCTGGTTTGAGACTTCGGGTCCAAGGCCGTTGGCACCCAGAAGAGTCCCGTATTGACTCCTGACGATGGATCACGCACAGTTTTCATACCAACCGATTTCGCAGCGGACCACCATTGACCGGAGCCAGGATAGTTGTAATTTGCATACCCATACTGAACTGGCCCGCCGTGTCCTCTGATTGAGTCGTCCCATGATATGTTTGAAGCAGCTGCAAAGGCTGGGTTGGGTGGGTTGAAATTCTCCCCCTAAGAGATGATACCTCAGTGATGGTTCTTTCTCCTTCGTTAGACCTGACGGTGGCGAACTTACCTTTTTGAAAAATGGCAACATGTCATTCCAACCCCAGCCTTTATTCCCAAGAGACACCCATGCAGAGTAGTCAGCTTTGGTCGCCCTGAAAAGTTGAACATTAGTCACAGATGCCGTGTGAGTGATTGTGAAAGTCGTACCTCAGAATGTTCATGGCGTTGATTGTAGAGCCACCTCCAACCGCCTTTCCGACTACTACTTGCTCCGTACGTCCATTCAATGCGGTGAGAGACTCTGTAACCAATCCAGGCCAAAAGTATGGAACGGGATTCCAGGCACCGGGTACCCGGACGCCATCTTCTCCTTTGTCGAAGGGCCCTGCTTCAATCACAAGCACCCTTACTACTCAAAGTCAGCTATATATGATTATATTAAGGATGTATCGAAAGTCATTGACGAACTCTTGGGATCTTCTGTGAGCCTGTCGGCAAGGACCAATCCAGCTGGTCCACCTCCTACGATGACGAAGTCATATTTGACTGATTCGACTTCTCTTGCAGAGATGGATAAAGCGTATCGGGGAAGCGCAATGCCCTCGACCAAGGAGAGCCCTAGTAACAGTGCCAATGTCCACATCTTGGCCATTTTGTATTTAACCAGATAACGACGAGGTATGTAATTGGTACCGACTACAGGGATAACGTGGCTGGAAAATGTATGACATGCTGGAGACTTTATTGCATTGCAGAAAACTATGCATGGTCCCTGCGTCTGCTAGTGTCGGGGGGCGAATGGGCTTGTGAGCGCGAATTGCCGCATGCTGCAAGGGCGGATGACCGAGCCCGCCAAGACACTGACTATTGGTACCGAGCACCATGGTTAGTCTTCAATCCTTTCCGGTTCTCGATGAACAAGTCCGAGAACACATGAAGCCACAGTCAATGGCACGGAAGTATGACTGCCTGTTGTAGAAGAGCCCAAAAACGGAAATCGGTGTCCGATCTTATGTGTAAGCGCGATGACGAGCAGGTGTCAGTTATTCTTTCTCCGGCCAATTATGACTT
This sequence comes from Exserohilum rostratum, assembly GCA_026367775.1. NCBI lineage: Eukaryota > Fungi > Ascomycota > Dothideomycetes > Pleosporales > Pleosporaceae > Exserohilum > Exserohilum rostratum. The sequence goes on from CP111157.1 coordinate 81,542, forward strand.
TGCGATAGGGTCAGAAGTGATTATGCAATGGATTATTTCTAATTCTAGCTGTCAGTGCTTACTGAGCACAGTACTGGACTCAGCACTCATTATTCCCCTTCGTAGGTACTCTTTCGGTACGCACAAAGGCAATCCAGATTGAGTGATGATCAAGGTCCTCTATTCCGGCAATGAATTCTGATTGAAAAAAATTTCAAACATCTTTCGTGGAATCCGCCACCGCAATAGACGTTGGTGCTATTCTATATCTGCCCTATTCTTACAAGAGGGCTGATTGCTATCTGAGATGAAGTCAGGCTGTTATCTACATAGCTCAGCAGATTGGTTCCTATGTTTGAGACAGTTTTGGCCTTTGTTGACTTCACTGAGCTATGAAACGAACTAATCTTTGGCCTTGCTGGTGGAATTTTGTTTGGATTGCTGAGCTTGGATCATTGATCGCGTATGTCCCTATACTCTCAAATTTTGAGAAGGCAAACTTTAACAAGGATGAAATGTATTGTCATTACGAAGGTCATCGATAGCCGTTTGACCAGAATGATATTAATAAATGCATAACTGGTCTGGGAACTGGGCTCATAGCAGCAGCAATCGTTCCTTTGTTGGAATCATGAATGATATCATGAGTATCAGACCAGATTTCACGAATAGCCTCTCATCTCGGATGTCTCGTCCGTCAGGTGTTGCAGAATTTGCGCCATGACGATATCCATGGTGATCCAACGCCAGATTCGTGGGTGTATGTCGTACCAAATGCTGCTATTTTCAATTAGGTTATCGTGAATTTAAGGATTAAGGTAATGCAACGGTAATCGCGGATTTTTCTGGAGCGTAAGCGGATTGGTCCACTATATGATGTTACAGCAGGATGACAAAATGGGAGTACAGGCGGGTCGGACTGGGCACGGGAAACAAGAGTAAGCCTCGGGATCCGGACATATACTGCACATAGGTACATAAATACTAGAACTATCCTTGAGCTTTTAACAATCCTCATATTCGAGAAATCAACCACATTATCATCGGCTAAATCACATCATGTTTGGTGATCGCACTCTGCCTGCCCCACCAGCGGGAGGAGCCAATGGTCAACTCCTTTGCCTCACTATCTGTGGATATCGTCGTCCAGGAATGAGCGAGGAGGAGTATCGACACCACATGACTCAGGTTTCTGGACCGATGACGAAAGGATTAATGGTCCAGTATGGAATCGTTCAATGGAAGATGGTAGGCAATCCAACAATGGTCATGTGAAGCGGACTGAACAAATGCTCTACAGCTTCACAACACGACCGAAACTCGTAATTTAATGCGACAGCTCTTCGATGAACACATGATCAACTTGGCTGAATTCGACTGTTTCAGTCAAGTGACGTTCAAGAGCATTGATGACTACAAGCGAATGAGGGAAGACCCTTGGTATAAAAAGCAAATCGCAGGAGATCATGTGAATTTTGCGGATACACGGAGGAGCATGATGACGATCGGATGGGTCACAAATTTCATCGAGCATGGAAAGTTGGTAGAGGAAAATACAACAGCAGATGTTGATGAAGACACAACCACGACAAGACTGCAAGGTGCCGCGATCATACTTGGATCCTTCCTCTCAGGTATCTCCACCCCCGCTACTACTCAACCATCGAAGTTAGTCTTACTTTTATGCTGCAGGATGTATGATGTCGCTTTCTGCAGTAGCCATTCCGGTACTCATTGAAACAAGAACGGATGCTCACCAGCTCTTCCATCAATGGACACGTGTCTATCACTACGGGCATCAGGTACTTCCTGGCATGGCTATTGGGACCTTTTTGTTGTATACTTTGGCAAGCGTTCAAAATCGTAGAGCCGAGAAGCAAAAGCAGTGGCGTTTGCTTGCTCTTGCTGGCCTTGTCACTGTCAGCATCATTCCATTCACTCTACTCATCATGAAGCCTACAAATGACGAACTATTCCGTCTGGAATCTATTACAAGTACAGTCCAGTCTGGAGAAGTGGCAGGCGTTGAAGTGATGGGAATCAAGGAAGCTGAACAGCTTGTGATGAGGTGGGCCTTCATGCATGCTACGAGATCTACATTTCCTTTGGTCGGTGCCATTCTGGGTGCTTTTACTACATTGAGTCACTAGCATGGAAAGATATAGTAATTGATGAAAGTTTGCAGATGTAGTGGACGAGAGAAAGTAAAATGCAGAAATATTCAATTTGTTGTAATGGAATTCGACGTTGTGATAAAGGATCAAAATGAAAGTTTGACTATCATGACATGGTATCACTTTCAAAATGACCGACTACAGCTCTGCCTTGCAGAATCTTGTACGTCATATCATGATGCATGTCTAGGTAGCATTTCATTTTGGCACCCAGGTGACCGAAAATTACCCAGCACATCTAAAATTGATTTGGTAATACAACTTGTGATTCATTAGCCAGCAATGTTTCTTCTACCACACTCCGTTGTTTCTGGGGGCTTTACCAAAAACTCAGCTGCAGTCGGGCTGTAGACATAAGCCAATGAGCGCGTGTGTGTGGTGCCGCCCCCTTACAAGCTTTCCCCGCCCCCGAGGCCCGACTCCCGCGCCAAGGCCCGAGACCCGACCAGTGAGCGCGACCCGTCATGCATGCAATCCATCGGCCAGGAAGGTACAGGTTATGTAATTGCGCATTGCCTTTCTCACATGATATTGATTTCACAAAAGACATTCTAAGCAGCGGAGCGAGGTTAGGAAGGCCATGCCCTTGTAGCCAGCAAAATCAACGCTCAGTTAAACTCTTTCAACATCTTAAACATTTTTGTCCACCATACCGTTACTCGGATTCCAAGAATTAACCCTTGACTATTCATCCTTACGGCTGCGATGGCGTTGTCTTTGATGGCCATATGCGCCTTGATTGTTGCATTTCGTTACCTATCTGCTTGGTACCGGTTGAAGAAGGGATACCAGAAGGACGATCTGCTAGCTGAGGACAATGACGTGCTCGCCGAGATTGAGGGGAAAACATGGCCTCAACTGTCAGTATTTGAACACATCGAGCGAGGGTTGAAGAAAAATCCACATGGTCCAGCAGTGGTATGTTTGATGGAACAGTCATCCAGTGTTCAGAATTTGGTTGCGGCTTGCTCTGAGGCTGGCGAAGAAAACAAGAACAATAACATTCAAAGTCCTTGTTTAACGCCAACACTGTGGAGTAGAGATCGAAGCCGAGTTCACCCACCTAATTTGATTGAGGACATTCCTCCTGACAACCCCGCTCGCGAAGTAAAGAAAACTGCTTTCACGCTCACATATACGCAACTTCATCATACCGCCTTGAAGGTTGCCACTGGGCTGCTCGCTGTCGGCGTTCAACCAAACACAAACATGATCATGCTCATTCCGAATGGTGCTGAGTACGCTATTCTACTTTGGGCCTGCATCCTGTTGCGCATCACGTATATAAACCTGGATCCAGGCGCCTTGGACATATCTGGCTTCACAACTCTTAAGCAGACGATAAAGATTATAAGACCCCAGCTTGTCGTCGTACCCGACGCGTACAGTGGAAAGGCCATAGATGTAGCCATATCAGAACTTGGGCTTCCCCAACCAGTACGGGTTTACCTTTCAGATTCGTCTGCGGTATCCACAGGATGGAAGAGCCTCTTCGGGGTAGCTACACATGTAAACTGCCACGATTTCTCGGACAGTGCATCGCTTGTCTCGGCGGCGCGGCGTCGTGACATGAATCGCATCAACTCCATAATGTTTACCTCAGGCACATCGGGTATGCCAAAAGGATGTCCGCAATCGGTGGCCGCAATTTCGCATGCTTTGAATTCTCAAGAATGGCTCATTGACTCGGATTCTGGAGCTGCCAAGTACGCCCTGATGCAGCCACACAACTCGCGGGGCATCGCGCCAGCGCAAACACTCCAGACTTGGCGGGCAGGTGGCGCAGTAGTTCTTACGGGACAGTCATTCAGGTTAGTAAATCACTACCCATTCATCTTTGAACTAAATTAGCATTCTTACTGACATTCAGATGTGATGTACAGCGTGCACGATGCGATCAAGGCTATAGAACAACTGGGCGCAAGCTTCCTTGTGCTGACTCCACCAATGGTGCACGAGTTTGCCAGTGCGCTTGCCACAGTTTCTCTTGACTTGTCCTGTGTAAAAAGGATTCAGATAGGCGGTGATGCCGTCACAAAAGATGTTCTGGTCAGGTGTGCCGCATTGTTCCCGCAGGCGCAAATATGCGTGAACCAAGGCATGACTGAAGGACCTGGTGTGTTCACCTGGCCATTTCTCGAGACTGATCCGAAAAACATACCCTGTTTCGGAGATCAAATCTGTCCTGTTGGAGTTGTTGCTCCCGGTGCGAGAATACGTCTCAGCTCTACTACATGCGACGGCGTAGTGAAACGAGGGGAGATTGGAGAACTCCATATTTCTTGTCCAAGCATTATCAGATGTTATCTTGGTGGCTACTCCGAGGACGTGTTTTACAATGATACGAAAGGGAGGTGGTTCAATACTAAAGATATGGCAATGGTTGACAACCACGGTCTGGTTTTCATCATGGGCAGACGTAGGGACATGATCACGCGCGCCGGCGTCACGATTGCTCCTGCTGCTATCGAGAGTTGCATCGCTAATTTTACCCAATCTCAAGTAAGTGTTTCCTCATATGCATCGGTTCTTTCATCAATGCATTGACCATCACGTTAGGCTGTTGTAGTACCAGTCCCTCACTCGGTATTGGGTGCCGAACCCATTGCAGTGTTGGAGTCACTCACGAATGTCAACTTGAAAGATGTTAAAAAGCACGTAAGAATTACTCTTGGCGAAGATTATGCTCTTGGTGGAGTCGTCTGTCTCAAGCAATTGGGATTTGTTGACTTTCCAGTTAATGCCACACACAAGATCATCAAGTCCGAACTCCAGGAGGCGGTTTTGAAATACTGGAAATCGAACCAAAATGGGTTGACCACGAGGGAAGAGAAGGTATTTTGGACCAATGCTTAGAACATGCATATTCTCCAACCAGTATTGTATAGTGAAGTTAGTCAAGTTGTCAATATCCTGCAGAGGCGCAACATAAATCTTTTGCTCTCGCTCGCTACTTAATAGATATTGCAACACCAAAGTAAAATCGATTTGTATAGTAAGGAATGAATCTTGAGAAACGCATGGTTTTTTCGCTGTGAAAATGATCAGCAAATGTTTCAGACACGATTGCGTATACAAAATGCTTGCTAAGTCCTGAGCGAAGCCTGCACGAACTTGAATTTCGAACGCACCGGATAGAGTTTTATTCAGTCACATTGCTACTGGCTCAATTTTATGCGTAATCATTGATTGAGAATAGGAGTATGACGCCGGTGTTGTTCATGGGGTTGACGGCAAGCTTCACCGTTGCCCGCGGATTTTCGCTTCTCGTTCGTTCCTTGGGCATTATCACGCTCGTGCTACTCTGGAATCACGCTAGCATAACGAAGTGAGATCCCGGATAATTATCATGTGACTTTTCGGTCTATCGGAATCCGATTTCCTGAAAAGAGTCCCGATGCTTACCGCTATAGAGGCCCGTTATGAAGCATATGTGGTTATAAATATTAGTGAAAATAGAGACGAGTTATTTCAATCACCCACCAATTCTTATTCATTGAAGCAATCAACAGGAAATCATGGAAAATACTGCGATTCAAGTTTCTCCCTCCCACGTGGGACTCATCAAGGCAGCCGGAGAAGTCACTCCAGAATCGCTGGAAGCATGCAACCAACTGCTCCGAAAGAATCACGAAGAATGGCATATGTTCTTCCGAGACACAGCAGGCCATAACCATATCGTCCATAGCCTTCTTACCGTCCTGGCTTTGGGTGCTGGTCCAGAGGAGCTCAAGGCGAGATATGAAGACGGCGTGCCGATCCAGCGCGTAATGCCCTCGGTGGATGTCGAATTATTGGAAACTCTCAGAAACAGCGACGGACCCAGCGCCCTGTACGACTCCATTGTTGGTCAAGTCCACCAGTACCACACCTATCTCGAATTCTTCAAGGGCGAAATCCAAGACAAGGGCTGGAAAGAGGTCGTTCATGAATACGTCCTAGCACGTACCCAAGTAGCTGACCTAATTCTTGCCCGCATGTATGAGGGCGCCTATCACCCAATCATCCACCTCGGTCTCGGCGTCGAGTTTCAGCAACCAGCCATTATCGCAGAGGCACTTGCTCAGGCCGCAGCCCACGATGACTCCAGGATCAGCACCTTTTTCAAGGATGCCGAGCAAGAAGCCGACATTTCGTACCCATCGCGAAAACCCAAATCGATGTTGAAGTTGGTCCACGAAGTACGCGCGACGGATACCATCCGCAATGCGCCCAAATGGACTGATTTTGGTAACAAGATGCGGGACGGCATCGTAGGTCGTGCTGGTGAAGCAATGGCTAGTTTGGCGTCGCAATTTCGCATCAAGAACGACGAAGAAGATCTTAAGCGCCGGACTGCTGAGATGATCAGTACGTGTGCGTACTTTGCGGGAGCCGCCCAGGACAAGAGCAAGCCTCATCGCACCACCAAGATTGATTTCTTCTATATGCACTGCGTTACCAGCAGTATATTCTTCACGGTTTTCAACAAGCAGGACTGGATCAAACTCGAGGATCGCGTGCGACTCGTTGAATGGAAAGCGCGTTTGGATCTGGCCTGGTACGCAGTCTCAGGATCTGCAGTACTCGACGGCAGCGCTATTTCAGCATACTCCTCTCCTAATAGCGATGGATTGGAATGGGACGGTCTTTTTGATAGGGTCATCAAGGAGCATGATGACGGACATGCTGCCAAATTCATACGTGCTTTGAAGAATGGGGAGGACTCTGCGAAGGAGTTTGAACAAGGAGAGTACGAGGACTACTTCCCAATGAAGGGAGATATGTGGCTGAGACTGGCGAGGATGTGCCAGGACACAACTGAGAACCGTCCTTCGGATCTCAAGTGGGTGCCGTTTACTGGGTTTGACCAGCCTTGGAACAGGCCAGATCTCGCAGCTCCCTAGGTTCTATTTATAGTCTTATAAGCGGCCGTTAAGAGTCTGTTATGTTTTAGATGTAGTTTGAAATAGTGATACATGACCTCTCTTTGCTCTACAAACAGAATCACAATTTGATAAGCATGCAAATGAACGTTGAACAGATATTGAGCACCGTTTATACCTCATGTGTGGCAGAAGCCTGCAGAATGTGTTAGCTATTCCCTCAAAGTATGAAACGATATCCATTTTTTTTTTTTTGCGTGCAACGCATTATCAAATATTCTTACTTGTAATGCACTAAATTATCGTTTCCGCGAAGAAGGATAATCAAGGGCTAAGTAAACAATGATTGATGTTGCATTGGTGTCTTCCTTAGTGTTTGCCCTCTATCAGATTTCTTCAGAGTACTGATTTCATAGCGTTGCGATGAGCAATCAGCATGGAAGGTTAGAGATGATCATATGGAAAGATTTTGAAGTCACGAATGATAGATCATTCACTTATTTCATTGGAGAATCTCAATGTTCGATATTCGTATATATCTCTAATCCATTACCCCTTATTTCTAAGCTGGACCAGTACTTGGCAGGTAAGGATGCAGCCATGGAAAAAAGTGCCTCATCAACCCCATCACAATGCACATCGGAGTGCCCGAGGGGAACTTTGCACCAACACCTCTCTTTGCATTCACGACGCCAACATTTCTTCCGGAGTAGCGACCCTCTGGGTCTTGCACGGCCTCAATCATGCCTGCTGAGAGATCGAGGTAGCTGATGAAGCTTTCTTCTTCGTCTAGCGTGAGTCGGTGTCCTCGCGAAATGTCAGGAGAAAGACCGGCAGGCTTGATAAAGATGGATGACAGCCACGATGACTCGGCACGCATGATCTTCTCAGCATCCACTAGGTCGGCATATACGTGGGATGCGGCCGTGACCATGATTGGGCGAAACCATGAGGGCATGTTGCGGCTTAGGTACGGATCAAGGGTGGCAGAGCTGAGAAGGACGAGTGTGGGAAGTTTGAGACCAGGCAGGGCTTTTCCTTTGATGTTTCTCAGCGCGGCAATGACCGTAATAGCACTATCCTAGATGAGGGAGTGTATAGGTTAGTTTGAGTTTGTGGGAAATGGGTGGATTTGGGGGCGTTGTCTCACCTGACTGACGCGACATCCAGGAACATTGTCATTGGTTGTCGCCACAAGGAAGACAGCGTGGGTATCGCGCACACAATCTTCCATAAGCTCGATATCCGTGATGCTACCCGAAAAGATTTGGACACTTTTGTTGTCCACCACTTCTGGGACTAATCTTTGTAGCTTAGCGGCATTGCGGCAATAGGCATTGATTTTGTTCTCGGGTGATTTGAGGAGGTTTCTGATCAAGGCTGTGCCACAGTTGCCAGTGGAGCCAAGGATGGCGTAAGTAGGCATGGTGTATGTATGGATCCAGACAGTTGGAATGAATGGCGTCTAGCATGTCCAGGATTTGCTGTACTTTTCATATGTGTCGGATCATGGCTGCATGCTCGTAGCTCGGGTCGGGGTAAGAAAGTAAGCGCCGCCTGATTCGGGTCGGGATTGAGTGCTCGCGATCCGGTATTGGAAGCATTGTAAGCAGTGTACCGCGAGCCTGGCCATGATTCGTTGGGTGCTCGCAATGCACAGTGATCGGGACAGCCATTTCTTCCGGCAGAATACGAAAGACGGTTAGAGGCAGATGCACCACGGCCTTAACCCCGCTAATCGCCGCAAGGGTATACCAACGGACATACGAAGCGAGGCTGGCGGCAGATGCACCAAGGTCCTTTGGGGGCCCCGCCAATTCCGCAAGAGTAATACAGCCTTGTTACATATGAAAGGGGTGTTTACCTTAAAGAGTGCGACGTGTCTTAAAAGAAGATCAGGACTTCTCCGATCAACCACATTTCGTTGCTCACTCTCTTCTTTTTGCTACATATTCCACCTTCAGCGATGGGTTTCCTATACAGCCAGTTTTTCAGGACGCCCGTCTATCCCAAGGGAAACTTCAGCGGAAAGACGGTTATCGTCACGGGCAGCAATGTCGGCCTTGGAAAAGAAGCAGCACGACACTACGCGCGATTGGGCGCTAGCAAGCTCATTCTCGCAGTGCGTAGTCTCGACAAGGGGCAGGAAGCAAAGGAGGACATTGTTCGTACAACAGGACACAGAAACACCCAAGTTTGGAAGCTTGATATGGGCGACTACAGCAGCGTCAAGTCATTCGCCAAGCGCGCTGAAGCCGAGCTAGACCGCATCGACATCTTCATCGCCAATGCGGGCGTGGTTCGCGCCGAGTATCATGAAGTCAACGGACACGAAGAAGGCATCGCCGTCAATGTCATTGCGACAACGCTGCTCATGGCCAGCATGATGCCTAAGATGCGTGATACGGCTACCCGGTTCAACACTCGACCCACATTCACCATCACGGGGTCTGCAGCCTATGAGCACACAACCTTTCCCCAGCGCTCTGCCCCCGACGGTCAAATATTGACTACGCTGTCCGACAGAGAGACATGCGAGAAGTACTGGTCACAGCAGTATCCTGTGTCCAAGCTCATACAGTTGATGATTGTACGCGCCATTGCCGATCAGCATCCGCCCAGCAAGTTCCCTGTCACCATCAATATTGTCAATCCAGGATTGTGCTGGTCATCGCTGGCACGTGAGGCTACGGGCTGGGGTTTTTGGTTTTTCAGGCTGGTCGTGGCACGTTCGACCGAGGTTGGCAGTAGGACACTAGTTCATGCAGGCGCATCGGGCGTGGACACGCATGGCAAGTATCTGAGCGACTGCATGATCGAGGAACCTAGTCCGCTGGTGACAGATGCGGCGGGTAAGGAGGCGCAGGAGCGTATCACAGCTGAGGTGCTCAAGGCGATTGATGAAATTCAGCCTGGTGTCTCAAAGAATTTCTAGGCTGCTTCGGTGGTGAAATGGCGAAGCAAGTTATACCATCAGATTGGCTGTAGCGTAGAAACCCCAGGATTTACAAGGCGAACGGGATGATAATTGCTCATAGAGTATTTGGTATATGGCGCATTTAGCTTCTTGTCATTCTACTACTGCGAGTTATTGCTTTATATTGACTTCTATATACTTCAAACAGCGATAGGTATGCGTACACCTGCTTGTTAAACCGATTTGACATCACAATGGCTGGTAAGAGTTTATCGTATTTGTAAGTGAATTTATTACTAGTGATACTCGTCTTGTCTTCGCGCTAAAAAGAGAATCACATTACTCCAACGCAAATATCTAGATAACTATGTGAACAGCTCCACCTAAGCAGAGCCTCCATCACGACCAATCTCCATCCAAGAGATCCTCCACCCGCTTGCCCATCTTCATGGACATTGCCACCTCGTCCAAAGTCCATGGTACAAAGGTATGCCCAGGCGGAAAATTGGAATTGGCAAACTTAGCGCCGCCTACCAGATGCGCGAATGCCTGACCAAACTTTTCATAGGCATACTCTTCAGGCTCATGGCTGAAGATCCATTTGGGAAAGCGCGTACGCACCTTTGAAGGATCCTTAGCAATGGCGTCCCAGTCCGTGGCTGTCTTGAGCTGTGCATTGACAAATGTCATTTTCTGGGCACAACTCACGCGCTCATAGCGGAGCAGATTGTAGACTTTGGTGCCTGTGGCCACACGATCACGACCGGCCAATTCAAGGCACGCCGCAAGAGTGATAGCGTCTTCGAGAGCCTGTGTCGCGCCATTGCCAGAAGTGGGCGTGAAACTGTGTGCGCTATCACCGACCTGTACCACACGTCCGCCTTTGGAAACCCAATCGCGTTTGAGGTCTCTCCAGAGGAGAGGCCAGTGGACTACGCCGCGTGGGGCAGTGCGTACCAATGCAAGAATGGCAGGATCCCAGTCAGGCACCTTGAGCATCTCTTTGACTATGCGTTCAGGGTCGGTATCCGGTTCCCAAGACTCGGTCGCTTCACCTTGGGCATCGAGTGGCGTGAATCCCCACGAGACAATATCGTCAGAGATGAAGATACCAATGTACATTCCGGGCCCCAGCCAGTACTCCCACACGGGAGGTTTGTTGCCCCACCGCTCCCGCACAACTGGATCTCGCATTGCCACCTCCTTGGGATACGCAGTGCGGTAGATTGACATGCCACTAGATCTGGGCGGCGAATGTCGACCATGAATGAGCAGTTCGGAGCGTGATCTCAGCCCGTCAGCTGCAACTACTACGTCCGCCAGCCGCACCCTGAAACCATGATCAGTGAAGATTCTTCAAGAAGGTGGTGTACACTTACTCTCCATCTTGAAGGATAACTCCTCCCTTTCCAGCTTGTTCGTCTTCAAAGTATTCGCGTACCGTTTTGCCATATTCGACTGTCAAGCCCAGGCGAGCAACCTGTCGCAATAGCATACGGTAGAATTTGCTTCGAATTTGTGCTGGTGCAACAAATGGTCGGTGTCCCTTTTCTTCGCGTTCTTTACGATGCTCAGGGTCATTGAATGAGAGGACGGTGGGACCATAGATGTGTTCGCCACGATGCGTCTCATAACTAACATATGCGTTGACTTGCTCGTTGTCCATGTCGCGTTGCATGGCAGGCCAGTGTCTCATAATGGAAACCGCCGAAGGCATCATGACAATGATATCTCCAGAGTACAGTGGGCCATCGCTGCGTTCCAGGATCCCCACGACGTTGTGGCCTTTCCTCCAGCATTCCAGTGCGCTCGTGAGACCGCCCATGCCAGCTCCCACGACCAGTACATCGATACCAGTCCTTGGGTGTCTGTATGGTAAATCATTGCTGGTAGAAGTGGGCGCCCAGTCCTTAACGTCGAACTCGTGCCTATCGCCTGTGGCCTCTATGGTGATTGCGTGTGGAGCCATCTGGAATCCTTGTAAGACTGATACTGTCGAGTAATTTGCTTTGGAAGATGTCCATATTACATCTTAAAACCTCCACCAGTGAGATAACGCACACATGCATCCGGGCCTCGGATATCGGTAGTCATCGGATTTGATGTCCGAGACATGTCACTGCTAAGCAATCTCTTCCGATCCCAAGATTTTGATTCTCAATACAATCACCGTGAATAGTATCAATCCGTTCGGCTTGATTCATTCTAGTAAAGTCGATGACATTGGAATTGCTCCGACATGACTGTACACCATCAATCCGACGTCACTCTACAATCCGCTTCCAACAATAGGGGAGGGTATACGGATGGTCATAAAGGCGGATACAAACAGATGAACAAGCTCTAAGCAGTTCTGCTCTTGATGACCATCTCGACTACCAACTCGTTCACCTCCCATATATTCCCGATGTTGAATTTCTCAGCCCACGCGTGACCCGCGTACTGGGCCAAATGCTTGCAAATCCAATCTCCAAGGAGCGAATACCTATTTTATTGGTATTAGATCCCGAAGAATGCCCATAGATACCATAATGGGTGAGGTGCTAAGAGACTAGCGGAAGACGAAAAGGTTGCTTTTCAAGTTCGCCAAAGAGAGAAAGAGTGATATGTTATCATGTGATATGAGTCAGAATTTGCTTTAAGTACCCTGCACGTATAAAGCACTAGTAATAGAACAATTAATATCATGTGCATTCATTTCATGCATGGATTATCAAGCCGTCTATCTGACAGCATGAGCGATTTGTTTGGACACTATTTCAATGATACAATCCACCTAAACAGTCTGATTTCGATTAGGCGGATATGTAGCTCGGAAGTCCTGTTGTCTTGTCCAAGATAATGTGATTCCCGAGCACCGATAACGTTCTCCGGACACCTTGTTACAATAATCTGCCATTAAAGTGGACTCACATTGTCCCATGCAATGCTACCGTAATCGTGTTACAGCGTTTCCATCATTCTATTCGATCAAAACGCGGAATAACCATGTCATTCGGCACTCTTTACACCCGTAATGTATAACAGATCTCCAGCAACTCTCATAAGGCTATATACATCTACTGATACGTTTACAGCCAAACCCACGATCTTTTGCGATCATCGCAGTTGCAAAATCACTCGACATTGAATTGGACATTGTATACCTCGACCGAAACAGCCAGACTGACGAAGAAACCATCCGAAAGCTTAACCCTCTGAAACAAGTACCCATTTTCGTTGGATCCGATGGTTTTGTGTTGACGGAATGCATCGCCATTCTCCTTTACAGTATGTCAGCACCCACTACCCCTAATTGGCAGATAAATAACCTGCGCAACAGTCGCATCACAAGATACCGACTCCACCCTCACTGGAACCACTAGCAAAGACTACCACTCGGTTCTCAAATGGCTCTCACTTGCCAACTCCGACCTCTTGCCTGCCATTGGTGGCATCATCCTCCCACTACTGGGCATGCACATCGCGGTGCGTAAGAACACCCAAGATTGCTTGAGCGCGTTGCACGATAACTTTAGACTACTGGAAGCGCACTTCCAGAACAATAAGTATCTAGTTGGCGACAAAGCAACAGTGGCGGACTTTTTCACGGCGGGCACTATGATGTTTGCGGTAATGGTATTCCATGGGATGCTCAAAGATCGTTACCCCACAGTATTGCAGTGGTTTCATCGCGTGCACGAAATTCCAGAGTTTAATGATGTGGTGGGAGAGTTGCGGTTCATGAATGTGCCGGTACCAGCCTTGGAGGAGGATGGGGAGGCTTTGAAGATGTTGTTGGATGCTGTGCCACCTTCCTACGCGCCTTGATGGTTACAGTAGGAGTTACTGTGTTTCTGGCCCGTCATGTTATCAATTCAGTCTAGTGCTTTACATCAAATTACTCCTTGACCTTCTTCCTGATATCCCATCAAATTTCAGTCTACTGTGTGACTTCGGCTCATACAGTTAGAATATAGCTGAAGTCCGTAAGTAGCTAGAGACGCTGAAGGATCATGAGTGGTCGCAAGCGAATTCAAGCGAGAGGGCCGCAGCGCAGGAATTCCTCGCAATCAACCTGTGCGGAAATGCATTTGTCATTAGTCTGACCCGAGAGCTTATGCAGCGTAAGCCAGCATGAGTAGGATTGCAAAGCCTCTGTCTGCCTAGCAGTCGCTCGGTTCACTGATCATCCGAATTTCCGAAGATGCATCCCCGACCTGCCACTCAAGGCCATCATGCACCTCAGAATTCAGCCTAAAGAGTTGTCGGGGCCCGATCCTTCCTTTACAAAACGCCATGTTACACTGCAGCTTGGCAAGGGCAAAGGGAGTATCTCGTAATCACAAAGGGATTTTCCCAATGCAGTATAGCTTACGGCTACTTTGCGCTCCTTCACAGCCCCCTCCATCAGTCATAAACGCTCCATCCCTTACTAAACTCCGCCACCATTCGCAAAAAATTACCAAGAAATGAGTCCCGGACGTCTATTTGTTACTGGTGGCACTGGCTACATTGGCGGCGTGCTCATTGAGCTTGCCGTCGCTGACGGTTACAAGGTCAGTAAACATACGCTATACCACATTCCGCATCGCTTCACATCGGACTATACCCAGAGTGGGGGCCAATAATATCCTATGGGCCAACTCGAACATCTACACTGCCATTGAGTCGAAGAGCCATCATCATTCTGACTGCATCAACTGACAATGCATTCGACATGCAGGTGCACGCCCTTTCCCGCAACGAAGAGGGCGATGCAAAATTGCGCGCCTTGGGAGCTGAGCCCGTTCGCGGCGACCTGACCTCGCTGGACGTGCTCCGGAAAGAGAGCAACGAGGCCGATGGTGTCGTCAATCTCGCTACTGCCTATGTCTTTGGTCACGGCAAGTACGAGGATGCGCTGCCCATTGATAATGCCGCCGTCGATGCCATGTGCGATGGTTTGGTCGGCACCAACAAGCCTCTCATTACCACTTCGGGCACTTTGTCTGCACAAGCCGACCCCAATGGAAATGAGACAAACGAAGATGGTCCTCCAGAGCCCAGCCATCTCAATGTAAGAATTCAGGCTGAGAACCATGCCCTTGCCCAGGCAAAAGAGCGGAATGTTCGCGTCATGGTTGTCCGCATGGCACCATTTACCTATGGCCGTGGAGGCAGCGGCGTCGCGCGCTTCATGGGCATGGCAAAAGGCATGGGCGGAATCCCTACCGTCAATGGAGGTGGCAATCGTACCACAGCAGTGCATGTCGATGACGCAGTCCGCCTTGTGCTTTTGGCTCTCGAAAAAGGCGAGGCTGGTGATGTGTTCAATGCTGGATCACAAACCGAAGTCACCATGGGCGCCCTGTTGGGTGCTATCAATGATTCGGCCGGTGTGCCAACCAACGACATTACCTACGACGAGGCCTTTGCTAAATTTGGAGAAAACATTGCGTGGTTTCTCAGGGCGGAGAACAGAGCATCAGGAGCCAAGGCGCAAAAGAAGCTTGGGTGGGAGCCGAAGGGCACTCCTCTCCTGGAAGACATCAAGTCCGGTTCTTATGCTACCAAGAACTAGAGTCAAGTAAGAACTATTATGCAAGAAAAAATAATACAAATGTTCAACCCGATCATATGACCCAGAAAAAAGCTTTGTCCTCAACCAACGACTATACAGCACACATACATCTTTTCCAAACAATCTTAAATTCTCTCCTACGATGATAGCATGTGTAATTTTAGCTTTTGTTATTTGGTAGGCATTCAAACAAGGACCCTGGTAGATTTTGAGAAGGACAGAAACGTGATGGGTGAATGCATAGGAAACTAAGACAATGATTTAATTGTTGTACTGGGTATGATGGGGTGTTACTCAGGTGAACCAGTTGTGAAAAAAGAATAAAAGTCCCTGCATCTCACCACATGTAATGCGCATCTATCCCGTTCAAATATAGCCCGTCTAGCAGATTTCATGCAGCACTAATAGCAATAGCTTCAAATATTGAGGCCAGGGTTACACGACTAGCTCAGATCAAAGTATCTGAGGCGTAATAGAGATATGAAAGAGATAAGAAAACGTCATGATGTATTGGGGAGTCACATTCCACCTAGCTGAAACTCCTCCGAAAGGCATCAATACGATTATGGCTCCTCAAAATCCAGTTTCTTCGGTGTACCATCCCTGTTCCTAGGCTGTACAGCTTCGCTGCCATTGTGTCTGCCTTTCGTCCATTGGAGTAGGGACTCAAAATCACGGCATGTGTGAACCTGATCCGCGTCAATGTAATTCCCACCATATCCGGGAAAGTATTTGGTAGGAATCGGTGTACTGTCGCCATGGCACATGATGTGTTGACGGATCTGGTTTATACAATGGTCTATCTTTCGTCAATGACGTTTTCAAGGTCTTTGAAGAATGCTTAAGATTGTACCTGTGTGTTTACGCCCGTGTACCGTTTTCTGGTGATAATATTCTGGATAAAGTGCCATGCGGATATGATTCTGGACCTTGTCAGTATCTGCACGATGATATACAACGTGTATATGAACACACTAAGCAGTGAAGAGAATGAAAAACATCTAATCTATTCCTGATTAGTGACGCATCTTCTAAAAGTTGGCGACTCATCATACCCAGCACGGTATCCGCCACGGTGATCGTCCCAATATTGCTCTAGGTTCTTTCCCCATGATTGCTCGGCCTCTTCATCCGTGATGAGAAAGTAGCGCCCTGGTTTCATCAGCATAACTCAGACCAACATTACCTCTGGACATTACCGCCAATTCCCCCAGTAATTATCTTCCAGGCCTCGTCGATTTCTGGGCTGGGCTGTCCCACAAATTCTGATATATCCGAATCTGACAAGAAATACTCCTCTCCTGCACTATCAAATTGTGGACTACCGGAAAACCGCGTCTTCGTAGACTTGACAGCCGATGCTGCCGACACTGAGACTTTGTGTTAGTAGAAGCAATCTGATATCGGAACCGCCTCTTACAAAACTCTGTGTCGAATGCGCGGTTGTATACTCCTAATCCCATCTTGTTTCGTAGTTCCCAGTTGTTGAAAAGAAGATACATGGACGTCATAACAAAGAAGAGTGTCGCTAATATCCAGACACGAGATATTTCTTTTGTGATAGGGCTTCCATGACTATGCAATTTGTGACTCTCAATTTCAAGTGCCAAGTCCGGTTCGTCGCTTGGTACACGGCTGTACCGCGTTAAGAGGCTTTTCCAAAAGTGCTTAACAGTATCCATGCCAAACTTGGTGCGTACAGTGCCTAGAGTTCTGTAAGTCTTGGAGGGGGAAGGTTGCGATAAGGTACGTTGGGAGAAAAGATAAGAAAGCTAATCTCAGGGCGCGCTCTAAATACCCTATTCGCCTACCTTAGAAAACTCTGGTACTTCAAGACCCTGAACCAATACACCCAAAGGTACACCAATAGAGACTCCTCTATTCTTTTTATTTCACACCTGACGGTTTTTGATGTAGCGAAACGTAGAGAGCACAGTGAGGGGATCCGGAATGCGTGTGCATCTCGGGTCGCGAATGCTGGTTTTGATAGGCAGATGACACATCATATCGCATGACACATTAATTCAGCCACAAGTTCACTAAAATCCATTTGAGAAATAATCAACGTCGATCATGAAGATAACCTCCATTATTTGTAAAATTGAGAAAATTGCCAAATTAGTCGCATGGCGTCTGGACTGTAGAGCAATGACACACAAAACATGTGTCGCTCGCTGCTGCAGCTGGTATACGATCGTGCTTCTAATCAGAAGTGAAATTCGATATGCCTAGTTAAAAAGATCGTCAAAATTTGCTGCAGCTGTCGTATAAATAGCAATTTGCAAGAGATCAGAGTGAAAGCATAGGCTTAGAGAAGATGTTTGCAAGTTGATGAAGCTGGATTCATTGAACAAGTCAAACAATGCTCATTCTTTTCCTCTAATCCTTCACTCGGATTAGGTTTCATTCGCATTTTCTTGTTCTGTTACTATCAAGGGAATAAAGGAAACAATATATCAACGTTCACTTCTCGATCGGCTTCGGATGTTACTTCTAATATAGCTTTATGTGACTTTTAGGGAGAAAGATATGCTTCAACGTTGGCCAAAGTTCAGGCTATCAAACAACTTATCAGAGGCTTTCAAAAGTTCAGTATGGAGTTTGCTTCATTGCCTAAACCATGATCTACTTTAGGGATACGTGCCGAAACAAGTCCTCCTCTACCGATATTTTCACGATACAACTCTCCGACCCCCTCCCAGCAGACTCAATCTACTGCGTTAAACCTCCGGCCACTTGGAGTTCAAGCAGCTAGTTCTCGTAAAGATAGGGGTAAGGTCCACGCTGGAGGACGGTGTCGACAAACTTCTCAGCTTTTTTGTGTTAGCTTCCAGCAGAAACAGGCTCGAATGATTTTTAATACTTACCAACAGGAGCTGGGGCGGCCAGAGGCTCAGCAGCAGGAGCGGGAACAGCCATGGCGACGGCGACAAAAAGGGCAATAGCAGTGAAGAACTTCATATTTGCGAGTTTTACCGCTGAGTATTCAAGAGTTACAAGCTTTGAAGTGTTTGATGAATGAAGGATGTTGTGAGACGAGTGAGATATAGCAAAGCGGGCGACTTCTCCCATACTTATACTTTTCTTCAAAGGCATATCGTGCAACACAATACTGTATGCCTGATATTACACGGAGCTCTCTAAGCTAAACCCTTGCTACGCTCCCGAGTTATCCCTAAGCCTGTCTCTTGCTACATGTCGTGCTACGGCAACCCAAAACTGTATGATTACTCGAATTTCTCCGTGTCTGAGTAAGGGCTCAGCTTCTCAGACTCGAGGCAGTGATCTTCATTCAATTTCGCAGATCTATGCCACCTCGAGTGCTCGTGCCATAAATCGGTGACAAAGCTCATCTCCTATTGGTAGGCACATACACTGTTTGCTGATGTCGCAGTAGCATTAGTTCTGCATTCTCCGTGAGGATCTTCACGATAGTCGCATTTCCTTTTTAGTCGTCTGATGAGTAACTCGTTACTTGCTGACGGTGCAGCAAACTAAATTATCTCTTGACTCGTATAGTTGACTAAACTGAACAGTTAGTAATAGACTTTGTAAACTTTCCTAATTTGGAGAATTTCCCTCAATCGGGAAATTACCACGTTTCGCCGACATTAACTGACTAACGCTTGAGTTGCACAGCACTCCCACTCATCATCCCCATCAACACGGGAATATTGTCCGAACAGCTATTGAGCGCTTGAGCATTCAGCAACTACGTTACCTGGAAGGCATACATGGGCATTGCATACCAGAAGCACGACATGCGACCCTATGAACTTGTCGATCCATCTGAAACGGAGCATTTTGTTAGAAAGGTGAGTAGATGGCTTCAAGATGAAGAAGCATGAGCTGAACTGGGTGCAACAGAATGATACCGAGGATGATGAAATACTACAAAACCCGACCCTTGTCGATATTCAATTGCAAAATCTCAAACGGCGCATGAAAATCAATACGATATTGTTTTGTTGCTCGCTTGCATATCTCATTGCTGGAACCATCTTCTTCGCACGCGCTCCGTCAGATTACTGGAGAACAGATAAAAATGTTCATTTTGGTAAACACTCACGACAAAAATGTTGATGATCCGCTACAAACATCGACTAATTTATCTCTAGAACCAGTACGCCGACATTTCAATCCACCATTGGTCACGAACACCGTCAACGGAACACTTTTTGATGTGCCCAAGAACATACTTCGCGGCCCTCCTTCTCCAGAGACGGACGAGGCGTGGCACCGGCTTTCCGAGGTATCATCCTGGGGCATTAGCAAGGAGGACCTTTTGAAGCTTGGCAAGGACCCAGAAAAGACTGTCAAGATTGATCCCAAGTTTGGATTCGGAGACGACAAGTATGCGGTCTCGTTGGACGTGCAGCATAACATCCACTGTTTGAACGCCATTCGAAAGTACCTTCACTATGATCACTACTATGCGGCCGAGTTAGGTCCTGTCATGCCACTGCTACACGAAGCGCATCGAGATCACTGTTTGCTTATTCTTTTGCAGTATTTCACATGCTATCCGAGCTTGGATCTCTACACCTACATTTGGGTTGAGGGTCAGCCAGGGCCTTTCCCTGACTTTGCTGTCAACCGGCAATGCAGGAACCACGAGGCAATGCTGGAGTGGCAGGCCAAAGAGTTTGTTACCGATAAAGAGTTCACTAAGCATAGTCCCGAAAAGCCTCCCCCGGGAACCTATGTGTACCCACCGATGCCTGGATTTGAAGAATGGATGAAGCAGGAGAATGTGCACTTGGGAGATCACTGATGAAGAACAATCTTATTTCAACATCAAGTTATTCAAACTATGTATAGATGGTACCGGTGTTCAAACTATGAATGTGAATTCCTGTTTCTTATTTCTCCTCATTCCATAGCACTCGACTCCATATGTTCATTCCTGTTTTGGTGCCCTGTTTCACAGGTAAGCCTGCATGCAGCGTGCGCTCGTCACCCGTACCATTTGCATGGAGATTGAGCCAAAACACCGCATTGCCAACCATCGGCCGAAAGGCTGTTCCTAGGCCTTTTGCTGCCTCAGTCTTTGAGACTAAACCTCCCTGAAGCCCCCATCCCTGGGTCTCTAGATATGGGAAATGAGTCTCGCCTCCCTCGCAATCTGCTTGGACAAAGACAAAGAAGCTCGAGTAGACTTGATAGAGGGATCCGGACTTGGAGCGGCGAGGCTCCGGCGACCAGTCAGTATGGTACGTAAAATGTTGTGTGGGCCCATAGCGAACCAACTGCAGAGGTGCGATGTCTGAGTAGGGCGAGGAGCCTAAGAAGGAAGCGGCCCGAGTCTGGATGCGGGATGTGATCGTGTCATTCATAGGTAGAAAGGCAGAGGTTGATGAACGTGTAGATACATCCTCTGAGCCGGTTTTCACGAGAGATGGGGCAAACAACGGATCCCTTATCATGTCAATTTGCAGTTCATAGATAATGAATCGCAGACTTACCCTAGAGATAGTACGTGGGATATCTCTGCTTGAGAGAGAAAATTGGTTATGTAAACAACGTACGGGTCGCGAGAGAGTATATGAACCTGATAGCTGTGTGATGTAGTGTCGGCGGGCTTGAATAATGTCTCATAGGAGCCTCGTAGGAATGCCTCGACTCCCAGAGCACGAAGAACGGGATGTTGCGGCCATGTGGCCAATGCAGCCATTGCGAAGCCAACAACAGCTGCGAAAAAGAACTTTTTCTGTAGCATGTCGCGAAAATGGCACTATTTTTTTTTATTTCGACGATATTATTGAAGCCGCTTGAATTGGTGACGTATTTAGATCGGGAAGGCTATGTTATGGGTGTTGCCGCAGGTCTGATCAAGCATTGGTTTGGATGCATCAATAACATTTTTTCGACCATCCTAGTCAGCAATATCCGGAGCTGATAAGAATTCTCCGTCCGCGTGGCCCTATCCCAGAGGATCCAAAGGATCATGACTAGAGCAAGGCTACACGATGTTACAGTAGCCGCGTCTCAATATCCTATCCTAGCCATCCGCATACTTAGTCAATTATGTCGGAGCTCGCATACAAGCTGACACAGTGATACCTCATCTTGGAATATTACCACAATGGGCTAGCGATATGTCCAAGAAGTTGTTCGGAGACCGTGAAACTTTAATTGCCTATCTTGGTTAGTTGTTGATGCAAGCCCGTGCCGATCGCGCATCAGTACGCAACAGGAGAAGCCCAACACAGAAGCCGATATGCATGTACTTACTCATCTATGCACATGTGACCACAGCTTATTCAGGCAACAAACAGCTGACTGCAGCGTGTTTAGGGTTCAATTTCCTTCCTAATTCAGCAAGCCTTGAAGCAACGATACCTTCAGTGTCCAATTCCTGGAGATGATGGGCTGGTGGATTAATCATCAGATTTTGAGGCCGTTTCTGAGTGACGGCTCAACCCCACATCTTCCCTGTTCTGATAAGGAAGTATTCTTTCAC
Organism: Exserohilum rostratum; assembly: GCA_026367775.1. NCBI lineage: Eukaryota > Fungi > Ascomycota > Dothideomycetes > Pleosporales > Pleosporaceae > Exserohilum > Exserohilum rostratum. The sequence continues at coordinate 103,482 of CP111157.1, forward strand.
TCTCAATTCTTAGCATTGCAACTGAATACAATCGTTCTGCCTTGTGGTCCCTTAGTTTCCTCTTTACAGTACGATGAAGAACCTAGTCCTCGCGAAAACGACGAAAACGCCACTGTGCCTGCTCTCTCTTATAGTTCTCTTCCTAGTTTTCGGCCTCCTTCTGACATCCCACCCCCATATCAAGGACTCGTTATCGTCTACACTGTCATATTTTCGGGTTAAAACCCCTCTCTGCATTCCATTACCGGCATCGCCAAACTTTCGGCCGTCCGTATCTCATTGCCCCGCCGAATCTACCACCACCTTCAGTAGACATGAAGAATATGAAAGTCTGTCACACGTACATGATACGCTTTGGGAAGACCTGATTCCCAGCAACGGCGGGTTTCTTATTCTGCCATCTACGGAAGGCGAGTTGGACCAATATGGCGTTAGCATGTTCCACCAGTTGCACTGCCTCGCCATGATTCGAAGCGTTATGCAAGGGCTGCAACAACAAGTCGATCCAAAGAACATTCACGCCCGCCACGAACATGGTCACGGAGACTTGGAAATTGGGATAACTGATAAGCATTGGCAACATTGTTTTGATTATCTACGTCAGGTAGGACTCTTCAACCTTGGCTCAACTTGTTGTGAATCTAAAATAGCTTACAATTCATCCAGACAATCTTATGCAATGCCGATCCGACTATTGAAGAGCCAAGAATCAATTCTTTAGGGAAAAAGGTAATCAACGGGATGGTAGAGAGGCAGTGCCGGGACCCTAATGTACTGTATTCCGCGAGTGTGGAGTCGTTCCGGTATGCGAATGAGGAAATCAAGAGCGGCAGGAGAAAATTTGCCTATCACGATTGATCAAGGATATCACGGATAGGAATCATGGCAAGCACGCTCGGTGGAAGATTACCAAGCCTGAAGCTGAATCATGTATGTACTATGTGAGGAATGTTACTATGTTCAGTGATCGATTTCGCAAGAAGTGATCTGCTTGAAAAACCCAAAGTTTCTCACATTCACGTCACATTCCCTATAGAGGGTTAGAAAAATAATATATTAGTGTATTCATATTCAAATCTCAGGTCTACTAAAGAGATATCTTAAAGCAGACCTCTCTAAATTTCTTCTTATGAAGAACTCCTTTACGGCTTTTACTTAATAGCAGGAAATGGGGCTGCTGAGTAATTGTGATCTAAGATTTTTACAACTTCGGAATGGAGTTTTGATAACCTTGCCCAGCTGGTTCATGAGATATAGTGGAACGAGTCATTTAACAGCAACTCCTGTTCGTGTAGCGCCATCATCGAGGATCAAAAACTTCATGTTGAACGACTCGGAAAGCGTAGTGATTGGAGTCCTCATTATGATTTCCCCTATGGACCCCCAGCTAGCGAAATTGTTATCAGCAGAGATATACACCCGTCGATTGGACGAAGTGCATTTGTCACGGCAGGGAGACTGCGAGTTACGGTATGGAACAGACGTCTTGGGACGTATCGTCAGGCTCTCATCGCTCTGATATATTACTGTAAGGACTCCAGTGGCGGATGAGGTTATAAACAAGTAAAAGAAGATAACCACTTTGCTATGAAGGTCCCTGTTGCCAACGACTTAGACCCTATGAGTTTCTGTGGCTGCTCGATGAACATATCTCGGAACTACATCTGAGTAATACTATCCTCGTCACTATTCTATAAAGATATTTTGTACTCTATTGATATACTACATCTTATACAAGTACTTTATCGAATTCCGTCAGTTGCCACTTTGCCTTCTTGGGCTGAGAAAACCCCATACATTGTATCAACGTCCTGTGCAATGATGCACATCCCATTTTGATATACTAGATGATACCAACATCAGCCATGTATCTCTGTAGCCCAAAAGCGATATGTTAACGCACTTTGATTCTTTTGATGAATCTTCCCAGTCTATTTAAAGCAACTAAATGGGGTTGTGCACTCCTAAAATGCCTTGACTAACGGCGATTACATAATCCTTAGTCTCTCCTAGTGACCTCTTCAATACAAGGATATAATAAACCTTGTTTTGGTTGTTACTATGTTCACAATTCATAACACCCATCTCTACATAGGCCGCAGAGAGGCTACTTGCTCATTAGTCGGTTTGCAAATATTGCAATACGACATTGTAAGATCCATTCAGATCTGCAATACGGGGTAGTATTTAATCAGTAACACGAGCCGTCAGAATGAGACACCGACATTAGTTAGTAATACCACTCAGTCATATCATTATTCGGTATAGTGAAGCCTGGATTACGCGTGGTCTTTGCCAATAGGATACCTCTAACGTTGCTCATTTATCACTCGTCAGCATCACTAGAGAAGTATAGGAGAATATATTATGCATGATCTAGTGGCGTTAAAAGAGTATATAAGTACCCAAATTTCTGCTGGGAATGTAACAATAAAGATTATCTTTACTCACTATTTATTCACAAACCTAGTATCCACATTCCAACTCTGCCTAAGCTCCACCCTTTCAAAGATGAAACTTCTTTTCGTCTCCATGCTCCTTAGCATGGCTGTAGCCGTACCAGCTACACGCGATGATAGTCTGGCACAATTAGAACAGGTTTACGAAGACCAAAGCTAGCGCTTCGTTTGTTCTGACAGTTATTCCCAGCATCAAAAGATACCGTGCACACCTGCTGCTCAAGCGAGATGCAAGACCGAAGGTCGATGCTGCGTCGTAGGTGTAAGTGTAGATTCATCCCATTCAGCACTATAGCCCTTTTTGCTGGTCAGTATAGTTGAGTCATCGCTAATAATGCGCGCCATACACAGTGGCGTGGTACTGGATTATGGTGTGATCCCGGATCAAGTTGCTAGTTCCAATCGCCACTATCTAGAAATCTCTGTATGTAGAATCTTTTTTCGATACCAAAGTCTAAGTTCGGGCAACTTCCTTCAAATATTAACTCCCTGCTTTCGCCATATATACAACTCTAGCAAGGAGATCACTAGTTATTAGGCAAATCACGACCTCCATGATTAGAACCGATGATTTTACCTTGCGTCTCGTTGTTCGCAGAAATTTGGCCATCCGGATTCTTAGTTCATTCAGTACTAACTATAACGAATGGAACAGAAGACTCTGTTACGGGTGAACATGCGGCTTTGAAGGAGACATCAGCTCATTACATGTTTTGGAATAAGAAATTTGCGTCAGAATCACTAAGGGGGCACAACAACGCTGATAAGCTCCAGAGTCTGCCGCTATATAGTGTGTAGATCAAAGAGGTAACAGCTAGCGAGATCTTTGAACAGCTGGATGAGTGCTGAACTTCAGTCATCCTTATTGTATTTGCAATTACCCATCTCCTCTAGATACGGCTGCACCGGTGAAGGCCTAGATTATGTTTACCGATTTGTCTGCTCTTCAAATGCTAACCTATATAAATGGTTTAACTTGTGGAATGTTTCTAGTCAGGTTGCAGTGATTTAGCCCTGACTTGTGGTTAGATAAGATTATGAGATCTTGGAGTGGACTGTTACAACGACGGCAACACTACACATTGAAAATATTCATTTTAGTTCCGGGTACAGTGATGATGGTTAGCAACACGATTCTGTAGTAAACCAATATTATATCAATACTTATAATGCGCCAGTACTCTTCTATGAGCTCTACCTTCCAATCAACTTTTCCCGCACCCTCCACACCACCGAGGTCAAGATATCAATTCCAATGTCAACTCTAAGATTCAGCTCTAGGGGCTGTTGAGCGCCACTGTTGATCTACAGATGCAAGTCTGGATCTTGTCCTCACAGAAACCAGACCCACTTTGCCCGTCACTTGGCAATGTACCTGAACCATCATCATGGCCTAAGAGTGTCCTCCCATCAGGCTCGAAAAGATCACCTTCCGGGCATGGTTCTTGGTCGCCTGGAATATGAGGATCGTGATATTTGTAGATTGCTGCAAAATTGCCGTCGGCAATCAGCTCATCATTTGGAGGGCACACAGCATTCGCGGGATCCTGAGCTGCTTGCTTTTTATCCACGGGCATCGCAAGAGCGTGCTTGACAATTATGCCACCTCCGTTTTGCCCACTGTATTGGACCCAGTAGCTGTTCTCGGCAACGCAGTCTCCTATTCCAGAAATGTTAGGGTTAAGACACCAATTAACAGCTTGGTAATCACCTGGTGAAAGACAAAATCTCATGAAGGTATCACACTGCCAGTACACCCATGAATCCGCGACAATCAAGCGTGAAGTTGCTGTAACCGCCACTACGAGGGAGAGTTTCATATCGATTGATCAATGAATTGATGGTGTCTTGAAAAAGAGAGATTTATGCAAACCGCAATAAGGCAGATTTATAGTTGCACCTGAAACGATGGCATTGTATTACACTACCTACAGACGCATTTTATACATCAAGAATGGAGGGCCAGATTCAACCACAATCATCACCGGTCCTTTTTCGATTGGCCCACACTCGTGTTAGCAAGGATATGGATTCAGGCAAGCAGCCTAGGGACTTTAGGCAAGCAGCCTAATTGAAAGTGCCCGCACGACACCTATGACTTCCATCTCTCCTATAAGCCATGCAAAAACTAAGTGCACGAGTATAGATGTTGGGCGGCTATTCAGTGTTTTTTCTCCATCGAGGACAGGCATTTTTACACTGATGACATACAATCCCCAGCCAAATCGCTATAGGACTTCGACAGCCATGCGTGAATATGAGCAATCAATCAAAAACTGCTCGTGTAATATTTTAGCTTCATAACAATCGCGCATCTATTTTGGCCCATAATGGGCTTTACGCGTGCCTTCTTTGTCATAGAGGTGTACCCTATGTTCAATTTCACCGTCTATGATGCCGTGGAGTTGTAGGTTCTATTCCATTCACTCTATGAGTCTAAATTTCACAGTAATAATTGAACAAGATGTAAAGGAAGCATTGTAACTGGGTCTAGTATTTTCAATCGGTTCGGGTGCTTCGCTGAGAGTGCTTACCAACACGCTGCTGCAGTGTTACGACGCATAACGCGAACAGCAAGCCAGGGGTCCGTGCGATAGTAATCCATCAAATATTCCTAGCACTGCGAAGTATTGAATCAGAGCAGCGAAATTTCGAAGTCAAAGGCTAACAGTGGGAAATCCAATTGTTGATCTGGCTGTGGATAGCTACACCATACCAACTGTTTGGACTGGGGGTCTCTTAATATGCAATGCTATTCATACTGATTCTGCGTACAAATATATGAGCTTCATCTTGTAAGCCACTTTTGGCTTCTTATAGTAAGCAAGGCTACTACAGATGTCCAGCCAATAAAGCTGGCATGGAAAAGAATAGCGAGCCCTCCATACTGCAGCCGCCAAGACAGTCGAGCTTTGCGACTGAATATATAATGCTCTTCTTTTCCGACCTCAAAGTCGATGGAAGCATCATCTTTCTGGTTCGGATCTGTACACATCATCCCTAGACCTCTCTGATTGAATCCCCATAATTCTTTTTCTACTTCTTGTTCCCTTTTCCCTTGTTTGCCTACATCATCGCTACTATCGGCGAGGAAAAGAAGACTACGAAAGGCCGATAATAGTATGGTGGTGATACATCCAATAAAAACCATTTCGGGGCGAGAAATGACAGTGTAGACTTGAGAGTACAAAGCTAATGGGAACACAAAGTTACCCACAGCTGTAGAAGTAAGATTCGATAACAAAAACAGACATCCTGTTCTTGTTCTTGGCATATCGGCAGTATGAAAATCTCCTTGCCGACGCTCTGGCTTCTCAATTTTGTCGACATGGAAGTGCTCCGCGATCTTGTTTTGCACTCCGCCCTTGACGAAGAGTTGAGATCCCAGTTGCCTGATGAGGGCCGACCTTGTCATGTGAAAGAAGCTTGACAGAAGATAGATGTACGAGCTTCGTTCCCAACGCGTATACATTAGGAATGCTCGAGTGGCGTTTTCTGGCGCGAGGGTATGGACAACAGCATTACTTTGGTAAACTGTTCTCCAGCCAGCATGCAGTAATCCATGAGTAATTTCGACATCTTCTCCATGCTTGATTGGCGTACCCAAGAATGTGGTTTCGCGAAGGCCCGCGAGCAAGGGTTTAATTGCGATAGTGCGATATGCTGAAAGTGCGCCTGGAAGAATTGTGACGGCGCCACATGCCTGTGATTGTGCCGCTCGAGGAATATTGCCGCTAGTCTCGAACAGTATGTCAAGTAGACGGGGGATGGTTTTTTGGCCCACGTTCAAGACACTGAGATGGCCTGCCACACCTCCAACTCGGCTGTCAAGTACCAGTGGTGCTATCAATTTGGATATCGAGTCGCGCTCCAACACACTGTCCGAATCTAGAGAGACGATAACCTCACCAGATGCAATGGAAAAGCCAGAATGTATCGCAGATCGCTTGCCGAGATTGTGCTGGTGTCGAATAGTGCGATAGGAAGTCGAGGTGTTGGCGTATGCAGTCGCAGTAGCAGTGATGTGTTCCCACGAGTCGTCTGTGGATCCATCGTCTACCACAATGACTTCCAATCGATCTTTAGGATAGGATGATTGCAATATTGAATGTAGCGCGTGACGAATGAAATACGACTCGTTGTAGACGGGGATGACAACGGTGACACTGGGAAATAACCTCGCGTCAACCGGTGTTGGAACTGGCTCATACACCATCCACCAAAAAATTGTCCAGATGTAATCCAGTACTGTCAGGAGGAACGTAGCGATGTATACTCTTCGAATCGGCTTCGCAAAGACATCCCATGCATTGCCAAAGTCTGTAAACAAATGCAAAGATAGCCATGTAAATAATGACCCAAAGACGCTGAGAAGCCCATAAGCATTTCTCCGACGCATTTTTAGAAAAGATTCAGAAACAAAGGACAACATGCTTGAGTAGAAAACTGGATGAACTTGGGTACTTGTGTGATTGTGCTCAGTACTGAAGCAGCAGAAGGCACAACATCTGCTTAGATGAAACAGCGGTTCGTCATGGTGTATATCGATACGAACAGGCCCTGCGCACTGAATCTCAAATACTCTAATGCCGTGATTGCCGTATGATCGCGCTCAAAATGATTATCAATGTGCCCATCCATTAGTCCGCAACATCGTGAATTGGATCATATCACCTGAGCTAATTTAACCTAGTTGCCTGTTTTGAAGTAGTGACAAGGCGAGTAGTAAACCCGAACTATGATATGATGAATTGAAACATGAAGCTTTACTGCTATGTCTCTTCCGGCTACCCTCCGATGGACCGAGGCGTATAGAGTGAATCATCGAGATATAGTTGTGGAGCCAAACCTGCTCATCTAACAGCTCGATTCGACACTATCGTATTTTTCAATCTATCGTATATTGTTAAAAATACCTTTGATGTGTAGACTACATACTTACAGGTGTGGCAAACTAAGGATGTAACACCAGTAAGCACTAAGATGACACGCGACCATGTGCACCGGCGGAGTGGCCCAAAGCGGATCTATCCGCAGCGGAACACAGTGGGGCACTTACTAATTAACAAAGTATTGCTTTTACGAAGAATGTGGTCTCAAGAGCTGATTTTCATTACAATGTTGCCCACAATATATCTTATTATGCACATTCACACGTGACGACACAACTAGCTTTGCATGGCCAGATTGGATATTGGAAGTAGCGGAAAATATTACATGACTGTGTCTTGACTAGAAAGCTGGGCAAGGTGTAGAATCGGTACTTACCCCTGGTAGCTGGCATTCGTATGTTTCTATCTCCTAGATTGCAAATTGAGGAAACAGAACATGATGATACGAAAAGAACAACATGCGCATCAATAACAGCCGTACACATTGGCAAACAAATCGACGATAGATTCATAGCCTGCACGAGTTGCGAAAAGATAGTGGGACCTCAAAGGTCAAGGGAAATGGGATCAGCATAGACCAGCACAAGACATACGAAGGAATGAGATTCAGAAGAATTACAGTAACGAGTGAATAGATTTAACTATGTACATATCTTGAGAGCCATTAGATAGCACCATTCGGTCATACGAAGCCTTCTGAACCACTAGTTAGCTCGGATAATCTCAATCTAACTTTGTGAAGGAAGGCTTGCCTAGGGAGGGAAGTCCCCTGGTTGTACTACACACCACTTAGAGAGCAGCTGGAACAACAATGGGAAATCCAATAGGGATAGAACCCGTCTGCACAGCTGGGTTGGCCAAGAGGATAGAAGACACAGGGATACCCTGGGCAACAGCCAAGTTCCAGAAGGTGTCGCCAGCAACAGCAGTGTGCACGAAGGCAAGTTTAGGCTCAACTGTGCATGCAGGTCCGTTGTTAACGGGTTCACAGCCAGATGCTCTCACGGTGAGTGTCTGAGAGGCGTAGATGGTATTGGGGTTGATGATATGGTTCGACTTGGCGATGTTGCAAATGCCGACGTTGAGCTGGGCGGCGATTCGCGAGAGGGTGTCTCCTGGTCTGACAACGTGCGTAGCCATGGCACATTGGCGTGCGGCCTGAACAGAAACAACATGCATTAGCATTTTCAATTGGTAGTAGAGAAGATCATGAAATTACCAGTGAGGGCGCAGGAGTCACTGCTGGTGCCTGAGGGATGCCTAGCACGGCAGTGGCAAAAGCCGTAGAGAAGATGAGAACAGAGAGCATTTTGGTGAGTGTTTTTTGGGTTGCAGAAGATAACTTGTAGATAGAATGAAGTGATGAGATACTTTCTCTACATGGAAGGAATGTACATGATTTTATAGCCTTTCACTCTGCCTTTCACATCCTAGTCACTACATAGTCTGTCTCTTCTTTCACTCTCCGTCTCCATCTCCGCATACTTCGCAATGCCATCAATCGCCTGATCCAATCTACTATGAAACTTCCGTTTTCGTATCAAGCAACATACTATAGTGCCAAGACAAGGTGCAGGCAGTGTTACTATGGAATATACACACTATTGGACTAGTATCAATTTACAACTATGTTACATCCGGTACTCTCAAGCTAGGGAAATGCTTTTCTTTTTACATTAGCGGGAGACCAAAAGTTTTATGAAGACTTATCAGTGCGTCCAACCGTGCACCAAACTTGGCGTCCGATAACCAGCTCTTGAGAGCTGGTTCTATAGCGAATCAGCTTTTTCGATTAAACTCGTATACGAGAATGAGTGGATCGGGTAATCCCAAGCGACAAAATCTAAGAATGCGATCGTGATTGTGGATACTCTAAATGGATACTGTGAAAGGTATGAGATTCGCCACCCAAATTAAAGTATCGTTTAGCTTGTTAAATATCTTTCTCCAACACCTCACCAAGAAAACTCCCGGAAAATGAAGCTCCTCCTAATCTCTATGCTCCTTAGCATGGCCATGGCCGCTCCCGCTGCAACACCTGACGAGAGCCTTGCATAACTGGAACAGGTTTGAGACGATACAGCAAGCAGCGCGATACATATTCCAACTAAATTATGCAACGCCAAATCACCACGTGCACTCCCGCTGCGATATCGCTCTGCGAATCTCGGGATGGTCAGTGCTGTGGATTGACTGTAAGTGCTTATTTCTCTACCTTGGCGGCAAACTAATTGCAGCTCTCCGCTGCCCTGCTCGATATGGATAGATAACATGCGACGTCTGATATAGTTTAGAGGTACTGGTTTCGCTTGCTACTATTGTTAAACTTGTTTATTACGGCGTCTTCGCATTCTAAGAAGCTCGTGGTATGGAGTTCTTCCCACTAGGGTTCTCAAGCTTGGCCAACCTTCCTACAGGGTCAAGGATATCGGTGAAATTTTTTGTAGAGTTTTAGAAAGTATGGCGGTTTAGTCATTTTCCAGACCGATGGCTCATGACCAATGAAAAGACATTAACGGCCTCTACTCGATATTGTCGATCTTTGTGTGATGCCTCCCGTAGATGAGTATATGGACTGTGTATACGACAAAGTGCGGTATAAACGTGGCACTGCATCTGATCTTAATCTGGTGAACATTGCAATCTGGTGAACATTGCGATCAGGTTGAAAAACCCTAGAACCAGTAAGGCAGCAATCTCGCGAAAGATTGTTCGAAAAGTTTGATACTCTCTTTCTATATTAGAGAATAGCAAGAGTCTAAATGAAGCATGATAGTGACCTCGATGAAAGATTACGGGTAGAGGATGTATTTCCTGATTGTATGCATAATGATGCTTTGGGTACCTGGCGCACAGACGCGATCTAATAAACGACTAGGAACTCCAGTACCACAAAAGCGAGATATGCGATGAGCATGGCAATTCCAATTAAACGAGAAAACTTTCCATTCAACCATATCGTCGTAGTGAAAGCAAGCGTTGAGCCCCACAATACTCCTAGTTCAGTAGTATTGACGTTCCCACGCTCAAAATTGCCAGTAGTATCGAGCATGACGATACCGGAGCAGAGAGCAAGCAGGAAGATGTTGCTGCCAGCTGTATTTGCAACGAGAATCCCGGCATGTCCTCGGCGACCGCTCATGACAGCGACGAACTTTTCAGGAAGTGTCGTCGCGATTGCGAGTATGACGACGCCAAAAAGGACATCTGACATGCCGAGTTCATCAGTAATAGTAGTGGCGGCGTGGGAAAGTATGTAACCAGCGAGACAGATGGCGAGAAAACCAAGGAAAAGGTAGCACATGTGGTAAGTTAGAGTGCGGCGCGGTCGGCGATTCCGTGTAGCAGCTTTTGCTGCAGTCACGCTACCAGCCTGTGTAGCTTGGTTCGAGGGTTGATCGTTTGTAATTGACCCATAGGGCCTACGCTCACTTCTGTCGGCTCCACTACGCGTTCTTTCAGCAAGGAGACTAGTTGTGCTGTCATCCGAATCGCTCTCATCGCCACTGTTGTCGTCATCGCTGCTGTCGTCTGAATCTTCAGGAGCAGTCAAAGTCCCGCGAGAAATTGCCCATCCTACAGAGCAAATGTAGACGACGAAAACTGCGATCAAGATGGCGCCACAGGTTGACCATACTTTGCTAACGGAAAAATATGTGACTGGAGTTACAAAGGTCGTTAGCAATAGCAAAACCAGCGAGTAGATGCGTGAGCTTCGGTCAAAGCGGATTGGCGTGTCCTTGTCGTGAAACAAAAGGCCGAGGGAAAAGGCCCCGAAGATGTTGGAGATGGAGGATCCAATGATGTTTCCAATTGCCAGAGAAGGGCGGTTGCGTGCGAGGGCTGCAATGATCACGGCGAGCTATAGCATGAAGGTAATTAGTGCGTGCTCACCACATGCCAGACAGACTGCAAGCGCACCTCTTCCCACTCTCCGCCAGCGGTAACAAGGGCAATGATGGTTTCAGGAATGCCGGTGCGACGAGCGACGACGGCGGTGTGGTCGATGAATTTGTCTGCGCCAAACTCTAATACAAAGAGTGCGGCAATAAAGGCTGCGGTGTTGTAAGTCACGTTATCGAGGTCCGCCATGGTGACTGCCGAATCGGGAAATTGGCCAGATGCCTGTGTGAGGGTGAAGGAAAGGGAGAGAAGCACGCAGTCGGTAGTTCTCTCATCATGCGTGCCATGCCTTTTTCGCGTCTCTGCAGGACGCGTCTGGTTCAGCTGGGAGCCGGGACTAGCAGTCCAAGGCATCCGGGAGGCTGCAACGCTGAACGCGTTAGCCCCACTTTGCTACGTCAAGGCGACGCCAACCTGAACCCGCGGATCACCTCCCATCGACTTTTCAACGCTCCCTCTGCCGTCCGGTCAGAACAAACTTTAGCCATGAGTTTCACCACTTTGACGCATCCAACGCCTTTTTCCTCATATAGCAGCCTGGGGCTAAAACCGATGCAACGTGCACCCTGGCGAAACTTGGCACGATCCATTCGTCGAGAGCTTCGCCATGCTTCGACACGCTTGGCACCATCGGGAGTTGCTTATCTCAGACAGTGTTTGATTCAATGCTGTCTGGATCTCCGCAATGGCTTTTACATGGCTGCGATATGGCGCTTTCGTATTTGGCATCCTTCTCAGGCTCGCCCCACCGCTCTGTGGGGTTTGGCAGGCACAAATCCGGGGACATGATCTTTCAAACCTTGGAATCATTGTAGCGGTTCCATTTCACTCACTGCTCTACGCTGCCTGGTGCAGCGCGTTATCTCTACTCGTCCTCTAGACGGGCCCCACAATCAAACCACACCTTCCTGCAGGATGAAGACTGAAGAGGGAGAAGACTATGGTGCGCGAATAACTGCACTGCCTTCAATGGACAGCGCAGCCGATTACGAAGGATCTACCGCTCGCTCATTTTCCGAAAAGTCTGTTGGAGATAAGTCAGAATGGGGACCCGATGCCGAAGCTCCTATTAGAGGTGCTGAGGATATAGTCACCAAAGTACTTCATGTAGAAGACGATCCTTCACTCAACGCCTGTACCTTCCGCATATGGTTCATAGGTTAGCATCTGCCACGACTGCATCTTACTAGCATGCACATGTTAACCTCACTAGGCATTGGACTGGGAATTTTTGGAGCCATGATGGAAACTATCTACTTCTTCCGGCCCGTTACCCTGGACGTGTCGAACATCTTCCTCGCCCTCTGCGCCTACGGCCTTGGGATATTCATGGAGAAGACGATACCGCGAAAAGGTGCCATAGGCCGCTGGCTGAACCCACATGCATTCAACTCCAAAGAGCACGCTGCCATTATCGTCGTTGCCTCATCCGCATCCCAAGTAGCTCTGGCTGTAGAGGTAATCGCCGTTCAAAGGCTATACTACGACGCGGCTCCCAGTCCATTTTTATCTATATCAATTGTCTTGGCTTCTCAATGCTTAGGCTACGGCTTTGCTGGCCTGCTTCGTCGCACACTAGTCTACTCAACCAAGATGTTTTGGCCAAGCTTACTACCCATGAACACCCTCCTAGAGACGCTGCATCGGGACCGCAAAGAGACGAAGTCACGCCTCAACTTGTTCTTCTGGGTTTTCATAGGCATATTCATCTGGGAGGTGTTGCCCGAGTACATCATGCCGATCCTGACTGGTGTGAGCGTCTTCTGCTTGGCAAATCAAAATAGCTTGGTTACCACGACCATATTCGGAGGCTCCAATGGCAACGAAGGTCTTGGTATACTATCATTAGGCCTCGACTGGCAATTCATCGGCAGCAAGCCATTGTGGTTACCTCCGCAAACCTTGATCAACAGCTTTGTAGGATACATCATATGCATTGGCTTGTTCCTTGGAGTCTACTATGGCAATGTCTGGCGAGCCCGCGATTTCCCCTTCCTATCCCAACTTCTCTTCTCCGAAAACTCAACTCCCTCAAACTATGTCACCTATAATCAAACTGCCATTCTCAACAACCAACACGTCCTCCAGCCCGATGCGCTCAAAGATCAGGGTATTCCGTTTTTCGCAGGCACCTACGCCATGTTTCTTCTAACCAACAATCTCGCAATCACATCGACCATATCTCACCTTCTCCTCTGGAACTGGGACGATATGAAAGCTGGATATGCTTTTCTTCATCCGAGCAACTTGCGAAATGCGTTCAATTTGAAATCCTTGAAATCACGCTTTGGCCAAGCACAGCGAACGACGAATCTGGATGAAGACACAACGGAAGAAGAAAAAGAAGAGGAAAAAGAATCTGATCCACACTATCTGCTCATGCGACGCTACCCAGAATGTCCAAACTGGTGGTACGTGGCCATCTTAGTAGTCTCCATTATCATCGGCCTGATTGGCATTTACGCCGCAAACTCCACTCTTCCCTGGTATGGTTTCCTTGTCAGCATCTCCGTATCCGGCATTTTTATCTACTTTTTCGGCGCACAAGCTGCACTCACTGGTTATCAAGGCAATGTGCAGCCGATAGTACAGATGCTGGGTGGCTACTTACATCCCGGACGACCACTAGCCAACATGTACTTCACGCTCTTCGGATACAACTCTGTCGTCCAAGGCATCAGCCTAGTACAAGATTTAAAGTTTGGGCAGTATGCTAAGATACCACCTCGTGTCACTTTTACAGCTCAAGTAATCGGGACGTTAGTCGGCGCCGTTGTCAATTACACAATGATGGTTCAGATCACAACCAACCAGAGAGAAATCTTGCTCTCGATCCAGGGCACTAATGTCTGGTCTGGACAGAATATTCAACAGTTCAATTCTCAGGTAAGCAATCTATGAGTGCGGGCGGACTAACGCGTTTGGGCAAAGCTGACGTGCAGTGATAAGGCCATTGCCTGGGGAGCCCTTGCAAAGGAAATGTTTTCCCCAGGCTCCCGATATGTCGCCATTCCTTTCGGCCTGCTCATCGGCTTCGCTATACCAATACCATTTTACTGCTTGCACCGGCGCTTCCCTAAGCTATCCATCTTGTCCAAGATTAACACGCCAATCATCCTCGCATATGCCGGCTTCCTCGCAGTGGGTATATCCAGCTCCATGCTCATGTACTTTGTCATCGGCATCACTAGTCAGCTCTGGCTACGCCGTTACAAGTCATCATGGTTTATCAAGTACAACTATGTGCTTGCGGCAGCACTAGATGGCGGTACACAGGTCCTAGTCCTGATTCTCACGTATACCGTTCTGGGAGGCATCGGCCCAGCTGTCAAATTTCCCAAATACTGGGGTAATAACGCGGATGGCAACTTTGACTATTGTATGAGAGACCCCGCTGCGGCTGCGGGGGCCGCGGGCCCCATCGACAAGGACTAAGTCTTTCTTGGCCCACACGGCAATTGACGTTTTTTCTTCGCTTATATGCATACATCTCACGCTGCACGTCAAATTGGTTGGTATGCAATTTTTTGAATTTTTTTCGTCTAAGTTCGTCTAACTTCGTCTATTGCTTGCGCTGCGTATGCTTACGCTCTAGTTAACCTTTGACCAAACAAGTCCGCCAGCGTGGGCGCCAGTTCCGGGCTCAACGTGCTTGCAGTCGGTGAAGCTCTTCCACAAGTCACCGAAAAAGTTGGTCTTTTGCTGGATGTAGCGTTCACCGAGCAGGGGGGCAATGGCCCAGGTGGCCTCCTCGGCATGGTAGAAAGGAATGCGACTGTTACACGTTAGTTGCTTTGATCACCCAAAATCACCATGTCTAGGATATAGCGAATGCTGGAGGCTAAACTTACGGGAACATGTGGTGAACAACGTGGTACTCAATGATGCCGTGGAAAATGTGGCGGCCAATGAAACCAAAGTCACGGTCGACGGTGGAGGCAGCACCCTTGATGAAAGTCCACTCATCGGCCTCGTAGTGCGGGGCGTTGGGGTGGGTGTGGTGAAGGTAGGTAATGGCAACTGTAAACGATTAGCTTCTACGATCCGAAACTCAAAATTCGGGATGCTCACCAATCCAGTGGTTCATCCACAGATAAGGCAGACCGTATGCCAGGAGAACGGTCGAAGTTCCGACACTCTTGGAGGCAAAGTACAGCGCAGCGAAGGTCAAGACAAGTCCGAGGTTGCTGAGGGCGACGAATGGTGCTTCACCTGGCGTGAAAACCGGGGAAGTGGGGTCCAGGTGGCTTTGCTTGGAGCGAGGGGTGTTCTTGCGGTCGCTCCTGGTCAGACTCTTGGGACCGGCACCGGCGTTGATCAGGATGTACGCGGGCCAGCCGAGCACTTGGTGGAAAATGAGGGCAGCGACGGTGACAATGGGTGTGTCGGCATCAGTGTGGTCGATAATCTTCTGGATAAGGGTTGGCGTGGTCTTCCTGGACTCGACATCGGACTTGCGGGGCGGGACGAAAACCGTGTCCTTTTCCATGTGGTTGTGGTATCGGTGGTGACGTGCGTGGCTGAACTTCCAGCTGAAGAAGGGAACCATCAAGATGCTGTGCAAAAACCATCCAGTCACGGCATTGACGGTGAGGTTGGCGGAGAAAGAGTCATGACCGCAGTCGTGAGCAAGAATCCAAAGACCGGTGAAGAAGCATCCCTGGACAAAGCTGTACAAAGCCCACAATGGAACGGTGACGAACCAGGGGGCGTCAAGTTGGGAAAGCTGAACAGCCGAGTAGAAAAGGCCGCTGACAATGATAAGGTCGCGGATAACGTAAGAGAAGGAGCGAATCATGGAACGCTCAAAGCACTTTGCCGGAATGGCATCTTTGAGCGTCTTGACATCAGGAATGGGCGTGACGGCGGGGGCAGACTGGACGTCGGCCACAGCGGTAAGCCGTGTCTTGACAGGATTTTCCTGAACGCGGGACGTGGTCGTAATCATTGTGGAAAAGGAGAATGGACTGACGGCCGTTCAGACATGATTACGGGGGCGGCCCAGGCTTATGTAGCAAAAGGACCCGGGTCGAGCAGAAAAAAATCTGCCCCTTGATACCATGCAGTCTAAGCTCAACGGACCCGACATACGTTTCACGCTCGCGAGGGTGCGATTCGAGAAAGAGACACCGCCTCGTGTCTATGGCGGCAGCAGTGGGTCCACAACCGAGATTTCAACGTCGGCGCACAGTCCGCCCTAGCAGCCCCGGGGGGCAACACGTTGCGGTGAGGCAGTTTGAGACGAGGCAGGATTGCCGAAGTGGAAACCAAAGAGACACAGTCGAGGACGTGGTTTCCACGGTTTCAGATGCCGGATTAGAGTTGGGGTGTGTGCTATTTCGGCCATTGTTGCGAAGAGTGTATCGCATTGCCTGGTACAGTCAAAGGGTCAGGGTCCAAGAGATGGGCTGCAGGGTAACCGCATTGGGACGAGATAACACGAAGCCCCGTGGGCCCTGAAGATCTCTGACGGGGCTCATCAATTCCGAAGAGGCCCAGGCACACAGGAAGGGTGGAGACTTTCTTGGTTTTACCGCCCCCTGCCAGGCCAGACGGTGCAAAGTCGTGCCGCAGAAAGGACAAAGAGAAGAGGCGTGTGGTGAGCATGGCTGGGTCGGAGAATTATCGATGGCCAGCAATTGGCCCACGGTACAGCCATGCAGGCCTGGAGCAAGCCGAGGTCGAGGGCGAGGTTCGAGGGCGAGGGTTGCCGAGCCGTTGGGCCCCGACTAAGGCCCAAGGTTTTGTTTTGATACACCGTGGGAGGCAGGCCTTGGCGCGCTTTGCTTTAGGGGTCTGGGTGTTGGCGCGCCTCGCTTAGCCCTTCAGCCACGGTTTCGGGCTTAGCGCGCAGTTGACAGCATCACCACCAGCCACTAGGCGCGCGCCGCACACAGCCAATCTCGACACGTCTTCAGCCCTCGGCACTTGGCTGTCTGCTCGTCTTTGGCTGGCTCAATATAGGTACTTGGTCATAGTACTCAACGACTGCTTCCTCTCCTGCAGCCCGCCCGATTTCGCTTGCAATTGCGCCGTGTCGCAGCCTGCTGCTTGCCGTCTGCCATGCACACATGCAGCAGCACACTCAGCATGTCCTGCCAGGCCATGCCTCCTGTCAGCAATCGCCCCTCCAGCAGCCCCTTATCACGGTTGCACACCTGTTCACATCTCTGCACCCGTCATCTCTCTCTGCACATCCCCAATGTCGCTGCTGGGGCACTTGTATGCAGCCAGGTGGCTAGTGCTGGCTGTCGCTATCGCCGCATACGTCGCGAACAAACACCGAAAGTATCGCCGCCTGCAAGCCTACCCTGGCCCACCTAGCACCGGCTGGTTTGAGCTCTTGCACACACGCGCAATCCTTTCGCAAAACGCGCATCACTGGTACAAAGCCATTAGTGACCGTTACGGTAGGTGACAAGCAGCCCTGCTGTGCGCGCGGGAGAGGGGCGGCAGCCGTGGCGCCCCTGTGTGTGCAAGAGCCCACCCACTAACCATCCGCCACAGGCCCCATCGCCCGAGTCGGTCCCAATGAGTTGATCACTTCGTCGCCCGAATTGCTCGCGCATATGAATGCCGTGCGCTCGCCCTACACCAGATCAACATGGTTCAACGCGGCGACACGCACCGAAGTTGGCAGAGACCACGTCTTCAGCCAGCTCGATGAGGCAAAGCATACGAAGCGGCGCCAGCAGATGGCTTCTGGAGTAGGGCTCTGCCTCCATACACACCTCATAGCAATGGTGAGCTGACTCATCACGCAGTACTCTGGCAAAGAGAATCTCTCGCTGGAATCCGACGTCGATGAACATGTGCTGCAGCTCCTGGACCTGATCAAATCAAAGTACTTGTCTACTTCTGCTCGATACAGACCCGTGGACTTGGCCAGCAAAGTTCAATACTTCACGCTTGACGTCATCAGTAAGATTGGCTTTGGAAGAGCATTTGGCGACCTCAAGGCCGATGCTGATGTGGATAGCTACATCAGTTCAGGAAGAGACGGCATGAAAATTGTCTTGCTTGTCGCTGGTCTTGGACTAACCCCCTACTTTCAATGGCCTCCGATTGCGCGTCTCCTTGGCCCTTCCGATAAGGACAAGACCGGATTTGGAAGAATGATGGCCGTAGCTCGCGAACTCATTGACTCGCGTCTCCAAAAGCCCACCGAAGGCCGCTCAGACATGCTTGCGTCCTTTATACGCCACGGCCTCACAAGGGACGATCTTGTTACAGAGTCCTTGCTTCAAATCCTCGCTGGTTCTGACACCACCGCAACTGCCATCCGTGCGACCATGCTCCATCTCATGACACACCACCGCGTATATCGGAAGCTGCAAGCGGAAATTGACGCGGCCTTGACCTCTGGAAAAGTCTCCCACGCTCGCGGTGTTGTTTCTGACGAAATCTTGAAGACTTTGCCATACTTGGAAGCTGTCGTGCACGAAGGTCTTCGCATTCATCCCCCAATCACTGACGTTGTTCCCAAAAAAGTGCCACCAGGTGGAGATGCAGTGACAATCGCCGGCAAAGAGTATTTTCTCCCAGGTGGTACCAACATAGGCTATAATGTCATCGGTCTGCACCATGACAAAGACATGTTTGGTGAAGACGCCGACTGTTTCCGTCCAGAGCGCTGGTTGCTTGACGAGGAGAGTGAAACTGACAAAGAGCGCCTCACTGCCATGAAGCGCACCACTGAGATGATTTTCGGGTACGGAAAATATCAGTGTCTCGGAAAGCCGATCGCGTGGTTGGAACTAAGAAAAGTCATTTTCGAGGTACGCAAGCAATGTAACAGGCCACTGGTTAATGCTAAAAGATTACTAGTTCCTTCGACACTTCGATTGGTCTCTCGCGCATCCGGAGAAGCCTTGGAGATCCGCAAACTACAACGGCATCTACCTCCAAGACCAGATGTGGGTTATAGTCACGGAGCGCGTCCCCAGCGCGAACTAGGACTCCGAGGCATAGTATTTAGGCAATATCGTGATTTGGTCTCTGTTTGTTTGTGACGTTTCAGATGCCGACTCCACCAACCATCGTCCGCTCCTTATCGCCAAGTCGAAGCATCTACATATCTCTTTCCTTCTTTAGGCGCCATACACATGATGGCGGAATTTCTTTCAATCTCTTGCCACTGCAACGATCGCACGAATGACGATGCTGGCTGTTCCGGAAAATTGGAATGGAAATTGGACAGCAAGCCACAAGTTTGCGGGGTATTGTGGAGTCTAGTTCTTCCCCAGACTAATTTCAACATTGCGATCGTGTAAATATCCGGTTGCTGTGACGTTTGCATCGTCGCCTTGGCTTCTGCCACAAGCTTTGCTATAAGCTTTGCAGACAGTCACGCTTCTCTGCGAACAGGTTCGTAAGCAGTTCCTGCATCCTGCAGTTAAAAAAAGCACATTCTTACCGCTCTGGAGGTTCCACGATACTTATTCCGATGTTCTTGGCATCATTTTCTTTGCCAAGGCGGCTGCTTGACTGCCGCCAAGCCACTGACAGAGTCGAGTATCCTATTGGTGGAACTTTCAGGATACAGAAGCAATGCTTCTCTTGAGGCTGGTAACATGCTCGTAGCAGTCATTGGAATACTTGAATAAATAGTAATGGTACAAGTATTGATGGATCTGGCCATGAGCAGCTGTCATGAAGCTCTCCGGCACTTATTGGGCGGCGGCAGGTCTTGCTAGCATTGTCACTGCGACATCCCCTATTGTCTATTCAAAAGCTGGCGTGTACCAAGGACGCTACCTCCCCGAATTTAACCAAGATCTTTTTCTAGGTGTCAAATATGCGCCCAAGCCAGTGCGCTTTGCTCCTGCTGAACTGGTCCCCAATTCCCCGGAGAAGCATTACAATGCGACACAATATGGCCTAGACTGCAAAGGTTATGGTGGGGATACCAACACATTGGTTGCGAATAACTGGACTCGGTTGGGGGAAGATTGTTTGCATCTGAACATCATCAGACCGAGAACGAATGAGACTGGACTTCCAGTACTGCTGTGGATATATGGTGGCGGATGGCAGCAGGGTGCTACAAGTGATCCACGGTAAGTTATCCAAGAGTCCAGATACGAGACTTGGTGCTGACCACGAGAAGTTATAATATGAGCTACATAGTTCAGCAATCAGTGCTCAATCATAAGCCTGTCATTGGCATCTCCATCAACTATCGTATGGCAGCATTTGGCTTCTTGCACAGCAAGCAAGTCCAGGAGGCTGGTGTCGAAAATCTCGGACTCCGCGATCAACGCCTCGCACTGCAGTGGGTGAATAAGCACATTTCTTCATTTGGTGGCGATCCTTCCAAAGTCACCATTTGGGGCGAGTCGGCTGGCGGGTATTCTGTCGGCAACCATATTGCAGCCTACGATGGTGATCATGACGGGCTTTTCCGTGCTGCCATTCTCGAGAGTGGAAACTCAATTGGTCCACCCATGAATGGAACAGATTGGTACCAGCACTTGTACGATAATTTGACAGCGTCAGTCGGATGCGCCGACGCAAAAGACACGCTGCAATGCCTTCGCGATGTGCCGTTCGAGACTATTGCACCATATGGCTACCAAGGCTTCGAGTGGTTCCATACAATAGACGGCAATTTTATTCCTCGGTATGGACAGCAATCCCTGAAGCAAGGAAAGTTTGCCAAGATACCGCTGATCCTCGGTACCAACACTGACGAGGGCTTTGGTGTCAACGGCGTGGACACTGACTCGCAAGCCGTACATCAGCTTGTGCATTCGAAGCGCTGGAATGTCAATGAGAGTGTTGCAGAGACGCTACTACAGCTCTACCCGAACGACCCTGCTCTTGGCCAGCCATACGGATGGGGTAACCGCACATGGCCGCAGTTTGGGCTCCAGTACAAGCGCTTCCAAAGTATCGCAACGGATCTGACCATGTATGCTCCCAGGAGGCTCCTAGCAGAGAGCATGAGCAAGCATGTGGATGCCGTGTATTCGTATCGTTGGGATGCGCCAAAGTTCAACAACACACCCGATTACATTGGTGTTAACCACTTTTCCGAGGTCAGTATCCGTCTCATTTGTAAGCATTGGGTGTTCCGCAATTAACGATATGGACAGATACCCTTTGTTTTTGGAAATACAGAACAGCAGCTTACACCTCTGGGAAATAGCCCTGAGAATCTCGCGCTCTCGAAGCTCGTCATGCGCATGTGGACGGCTTTTGCGTATGATCTAGATCCCAATGGTCATGGAGGTCAGAACTCCCGTCCCTACCTTTCCGGATCATCTGCTAACGAGAATGTAGTTGCCGATATCCCAGAATGGCCTAGCTATGCAAATGAGACAAAGAATTTTGTGTTCCGCAAGGATCAAAGCTACATCGAGTTAGATAATGACCGTGCAGAAGGCGTTGCATACATCAATAGTCTGGTACGGTGATGTAGAAGATTCGTTAGAACTGTTGAGGAATGAATCTATCTGATAAGCAAATCTTATTCAATTGCCGTCGTATCGATGACGTGGCCTGTGAAGCGGCATCTTTCATCACGAATTGCTGCTAGCGCATCTCACGTCATTTTAGGTTTGTGGTCTGCTGTTTTCGATGCAGGGTGGCGAGCTGCCTGGGTGCCTGGATGGTCTTCCCATGGTTGCAGTAGTAGATAACCGCGGCACGTGGGCTGGGGACAAGGGGGACAAGGGTTCGAAGGTGCGACGTCACGCGTCTGCCGCGGCTAGAAAACGTGTGACATTTGTGAGCTGCGCGCCCCTGCGCGACATGTGTATGTACGATATATAGATTCAAGTCATCGCACTCGAGGCGCAGGAAATCTGTGAGCGATCGCCAAGCCAGAGAGGTGAGCGGGGGCTTATCGATAGAGCCGGGGCGGCGCTTACTTAGGACGCATGCGCCGCGACGTCTACGTTGCATTATGCGCGATTGCGTTGAAACACGTGCGCCCACATGCGCTCATTGATTCTACGTACCTGTTGTACCCCACGCTTCTCCTCGACTAACCAGTTCCCTCACCTAATCTAGCAATTAGATCCGCCCTCACTGCAATCATGTCCACGCGCGGCCAGTTCAACACCAAGAACCCGACCATCAAGCGCATATGTAAGCTGCCATCTGCTACGTCGACGGTCGCATAGCTGATTCATTGCAGTAAAAGAAGCCTCGGAGCTCTCGCTATCTCCCTCGCCAGACTACCATGCCGAACCGCTAGAAACCAACCTCTTTGAATGGCACTTTACCATACGCGGCCCGCCCGAGCCTTCGTCTTACGCAGGTGGCATATACCACGGGCGCATAATCCTGCCATCCGCCTACCCGCTGCGACCGCCATCTTTCCGCTTCCTCACTCCCACAGGCCGCTTTGAAGTCAATCGCGAGATCTGCCTCAGTATATCAGGACACCATGAGGAAACATGGCAGCCTGCGTGGGGGGTCCGCACAGCGCTCGTCGCCATAAGAAGCTTTATGGATACTGACGCCAAGGGCCAGCTCGGCGGCATCGAATGCAGCAAGGAAGCCCGTCAGCGCATGGCCAAGGAAAGCGGCGCATGGAAATGCGCGGGCTGCGGCAAGAGCAATGCGGAAATCATGCAAGAACGCGAAGCCCTTGTGAAGGAGATTGAAGAGAAGGAGGGAAAAAGAAAAGAAGATGAGGTGCCCGAGGAGCTGAGACTAGCATACCGAGACGAACTGGGGAAGCCACAAGACGGAGACAAGAAAGAGGATAAAGGCAAGGGACCTGCGGTAGACAGTCCGGCTGATACAGCTGCGTCTGCTGCTACTACTACCCATGCAACCACCACTGCCGCCTCGTCATCAAGTACTGGTACCACTGCATCCCCGGTTCCAAATACAAACTCTGTGAGGCCTGCACCTAGTGCACCTGTGATTAGACCCACAAGGACCACGACCGCACCCCCACTGCAACAAGTCGCCCGGACTAGCTCGGATCTGGCATGGATTGATACGTGCATCTATGGCGTTGTGGCTGCTCTGCTCTTCATGGTGGTCAAAAAGTTCACATGAGCGTTGTATCCCACATACATACATACATGTTCAGCTTATGTGGAAGAACCTCCTCGATCACTGCTTTGTTTTCGGTCTTTTATCTTGTGTTTTTTTGGCTAGCGATGGAGTTTTTTGGTTAGGCGTTATTTTTATATACTGCATTGAGGTGCATTGAATACTAGTCTAGTAGTGCAGAATAAGAATACACAATTCGTACTTATGTTGATTTTGTTCACTCTCATTCTCGACATCTGAGATGTCTTTATTGTTTTTTTTTCTATACCTTGTATTTTGCAGTCTTCGTACACGATGTTGTGAGTGATATGCTGGTAGCATGCACATGCGGATAGCGTAGTTATATTGGACGTCACAATCGTTTCTGAGGTCAGGGCAGATGTATTCGTTACCTGGACGTGATATTGGGGAGAAAGGAGAAGTACATGTTTTTAAGTAGGACTTTTCAGTAAGCGAGATACGCCCTTCCTCGTTGGGTGTAAACAGTACTAATACAATAGGATGTCTGTCAGAAGGGCTTCCTTCTTGATTTCCTCATTCAGTCTGTTGTGTGAAATGCTCGCAGCCCTGTTGTTATCCTAACATCAAGGAATACCTCTTTTCACAGTAAACATTAGGTTCACCACTGAATAGTTTGACTTTGCGGCGTTTCACCAATGGAACAATCTAGACAAGTGATACTATCCAGGTCTTGTATTGCCTTACATTATGCTACTTTAATCTTTATTTTTCCTTTTCTTTTAAGAATTATAAGTCGGAAGAATAGCTTTATCAAGCATCATACCATCACAGAGTGTCAAATGAACAAGCAAATATGCAGTATAATAGGAAGGGGAAGATAATTGGACGGTCAAACTTCCATTTTATGTAAGATCGAAATGGTCGATGAGCAAAGCAATCGTAAAAATTTCTGTTGACCTACAGATTTTTTTTCTTGAGAGAAAAGGAAAATCTATGTGATATATTGACTTAGCGTAAGCACTAAAATCTCATTCTCACTTCTACGTTTACTGATGTGGCGGAATTTCCTATTGGAGTGGAATATTGCAGTGTTATAAGTGATGTATAAATATTTAGCAATGCTGGATGAGAGCAAGTCAAGGTATGTACGGTTTTTTGTATGTGAAGATCAGAGCAGAGGAAAGTAGGTTTTACATCTCTGTAATACATTGAGGTAGCGTAATATCTTATGCTGCCGTACATTCCGGTCGATATCCCTCCTATATGAAACAACTGTATGATCTTTCTCTTCTGGCTTCGCAGTCGATTGCGGAGGTGGAGGGTCAGTGTTACAGACGTATGAAGTCGGGCTCTCATTGGATTGTTTGCATATTTCATTGCCCCAACGACCACCTGCCTATATATAAACATTAACATCAAATGTCTTTCCGGTCGTTGAATTCTTGAGTTTCCAGAAGAGAGAAGACTTACCACACATCTCAGTTGACATTCAATCCAACTTTTCTAGAGCTGCATTTCGGGTTCTGATCGCATTGTGCGGCTGCAAAGCCAACGAAGCATAATAGCGAGGTTGTGAGAAGACCAAGATAATGTATGTTGCGGTCGTAATGACTTGGCCGCGAAGATGTAACAAAAGAGAGTTAAGCTTTGTGAGGTTACCAAAGTTACAGGGATAAATAGGTAGAGCAATCACCACGTTACATGTTTGGAGAGGTTTTCATAACAAAATCTAAATACAGCCTAGAATCACAATCGGCATACGTCCTGATAAAACTCAATTCACCTTGCTCGGGAGATATTCAGATTAGCGCTGGGGCTAAAGCCAGCACCCTTGATCGATCGACATTGACGTTGCTTAAACACTGGTCATGCACATGTAACCCGCCTCAACCTTTATGCACACCCCAGTGGCCCAACTTTTTGGATTGCGATCGGCCTACATAGACACTCAGCATGTGTTCTTAACAGTTTGGCAGTGAATACATACTGTACAATTGATTCGGCATGCAGTCCCGACATTGGTTGCATCGCAAAGAGGTTCGTTTGCGCACTGTGCGGCAGAGAAGCCAACTAGGCAGAGCATTGAGGTTGCCACAAGACGGAAGAATTGCATGATGAATAAATAGTGAGGTGAATACGAGCAGTGTGGATGAGTGTAAACTACACTTGGCAGAAGCGTTGTGGGTGAGAAGGTCGAAAATTAACTACTTTATATATTTTTTGCATGCAAAGCACACGTAAAACGGTGATTTACGGTCCTATTCATCCCGAACAGCTCATTCCCTGACACGTTCGTATGGTCGTTGTTCGGCGACTCCCCAGATTGACGCTGACGCTGACTGCCCCGAATCATCTCACACCGACACGTCTTACGCACCACCAGTCGAGCAGTAATAACCGTTACTTCCAGCATCAGCGCATATTCCATCACCGCTAGATCCCTATCTACATTTAGTTATTCGTTTTTTTTAGCATTTCGTAGATGGACTTAGATCGCAGGTCACGGTGCATCCGGCTCCAACATTACCGCTATTGCAGCCAGGAGGACTCGTAGTACATCCTGCGGCGGAAACGGCTACGCATAGCAACGAGGTAGTGATGAGAGTCGAGAATTGCATCTTGTTTCGAAGGAGATGTATATACGCAGATAGCTTTGAAAGTTACAGTGTGCAAGATGGAATTTGATCAAGATGTATGGGAATAAGTACGGAGCAGGTTGTTTGATATACTAGAGACACAAAGAGCTGACTCGACCATATCGTGTATATCCGAAATCCTTACAACTGTTACGCGTCTCATGTAGTAATGCATCTATATTATCCCCGTTCGCTTCATATTCGCGCCGATCTTATTAATGTCCAGTAGAACCTTTATCACTTTCGTCCACGATATACTTGCAATAGAAATCCGTCGCATCAGTTTCTGATTGCTCGCATACTCCCACAGTGAATACCAAGGCCGGCTATGCAGATGTTAGTAAGTTGTGAAATATTTTTTTTTGGTTTCCAAGAGGAATCTCATGTTGGGGAGATCACGTACGTCGCATCTGGTTCCACACACGGATCCAATATTTGTCGCGTCGCAGGGCCCGGTTCCTAGTTGTTCGCAGGCTGCTTGAGCGAAGCCGACCAGGCCGAGGAGGGTAGTAGTGAGGGCAAAGAATTGCATTTTGTGTTAATAATAATGATATGCTGATGAATATCTGTAAGCAAGATAGATTGAAGTATGCAAGATGGACTGCAGATCAAGCTGAGGTTATATACACTCCAAGACAAGACCGCTAGTATACCGCCATGAAAGACAAGGCATCAACAGAAAGCTACCCAGACCTTGGCACATTGGCGTCGCCGTGTCACCGTTGGCATAGACAGGTCTATTGCTGACTGTGTACTCTTCGAGAAACACTTCAATACTAACTACCTCGGTTATTGTTCTTGTCGGTGAACCTTAGGTGAGAAAGTACGAGATCTAAGACAGAAGTATAATACCGTACGCGCATGCTTGGCAACAAAATTCACGCAGCCAAGTCAGCATTACCTTATAGTCTCACTAGTGCTTACTGAAGATGCTCCCAGAAACAGCTACTGATGATGTTGATCATCATTCTAGGCGGTGGAACCCCACTAGACCAAGTTATTGGCCCCTTTTTGGGCAAGTCAGTCGTGTCTGTTAGTACATGCTTATTCCTATCCCAATTTGCGTTTTGTGTTGTAGGAAAAACAGACTTGGAGAGTATTCGCATTATGGCTTTCCTAAAAGAGCTCCCAACAACAGTACTTCATGTACTCTCAATGCAATTTTCCACCTATAGCTACATATTATAGCCTTGCTTTACGAAAAAAAAACATATACTGTACTGGCCACATTACCTACTTGATGGGATGGAGCAATCTGAGAAGAGGAAGAGGAAATTCTTACGATATACTCACAGTCCGAAGATACTCTTTCACGTGGCACAGCATAGTAGCATTAGGGTGAAGGTAGGAAATTCCCTTGTCATTGATTATAAACGCCTTGTATGTATACGTAAATATCCATGCAATCCTATCATGTATACTCGAAAGATGAAAATAAAGTAAAGAAAGGGTATCCAGCGCCATCTCGCTATGCACACACATACATACATGCAGACATACACACAACCAAGCTGCCAAGACGTGAGAAACAAGAGAAGAAAGAAAAAAACGACTACCTTAAGTAAGGCGTGAGATGCTTACGCTTACGTAATTATCCCCCTTCCGTCTCTTGGGTAAACCCAACGTCCGCGAAACCTAGGGGATGTTGAAAAAAAATCCCAAGACCTATGCACCTGAAAGAAAAAACGAGACAGAAGCCGACGAAGAAAATATTATGAGAGAACCCAATTACTGCAGCGTAAACAAAGCCACACAAGCCAGACACCCCATGGCCAAAACCGTCCCCGTGACCTCTGGTCGTCTGAGAAGCTGCCTGACAGAATGACTCGATTTAGTCATACTGCTGGCTTGAGCTCTGCGCATGACATTTGGATCAATGAGCACGTGCTTCTCGTTTGGAACCGTGTTTTGCTCAGGAACCGTCTTGGTGGCTGTTGTGTTTGTTGTTGTGGCTTGTGTGACACCAGTGCCAATCATGTCGTCGAGCTCGTCGACGAGCGAAGCACACAGTTTGAAGATTTCTTTTGCTTCTTCGATGATGTCGACGCGCTCGTCTGGGGTGAAGAGAAGCTCGGCGGCGGCAAGGCGTGTTTTGAACTCGGCTTTGATGTCTTCGCCGTCGTGGGGGCCGGGGAAATGCCAAAAGGAGAGGCCTTGGTCTTGTAAGGTTTTGGTGGGCTCGTCTTGGTGGGCTGGCCAGAAGCCTGGTGGGGCGCTCAGCAGGCCGCCTCTTATCCAGCGTCCGCCAGAGAAGATGGCCATGTAGAAACACCATGCGTAGCTGACTAGTGTCCAAGGCTTCTCGTTTACGCTCTTTCGGATATGTGTGCAAAATTGCGCAACCTTATCTCCGGGATATTTGGCGAGCAGGACTTCCAGATCAGTGGGGTGTACGCCCAGCAGGTACTCCAGGTCTTTCTTTAGTCGGCTTGAGCGTATGAGTCCTCTCGGCCGTAAGGACTGGAGGAAAGCAGCGAGCTGTGGAGACGGCTGTGTTGGTGCGCCCAGGGTGGATGTGAAGAGAGAGGGCGAGTCGTAGGGGTTTACAAGGAGATAGGATAGCAGCGGCGAAAAGGGCGAGGAAGCGCCTTCGGGGTCGATTGCTGGCTGCGCAGGCCCATATTGTGAATTGGGTGGCGC
This sequence comes from Exserohilum rostratum, assembly GCA_026367775.1. NCBI lineage: Eukaryota > Fungi > Ascomycota > Dothideomycetes > Pleosporales > Pleosporaceae > Exserohilum > Exserohilum rostratum. The sequence continues at coordinate 131,988 of CP111157.1, forward strand.
ATAGTCGCGCAATAAGTCGGCCCACAGAGATTCAAAGGTCAGGAAGATGTGCGCAAAATGCAGGAGGCCGGTTGCGTAGAGCGTGGGGTCGTTGGTGTGCGGTGGAAGAGCAAGCGGGAGGCGGGACGTTATCAAGCGATTTAGGTTTGTGTGTAGGGTTCTTGGAGCCGACATTAGCATTTGTCTTTCTAGAACCCAACAAAGGGCAGGCTGTGAGAGTCATACCGTGTTGCGGCGTTGATTTCTCCAGATAGCGAGAGCGGCAGCATGGATGCGGCACTTCTGGCGTCCTCACGCCGGCCATACTCTTGCTTTTCCAGCATGGTCAATGGGATAAGAAGATTGACTTGTAGAAGCTCACAGCGTCGGGGCGTGGAGGGGGGTCAAGTATCGAGTGTCGATGGATGGTTCTAGGCAGGTTGTCGAAAGGGCCGGAAACAAGACGAAAGCAGCGGCTTAAAGCGAGAGCAGAGAGGTTCGGCACGCGCGACAGGCACGAGGAGCAGGATGGCGGCTCGTGTAAAAAGCACGCGGGGCTACTCGCACTGTACATGGGCGCTACTCACATCCACGCGCGTCTGGCTCGCAGGCACAGGCGGACGAGTAGAGCATGTCGCCTCGTTTAGCGGGGTTCCAAAGGCGAGGCCTAGGTTCGAGGCTCGAGGTGGCGCTGCCATGATGCAATAGCGGCCGCGCGCATGGCCGTTGTGCAGGGATGCGCGTCCATGGCAGAGTGCATCCGTGGGTGCATATGTAGAGTGCGTCGTCGACGGCTGCAGGGAAAACAAGGCGCTTTTTCGACGGGGACGTGTGATGAGGAAAGCCAGCGGCGATGGGGTGATGCAGAGGGATTTTCAGGGTCTGAGCCATGGGTTATGTGCGAGATCTGAGATGGCCATGCTGGCGTAGGACCGATTGCATCTGCGATCCACGCCAACGGCCGTGCCAGGTCCCATCGATCGCGAGCCGCATGGCCCCTGCGCCCTCTTCAGCCTTGCAAAGTATCAAAATCCAACCTCCCTTGTATGTTGTGTTTGTAAGTCGTGAACGTCAATACCGTTGGCTTGTGCAGCTCAACAACTGTGCTGAGTTGCTTCTTCTGTCCCGTCATGCTGCCCAAGCTGAACAATCGTCTTATTCCCGCTGCCATATCGCACTGCTTTTTCCATTAGTACCACCACACCATCTGCTGCTTGGCCTCCACGTATCGTGTCCGAATTCCAGCAAATCACGCCACTCGTAATAGCTAAACAAACAGTACATGGATTGGGAAACATACTAGGGTCTGCTAACATCTCCAGCTACTCCTACATAGAGTCACCAACGCCGTCATGCACCCCAGCCAGCTCGGCCGTCGTGACCAACTGCGTACATGGTCTACCAAACCCCCACTGGCAGTGGGACCCGCACTGATCCGAACAGCACTCAGACCAGCCGGAAAATCGTGGGCTACCCAAGACGCCCGAATGCAGGGCCCGGTCCCTGTGAACCAGCCCAAGCTATCGTCCAGAAAAAGCACCTTTCGCAGTGACCCTTGTTGTTGCACAGGCGCTACCCAGACCCTCGTGCCACTGCGCATCGTGAACCAAACTTTTAGGCGCCAGCCCAGTTGAAGTTGACGTCGGAGCGCGCGATGACTTCGCCAGCCGCAGGGTCGTGGCAGACAGGTGCCCATACCTGAGCCTCAAACTGTCCGGCCGCAATATTATTACCAAAGAATGAGTAGTCTGCTTCGGTCATCAACTGTACATTCACGTGATTTCCGCCTCACTCACAGCAGTAGAAACGGCCTGGCCAGTTGACAGTGCGGGCACAATGACCAAGGGCACAGCCAATGCGGGTTGTGTTGCGCCACACCATCTGCGTAAAATGGCCCCAGGCTGCATCAAAGTGCGGGTTGTCGTAGGGGTACTTGGTTTCTTCCTCGTGCCAGCCGTGCGTAGCGGTGCGTGCAAACTCGATCCAAGCATCGTAATCGTCAGGAGGTGGGCTCACAGACGAGAGGTTACTGCCAGGGCGTTTCTGTTTCCGTCAGTCTCCACTCCTCTCCCGTAGTTTCTCCAACACTTACATGCTCGGGGTCGTGGGTGCACTCCTCGATATCAGCACGTGCAGCGTTTGCAAGCTCAGCGTCCCAAACGAGATCCTGAGCGCAGTGCAGCCTCCGCCAGTACCAGTGAGCTCGCATCACAGCACTAATGAAGTTTGGGTCATCCTGATGAGGGGCGTCATCGGCTACCAGGTCGCGGCCCTTGACGCTGTGAGCGGGCGCAGCGACTGCGGTGGCCACCATAAGAGCGATGAGTGCAGCAAGCAACTTCATGGTGAGCTTTGTTGTAGATACTAGGTTTCGATAGGTAGCTTTGAGAGTATCGTCGAGTGGGTATTAGGTAAGTCGCTTCCTGAGCGAGCAAGTGCAGTGAACTCTTGTTCTTGTGCACAGTCTCGATGCAAAGGAGTGACAGGGACGTAAGGAGCGGAAATGATACAAGGAGTGGTGGAGACAGAGGCAAGGAGTGACAAGGCCAGTTGGGTTTATGTAGATGTGACTTGAGGGCAAGAGCGTGGTGTTGACGGTGCGCGCCTGCCTTCACAAACTGGCCCCACAAACAAACACAGCAGGCTAGCCGGAAATGAAGGCAGTGAAGGTGAAGCATGAACTCATACAGCAGATCGTTTGCCAAGAGAATTCGTGCCAGGTCAGCCGGGATAGGCAAGTAGTGGGAAACTTCTATTGGGCTCTGTAGACGCCTGCTGGCTACACAAACCATCCTCGCCCACCAGGCAGCCAACCCGCCAATTCTTGCAATTTCCCTATAGCCCCCTACTTGGGCGTATCACCAAACACTGACCACGAGCTTCATGCGTGCGCACTGTCGCTATACCACTGCCCCTCTCCCAATCGCCTCGTGAAACTTTTGGTATTAGCTGTAATGCCCTGATAAGTTAGGCAAGCATTTTCGATAAACATGTCAGGTATGCATGAGACACAGGCACGTAGAGTGGCGCTGCAGACAGCTGAACATGGCGGGGTCTGAAGGCGTTTGCATTGTGCGAGTCAATTTCTTCTCCCTCCATTGTATGTCACCACACTAAGTGCATGCAAAAACACGGCGCAGTAGCAGCAGCACAGAGCGACACTCAAAACCCATCACAAGGCCCTCGACGTGACCGACGCCATCTCCCGTCAATGCCACCAGCTTGACTGCTTCTCAAGGGCGTCTGTCGTGGACGGGAAACGTCACACTTGTGACTCGTGGCTTACTCTTTGACAGCTGCTTCTGTAGCCCTCTGGATACGATGCGGTATTATGACATGATTCTTATCATTCATACTCTTTCTACTTTGTCCACACACATTCTAAGGGTCCTGAGCGCTTATCCTGTTTCAGAATTGGCTGCTGGGAACGTTTGACTTCCAGGACCTCAAGCCAAGCGTCCCACCATGATATACAGATCTTACCGATGAACTCTCGCACAACGTGCCAACTAAGACGGCCATGCAAGATAGCACCATGGTCGGGCCCGCTCACGCTCTATGGCCTCTGTTTTGCCTATAAACACCAAACCCTTTGTTGGGTTACCTAACCCAGTCTAGCGCCAGAGTCCCGTTATCCTGGTGGAACTCGGGGTAGAGCTCCAAAAGCACTTCCAGATCTTGCCCAAGGCGCGTGTGTAAAATTACGACTCGCACAGAGTCGCTTAAGTCGCCAAGACCGCACTTCATCGGCCTGAAATGGTATTACCATGCCAATAACCGGGGATAAAATTGCCCAAGAATGCAAACATACGTACGTACATGCGGGCAGCTGCATCAATGGCCCGTACGCATCACGCGGGCCACCAAATCTTCCTTGCTGCATCTCTTCACCCTTCCTTAAGTCGCTTTGCAGGTCGTCCCATGATGGAGTCGTCTGGTAGGCCACTTCGCTTGGTGCCTGGTAGGCTAGAGGTGCGGATATCATTGTCTTCCTGGCTAACCCTTCTAACTGGATACTTGACCTTGGAGTCTTCGAAACAGCTTTCGGCTGGCTTGCCGTGTACGGTGAAGTATGGGTGTAACAGAGCCTTTTCTGCCGTGAGGCGTTTCTGGGGGTCGTACTCGAGAAGTTGCTTGAGCAGAGAGAGTCCTTCTGGGCCGGGAGTATCGGGTCCAGAGCCGATTGGATATTGGTTGTTGTTGAGCGTCTGGTGGTACCAACGCTCCAGCCCATCGCCACCCTGGGGACGCGGGAAGCGTGAGGCGTTGCCTGACAGGAGAGAGGCCAGCTGAGAATGCTCGGGCATTGCTGTTAGTAGCGGCCACCGATCCTTGGTGGGCATTCCCATGATTTCGACAATCTTTTGCATTTGGTTACGCTGAAAGGGGACCGTCTTCTTGCTGTCCATTTTGGCCTCTTCTCCTTTAAAGATGGGTCGCAAAGAGAGCAACTCGGCAAAAATGCACCCGACTGCCCATAGGTCGACGGCAGGTGTGTAGTGACGACTACCTAGGAGCAGCTCGGGGGCGCGATACCATATTGTCACAACGACCTTGTCGCCAGAGAACAGTGACTGCAGAGGCTTGTAGAACAAGCGGGCGAGACCTAAGTCGCCAATCTTGACCTTACCGGCACTGGTGACCATGATGTTTGCGGGCTTGAGATCACGATGCATGACCCAGTTCCTGTGCAGGTAAACGAGGCCTTGCAGGAGCTGGTAGAGAATGGATTTGATGGTCCGAGCCGGTATGGCTTGGCGCTGGGGTTGGTTGTGGTGGTGGATGATCTGCAAAAGGTCGTGCTCGGCATATTCAAAGACAATGTAAATGCACTTGTCTTCGAGGATAATCTCTACCGTGTGGACGACATTTGGATGGGCCAGCTCAGTGCACAAGGCCATCTCGCGGATGGCCGACTGCGAGATGCCCGAGTATTGCAGCTCACCTTCCTTGTCGGGCTTGAACCTGGGCGAGTTAGCGCAGAACATGGCGAGGCGTGCGTGCGCTCACTTCTTAATGGCAAACTCGCCGGTGCGACCATTGCGGCCCTCGGCTTTGTAGACACGGCCATAGGTACCGCTGCTGATGAAGCCGACAATCTTGTAGCGTTCCGTCACCCGCTTCTTGTTGTTGTAGCCGGCGAACATGGCATCAGGAGAGTCGCCCGGGTCTATGTCCGAGGCAGATTTAGTGCTGGGTCAAGGTCAAGTGATGTGAGACGAAAGCAAAAGGGTGCAGAGGCAAGTCGGTGAAGAACGGCCAAGGACGGGGGTGGATTAGCGATGATATGCGGATGGAACACAGGTGTGGCGACGGCCGACGGGGGAAGGGTAAAGGGGCGCGCGAGACAAGCGGCGGTGCTCCTAGGCAGGCTGCAAGCGATGGGAAATGATGGCGCGCGCGCAGCCCCGGATGACTTGTGCTGTCGGAGGGCTGTGGAGGAGAGTGGTTTTTGAGGGGCTGGCAAGACAAGCAAAGCAAGCACACGTACCACTGGAGGCGTTGCGAACTGTGGCTTGGGCGGCGGCGGCTGCTACTGAGGCCGGCGACGCAGGCGGGGAGTCGGAGAGCAGCTGGCTCATGCTTGGACACCGTCTGCATCTAGTATCTGCATCTGCATCTTGCGTCTGCGTCTCGTCTAGCGGACGTCTCCACGCGGCGGCAGATGGGCACGACGCGCCGACGGCTCTTCTCCGGCACGCGCTGCACGCCCGGCCCAGCTGCTCTGCAACGGGGCAGCTGGTGCCGAAGAGGTGGCCGGGGATGTGGAGTCGAATGCCGCCTGCGAACGCCTGGAGAGTTGGGAGGGGTTGTTGAGTTATGCATTCATGGCAGTAGTTGATAGATGATTGTTGGCAGTAGGCAGATGGATAGACAGGCCATACAGTATAGAATAGTCACGTTCTATCCAGCTCCTTCCGTATCCATGGGTCCCCACAGAGCCTCACCATCCGCGGGCCCTTCCCAGCCTGCAACCACACCACCCCCACGCACTGCCAGTCAACATCCAAACAGCCAATGGAGAGCCCAGAATTCCCTCTCGCTTCGGCACGACGACATCCAAAGCAATAACTCACTATATTCCTTTCCTTTGCGATCCGTCGTCATCGTGACCGTATGAACATGTGACCTCGTCCATGGCTGGGCCCGACGCGGGCGCGGCGGTCTGACACGACACGTCCCTCCTCCTCCCAACAGCCCTATTCACCACTACCATCACCAGCAGCGCGGCCTGCCATGGATCCCCGCTCGTGGTTCAGCAGCCTGACTGGCTATTTCATCTACATCCTCTCAATCGCAACGCTTGGCCCGCTCCTCTTCGGCTTCCACCTGGTTGGTTTCACATGCCAGAGCATCACCCCCAACAAGCTTGTAACTAACTCTCGTAGTCTGAGCTCAACGCGCCCGAAGATGTTATCCGTTGCAAGAAAAAGTCCATCACTGCAGTTGTTGCAGGTCCGAGCCTCCCACAATGCATCGAAATGAGCCCCACGGAATGGGGTGTCGTGGGGTCGCTATACACGCTTGGAGGTCTCATAGGAGCTCTTTCAGCCGGCCCGCTCGCTGGAAAGTACGGCCGCCTCAAGGCTATGCAGATATCGACCATCTTCTTCGCCCTTGGCCCAGTCTTTGAGGCCCTGAGCCCAAATATTGCAGTCATGGCATTCGGAAGGCTACTGTCCGGAGTTGGCGCAGGCGCTGCCGTTGTCATCGTGCCTCTCTACATCTCCGAGATCGCTCCCCCGGCTGAGAAGGGCTTCTTTGGCGCATTTACACAGATTGGCTGCAACGTCGGCATCCTCATTACACAGTTGTTGGGATATTTCTTGAGCCACGATTCATACTGGCGGCTTATCCTGGCTATTGGAGGCATCATCGGTGCTGCCCAGGGTGTGGGGCTGCTGTTGTCAGTCGAGAGCCCCAAGTACATCGCTGAGCAGGGCAATGTGTCTCTTGCAAAGAAGACGCTGCGCAAGATTCGAGGCGAGCATGCCGATATTGAAGATGAGATGAAGGATTGGGGAGTGCCGAATTCCGCGGGTGTAAATGGTCAGTCACTTGCGACATTGACTACCTATCGAACATGAACTAACAACATTGCAGAGGAGGAGCAGACATTGCTGAGCAACCAGGATGCGTCTGCCGATGCCACAGCCAAGCCATCGGGCAAAGAACAGACGTTGAGCATCATGCAGGTCTTCCGCCATGCCGACTACCAAAAAGCTGCCATTGCTGTCGTCATGGTCATGCTTGCCCAGCAGTTCAGCGGTATCAACAGCATCGTCATGTACGGAGTATCGCTACTGGCAGGCTTGCTCGAGTCCAACTCAGCCTTGCTCAATCTTGCCGTCTCCGCGCTGAACATTATCGTCACGGCTAGCTGTGCGCCGCTCGCTGATAAGCTGGGTCGCAAGGTCTGCCTCCTCAGCTCCCTCGCCATTATGGGCACGAGTTCGCTTCTGCTCGCAATTGGCATCATCAAGGCAATTCCCGTCATGTCAGCTATTGCAGTGCTGCTCTTTGTATCCGGCTTTGCGGTTGGCCTTGGACCTGTACCCTTCATTTTGGCTAGTGAACTCGTAGGGCCGGATGCCGTTGACGCTACGCAGAGTATCGCGCTGGGGGCTAATTGGATCGCTACTTTTATCGTCGCGCAATTCTTCCCTCTGGCTAGCGCAAAACTGCATGGCAAGGTTTACTTTATCTTTGCTGCACTGTCGGCATTTTTCTTTGCCTTCGTTTCCTGGTACGTGCCGGAAACAAAAGGCAAGAAGAACGCAGACGAGGTTTGGGGCAGGGAGCGCCGAGTGGATTGATAGTGCTGGGATACGGCATAGCAATTAAGTTTTGCAGCATGTTTTTGGCAAGCGGGAAAAAGGACAGGGTCAGGTGATGGGCAGGGCTGATGGATATTTACATAGCATGTCCGTGGTCCAACCAGGCTGCGCGGTACTCAGCGCCGTAGCAGGAACCAGAATGTACCGACAGCGAGTTTGCCTATACTATAGTCGTCTCGGAGCAATTGCACCATTTACGCGGCACGTCGGACGTCAGCGTCGTGTGGGGCCTGCGCGGAATGCAGACCGGATGACTAGTAATTGCTTACCGAGACATGTGGCCTTTGATTTTGCGTAGCCGCGGCTGGACATCGGCGGCGCGGTTCCAAAACCTCTACTTCCGACGAGCAGCGGTTTCGGCTATGTCATTCAGGACCCCACCGCACCTCTTCCGTCGCCTCCTCTCCCAATTCACTCTGCCATGCGCCCCCATAGACAGTGACACTACCTCTGTATTAGCACCCTTTTCCCCGCTTCTTTTCAAATCGCCTCCATCATGACTACCTATCCGCCACATTTCTCTCCGCAGATTGCGAGCGCGGGCCGGGATGACTTCGACTTCCAGACTTCAGCGCCGGATGGAGAGACGCTGGATCACGCCGCGGGCGTCGAGAGCCACGCTCCGCCAGCCTCGATCATATCCCCGGCCTTTACACCTCCAGCGACACCAGGCGTCTCTACCCCCTCGCATCCCCGACCGCCCCGCTCCATCCCCGTTGACACATCGCTCCGCACCGATACCCCACGGCCTGATCTACTGCCGAAGCTCCCCAAAGTGGAATGCGAGGTGCGCGCGCGGATACCCACGACCACGGGGCATGAGATGTGGCTTCACGTGTATAGAAACAATGTGGATACCAAAGAGCATCTAGCAATCGTCTTTGGCAACCAGATACGCTCGCGCTCCCTGGATGCGGAAAGGCCCGGAGAGACGGAGTTGGATCGCATGACCCGAGGCGCATACGTAGGACGCTTATACCCAGGGAGAACCAGCTCGCGGGTCGAGCAGCTCAAGCGGGACGAGGGTATTTCTACAAAGCCGGCGCATGTAGACAAGACCAACGGCCTTTTGTCGCCTGCATCTGCATCGTCGTCGGAAAACGGAGATGTTCAGCCGGTATCCTCGTCAGACCTTCCGCTCGTGCGCATACATTCCGAATGCTACACTGGTGAGACGGTATGGTCTGCACGCTGCGATTGTGGCGAGCAACTCGACGAAGCTGCACGTCTGATGGCTGACCCAACTTTATCGCCTTCGGGCGGTGCCATTATCTATTTGCGGCAGGAAGGTCGCGGAATTGGCCTGGGCGAGAAGCTAAAGGCGTACAACTTGCAAGATCTGGGCAACGACACATACGAGGCCAACATAATGTTAAGGCATCCTGCAGATGCACGCAGTTATGGTCTAGCTACGGCTATGCTGATAGACTTGGGCTTAGATGGAGACAAGGGAATAAGACTTTTGACCAATAATCCCGATAAAGTGAGGGCTGTTGAGGGGCCGAACCGAGAAGTGGTGGTCAGAGAGCGCGTGGCTATGGTGCCGTTAGCATGGAAGACTGGCGGCATGAAGGGCATCAAGAGTGAGGAAGTGGAGAAATATCTTAGTACCAAGGTGAGCAAGCCCATGCAAATTTGCAGATTTGCCCCTATGCATACTTCCCAGTTACTAACATCAATGCAGATTGAAAAATTCAAGCACATGTTAGATCACAAATAATTGCAGATATGTAGACTAATTGCCATCGACCACTCGCCTTCCGCATCATCTGCATGACGTGAGACCCCTTGGGCACTGACGTGGGGCGTAGTGGCCACTGCTGAAATGAAACAACGCTAAAAGAATCTCAACTTGCTCCATCTCACAAGCACAGCCTCTGCGACCCACGCCACTCTTTTGGGCGCTGGCATCCTTCGCTTAGTTACGCTTTTACATCAGACCTCGTATATATCGCCGTTCTTACATGGCCCCTGTTGCCATTTCTGCGTAATTCGCATCATGGCGAGCACGCGCGAAGAAAACCCCTTCCTTAGTCCCATCCAGGACGCGCGCAGTATCCACACTATCGATGGATCCAAAAGTAAGCGGCCGAGCCCCGACAAAGTCTAATCATCCTTCTGCAAATACTCAACTGTGTTCAAGATAGTTCCAGCAGCATGCTACCGCTCGTATACACCAAAGGATTGCTCAAACCCCAACGAAGCAAAACTTCAATCGGTTTACTTTTGGCCTCTATTTATTCAACCCTATTATCAGCCTTGTTCTTCATTGTTGCATTGATCCAACCAAAATACGGACATGTTGTATCTGCTCGCGGCCGGTTTTCGCCTTCGTCTGCCGCACTTTTCACAGCCTTTATCGCTAAAACAGTCGAGTTGACGTTTGTCATGGTTTTCCTGGCCTTCATAGGTCAGGTGTTGTCACGCCGCGCCATTCATCAGCAAGGTGTGAGTTTGGCGACTATATCGATGCGGTCATGGATCCTGTAAGCACGCTTCCTCCCCCTGTCTTCCCCAGAGAGACGGGCTAATATTCGGAAAGTCAGCCGGGAACGCTTTTTAGTCAGTGGCAGAGCGTAAAGTTTGCAGGCTTCAGTGTACTAGGAGTGTTTTCGTTGGTTACTGCCATCTTGTCGCTACTGTATACGACTGCTGCAGGTGCACTTGGTAAGTCAGCCATCAGTCGTATGGAATACCTTAGTATGGGCCACTGACATGCTTCAGTACAACCGCAGCTGCGCTTGCCACCATGGGAAAGGCAAATCCTTGCTGGCGAGGTAGAGGGCGATTTTTCCAGCACACTGCACGCCAAGGATACATGTCTAACAGCATGGCCTGACGTGGGCGACCAAAACTGGGGCGGCAGCACATGTCTTGCCGTCAAATGGTCATCTCTGTGTGGCCGCAACTTTGTACGATACATGGCCGCTTGGGATGATAACCGAGACCAAGCAAACCCACCATGGATGTCTGATCGTCTGGAAGAGCGTTTGCCCATTTTCGCCGCACTCGATAAAAACATCACTGTAACTACCGCATGGCTGGACCATCGCGATGTGAAAAAGGCTTCGGAAAAAGCTGGGAGGATAAGTATGGAATCCCTATTTCACTATTTCTGGCAATCCACACTGGAATTCAAACCACCATTTTCCATCTCTCTGTAGCTAACAACCCCTAGTCAATAATATTACTATAGCAGTGCCTCATCGGGGAGTTCCAGCAGCTGCTCGGTACACCAAAAATGATCTTTTGCAACCAGAGGTTGGTCGACTATATCAATACTCATCTCTTATTTTGCTAACTGTCACAGGATCTCCATGAAGGCGGCTCATATTCCATTCATGCGTCAGTCGCAAGCTTTGCGCTCAACGCCATGTGCGCCAATGTCAAAGAAGAAGAGTTGGCTCCCCTCATTTACACGAACTGGCCCAACGCACTTCCTATGGAAGAAGGATCAAAGGCGGTAAATTGGTGGCCAGTAATGGGATTCCCTCCTGGCACCAATACCAACAACAAAACTGTCCTGGACGACATTTTTGGGTGGAAGGACGAGACCGAAGATCACTCCCGTGCTAGACCAAGTAAGTCCGACTTGGCCGAGACGTGACGCGTACTGACAGGGTGCAGTATTTCTTAAGTATCCCAAGGCGGGAAACACGGTGTGTATCCTTTACGTTTTCAGCTAAAGCTTGCACTGACATTTTAGATCGCCAATCACACACAAGTCCCATATGCGGTTGGCGACAGACCAGAAGTTTACCTTCTTGGCAAGGCTCCAGACAACACTACCTCGGATTATTTCCTGTGTTCCATGAAAGCCGGCATCACCACTTCCTGCACTACACGCTACAATGCTTCTTCGAGTGGACAGAGTCTTGACGCAGCTTGCGATGACGGAAAAAATAACTCAAGTGACGCCGACGATTCCGCTATTCCGGCTCTCCATTCCAAAGATGACAGGCCAGGACTAGTCAGCTGGCGCGAGTTGGGCTTCAACCTGCTCAACTCTTTGAGTTTGAATAACGGTGTCTTTGATGGCGATGCATCAACAGCGCGTATACTGACACAGCTTCAACTGACAGAGCCATCGCTCAACAAGACACTGCCGAGTCCAGCGGAAGCACTATTGAGTATGATGACCTGTACGGTGCTCGATCTCACACAGAACTTCCCGTTCAAGCCGAATTGGGAGTCCGAGGCAAAAGGAGGCAATCAACCACAGCTGCAATATTTTGACGCCTCTGTCCGTGTAGCACAGTACATGTCTGGCGGCGAGAAGCCATATCAAAAGGTATGATCATGACCACAGTTTCTCGTCAAGTACCACAACTTACCACTCTCTAGGCTTTCCTCGTTGTCCTTGCCCTAACTCTTCTCATCAACCTCTTTATCCTATTCTACCTCTCGTTCGTTCTCCGCATCCGCCTGATAACCGACCTTTGTGAACCCCTTGTTCTTTTTGTCCTAGGCTACCACTCTCCACCGTCCGATGGCCTGTTCAAAGGCCTGCCACAAGAAGGGCCACGAAAGAGCGATCTATCCGTTGATTGGATCGTCAAGAGGAGTAACGATCAATTGGTTGTAGTAGGCAAGAACGAGGCTGATGCTGATGTGCCTCGACAAGATGGCATAGGCGGGTGGTTTCGCATGCGGAGAAGAGGAAGTGATGGTGAAGCGTTGGCTACAGCGGGAAAGTAGAAATGGTATCGCAGAACTCGAATTTCATTCTCGCAATCGAATATTTGGACTTGTACTGGCGTGCTTACGATCGAACTAGCCGAATGGAAGTGCAATGCAATGACGACAACGAAGTAAACCTCGCGGCCTTTGGGGCATGTATATATGTACATCGGGAACATGGAGAAGATGCCTGTAACGGCCGTCTATCTGTGCAGAAGCCATCTGCACAGCTCGTATCGGCGATTATGTAGACCGAGCTTCTTTGAGCCGCTGAGCTAAGACTGCCGCGTCCCTATTCCTTCCCCCATTTGTTGGATTGCACCAATACGTCATTGGTAAGCACCGAGGACCGCCGAAGCCAAAGTGTCTAGATTTTCGCATGTAACTTTAAATGCCCCTAGTAGGTAAGCTGACCTTGTACTTTAAAAAGCTCTAAACAACCTAAGCACTTCTGTCCCGTATCCTCTTCCATATTATACAGTATCTTACCCTGAACCTTCCTCCCGTCTATACTATGAATCCCCTCTACCTTATTGCGTACCTGCCACTCTGGCTCGCGGCTGCTGCACCCCAAAACTCCCCTGAACTACCTGGGTGTCCTCGAACGGAGGGGGGCTGCATAGGCGTAAGTCTCTAGTAAAAGATTCTTATTCCTCATCATCATGTGTCGAGCTATCTGCTAACATCAACGCACCCCTTTATAGACTTGTCAAGTGGTCAATGGCAACAGCGTATGCCGTACTAAGAGCCGTGGTATTGACTTTCCTTGCGGTTTCAGGTCGGGGACGACAGTACCTTCAACTGTAAGTTCTTCTTCTGATAAGCCGCTACAACATAGCCTGAACAATATATAAATGTGTCTTTTGCTAACTGGACGTTTTCAACAGTGTGTGGGCTTTATAGACACAGCGTGCGTTGCATATGGTGATGCTTCAACCCAGTGTAGGTTTCCGCATCGGACAGTCTAGGGTGGTCCTCATGAACCATAATCTCCTCTTGAGTGGATTAGATTGAATATGGGGATATGGGGGAATGTTGTTTATCTGTGGGTGCAGAGAATGAAGACAAGGACAAATAGTACGACATGACACCCTCTGCTACGCCGTTGCTTGTAGATTCAAAGCTACTTATGGAGGATCAAAACCTAAGGCAGAGGGATACATATCGCGTATTCCTGAGCTAGATTTGTCCATCACGTGCATCAAGACGTAGCAGTGCAGCACAAGACTACTTGGTCTCAAGCCTAGAATATAGTTGAATAGATATCGCAGGGAGAGAACGAGAAAACAAAAATCAAAAAACTCCTACCTGATTGGCGTGTCTTACTGCTTTTCGTATCGCTACTTGGTAAATGCCGCATCGAAACTTCGTATTCCCCGTCTTTCTTTACTTGCTTGAATAATCGATCTATCGCTGGTATAGTAGTAAGCACCGAGAGTCCCTGAGGAAAAGTACTCGGCCCGTCCACCATCTAGCTAATTGCTCCTCTAAGCATATTTGTTGTATAAGGGAAAATATAAAGTATTGCTACACTCTCATATCCTGACTCTTATTCTTATCTGATCTAGCTTGAACTCCTCGCATATCTACACTATGAACCCACTTTACCTTGCTCTCTACCTGCCGTTCGATCTTGCAGCCGTGACACCGCTCGTCCCCCGTCAGGGAGTTGAATATCCCGCGTCGCAAATGGCTGCCTAGGTGTAAGTATCTATCCCATACAGACGCCTATCTACCAAGGTATCTCTAACACCTAGCCAGAAATGCGTCGTTGTGAATGGTAACAACTTCTGCCGCATCGATACCGGTATCGACTTTCCTTGCGGATGGTGGTTTAAAGACGACAAGGCGCCAACACATGTAAGTTGCCGCTAATGAATTCTCTTTTTGAAAAGGAATGGGTAGTGACTAACTTGGGATGTCTTTGTACAAAAACAGTGTAGGGGTTATGCAGGTTTGCCATGCGTTGCATATGGTGACGCTTCAACCCAGTGTCCGGGGTTTAACTAGAAGTAAGGAAATAAGTGATATCCACGCGTTGAATGAGATTATCAGGTGATTCAAATTAATGTTTGACTGGGGTTTCAAACTAAGAAGACGAAAAGGATAACCAATAGGACACAGATAGCCTTTGCTGTGCGGTTGCTCGTGGGGTCAAAGCTATTCGAGGAGCGGTTGCAAAGAACGGTCTGTGTAACAATCATCTCTCTTTACTTGCTGTAATATTCAATCTATCGTTAGTGTAGTAAGCACCGAAATCTGCCGTGGGGTAATGCTCGGTCCCTTGGCCTCTAACTAGTAGAAACGCCTATAAACCTACTCCTTATACAGCAGAAAATATAAAACCTGTCTACATTCTCTTCTGTGCCCTCTTCTCTTCTCATTGTACACAGTGAATCAAGTTTCTGCTTATCTATGAAAATGAACCCTCTCTATCTAATTATCTTCTTGCCGCTCTGGCTCGCAGCCGCGATGCCACAACTTCCTGCTGAGGACCCTGGATGTCCTCGCCGGAGCCGAGGCTGCCTAGGCGTAAGTGCCCATAATAGATATCCTCATCTACTGAGATGTTGCTAATGCTCACCCAGAGATGCGTCGTTGTCGACGGCAACAGCGTATGCCGGACGAATGGTGGTGTCGACTTTCCCTGCGGATTATCTATCGACAATGGAAAGCCATCAACTGTGAGTTATGAATATCATCTATTGTTCCTGTAAATACAGGTTAACAGCAACTGACTTGGGATACTTGCTGAAATGAAAACAGTGTGTGGGCTCTGGAGGCCGCCCTTGCTTTGCCTACGGCGATTCTTCAACCCAGTGTAAAACAGATGTCGGCAAACAATAACTGGACCGCGATGAAGGGTGTATAGATTAAGGTGATCGTGTGGTGTGATATGATCAAATACGAGGTTATAGAGGGAAAATAAAAGAATAAGTAGCAGGATACAAGCACCCCGAGCATTGCGGTCGCCCGTGGGGCCAAAGCGATGTATGGAGCTATTGCAACTAAAGAACAGTGTAGCAAACGATATGTACGACTAGACTAGCAATCAAAGGCACATTTCTAGTATATTTCCTAGGTTAGATTTATATGTCATGTGTATTGCGGTGTAGCAGTGTGCCACAAAACTGCCTAGTTTTGGTCCTTGGAACAGTCTCACGCTACAGTCACCTGATCGACTTGTTTCCTCGTACGCATTTTTCTCACTGAAACAAGATTCCTTTCTTGCAGTATTGCCTTGTTACATTTATCATTCTAGAATGATTCAGACCGCCAAGTCATCAGGGCACATTGCATACCGCCAAACCTGCAATTGTTCAGTGAGGCTTAGTAGGATTTTAGCTTAAGGGATCAAACTACTTGATTGGTGCTGTATATTAGCGCACCAAGAAATAAGCACCGACACTCACCGAAAAAGGCGATCGGCCCTTCGTATTTGACTAACACGAAAGCCCTATAAGCCTGCATCTTGTACTGTGCGGAGGATTTAAAGCCTCAACGTCCTCTGCTTATGACTTCACTCCTTTTTTTGCACACCAACTTATCGTATCGCTTCTCTATCTCAATCTTGTATTTTCCTATCACAATGAAACTACTATATCTTGCTCTCTTGCTGCCGCTCGCGCTCGCGCAGGAGATAACGATTGGCGGCCCCGGCGAAGCAGCTGGATGTTCATATGAAAGCGGTGGCTGTAGCGGCGTAATATCTATCGCACATGTTTATACTAATCCCTTGCTAACACCCGCATAGGAATGCAAAAATGGCATGTGTCGCACAAAGGGCGGTGTTGACTTCCCTTGCGGAAAAGATGCTGGCAGCAATGAGATAATGACTGTAAGTTCTTCATTTTTAACGAAACGTCCTATTCAAATGTAGTCAACAGTGACTAACTTGAGGTGCTCGTGAAAAAGTGTGACGGGTTTGATGGCATTAGCTGCCTTGCGTACGGTAACCGTGAAACCCGGTGTCCAGTGAGATCTAATCGCCGTGTCCGGATGAACTAAGACGGCCATGCATAGAATGAGAAGTTCAGGTCGTAGGTGATGGATTTCAATCAAGCATGCCAAGAAACATGCGGAAAATTAGCTCGTTTTTGGCCCTTGTATACAAAATAAAGATGCATGTTTTCGTGCACTGAGAGATGAACATCAACATTCACCATAAGTCGGTAGGCCCTTTGTGTTAGGACAAGAGAAAAAAGCCCCTGTACGCGTATTTCTAATACTACGCGAGGAATTTAAAACAAAAAGCTCTGTGCCTATGGCTTTGCTCGTTATCTTTCACAACAAAATGTATTGCTATTTCCCAATCTCAACTGTTTCCCCGTTACAAGGAATCCACTATATCTCACTCTCTACCTGCCTCTATGGCTCGCGGCCGCTACACTGCTCATCCGCCGCGATGAAGTCGGGTGCCCTTCCATCAGTGGGGGCTGTGGAAGCGTAAGATGTATCTCAAGTATGTATATAGCAAACCGTTGCTAAAATCTAGGCAGAAATACACAAACGGTATGTGCTGCACCAAGGGTGGTATTGACTTCCCCTGCGGATCAACTGACGTTGTGCACACAATTGTAAGTTATTTATGGAAATAGACGGACCGAGGCACACGGCCAACTGTTCCGGTCGGCACAGTTTCTCAGTATGTATCTGCGGTTGGGGTCGAGCTGCATTCGGACCACATTTCTGACATCATAGCGTTTCATGTCTCTGTTCTTACGCTGATTGATTGGATGACCATCAAATGATCTTGTGATAAGCACTAAGAATTAATTAAGAGTATTCGGCCTATTGTTTTGATTTCCTTGCATTAGAGCACCTATAAGCCTATTTCGAATGTAGTGCGGAAGACACAAGCTCTCCCTCTCTTTCTCTTTTTCTTTAACCTACCGACCTAATCTTTCTTACTTCAGACATTAGTCGATCAAGAGGACTGGAAATTTGTTTTTCACTTCCCATCACCATGAATCTTCTCAGTCTTATCTACCTGCCTATTTGGCTTGCTGTTGCTACTCCACTTGTTCCTCGTGAATCGCCTGGCTGTCCTATCGACGGTAATGGATGTGTTGGTGTTAGTATTACTCAAAGAGAACCCTTAAAACTTATCTAACATGCATCTTAGAAATGTATCATTAAAGATGGTAGTAGTTTCTGCCAAACGAATGGAGGTGTAGACTTTCCTTGTGGCGCATTCAACGAGTATCCAACTAATGTAAGTTTGCTGGCCATATAATAGACACTGCTTAGTTAGATACTAACATGCATAAAGTGTGAGAATCATATCGGCGAAAGATGCTATGCGAGAGGTGACGCTACAACCTTGTGTACAAACGTTCCTGTCTAAGGAAACACTGGTAACAAGGGGTATTACAGTCCTAATACAAGCATTAGGTTGACGATATTATGCTTCATCTGGTCTGTTCTACTCTCTAGATATCCGGCCTTGTTTATTCCTAGTTTGTATAGGACTTGTCTTCTCTTTACGCGATATAAAATCACAAAATGCGATTCAGTGCCTTCATAGTAACCTATAGTTTATGCAAAACTTATAAATACGATGATTCACTAACTTGCAAGATGGATGAAGAGTGGTACAAAAACGGTGAGGAATAGGGACTGAGGCAACAACGGAAAAACGATTAATACAATACCAGGACATTAGTCTAGTCTTGAAATGTATAGGGTATCCCTACCAACAAGCGAACAGACTTCTGTTGAGTGACTGTATTGGAACTCTTGTGTTGCGGTCGAATATATTGACAATCTCTTATCGGAAGCAATTGAGAGCATTGCAGATTGAATACAATATAGTAATCTTAGAACAGATCGCATTGACGCTATTGCAACAACCTGCTTGGCAAGCGATATGATGACTGACGTTTGTGACATGCGTATCGTGACAGCGATGGAATATCGCACACAGAGCGATAGGGAATAGACTGAGACCCGCAACTGGTAGTCTGATAAGGTTTGAATAGGCAAGAATTCGCAACGATGGCTTTGGGTGGGAGTTGATGAATCTTCATTAGACTACGACGAATATCTGATGTATACCCAGCCTGAATCTGATATGTGATACCTGCTACACCACAGTATGTATCTACATGTATAGCAGATGATACGTGCTTCTGTCCACTAGGGAGACCCAAAATTCTGCCACCCAAGATCAACACCTACTACAATAAATCAGCACCGCCTACCGCTATCATTCATACTCCGAATATGGTAGCCTAAATGCAAGAGTTCCTCTTTGATACTTGGATTATCTTACTTTCCCACAAAAAAACGTCATAATAGCACGGATAGGTTGCGTTGAGGGCGGCGTTTTGTCACTGTCTTTGGTTGGCCCGCTGATACACGGAGAGCCTATGGTATCTCTCTATAGGAAACAAAAGTCCAAAAGAATAAAGTCCACTTGTCACGTGTGTGAATTGCTTATGGACTCATAAAATTAAATTTCGCATAGATGGATACAGTTTACCAGGCTCTATCGGCAGTATTTTCTTTGGTTCCAGATTTTTCCCTGCTTCACCTAGTGTGATATCCCACGTAACATAAGTTCGAGCTGCTCTATTCGTATATAGAAGCAGAGGTTCGTTTGAAGAGGAAGCACACCTGAACTAGTTGCAGCACCACCAGCTACGGCTAACGGCCCGGGGCACGCATTCACCGGGCCCGAGGCGAACTTACGTCATGTCTGGTAAAGTTTATTGGCATGCATCTGCCATTGGAGATGATTTGCATCCAGACCAGTTTGCTATGACTGCCGCGCTCGTGACCGTATCCTCAAACTGGTTCGATCGCCATTCATAAGGGCTTACGATAAGCACCGAGGTTTACGAAGATCAGCACTCTGGCCATCGTATCTTACTCAGAGCGCCGTATAGCCCAAAACTGTATACGGCGGAGAGAGCATAAAATCCAGCTGGTTTCCCCCTTTTGTTGTCCAACTCTAGATATTCAGTAATTCATCAATCGCCGAAGTTGACTCAACCTGTTGTTCGTACACCTCGCTTCATGATGAATCCTCTCTACCTCATCTTCCTGCCAATCTGGCTTGCTGCCGCTACTCCACTTGTCCCCCGTCAAAACTGTCCTGGGGCATGTCTAGGGGTAAGTGCGCGTGAAACAGCCTCTCGTTATCTCTTCTAATCCATGCATAGACATGTGTCATAAAAGACAACCGAAGTTTCTGCCGCACACAGATTGGAGACTCTCCCTGTCATTTCTTTACTACTGGAAGAGCCACTGTAAGTTTAATAATTAGCTATTGGCTAATACTTTGTCTAGTTACTAACTAACTTATTCAAAGTGTGAGAATGCTGTCGGACAACGGTGCTTTGTACAAGACAATACCCCGACCCTATGCCCTGGAAGCTAAGGACTATATCGTTTATTATCGTTAGCTACAATACCTAACGCTTTAATAAACTAGTTGTATTAATTCTCAAGTTTTGCTATATATCACACTACCCTACCTCTTAAGATATATAGTTTTACTAGAACTTATAAGATACGCAACGCTTGATCAAGCTAAATGAACAGGGAAAATAATGTGATATTCTAGATGCAGTTAAGGTTTTCACTTATTAGATTGTCCTTAACTTTATCAAGACTAAAGTTCATGTAACGAACAAAAGAATTTGAAGGATTGAATGTGTATCAGCTGGTTGGTATTGCGTCTTGCATAAAGTAAGTTACCCTAATGTTATCATCACTCATAATCAAGCATACTTTATACTTGTTAATGCATTCTTGCTCTATTAGAATGATTGAATTTACATCCCTTCATTGCTTTGGCCTACATCTATGCATCAGGTGGAGTCTCTTGAGTCGGTTGTGCGGGGTCTCCATAAAGAAGACCGAAGATACCACTATACAACCTGTATGGCACCATACCCGCCGTTTTGGTAAAAGAAAGTATTGAAGAAGAGAGCTTACGTAGCACGTCCCAAACCTTGCCTAAGACACGAACTATAGAGACGTAAAGTTTCCGAAAGATAACTGAACCTTCTAAGAAAACACGAACTACAACATAAAGAAATTTACCGGGTATATACCGAATTCGACGCAGAGTACGACCGATAAGAAATATAATTTGACGTATCTTAGCCGAAATTAGGCGCAAGGGAAGAGCTACGATAGAAGACAACTTACACCCTATATCCCATGTTTTAAGTAGAAGACGAGAAATTTCCCCCGGAAACTCACAAAAGAAAATAAATAGCGCACCGAACAATGCAAATGCTTGGTCCCCTTCCACAAGCGACTGTGGTGCGCATGGTACATAAGTATATCTGTCAATCGCAACTCTCAGAAAGTCAACGAAACTTGTGCGCGAACGCAGACGTAGTAAAGTGCCAATGTGAAAACATAATACAATTATAACAAACAAGACAGCCTGTAAGCCAAAGAGAAGAGAAGGTGAAAACTGACGAAAAAGATTGCATATCGTGATAACGCAAGGGAGTGTAAAAGCAAGAGCAAGGGTGAGAAAGGCAAGGGGCACCCCTATAGGCATGCCTCTATCCGTGATGGAGTAGGCACAACAGAGTGCTAATAACGGAAGTATGAATCCAAACCGGATGATAAAGACACGCATCCCAAACTTCCATTCAGCTTTCGCACCTTGCTTGGGCTCTTTGGCGAAGCAGACAAAGAACTGCAGAAAAGCGTGTGCTAAACCAACAAACACGACGCTTTCACTGACAGCGATACCTTGTGCAAGACCGTCGTCCCGAGAAATGATATCCACTTTGTCATATCGAGCCTTGATGTAGTACCGGATGGTATCGAGTGATGCCCAGTTCGTGTATAGTGTGTATATGACCATATGGAAATTTTTGTCGTCATTGTTCCGAACAATAGGCACCCATGAGGTAATCAGAGTGATGACCCAGGCAGCCCACGTACCAGGGCCATAGAAACCGTTGATTTTCGTACAATCGAGGGCTGTTGTTTGATTCATCTTGACCACAAAAGCTCAAGGTAGCGGGTTTGTTGGAGGGGCAGCCTGATGTGGGTTGATATGACGTTCAGCCTTGCGTCACGAGTGTGAATGTCCTTGGAAAAAGCCAGTCCGATTGATGCGCAGGGTGGTGTGAGGTAAGCTGAATGTGTTTAAGGTGATTTTTTCGTCGATAATCTGCTAGATTTGAAACCCCCCAGAAATGAGCCGGCCGCAAAGCTGCAAATCGAACAAGACCGATCAGGATGTAGCTTGCCAAGTCACTTGAACAAGCTGTAAAAAAAAACGTTGGACAAAGGAACTAAAAAAAAGGACGGAAGGATCTTAACTTTCAAAATTCATGACTGATACGTAGAAGGGCGAGGCTGTGTAAAGCAAGACTCGGCCTATCCCAAAGAATACATGAGAGACAAGTGTGCATGGTGGCGGAGCGCAAGCCACAACATGCAGGATCTAGTTGTGCAAATGCCATTGGCCAGGCTGCCGCAAGGCGTGTTTTCAGCCTTGCAAGGCTCAAAAGCGAAATCCCGACTCAGTCCAGAATATTAAATGCACAGCCATGATATACTACGAAAAACAGCTTGTAGCTGCATTATCAACTTTCATCGCGAAACTGCGTGCTCAGTCCAACACGAATTGTAACCATCTGATACTCACATCAACAACGCCGTCAACCACGCAACTACACAGCATCCGGCTCTGCTCTGTTGTCAAAATCATCCAGCTTTCGCCTTCGGAAAGTTCATTTTCGAGATTCCGTTTCGCTCAATACGACGCAGCTTCATTGTTGCAAGACGACATTATCTTGGTGGTTTACCTGTTCTCTTTACAAAAGCTGCCTATCCTTATCCGCGGAATCAACGTCTCGCTTGTAGCCTTGTGACTTCCTCGGCATCAGCACTCCTCCATCTCAAGTCCAACATCAGATACATCACCGTCAACATCACCACTTCCACACTGCGCCGTCTCGCCGCAAGTCATTTATCCCCAGAGCGCTCTCCTCCGTTACCATAGCCGTTGCTTGGAGCGTTTCAAATGTCCACAACGAGTAACTTACAAAGCCCCGATGCCACAGCGCAGATCAGCGGCTTCTACGGCCCTGGGATGTTCGCTGCCTGGGTCATTACGCTCATCACGTGTTGGATCCGCATCTTCCAGAATAACTACGATCACAATTTTCACTTCATGGTATACGCTTTCTATACCAACTGGGCAGCTATCGATGTTATACGGCATATAAGCGCAGCTGGATATGACAAACTCTTCGGTGGTGTTAGCCAGGACGACGACAGTCTTGCAAAAGTCGTTGCTGCTTGTCAAGCAGTTGTGTTCACCGGTCTCATACACGCATTATTCCTGGCGTGCGCATGCCTCTGTAAACTGGGCCGTGAAGATGCTCCGCATACCAGGAAGAAGCTTTCAGCACGCATCTGGATTATCCATGTCGGAATGGTAGTCCCGTTGTTTGCGCTGTGTTACGCTGTGAACGCCGCTAGAGACGACCACGTAGTGTATATCGTGTATTTTAGCTCCATTGGAGGATACGTTCCTGTTGGTCTTGGGGCTATGGGTGTTACTATCACGGAGTCGTCCTATCATCTTCGTTTCGCTTTTCTTATGTATTTTCTATTCGTGTCATCCTACTTGTTTTACATTTCACAGATGCACGTTGAGATACTGCGGACATCACGTGGTGAGACTACCTTCTATGTGTATCCCAGTCAAGTCATGGAAGCCTTGCATGACAGGTGTGCACATATACCATGCGCGCCGCAGAGAATCGATGAGTGGGATCAGGCGTTTACGTTGTTTTGTGCACTGTATTTCTTCTTGTATGAATTCTTTGGCAGTATGGTTCGTCTTCCTAAAAGGATTTGGAACGCTCTGTCCAACATCGGTCCACTTGTAGCTCGGCTTCGAGGGAGAGCAGCCACATCACAGGCCCAACAACATTTTCCTTTAGTGTAATTTGAACTTCAGCAGCTTCGAATATTGAACAAGTTCAAAATGATATAAGGCAAAGCCAAAAAAGAATATTGAGTATACTACATGTGAACCAGCACTTGAAGGAAACGTCCATGGCCCATAAATACC
Organism: Exserohilum rostratum; assembly: GCA_026367775.1. Classification (NCBI taxonomy): domain Eukaryota; kingdom Fungi; phylum Ascomycota; class Dothideomycetes; order Pleosporales; family Pleosporaceae; genus Exserohilum; species Exserohilum rostratum. The sequence continues at coordinate 155,550 of CP111157.1, forward strand.
GAGTCTCAATAGTGCGGACCACAAGCAGGTCAGCACCGTACAGCCACATGAGCAAAACATACAGCATACCATAGTGAAATACCATCTGAACAAATTCCATTTTCAACCCAGACCACGATGCTATCAGAAACAACATTTGGTCAAAACTACTTAACTACTTCAAAATCCATCAGCAAATTACACTTCATGTACACTCCTTCTCCACCTGCCCCAAAACCTTCACATACTCCCCCACACTCTTCGCCCCCACAAGCGTGAAATCCCTCTTCCTTCCCTCAAAAACCACATACGGCACGCTATCCACCGCATTCCCTACTTGCTCTCTAATCGCACTTTTCACTTCTCTCAACCCTTCTTCCTCATTTCCCACCAATTTCTCCGCTTCCTCTTGACTTAGTCCCGCCTCGACACACGCTTTACATATCGTCTCTTTACTAGACGGATGCGCTTTTTCTTCAAAGTACTGTTTGTATAGACTGTGTACTGCCTTTAACGCAGTGTCGGGGTTTTTGTTTTCTTGCAGCCAGTACAGTACACGATGCGCCTGCAGAGTATTTGCTACCGTTCCGCCTGAAAAATCAAATTCAATACCCTCGGGTTTACCCAAGTCACGCATGGCGTTTATGTACATGGTCATGCGCTCATCGCTGCCATTGTACTTTTCATTCTTGTACCATTCATATTTGTCAGTGCCATCTTGGGGGAAGTCAGGGTAGAGTTGGAAAGGTGCTAATTTTAAGGTGAATGTGGCGGGTGAGTCTGGGTTGGCTGTGCGAAACGCGGCGAGGGCTTTGTTGAGGCGAACGAAGCCGAGGTATGTCCTGGATTTTTGTTACGTATTAGAAAAGAGTGTATGTCTGGATTGATGGCAAGGTGGTAATACCAAGGACAGATTGTGTCGAGGGTAAATGTTATGGTTGATTCGTATGGCATGTTGATGGGTCGTTCGAAAAAGGTTTATGTTAGTCTAAGAGCGAACGAATAAAGTTATAGTTTGGATGCAAGGGCAGGGTAAAGTCGTAATGATTCAAGACTACCCCGGGCACGTTTTCCCGGCCTCAAGCACAAGGGTATGGACTGCGGGTCTCTTAGACCTCCGACCAACGTCATGCGGGGCGTCGCGGCATGATCCCCGCTTCTTTTCGGATGATCTGAACTGTGGCGGGACTTGTGGAGCACGTAGCATGGGGACTGCAGATACGCTTCAGAGTATAATACGAGTTTACCCCGAGTACTAAGATTGAGAAATGTGCTGTACAAAAGACCGCTCATGTCTAACGCAGAAGTTGTGAATAAGAAACCCAAGCCATGATAAAGATGACATGCTTCAACAAGTGCGACCCCTCAACCGCAGGGCGGGAGGAGGCGGACTGATCCTCCCCTAGTGGTTCAGCTTGACATAATTTCCTACGAGAATGTTAGACGCATTTTGTCAATGTTGTGTAAGACGGAACGTACCTGGGAATTGTCCTTGTTTCCCCCGTACCTTGCCAATCCACCATTCGTTCTCATTCTGTGTGCGCGAAACAATCTCAATAACATCACCAGTCAAGAAGCTCAAGTCACCTTCTGCTTGAGCCTCGTAATCGTATAGAGCTGTGACGGTCTCAGCAGCGGGTGCTCCACTGAGACGCGAAGGCTTTGGTTTTGGTGGCGGGGGTGCAGCACCCTTGGCCTTGGCGGCAGATCCCCATGAAGTACTTGATAGCGTGGGCGACTTGACATCGCCAGTAGCTGCTGTGGGCCCAGGACTGTATGGTGGCGGTGCTTCGGTGTCCTCAGATATCGAACTTCGACCCGCCTTGGCTTCAAGTGCTTTCGCTGCGTACTTGGACTGGCCTGGCTTTGCACCTGCCACACGCGGTCCGCCAGTAGTTTTGAACTTGACAATGGATATCTTCTCGGCTTGTTCCTGAATGTCTCCACGCTTCTTCAGATACGCCGCCTCGATGTCCAGAGTCAGGTCAAAGTAACCAATGTCAAGCCGTTGCATGCGCTCGTGTAATGTGTAAAACACATTCAACTGCATGTAATAAAATGATTGGAACAGAGGCTTAATGAACTCGCGCTCCAATGCGAAGAGCTTGGGTAGTTCCTCCTTGAGTAGGTCGTTAAAGTAGTTGAAATCTTGTGTAGCTTGTTCCAAGTCATTTTCGGCGCGGTACATGGCCTTCTCATCCTTCAATGTCTTATCTTTCTTCTCTTCTAGCTTTTTGTATGCGGCGCGGTGCCTATCGTAGTCGAGTTGCTTGTGATCGCGCTTAGCGGCAATCTTGCGTACGGCTTTGATGATGATTAACAGTTCGTCCGCTGGGCGAATCACACGAGTTTCTATCATCTCCAATTCGGGCTTAAGGGTCTCTTGCAGCTCTTGGACGACAGACTCGTACTGTTCACAAGCTTCTATACCAGCGGCGTTGCCTTCGTCGTGGAACGAGTCGGGATCGGACATTCGGCCAGAAATGGGCTTGTAAATTTCGGCGATCGCTTTCGAGAACTCGATTTGATGTGAGAGCATGCCTGGACAGGTGGTTAGGCGGGGTAATGGGCGAGGACAACTGCAGCGGACGCACCATTTATGGCTTCAAAGTACCTGTGGCATGTGAGCAAAAAGGGCGTCTACGAGGGGCAATGGCGCGGGCGCATACTTCTTTGACTCTTCATGGAGCTTCTTGGTCTCCTTTTCCAGCTCCTGAAAGCGTCGCTCGGCGTCGATGTAAATGGCATCTTTAGTAATCTCGCCCTACAAGCCCTTTGGTTAGCAACATATTGCGGATATGGCGCGCATAAGTAGCAAGAGTGTCTGCAGGGGCGCTAAGGGGACGTACGAGGTTGAACTTCTGCTTGAAGGTTTGTGGCGCCTGAATCGCTGGGTTAGCAAGAGATAATGCCCAAGAAGCGCAACAAGGCAGGCGTCATACCCGGGTGACGCTCTTGGTCAGGCCTTTCCAACTCATGACGGAGGTGCTGGGCTAAGATTGTTCTGAGAGATGCGCAATAAGGGTAACTCAAGTCGCAAATATGGAGGTGGATCGTAGGCAGTTGGGTTCAGCAGCAGGTAGCAACCAAGGACCGCGGGCGTATGCGTGGCTGCGGAAGCCCCAATGACGTTTGTGGCTATGCACCGCCGCTGTGCTCGGCTCGGTTCGGATCTGCCGGAACACCGAGTGATTTTGCAGGCACACACGCAGACGATCACACGCGCACGCGCTTACATGTACATACACTTGGCGAGGGGCAATCGATCCTTGCAGGCAAAGCGCTGCAATTGCAATGCGACTTGCAGACGTTCCAATTATTCTGCAGGCCGCTATGCAAGCGCTGCAGCCAGTGTGCACAATTACCAATGGTGACGCGCACGAGCCACCTAGTGCCTCGGCTGTCCGCCTGCTTAGTCATGGCAAAAAAGCTATAGCTAGCTAAGAGGCGAGCTCTCTCGCCATCTTCCTCACCACTGCACCCTCAACATGCCTCATATTGCACCCACCATTGCGAGGCAGGCCCTGCGCATTGCCTCTCGCCGCTACCCATCGTCTGCCTTTGCACGCGCCTCTGGTGTGGCTGGGCGTCGTCAGTATGTCAGCGAATCCAAGACTTCGCAGGCGACGATCAACGTCGACACTGCGATCAAACAGGAGCAGCGCGCCTTTTTAGAAAAGACAGGTGAACGGCCAAGTGATGCGACGATGCCAACCACCGGCATGGGCGCGGATGCCATGATGAGTCCTACTGCTGGTGAGCTCCAACTTTTTGCCCCCCCTCGACCCCGCCTCCCACAAAGACTGACTGGTACAGGTATACTCAAGGAGGCCACCATCATGGACCAGGGCTCTCGGCCTATCTACTTAGATATGCAGGCGACCACGCCCATGGACCCCCGTGTTGTAGACAAGATGCTGCCATTCATGACCGGCATGTACGGCAACCCCCATTCGCGAACCCACGCCTATGGGTGGGAGACCGACAAAGCCGTAGAGGAAGCCCGCGAACACATCGCCAATCTGATTGGTGCGGATCCAAAAGAAATCATCTTCACCAGTGGTGCCACTGAGAGTAACAACATGAGTATAAAGGGCGTAGCGCGATTCTTCGGACGCGGAGGCAAGAAGAAGCACATCATCACAGCACAGACAGAGCACAAGTGCGTGCTCGACAGCTGTAGACATTTGCAAGACGAGGGCTTCTCTGTCACTTACCTGCCAGTAGGAAACAACGGCCTCATTGACATGGCCCAGCTCGAGGCTGCGATACGTCCAGACACGGCCATTGTCAGTATCATGACGGTCAACAATGAGATTGGTGTCGTCCAACCGGTTGAGGAGATCGGAAAGCTCTGTCGATCGAAGAAGGTATTTTTCCACACTGATGCGGCACAAGCCGTTGGCAAGATTCCCATCGACGTCAACAAGATGAACATCGACTTGATGTCGATATCTGGACACAAGATCTACGGACCAAAGGGTATCGGAGCATGCTATGTTCGACGACGACCGAGGGTCAGGCTTGAGCCCATCATCAGTGGTGGTGGTCAAGAGCGTGGTCTGCGAAGTGGTACACTGGCCCCCCCTCTTGCCATTGGCATGGGAGAGGCTGCGCGAATCTGCAAAGAGGAGATGGAGGTACGTACACATCTTTTTTGCTCTCGTTTTGAACCACTATGATTATTTGCTTTATACATGCATGGCTTTCAGAGTGTTAGGCGGCTTCGGCCGTCGACGCGCCATGTTGACAAATGTGCAGGGGTTATGAGTACTTGTTATTTTTGATTCGGTTACAACATTTGATGGACCCGAGCATCAAGCTGACTATGTCTAGTATGATAGTAAGCGCATCACCGCGCTATCAAACCGTCTTCTCGAGGGCTTGCTATCGCTTGAGCACACCACACTCAACGGTGACCGCGAGCGGCATTATCCCGGCTGTGTCAACGTATCGTTTGCCTATGTCGAAGGAGAGTCGCTTCTCATGGCATTGAAAGATATTGCCCTCTCCTCTGGCAGCGCCTGTACCTCGGCGTCGCTCGAACCCAGCTACGTTCTGCGAGCTCTTGGCAGCAGCGACGAAAGTGCGCACAGCAGTATCCGCTTCGGTATCGGCCGGTTCACGACCGACTCGGAGATTGACTATGTGCTGAAGGCAGTCCAAGAGCGAGTGACGTTCTTGCGAGAGCTGAGTCCGCTATGGGAGCTGGTGCAAGAGGGTGTTGACCTGAACACGATTGAGTGGAGTCAGCACTAAAGCATGCGTCATTTTGATACCCCGGGCGGAACCTGTATAGTATGAAGGCGTACATTCTTTTATCACTCGTTATGACCAAGCTCGCTGAAGCGTTCACGAGACACATGACTACTACTACTACTACTACTACTACTATTTACTGTACTATACGACATAGCTCTGCGAATGAAATGTATTGAGCTGCTACTTTTGCATGAAACTAATAGCCCCACGTGTTCACGCGTACCTTGCTCGATTTGACGGGTGCCACTATTGCTTGGAGTGCATCTGCTGTAAACTCACGTCATGGCGATTTCTGAAGGATTGGCTGGTCAGGGACCCAGTGGCTCGTTGCCAAGGTGTCGAGGGGCAATGCTTCTATGATGTCTTGGAGCTTCCCCAGATCCCCACCAACACCCCGATGGCCAGCGAGAAAGTCCTGAATTGGCTGTACAGCGTCCTTGTCAATGTGAGCACAGCTGGACGCGTCGCAGCAGTCAGCGCTAACAAGAGAACCAGGAATACTCGGACGTTAATCGCACATATCACGACGCGGCTGAAACCCTCGCAAACTACCCTTCCTTGAGCGTCCGAACCGAACCCTACAGTGCGTCAACCCCCGCGTCGCGTGCGCATAGACTGACAACAGCAGCATATGAAAATGGAACCTCGGCGCTCTTACTGCTCCTCACCGGCACATTGCCAGTCACATTTCGCGGCGCGACGTACGGCTTTCCGGTAGCAATATGGGTGCCTCACGCCTACCCCCGCGAACCGCCCATTGTATACGTCACACCTGCTCAAGACATGGTGTTGCGCCCAGGACAGCATGTGAGCACAGATGGTAGAGTGTACCATCCATATCTGGCGCAGTGGGCACAGTATTGGGACGTGAGTACAATATGGGGTCTACAGGCCATGGGTCGGGCGCAGTTCGCAAAGAGATTGAGAGCTGACAGTCGGGCAGAAATCCACACTTTTCGACTTCCTAGCGGTCCTGCGAGGCGTCTTTGCCAAAGAGCCGCCTGTAAGATCGAGACAACAGCAGCCACAGTATGCAGCGCCCGCGCAGCAAGCTCCCCCACCAGTACCTCCACCTCCGGCTGAATGGCGACGCGCACAGGAAGCGCTTGTTGCTTCGCCTTCTCCAGCATTATCGAGCCAACCTCCAGCCCCTCCACCAAAGCCGCCCAAACCATACGAACAACAAAGATCCACGCCCCAGACACCACACGATAGATACTCCAAACCACCTCCTCTACCGCCTCAGCCACCACAACATACTCAGTCACCGCAGCAACAGCAACCTCAGAGGAACAGATACGATGGACCGGCAGAGTGGCAGCAGCAGCAACAACAGCAGCCACCAGGGCAGCGGTATATGCCGAATGGACAGAGTAGCTTTGACATGGGTGCAACAGCGTCCGCCCCACGTCCACAGCATCCACAAGTACAAGCGCACGGCTACCCTCAGCAGTCGTATGGTTCGGGCAGTCCAGTAAGTCCCATGACGCCCAACGGCCAGGCAATGCCAGCACACTTTCCAGGCTCAGGGCCCCATCAGCCATCTCCTCTTCAGCAGTCGAATCAATATCAAGCACCTCAAGCGCCTCAGCAACAATTTGGGCAGCCCCCACCACCTCAGCAATACCAGCAATATCCTCCAGGCTATCCACCACCTCAAGGCCAGCAATACCAACCACCTCAGCAACCTCCTCCAGCTCCAAAGCCTCCGGTTGATCTTCTTGATGACTCCCTTGAAGTCACTTTGCCTTCGCAGTCCAAAAACCAGGTTCCTCTACCGGTGCCGCCAGTTCCCCCGAATCCCGAAAAAGATGCACTTCTACGAGCTCTCAGCCAGACGCTTGTCTCACAGATTCAACAAACAGTGTCTTCCAATATGGCCGCTATAGCACCGCTTCGCGCCCAGCAGGCGGCACTGCAGAATGCACATGCTCGACTACAAGCTGAGCTGGGCGAACTGCAGCAGCTTGAGGCAGCACTTGCTTCGAATGAACAAGTGCTGAAAGGTGCCATGGTCGAGGCAGATCGCGTTATGGAAGATGCTCGGAGAAGGAAGGCGCCAGATGTTGATGATGTACTGGTAGCGCCTACCGTAGTTGGCGGACAGCTGTATACTCTAGCTGCAGAAGAAAAGGGCATCGCAGACACGCTCTTCGTTCTTGGACGAGCATTGGACAGAGGGCGAATCAGCACAGATGTGTTTGTCAAGGTATGTACCATGATTGCAAGATGTTTCGCATACAATACTTACCAGCCCCTTTAGCAAACACGAAGTCTTGCTCGGGAGCAGTTCATGAAAAGGGCACTCATCAAGAAGATTGCCAAAGGCATGGCATTGGATGAGTACCAAATGCACTGAATCTAGCCTCAAACAACAATTTGACACGACACATTCTGGCGCTGCCTGCTGGTTTCTGGTAGTATTTCTCAATCCTTTAGTCCTGCGAAAGATGCAACACTCGGCGTAATGTTGAAAGCAGGCTGGAAAAGCTGTACTTTGTAATTGCGGGACCAAATCGTACAATCCTGCCATGCACCTAAGCGCGTGTAGTTGTTGAACTGGGTGGAATTATGACATTCAGCAGGTTTATGCTATCTGATTTTGGCTTGGAGCATGGCCGTTATGCCTGCACAAAAGATAGCTAGGTAGTAAGGGAATACTATGCGGCAACCATGCGATGAACTAGGGATCCAACAGGCATTTCGTATATGTGATGACTGATGGTTGATACATGTGACGGAATCAGGCCACAGCTAATGTCCACAGAAGAGCCCAAGGGTGTTGGCTGCCTGGTGCCAAGCTCAATTTGGACGGTGCTATGCAGTAAAATTGTGTTGGCCAAGCTTTGCAGATTGCGGCGTAGTGCAACGGTGTAGTAGCGTGCACAAGTCAATGTTGGCCGTTCGTTCACCGTCACTGAGAAATTGCGTTGGTCGAGTTTGTTGTTGTTCAAATTTCATGTGATTGAGACGAGAAAAAGAAGTGTTTGGTTGAGCTCAACGACTGCTGCAGTGTAGTCGAGCCCGACCACGCTGGATTAAGCTCATTGCTAAGCGGCGTTCCTGCATCGCTCCTGCCGGCCCAACATTGAGCCGGTGTAACATCAAGCTAATTTAAGCCTTTACCCTTTACCCAGTGCGGCTCGACATCAGGCAACCAACGCGCTATGGGACGTGGCGCTACGGCAGAGAGAAGTTTATCTTCTCGCTGCCTAGTCGAATTCTCCCTCTTTCCCATGCCTCGTCTTTGAACCCGTTGCCATTGCGCAATTTTTTTGCGCTTCCACTCGCTCCTCCTCCGGACACTCACTCGTTTTTCTTACATAAATATACGACGACTATACGCGCTTACTTACTTTACCTAATACACTAATTCATGGCTTCTTCCTCACAGCCAGCGGTCGCGCCGCAAGCGACCGAAACGACCGAAGCGTCTCCGGCTACAAATACGCAGGACACGACTCCGCCATCGTCTCCGCCACTACCCGCTAGATCGATTGCCAGACCAGCGGGTGGAAATGCTACTAGTAATACGGCAAACACGACTGCCGCTGACGCAAACGTCAGTCCCGCACCAACCCAGACCCCGACGATCGCCCCGGGTGCTCCCATCCCCGGTCCGACTGCAACTCCCGCTGCTGCCCCACCGGACGAATCTTTGTCCCTCAACGATAAGCTTAACGCTGGAGACCGTTATTGGAAATTCAAGTTTGGGTTCATGGCGGTTTTGGTTATTACGGGATTGATCGGAATTGGGTGCTTTGGGTGGCTCATAACCTCTAATCCTGATAAACGTTCCGCAGGATACGGGTACGGGTCGTTCTGGAATCTGTGGCCATGCATGCTCACTTGGTCTGTCTCCATTGCTTGGTGCGCTATTTGCGCCATTATCTTCATTGTGCGGAAACGCACTGTGCATCCCGGCGTACGCGTATCCATGGAACTGCTGCTATGGATGGCCTTCATCATCACAGCACTCTGTGCTCTGCTTGCTCTGCAGGGATTGAACGATTTTGGCATGTATGGTGGTCCTGACCAGTGGAATTACGATTATTCCTCCAGCGCCGGTGGTGACTACGTACTCGCTTCCAACAACACCTGGGTTTGGGAGCCAAACACGGACGGCATTTCTACCCCCCGCGATTGCAGTCGTGGACTCAACACCTACGGCGACTTGGAATTTAAGGACTGCGCTGACCAGGACGCTTTCATCAACAAACTCTGGGCCGCAAAGCCACACCGTATGACAGTGACCCTCACGGGCATTGTATGCCAATTCTTCAGTTTGGCCTTGCACTTTGCTCTGTTTGTCTGGGCCTGTGTCGACACACATCATTACAGGCGTACCAAGGTCAACAAGGATGCCGAGAAGATTGCTGCGGGAATTGTGCAGACCATGATTAGCAACGGCGCTATCATACCACCACCAGGACAGGCTCGGATGAACCCGGCCCCGGTACAGGGAATGTACTACTCCCAGGTTCCTCCGCAAGTGTACTCGCCACAGACCATGTACATGCAGTCAGCACCAGGGCAACATCCGCAACACATGGGCCAGCAGCAGTATATGGTCCCTGCACAGTACCCTATGAGACAGCAAGGCGCAGTCGGTCCAGCCCCTGGAGTTGCTGGACCAAGCAACGAGAAGGCTGGGGGACTCCGGTATGCTTGAGAAATGAACAAGAGTACGCAGGGAATGGCATTGGAATGTTGGGCCTGGAACGAGCAGTTATGTAGTCAAGATACCCCATGGATAGTCAATCGAGTAGATCTATTTTCTTCTCCACACCCAGCTACTGCCACCAAGTGACGTACACTCCTCTAACCCTTTTTTTTAATACCTGTCATATCTTCTAGGTCGCTACTCCCTCGACATTGAAAACACGCACCGACGTATCATCGCTCGCAACCGCAATCTGCTGGCCCTCTTGCCCCTGTCTACCGGGCCGCCAAACAATCTGGTTAATCATCTTGGCCGGCAACAAGTCCGCCTGAACCATGTCCACGCTAACCTGGTCCAAAGCCCCAGATGCCACATTGCCAATACCCAATTCACCATTCTCCGTTCCAAAAGCAAATGTCATCTTGCTGTCTTGCATAACTGTGTTACACGCCACAGCCGTAACCGGCGCGCTAGCAACCACACTTCCCTTCAGCTCCACCTCTGCATCCCCAATCTGCCATATCTTGACGCTCTTGTCTCTGCCTGCAGTCATGAAAACCGGTTTCTCGTGCAAGGGAGCCCACGCAGCATCGAGAATCATTCTTGAATGGCCCTTTGGATTCGCATGTTTCAACGCATATAGTGCTGGGTCCCCTTCGGTCTTTTCCCAAACTACCCACTGCCTGTCGCGGCCCACACTCAATAGGTATTTGTCGTCGTGGGAAAATTCGAGCGCGGTAACAGTAAGGGAGTGTGCTTTCAACGGAGGTTTGACTTCAAGCCATTCTTTCGTATCGTAGAGCCGTATCACGGCGTGATCGACGGAACTAGCACGGCATGCTGTAGCGACTAGACTGCCGTCTTTGCTCACAGCTAAAGCGGAGATTTCGTAGCCGTGGCCGTACAGCTTTTCCGTTTCGGGCCAGAGGAGGTGCCGTGCGAGGTGGTCTTCAAAGGGGGGGTGATTGAAATCCAACGTTGATTTTCGGATTATGGAAGAAGGATCAATGGGGTCTTGCTCTTCATCTTCGTCTCCGTTTCCGTTTTCAAGGGCGTCTTCATCGGCGACGGCTTGAATGGCTTTGTTGGAGAGACCTAGGACGGGTATGTTTGCTGCGTCGGGGAGGTCGGCAGAGGTGGTTTCCGTTTGGATTTGACATAGTTTTTGGAGCATTTCTGCCACGCCTTTTGGCTCGTCGAAGACACGCAGGAGCTTCTCGTCTGCGCCGGATACGAATTGTGTGTTTGAGATTGCTTCGATGCAGTTGAGGTCGTAGCCGTGGATTTGGGGGCGAGAGAACTCGTGCCATGAGGGGGATTTAGCGTCATGCTTCCATTGCGAGTACAGGCGTGATGTCTGGTCTGTTCCCGTAGTAAGAAGGTAGGATCCGTCTCTCGACCATGACACACCCTTCACTTCTCGCACGTGGCCTGTGACGGCGACTTGCTGCGTCCACATGTCTTCTGCGGCTGAAAATGTCCACTTGCGCCAGCTACCTGTACGGCCTAGCGATACAACTGTGTTGCCATCTGGCGACCAGAGTCCAATCCAGAAACCTCCTGCGCTGCCGGTCGCACTCGTCGATCCCTTTTGTGCGCTAATTTCACCCAGCCGTGTGATGCAGACCCATACACCAGACGTGGGATCAGACTCCCAGATGGAAAGGGAGTTGTCTTCGGAGGTGGATAACAGCTGGAGCTTTCCATTGCGGTGTCGCCATGATGCTTGGTAGATCCAGTCTTCGTGTCCTAGGAGTAGAGCCTCGAATGTGATTGAATACTTGGATGTTGCAGAGCTGATCCAGTGCGCCTTGTTCGATAGCGATTTTCCAAAGCCACCTAAAGCTGGGTCATTGAGGGCAGTGCTGGCTGCAGGGAGTTCTTCACCGCGGTGAAGTCGCCAGAGACGGATGTACTTGTCTTGACTTGCTGATGCGAGCAAAAGGTCACTTTTTGCATCTGATGTCTCTCTGGTAAAAGCAAGTGCGCGGATCCATCCTTCATGTCCAGTCAGCGTAGCTGAGAGTTGGAATTGAGTGTCTTGAGAAACGAATATCTGGATGGTGGTACGGGTTCCGGCTACCGCGAGCACTTTTGATGTGCCATCCAGTGTTGCAAGTGCTAGGTTCAAAGGAAAGTATTTAGGTGAAAGTGTAATGGTCTGGACGAGTTCTGCGTCGACAGAGGCAAAGCCGGAGTGGTGAACTAGCTTCCAAATCTTGACTGTGCCGTCTGAAGACCCAGTAGCAAAAACATCAGATCCGGGTAATGTTTCAATTCTCGTAACGGGCTGCTGGTGCTCAGATATAGATTTCACACACTCAAAGCGTTCGCCTTTCCGGCCCCGCCATATGCGGATGGAGTTGTCGGCTGATCCACTGAGCAGAACCGAGACATCTGGTGATAGAGTCGGAAAGAACTTGACTGCATTCACAACCTTTGTATGTCCAGTCAATATAGCCTGTACTCCGCGCAATCCTTCATCCTGTCCTGGTCAGTGAAAAGTACGTCATGGCTGTGCTAGACTCACTTGAGGATCCCACAGCGCAATATTATTGTCTGCGCCGAAAGCCAGAAGCTGTGCGCCAGAATCGTCCCAATCGGCCGCAGCAGGGTTCCGATTGCCGCCTATGGCTATGAACTCGGGAGACACATGCATTGTTGGTCGTGGTTGTCGCGGATACCGCTGCCTCTAGTCATCGTCCGTAAGGATTTCTTTGGCGCTAGTCTCGCTTAGCGCCGGCAAGACGCATCGTGCCCTCTTGTCAGATGCATGCGCGACATTCGGTCTCTGCGACACGAGCATCTTGCAAGTCGTTGATCTTGCTCTAATTGCATTCAATACCAGATATGTCGAACGATGACACCATTTCGATAACAGTCGAGTTCAGGTAAATGCCAGTTGCATGTTTTGCGTTGAGAAAGACGTTGACTCCCCGCAGTGGAGGACTCGAGATTCTCTTCGCCAATCAGAAAAAGTACAATCTCTCTCTGCCAGCCAAAGATGAATCTGGCCAGCCTGCAAATGTTGCCTACCTTGTGAGGTATCTGTGCGACAATCTCATGAAAGATCCGCGGAAGGAATTGTTTGTATTGGATGATACGGTGTAAGTTCGGCACTCCCTCACACTTCAGCCTTCTAACTTGTTAAATCAGGCGCCCAGGTATTTTGGTGCTTATCAACGAAGCAGATTGGGAGCTGGAAGGAGAAGACAAGTACGAAATACAAAAAGGCGATCATATCATGTTTGTTTCCACGCTCCATGGAGGATGAGGAACATATACGGCAGAAGAATCCGCCGGTGCTATTCATCAATACTTCCTGTACAATGCTTGACGTCGATACACATTTCAAATCGCAGGGCGTAAAGCGGGGTATAAACAACCCGTTTTACTCGGCTTACATGAGTCAGGGGTAAATTAACTGTCAAATCAAATCGCTTCTGTATGATTGATTACTATTGAAACCCACATCTTGTCAGCCGTGCTGACAGCAGCTTGTGTAGTGACAGTGCCCTTATATTAAAGCGCCTCCAGGCTCGGTCCTGTTTTCTACAGCAACATTCGAAAACCCTCCTCCCAGATCGACTTTTTAGGTGACCCGCCATTCCCAAAGTGACTTGGCAGCGGCTTCTACGAACATCTCTAAACTGCGAGCGCGGCAACCTCAAAATGACGCGTCAACGTACCTTGCCCGCGCATGTCGATCCGTCAATCGGCGATATGAATGACATCTTCCTTGGGCTCGGCGGACTGGGTTACACCATCTGCTACGTACTCATGACCCGTCAATCTATACGCGATCGCACCTACGCTATGCCTCTATTCTCACTCGCCTTCAACTTTGCCTGGGAAATCATCTTCGCGATATATGTTGCCCAAGAACTTCAAGAGCAGCTAGCTTTCGGGACATGGATGATCATTGACCTGGGACTGGTGTACGCTGTGGTCGTATATGGCGCGAATGAGTGGAAGCACGCACCAATGATTGGCAGAAATATTGGCAAGATCTTCGCAGCCATGCTAGCATGGTGGTGTGTTGCATTGTACGCCGTCAGCACCTGGTGGCTTGATGCAGATAACCCCGTCAACCCTAAACCTGGAAAGGAACATCGAGGGGTCCAGGGCATCGATTCAGACGAACTCGGATTTTGGACTGCGCTTGTCGCGCAGGTTGTGCTCAGCGGCATGTCGTTGGGGCAGCTCATGGTCAGGCAAAGTACCCGTGGATCTTCATACAGTATTTGGGCTACGAGGTTCATTGGCAGTATCATGGGGCTAAATGTGAATTACTGGTATTGTTGGCGGGTGTGGCCGGAGGCACATGCTTACTTCACGCATCCACTCGCGGTGCTTATGTTGGTTACCTGGGTAATGGCGGATTTGGGGTATATTGTGTTGTTCTGGAATCTGCAGCGAGCACAGACGGTGAAGAGCAAGGCGAGATGATGGGGGATTCGAGCACGGGTGTTGGTGCCAAGCCTGGGTCACGTGTTGACGTGTAAGCGTGGCTGCAGCCAAACGCGGGCAACTTGTTTTCATATCAACTTCAGCACTCTACACATCAATAACACATTTTCGGCCACCAACAATCCAATGTCTTCTGACGATGAAGACCTCAAGCTGGCAATGGCAATGTCACTTCAACAGGATACTGTTGATGCCACGCAGAGCGCCGCCGCCGCCAACGAACCAATCGACCTTGTTTCTGACACGGACAGTGAAGACGATGAAGACCTCAAACGTGCTATTGCCCTCTCGTTGCAAGAAAGTGGAAATAATGACGCTGCGCAGCCGCCTGCTAAAAGCACAGCGACAACTGCACCTGCTGAGAAGACCCTAAGCTCAATGGGCATGGATCGCAAAGCCATGGAACAGGAACGACTAGCAAGACTTGGAAAACGGAAGCGCGAATCGTCTCCAGATATACCTTCGAAGCAGGCGTCGAAAGCAATGTCAGACCCAAAGCACTCTCCTGAAAAAGTATTACAATATCCCAAGGGAGCTATTAAGCGAACATTTGCCGCCAAATACCCCAGGACTGATGACATTACTATTGATGAGGTCCTGCAAGCACCTCAAATTCATACTGCGGTCATCAGCTCATTCATGTGGGATGCAGATTGGCTATTCAAAAAGCTAAATCCCCTCAAGGTCAAACAGATATGGCTGATGAATGCAAAAGGCCAAGACGTGCAGCAAAGGTGGGTGAAAGAGATGAAAGAGATGGGTGTACCGAATCTGAAACTTCATTTCCCGCCCATGGACGGCATGATACAGAGCATGCATAGCAAGTTTATGCTGCTTTTTGGTCGGGAGAAGCTGCGTGTTGTGATACCAACGGCGAACATGACGCACATCGACTGGGGAGAGGTCGAGAATGACTGGCAGCCTGGTGTCATGGAGAATTCCGTCTTCTTGATTGATCTGCCACGCAGAAGTGATGAGTCCGTTGTTGGGAAGAAAAACATGACACGCTTCGGGCAAGAGCTGTTGCATTTTCTGGAGATGCAAAACGTCCCAGAGATGGTAGTGAATGGCGTCATGAAGTTTGACTTCTCACAGACCAGTGACTTGGCTTTTGTCCATTCAATGTATGATGACGCGCATATCAATCCTTGTTCTTGACTAACACATTGCAGTGGTGGTGCACACAGAACGGATCTAGCGCATTCTACAGGTCTTCCAGGACTCACGAAAGCTATTCAAGAATTGCATCTCGACAATGTTGAACGGATAGAACTGGACTACGCAGCATCCTCGCTTGGTGCTATCACCGACAATTTTCTGTCGCGAGTCTACCTTGCAGCATGCGGCGAGTCCTTCACTACAAGCACATCGACTGTGCCCAATGTTCGCAAGCACATGCGTATATACTTCCCCACTAACGAGACTGTTGAGAAGAGCCAGGGAGGCCCTGAGTGCGGTGGGATCATCTCCTTGGCGCGGCAGCACTACAATGCAGCCACGTTTCCGAAAGAGTGTCTACGCGATTACGACTCGTCGCGACGAGGTATGCTGTCACACAACAAATTGTTGTTTGCACGCGGTCGTAAGAAGGATGGGAAGCCGTTTGCGTGGGTCTACGTAGGGTCGGCCAACATGTCAGAATCAGCATGGGGAGGGCAGAAGGTGCTCAAAGGTGGAAACATGGGAAGTCTCAACATCAGAAACTGGGAGTGCGGAGTTGTGGTCCCAGTACCAGACGACAGGGTCACAGGCTCAGAAGTCGACGGCGACGGTGTGCCGCCCATGGGAGTGTTTGGCGGCACTGTCGAGGTGCCTTTTCGATTTCCCGGAGACGAGTATGGGGGCAAACAACCATGGTTCCTCAGGTAGTGGTGAGGGTGCTGCTGCTGCTGTTGCTGATCATGATCATGATGATCACGATGGAAGATTCGGCGAAATCGAGGAAGAGTCAATAGTCATCAGGCAGACATGGGTTTAAATGGCAGCATGTCGACTCGTAGATGCAATAGTTTGCGTAATGTTGAAGGGTCTGGGGCCACGGGCCACGGTCGGTGTGACAGGGCCGACGTCATGGACCAGACAGGGGCCGAGTTTCGATTGGCGAGTTGCTCGGATGGTCCGCACAACAGCGTATAGAGCGGATAGAGAGGCCTAGGCGGGATTAGCTTGCAATTGCGGCAGCGAGATGCTGGACGTGGATCTCAGGTGCTGGACAGAGGGCGGACCAATTCCGGAAAGCGCGGGTGTTCGGCGATTATGCTGACTGCGATACGCCCGCCCGCCCGCCCAGCCCCAGACTCAGTCGGGGAGCAGTGAGCAGACATGCCTGGCAGAGCCTGCAGCTACAGTACACTGTGACGCTCCACTGCGCAGCATGATAACACAACGTCCGTCGAGCCTGGTTGATACATGTCTCGTTGCCCTCCACCCTCATGTCGGACACGCCCGAGTCTCGCAAGCGCCCGCCCACCTCCGGAAACGCATCCATCCATAGCCCCAAGAAACTCAAGCCCGGAATTTCGCTCACGACTCCTATTCATACCTTTTTTACGTCACCGGCACGGTCGCATCCCGATACTGCGCAGGCCAAGGAGCTTCCTCTGCACCTCATCCATCTGATACTCGAATATGTACGTCAGCGGCCTCGCCGTGGGGCGCGCAACCACCATACTAACACGGCGCGTTGCTGACTGCGACCCCAGCTCGACGATGTCGGCGACCTGGCGCGCGTTACGCGCACTTCGCGCCTCTTCTATTACATGACACTGCCTCGCCTGTACGAGCATGTCACGCTGCACGCCTACTCGGAAATCCGCTACGTCGACGGCAGACCAGAGGGATTCGGCAATGGGAGCCCCTTTGCCATGGGGCTGAATACCATCGTAGCACGCAACTTCGGTAACTACATACAGACATTCCGCGTCGTAGGTGACTGGCGAGAGCACGATGTCGACGACTACAAGCAAGGTCGCGTGCCAGACAACAGCATGGTGCTGCAGATTGCCATGCGCGCGGCACTCGACCGCATGAAGACGCTCAAGAGTTTTGCGTAGGTAGCAGAGCTGCAAACACGGCCGGGACCAATGCTGATACGTACACACAGCTGGCAGCTCAACACTCCCCCCTTACAGACGGTGTATGAGGGCCTCTTGGACAAGACCGCCCTCGTGTCTCTGACCATTCGATGCCAAGCACGACGCACACCACGCCCAACCACGGTTGTACCCCCGCTTCCCAATCTTCAGACCCTTGTCTTCTACGACATCGACCCCTTGTGCTATCCCGACGACATCTCCGTGCTGGTGCTGGGCTCCAAGAAACTCGAAAATCTCAAACTACATTGGAGCCCGCGTATGCGCGCCGAAGGCGAGGAATCAGTCAATCTCCTGTCGATATTTGGCCGTTGCCTAGCCGCGAGATACAGATTACCCATTAAGCGGTTCGCTATCTACAACCTGTATACTCGCTTGTCCGGCATCGACTTTCATTCCATGTTCAACTATGACGCTCAAATTGAGATGACCGCCCTCAATTGTGCCGGTTCCGACCTGAGCACTGTATTCTCTGAAAGCTCATGGAAGGTACACGGTAATCTTCCTTCTGCGCCCAACTTGAAGATGATGCGTGGAGATAGTGCGGACAAGGAAAATGCTGCCGCTTTGGGAAGATTTAGTGGCCTGGAACGTCTGTACATTGTGAGTAACAGGCGAGGGATCGACGGTGTGTCAAAACCGAGTAGTAGTACTGCGACGCCCACAACACCGTCAAATATGACGCCCAGCATTAGCAACGGATCAGGCAGCGCCAACGGCACACCCAAAAATGCGCAAGAACAACTTTGTCGGAGCGTGGCAAGCGACTATCTCGCCGCCATTCAAACCCACCACCGCACAATGCGTCATCTGCTCCTTTCGGACCGCTGGATCTTGTCCGATGACGCCTTGTTTAGACTCTGTCAATTTTGTCCCAATTTAGAACAACTCGGTTTCGCCAGTTCAGTCCCAGCGCTTGAGTCTTTGCGCCAGGTTTTTGCTCTTGTGCCCAAGCTATGGGCTGTGCGGTTTTTGGCGCGTCCAGGTACAGAGGCGAGTGAAAAGTTCGATCTGATGGAACCTGAAATGCATGCTTTTACAATGGCAACGGAGCTTTGGCGCCCAGAGTACAAGAACTTGAAATATGTTGGCTTTGGCCAAGACCTCATCTTCAAGTTGGGTGATGTATACGTTCCACCCAAGGGTAAAGTGCCACAAGGAGAAGTTTGTGACAATAGCCTAAATGCAAAAAGATCCGGGCCTATAAGGAAGTTTGACGTCGTGAGCAGGGAGAGCGTCAAGCATATTGAAATTTGGGGCATGGATACTACCGAGTTTGATCCGGCATTCCCTTGAGGTTTGATCCTCCTTTGCCAATACATCAGAGTAACAAGGAGTACTCCAACCCAACAAAGCGCATCATGAACGCGGAGCCGCTCAGACGCACGCATCGATACTATGCTCCCGTCGAAAAATCATCATGCCAGCGATTGCATCTTACAGACTCGCATGCAACCCCAGGCAAATCCAAAAGCCTGCAGCTTTCACCAAAACATCTCGAAAGGGCCAGTGCCCGGCTTTTGTACCACGCGACAATTGGTCACTGCCAACAACAATCTTTACGCGAACCGCGCAACACACCACTCTAAGCATTTTTTGCGGGACGGATATAAAAGTTACAATCGCTCGATTCTTTGTACAGCATAGAGTAGTACACCCAGACATTGCTGTACGATTGCATACGCAGTAAAATTACGAACAAGATCACGTTTCGATCTATTCGAAGGTTCTCGTCTCGTCCTGTCCATGTTTTGGCATGATGAATTGTTCTTTGTATACACACGTTCTCGTCATGTCTTGTTTGCGTTGCGTCGTTCTGGCTCTCGCGAGATCTTGAAATCAAAACCTTGTCTTTTCACAAGACCAGCGCAAACAACGGTAAATCAGCAATGACTGCCTTTTGTGCGAATATGTAATTCTGACCTTCTCTTACTATGGAGTCCACCTGCTCGCCCGCCTGAACGCGAACTACTCAGCCAACTCTCCAACTGCGTTGTGGGAAGCACCGTTCAAGCAATCCAACTACCGCTGCAGACGACGGACACGAGTAGTATTTCCAAGTTCCCAGCAACAGCGACTTCTACATGATCTCTGAGAATCCCCCCAAAGATGCCAATGAGACGTATGTCGCAGTAAGCAGAGCCGGCGACGGCGTTTGCGGCAAAGTAACATTCTGCATCCGCAAGCCTCACGCCTCAAACGACCCCAGCCAACGCACCGCCCTCTTTGCCGTCAAGATGGCCGAAAACGAACGCCGCCATGCCAACATTGGTCACGAAATCCAGGTCCTCCAGCACACCAAGGACATCATGGCCGACGCCCGACATGCTGAGATGCAGAAACACGTGCTCACTGTGCTTGACTTTGATCCGCCTGTCCCAACCGAAGGATCCCTCTGGCTCACTACAAACGCCGTCTGTGGCTTCAACCTCGAACAGTTCAACCTCACAGTAGCGAATACCGTGCAATCATCTTCAAACGATGCCGACGACGCTGCAGTCATACCGCCAGCCCTACACGCAACTCTCATCTTGCATATAGCGCAGCAGCTCGTGCAAATCGTCGACTGGCTACACATGGTCGCTGATGTCGCGCACCAGGACATCTTCACGGGAAACGTCATGCTCGACATGTCTCCGGGCTTTGCTACCCCCTTGCCCACCGTCGTCCTCATCGATTTCGACTGCGCAGTCCTGAATCCTTCGCTTGAGCAGCGCGGTATGGACCGCTCTTTCATCTGCGAACTCCTGTATTCGCTCATCCTCGCAGGAGGCCGTAGTAGTATGTCTAGACTACGGGACGCAGCGATTGAGAGTGGGTTTGAGCGTCTCTGGATGCACTTTGCTGAGGTACTGTTGGAGAATCAGAACTGTGTGCCGCGGTCGAATACAATTGGGTTGGCGGAGTTTCAGACGAGGTTTGAGGGGAGGATCCGGGCGTTGGTGCAAGGCGTCAAGGAAAAGGAGACGGAGATGGTAAGAAGGTTGGGGGCGAGGGTTATGCGGAGGTTTGTCAAGTACCCCGGGGAAGAGAAGATTGAGGCTGTTCTGAGGGAGGCGGAGGCGTAGGAGTAGAAGGGTGAGGAATCTTGGTTGGGGGAGTTTTTGGGTTTGTCTATATAACGTACGTGTAGCTATACATGCTACGGTAATTCTAGAGAGAAAAGAAATCTACGACTTGCAAAATAGTGACGAGAATAGTGACTGAACAGTGTACATTCAAAAGCGTCTATCCAGAATGATCCCCGCCTACATGAGCGAATCCAACCCATCCTCATCTTCCTGCAACTTCATTGCGCTCCTCTCCTTCTCCAAAAACACCTCCTGCTCCACCCTACTCTTCGCGACGTCCACAAACAAAAACAGCCACGCGGCGCTCGCCAAACTCAGCGCAAACAAAAAGTAAAACGGACTACTATTGTTCCCCGTATCATCGATAATCGCACTGCTAACCAGCGGTCCGATAAACGCACTCGTCTTGCCCACAATGGAAAACAAGCTGAAGAAGAGGAATTCTTTGCCGCGGGGCGTGACTTCCGAAATCATGGTTTGCGAGTAGCTGTACCAAGGACACACGACGAGCCCGTAGAAGACTTGGTACACCCAGACTTCCCATTTGTTGTGGAAGCCAAAGCGGTGCGTCCAGATGCCGATCATGCCCCAGCCGTCGAGCAGGACGATGCATATGGCTACGACCATGAACATGGTTTTTGTGGAGAGGCCGTAGGCTTTTTGGATGCGCCAGAAGGCTGCTATGCCGACGGCTTGTGCGGCGATACCGACAATGAGGAGGTAAGTCAGTTCCAGGCTGTTGTAGGCAACGATCTCGTTTTGTAGGGTGCCGATTACAGTCACGGTTGTGTTGAGGCTGTCGCCGAGGAGAAAGTAGCCAACGAGGTATGCGAGACTCTGGCGGAGTTGCCAGATTTGCTGGGCAGCGTAGACGAGCTGTTTGAGGCCGGCGAAAATGATGTTTGTACGACCGGGATCTTGGCCTGGTCGTCGCTTTTCGAGAATAAACCAGGGGATTGCGCAGAGGATCCAGACGCCCGTGGCAAAGGCAATCAGGACGGAAAGACCCCAGTTGTTGTTTTGCGCGCTGTCGTTTACCCGGAGACCAAACATAATGCCTACGATGACGGCCAGGATAAGGATTTCAAACACAGATTGTGTGTAGAAGGCTGTGTTGGAGAGCTCGTTTCGCTTCATCATGTCGGCAAAGTCGTAGTCTTCGCGGGTGATTTTTCCTTCGGCGAACTCTTCGGCTTTTTCACGCAGTTCTTTGGTGTTTCGTGCGAGACCTGGGAAAGCCGCCGTCCAGAAAGTGATGGTGGTCTGGTAGGCAATGAGACCGACAATGTAGAGGGCAACACCAACGTGCCATTTGTCTTCTGTGTGGACACCTAACCAGCCGAATCCAATGCCAAACGCAATGATGGAGAGTACGATGAGGATGTTGGGTCTCCATGTTCCGAAATCTGCAAATGAACCAAGGATCAGGAAGATGACGACCTGGATGGCGAAGCTGATGCCGTTGGACAGCAGAACAATGGAGTTGATTGTGCGGTCTCGGCCCATGAAGTACAGAATCTCAGAGTCGCCAGCTGCCTGGTACATGAGGTTTTGAAAGGCCGTAGGACCAAAATTGAACAGCGTGAGTCCGTTGTCTCCAACATAGTAGCTGTGATTTGGTCATTAAGACGACTCGAAAAAGTCGACGTTTCATGCCACGATGATGGGCACCCAAAAGTGATTACCTACCAGTAGTACGCCCAGATTTCCTTTTTGGTCGTTTCATAGCGCTCGTCGAACTGGTCAGGCGCGACTGGAGTCTCAGGGTCGACAGGCACGTCGACGGCGCCTTTGATGGGATCCTCAGCTGGCGCGCTGAGAGGCGCAAGACCGGGCTCGTTGGACGCCATGAGCGATTTCTGGTAATACGAGGCACGGCTTGGAGAACAAGGAAAGACTGTCCGTCGAGCATTGCGCGGCTCAAAAGCTTTTGTACGCACGCCAGGCGTCGCTAAGCAGGGCCCTAGTGATTCGTCATGTCCCTATCCGGAGATACCAAGGTCGTTCCATGGCAGAGTGCATGGGGGGTGAATATGCACCTAGCGCCGAGGCGTAGCAGTCCGCGGCAATTCGGAAGGAATAGACCTGCCGTACGAGCGGCGCGGGAACGAATAGGTGTGTGATTGGGGAGAGGCCCCAAGTAAGATATGCAAGCTATAGCCAAGCGGAGCTTGGTCGCTACAAGATGTGGGGTGAATGTTGAAAACCCTGAACCCTTGAGAAACTATGCTCGGAGGGGAATAGCGCCCTCGCCACCCACCGGACATCTCCACTGTGCGCCTCTGTGCTAGATACTGTGCGCTCGAGGTGGCGATTCGTCCAAGCCTGCGTCATTGATAACAAAGTCTGTTCAGCAGATAGTGGCTGGCGTAAAGAGTGGGTGCAGTTTGGTGGCGTAGTTCACATGTCTCCTCGACACCGGGGATAGTCCGAAAGCCTATCTAACCCCGCGATCTTAGCTCCATCGGCAAGAGACTAGCTTTTCTTGCGTTCCCACATATACAGGGGCAGAAGCATTCTTCCTTGTATTGACTTTGATGAGCGGAGAATTAGGGAAGATAAGCACCGATGATTTCCTTCACCGCTCATGTCCGCTCATAGTCTTGGGAGTGTAACATTGTGGATTGATGTACTACGTAAAACACCCCACCAAGTCGGATATCCGATCGAAGAAACAAACGCATGAAGGACGATATCAGTTCCCAACCGACTTCCAAACCTGGAAGAGACCTTTAAATGATACAGAAAGATTTTCCCAGCAAATCAAATTTCCAAACGAAACAAAATACTCGGACTTACGCAGTGGACAGCTGCCCAAAGAAATGTTGAGCATTTGGCAGAAAACTGGAGTGATTTGGAAGCCATTCTGAAATCATGTATCTCGACCGAAATCACACCATAAATTCGCAGATCTTCATTCTCGATACTCTGGTGTGGCCGTACGACATGACGGTGGTGTAGTCTCGCTGGCTAGACCCACTTCCTTCGTGCTGACAGAAACGAATCTGTATCTGGCTGATCTTGAACACCGTTGTTGGTTGTAGTTGGACCAAACATCCCTTCGTGAGTTGGGCCCTGAGCCATCGTGTTCTCCGAGACGAAAGGGTATCCCCAAGGCTCATTGCTGAACAAGTCATCATTTGCCGGCATTGCAGTGGTCGTTAGCGCATCGCCCCCAAAGCCAGGTGCATTGCTATTAGCTTGCATGGGCGTTGGAAATGGCTCGGTCATGCCATTGTTTCTATGCATCTGGTTGTACATGGGTGCATTTGATGGGGCTTGCACTGCGCTATTGTAGAGGTTTTGCGTAACGCCCACATCGAATCCTGAATACTGATCCTGGCCCTGATGCGAACGAGGTTGTAGCTGAGAGTTACTGGGAATCACGTATCCCGCATTTGTGGATCTTTGTCCTTGTACGTAGTTCTTCTGTTGAGGTTTTGAGCGACCTCGAGATGGTTGAAACTCAAAGGCACTTCCGAGCTGTGGAGACATAGCGTTGTTCTGAGTAGCCATCAATTTGCATACCGAGTCATGTTGCCATTGAGGTTGACTGAGTGCGGTAGGACCAGCCGGAGCATTGGACAGTAACGATGGATGCTGTCCGTGTCCGCCATTCAGTGTCACCCTCATGGATTGCTGCTCATTGTTATGTGGAGCCACTATTGAGACCTCATTGTTTGGGTACAAAGACATGTTTCGGCCATTCTGGTTGGAACCAGGAGTAAAGCACTGAGTTTGGCTCGGCTGGTAACCGTGCGGTACCATATTGGCGATCCTAACAATCCTTGTTAGTCATGTTGCGATGTATAGAGAAATCGGTGTGACTTGCTCATTGGAATTAAGTTTCCTCTTCTTGTTCGGACTGTAGGCCTGTTGGGAAACGCTTAAATGTTGCTGCTGTACGTGTGATTTCTGCATGTTGGCCTGTGTGGTAACATTCACATGCAACTGCCGCTTAAGTGACTCCATCTCCTTCTTTGCGGCTTCCAATTGAGTTCCTTTAGAGCACAGCTCGGTCTCTAGGACTTTCAATTTCGAATGCCACTGAGATTGAGCATCCTTTAGTTGTTTCTGCATGCTTTGCTTGAGCTCAATTTCCAGGCGATTGTAATTGGCCTTGTGCTCTTCAATCGCTTCCTGGAATTTAGACTTTGAATCTCTGACGGCTTCTGATTTTGCAGCATCTATACGAGCTTGTATATCCTCTGCCGTTGGTACACTTGTGACAGCTGCTGTCATCTTTTGTGCCGCAGCAAGAGCAAATTCCAGATTTGCTACATGCTTTTTGTGATCAGTGATGGTTCGATCAGACGCGAATTTGATGGTAGCTTTCTCTTCTTGCGAAGCTAGAAAGCCGGCTTGCATATCATTGAGTTGGCCTTCCAGCTCTTCGATCTTGGCATTATGCTCCGTTGAGACATCTCTGTTAGCCTTTTCAGTTTCAAGTTCTATGATCTTATCCTTGAGGCTGCGCAAAATCTTCTCAACTTTGATTCTAAAATCTTTACGAAGAAACAATTGCTTGTCGATTTCTATGCGAAAATGACGGGCCTCGTTATTGGCGTGCAATTTCTCCGTGTAGCGATCCTGTGCGCGTTGCTTCGCTGCTGCTGTCTCATTCTCGGCTGCTACTGCACGTTTCTCAGCCTCGGTGACCAGTTGGGTGAGATCTAATTTCTCTCTCTCCAGTTCAGCGATCCGGCGCTCAAGGGGTGAACTGTTGGCAGAACATGATGTGGGGAGCGACGATGACTCCGGTGATTCTTGGGATGTCTTGTCAGATGTGGAAACTGAAGATGGGTTGTATGAAGCTGCCGGTTGCGCCTTTAGAAGCGGGCCTCCATTTGAAGGATTGGGAGCGGATTGCATTGCGGTGAGATGGTGGCAGAACGGCCGATCGCAAGTAAAGGTGGCGAGCAGCCCGAACGCAGGTTGGCGCTCAACGCTCGATTGAGCACGTAGAAACCAGGACCTGAATTTGAATAGTGAGTATGACATTCTGGAAGTTTTCGCGTGGTATCGAGCTCGCTCTCACAAGAAGTCGATTGGCGAGGTTGGTGTTGACGACAACACCTAAAACACCTGCAAACTCGACTTGCGTGGCCAGAGATATTGTAATAGAGAGTACCGTGCTATGATTTGAGTTCAAATTGCTCAAGGTGTAATTGTGTGTGGTAGGGCACGGGGTTGGTCGAGTGCACTGCAGTTACCAGCCTACGGGTTGAATGTTGATTGTAGGTGAGTTGGGTTGGCGAGCGCTAAACTGGTCTTTCGGAAATATTGACAATATCAAGAGCGCTCGTATTCAAAATTATGTTTGCTTGCGTTCAGCGTATTTGATTCGCGGACTCTAGTGGGTCATTCACTTGCAGTGAAAGCCAACCGTGGTTCACCTGGGGTTAGCCACGTGATGTAATGGGCTTGGGAGGCAGGAACAACGAATCCTACTCCAAACTCGCCCGAGAAAGCGCCTAGTGAATTCATCTTCCATGCGCAAGAAATCTTTCTCAAATTCCGGCAGTCTTATATCATAGGGCTTGGAGCCGATGTGTGTGCATCTATGGGTTTCTGTTCTCACTCGTAAGCAGGAACAAAAAGGCCGGATGGAAAAATACCGAACAGACCTGAGAATAATCGAGCAAGCAAATATCGAGAGCTCGTGTGAGTGAAACCCTGATCCTTCTCCTCTTATCCGTTTTGTGGCCGTATAATAATTATGCATACGCGACTCTGCGACTGCTTTGGAAATGCATTCAGATAATCCAGATTCGCGCATTATGTTTTTCCTATTCTCCATACAATAGAGCTTCGCGCATAGACGCAGTAAGTCATTATGTATTCATACATTGAAATACTCCAATGCATGACTGGACCTGGACGAGAAGATCACTATACCTACACCGTTCCTCCCTCCATGAAATTGGCGATACGAGGAATCTTCATATCGAAGACGCTTCAGTCATCGCTTGAGATGCACAAACAGCCAGTCCGGTCATTGAATTATTTCGAGTTGACTCTTTGGGGTAATCATGTGAAAGAGCGGCGTCAAATGGGGCTGCAGTCACCGTCCTTTGCCATAGCCAACTACCAAAGAGCCACATGTGCGGTTTGGCAAAATGATAACGAGTGGTAACCGCGCCAAAAGAAGGCATAAGCGAGTTATACTGTCAAGCAAGGTGGAAGATGCCGTGTTGCTTGGGTACTCGCCGATCGCTTCCAGTTTTGGGCCGCCCCGCATCTGCACGTCATCTCCATGATGACTAGCGAACTTAAACGCCTTCATTTTCCACACGTCGCGTATCACCTCGCTTTCCATAGCTCCAGAGGCGCTCGAAGTGTGCTCAGCATTTCCATCCCTCCACTACCATGGGTGTCAGCTGCTTGTGGCTTAATTACCCCTCAGTCTCGGCTCTGGGGTTGTATCGAAGAGGTTAGTAACATGGCACATAGAATGAGTAGACTTCATTGCAAGAGGGGACATATTCAGCTACTAGTCATGATATCGCTACATGATTTGAGCACTAGTTCACGATTTGTTACGCCGCTCCTCCGTACCGAGTGGGCTGCGTCAAGGCAACATCCACCAAGTGACAGCGGCTCACAATCTATTTCACGCTTCCAACCGAGGGCTTGACTGTGGAGGATTTTGTTTATGCAGCATTCGCTTATCATTAAGGTCAATACGAATGAGATCCATGGCTGCTTATGTGGTATAATCACATCACACGTTTGGGCTCCGGCATATGAACCTGGGGTAAAAGACAAGATGCATAACGGCTAACCTCATGTGCAAGCCGAATATCTCAGCCAGCAAAGAGATTCTGAACAGATAATTCGCTCAGAAACATCTGATTTTGCTCTGTTGCAGAGGGGAAACAGTAGCTGATGAGCGATTCAGCGAATAAGAAACGAAACGCTATTAGGGCGCTAAGCGGGCAAGCTGAATCTTACCAAGATACGTCGAGGCGATATTTAGAATCCTAAACTAGTATGGTCAGTCATTGATTTGAAAGTTCACCATTGGAAGCACATATGATATTTCACTGTTATTCGCCCTTTTCGTGCCTTGCTGATGGCAGTAAGCTGACACACCAAGTCAGGGCGAGAATTGGTCCTTGGCCATCAAAAACGCCACTTACTAACTTGTATTTTCATGTTACTACCGCTCAGCTGACAACCAAGATATAAGGTTATCGTTGAACAACGATGTCTGCATCTCCACAACTCTCCTTGACTCGACTCCAAAAATATATTATAATTCCTACAAAAATGGAGCCAAAACATATACTCAACAATGAAGACATAGAGCGGCTTCGAGAGTTACTCAAAGATACTGAAGCTCAAATTGTGACACCAAATGAAAAAGAAGCATACACGGCATCCATCCGTCGCTGGTCTCGTGCAGCCGAAAAGCCTGCTGGCGCATGTCTGATTCCCAAATCTGCAGGAGAAATTTCCATCGCGCTCAAATATGCTTCGGAACACAAACTCGACATCGCTATCAAAGGAGGTGGTCATTCCACAGCAGGTGCTTCCTCAACTGATGGCGGTCTGCTCATCGATCTCAACACACACATGCGCAGTACCGATGTTGATGCAGAGAATAAGACGATAAGAGTGGGTGGGGGTGCAACATGGGGTGAGGTTGACAATGCGCTTGCACCATATGGCCTCGCAGCCGTGGGAGGCACTGTTACAGATACAGGGGTTGGCGGTCTCACTTTCGGAGGCGGCTTTGGTTGGCTTACAACTAAATTCGGACTGGTCATTGACAATCTCATCTCATGCACGGTTGTTCTTGCAGACGGCAGCATCGTCACAGCCTCCAATGACGACCACCAGGATCTTTTCTGGGCCCTACGTGGCGCGGGTCAGAACTTTGGCGTCGGTGTCGAATTCGTCTTTCAAGCACATGAAACGGGTGACTTGTGGGCTGGCCTCATGCTTTTCCCGCCTTTGCCCGAGACTATCCACAAGATAGTCGAAGCCTTCAACGCCATATTCACACCTGATGCAAACGGGGTTACCAAAGCAGTGGATAAGGCATCCGGTGGTTTTGGGTTGATCCGCCCATCACCTGCAGGCGGCCAGGTCATGTTCTTTGTCGTTTTCACATACCATGGACCCGAAGAAGACGGCAAGAAGCTACTTCAAGACGTGCTAGCACAGCAACCAGTGATGAACACCATGTCTATGATGCCTTACGTAAAAGCAAACAAGCTTCTGGACCTTCCTATCGGTGCCCGGGCTTCTCTCAAGGGCTCAGCTTACGAGCTACCTGTAAAGAGTGAGTTCGTCTTGTCAGTCATCGACGCATACAGCAAGTTCACAGAAGAGAATCCGGATGCAGCTGGCTCGCAGATCATGTGGGAATTTCTCGATCCAACAAGAACGGTAGCAGTAAAGAACTCGGACATGGCATTTGCCAATCGTGGGCGACACTTCAATTCAGCCGTTGTGCCGATTTGGAGGGACGAGAAAAACGATACAAAGTGTAGACAGTGGTCAAGAGATGTCGCTCTTATGTTCAAACAGGAACTCCAGCGGCAAGGTGCGGAAACGGGCGAAAGCAACGACGGATGGATTGGAAAGAGAGGAAAGCACGGTGCCACAATGGTGTATGGGAACTATGACCGTGAGTACCCTTCTCCTATCGGTCCGTGAAGCGAAGCTAATTCTGTACAGAATACGAAGAACGGTCCAAGGATGTCTTCGGGGATAATTACGAGCGCCTCCAAGAACTCAAAGCCAATTACGATCCCAACAACATGTTTAACAAGCTATTTGCCGTGGAGCCAAAGTCAGGTGCACCTTGAGGAGTTTAGTGGGCAATATTCTTGGGTCATGCGTAGTATGAGTGGTTATGAAATATGAACCCTTGTCTGTACCATTGATGGTGTGACGGTCGCTCCGCATGATGTTTGCTGGCAGTTCCTTCATCAGTAGTTGCATGTTCTTCATGGGATTGGCTCTGAGTATAAATTCAGTGTGTCTAAGCCCCATCCAGACCGTCATCTTGCATTATATCTCATGGTACACCCTCACGGTCGATCTTCGGGGCTTATCCTTCAGGAAGCTTACCGGCTCCTGGTTTGGTGGTCTTCCCGAAAACCAGCCAAGTCAACGTGTATGCGTACTCAGCCATATTGAGCTCGGAAGTCGTTGTGCCGGTTCCATCAGCAGACGGATCAGAGATCGCGGATTTAGATGGCATGATATTACTCGATTTGATTCACCTACCTGGACGGCCCGCGTGATCGTTCTGATTGATGGAATTAATCTGGATCATATCCTGCTCAATGGTAAAGTTTCGAGACTTGCTCCGATTGGATTGTCGTCAGGATTCCAGGTTCGACTCCATTGACAGACGGGAATAATACTACATGGTTTCTCGATATTTGGATATCAGATTCATCGAGCCGCGTTCCTTTTGTACGAGTTACAGTGCTACAAACCGCACATATCCATACCACAGTAAAACAGCCGATAGATTTCAAAGCGAACCAATAGCAAACACTATGCCAAACATGTGCTCTATAGTGGTCGCAGTCCAATCATGAGCAGCAGTACTGATTACAGGATCCCGTGCCAAGGCGCTCTACTAAGTATGCTAGCATAACTTCCCCTTTGATATCTTGCCGGTACTTCCGTTGATCGCTCCCCTAGTCGGACAAATGTACTCTTACGCACATAACTATCCTGGAAAAAGAGAATAGTGTAGCCACTTACAAGCATTGAATAGAAAGAAATCGAGATCGAGAACTGAGAATGGCGATGATCGGAACAGTCGGCTGCACGTGGCTCGTGTCAGCACGGGAATGAATACGAAGTAAAGTCAGGGTAGTTGCAGCTGATATCCCTAAAAGGCGAATAGAATGGTGTGAGCCGCTTACCAAATGCCAGGATAGAGCAGTCATTCGCTGTTTCATAAGGAGGGTGAGAAGAGCTTGGCAGAATATCATCGAATCACGTAAGCTCTTACTACAAGGCTATTGCTGTTGGTGTGTAGACCAAGACGTAGTAGAGTGATAGTGCGGGCCATAATTGCGCTGATGTCAGATTTACAAAACAAGTCTGGGTGGTCTAGCCTGTGTTGTAGTCGTTGCCGTAACCGATACAGTTTAATACGTTAGAGGTTAGGTACTACCTATGTATAGAGGAACCTGTTGGTTTCTTGTACTACTACTACTCACTTTTTTCTACTAGGCTGCACCTATTCGAGCAGATACTAGGCCTTGGAAGGTACATTGAACCCGTCCCACTTTCCGAACACGAACACGTTCAGGAACCAGCGTCTCATATACGCGCAGTGTGGCTTGAACGGCAACATATAGTCCAGGATATGTTTAACAGGCCCACTACAGTTCTAGAACATCCTACTCGATCGTGAAGGTGAATGAAAACAACGCCAAGTTCTTTAGACGGATACCATGGCTTTTCATTATCGTGACCTTGCTACGGCAGTCGGACCGTGCAATGAATGGGTTGAATTGGCACACCACTTGCCATGAACATGTGCCGCCAAAACAGTATATAAGTAGAAGGTTTTGCTCGCTGCTTGAAATTGTATTCAGCAAGACAAGCATCAATTCAGCTACATCATAGCCTTCTTTTCCAAATCCCACAATCATCCAACCAAAATGAAGACTACTACTACTTTCCTTGCGACGTTGGCCATCCTCACTCCAACTGTGCTTGCTCGCTGCGAAGTTATATCGAATGGCAATGGTGTATCTTGTCCCACGGGTGTGAGTATCTATCTTGGTAGTGTTCTGAAACTAGACTTACAACCATGCTAGAACGCAGTTTATGTCGTGAGTATCATGACAACTTACAAATTACTAGCACTGAAACATAGCTTCACAGTGCGACATAGGAAGTACACCACCAAGAACGTTTAGTTGCTGTATGTATAATGATACGTAATCTAAATAACAAATGCTAACGAAGATGTGAAATTAGCCCCAATTCCTAACACTACGTCCTACTGCTGTCGTTAAAGGAGCTCAGAGGAGCTAGGACATGCCAGGAAGTCCTGGCTACTTGGAAATTCTTGTACTATAAGTCACTGGAGCGTATCGTGATATCTTCTTGTTGAATGTAGAGTATAGGTTATGGTACTTCACTGCTGTCTTCTACCGTGTGCTCGCCTTTGCCGCCAAGTTTGGCGCGACCGCGCAATGAAATGCTTATTGGAAACAAATAAACAGCAATCAAAACACAAGGAGCGTTATCTTTCATTAAGTCGATTTCATCAACGATTCGGAGTATGACTACAGTCCACAAACTACTCTCGGCACTAAACTATTATACAAAGTCTCAAAATTATCGCTAGTCCTTTGAGTACATGGAAGCACTCAATCCGCAGCGCGTCAGCAAAGATTACGAAAGAATCAGCTTCACATGCAAATACAACGTCAGGATCCGCGCCCTTCCGCACAACTAGGGTCAACCCTTGGCAGAATAAGAATACGTGAGACATTTCAATCACGCGTAAACTTAGTGTCAGGAATGATATGATCATTTGCTTGGTATAATCGCACAGAAACCCCTATTATGCCATGTACATCCTTTTGATCTTCTCACTCTACACAGGCAACAATAAGAGAGGTAGCAAGCGTACCATAGTTTCAGCAGCAACATACGAAATAATAACGCATCATCTGCAGAGACGACGACACAATCCAATAACGGCTCCACGAATCAAAATAGTAGGAGTACATAGGAAAGAAAAAAGGCACGGCCACAAGCACAAACAAACAAAACAGAAAACGAACACGTTGCCCAAAAACATTCACATTCGCGACTTCATTACCAATCGCACATTCCATCCATCCCTACGTCACCCAAATATCTACAAGGAAAGGCCTTTTTTTGACTAGTCACATCAACAACATCGACCATGGTATCTCTCATCCCCTCTCTGTCCGCGCCATCAACATACCCCTCTACTCCAACTAGCGAAAAAAACAATTACACAACAACAACAACAAAAAGCCAGCGATCAAGGAAGAGCGCTAGATTTATAGCGGAGGCGCGTTGGGATCCATCATGCACTGGTCAACACGCATAAGCTGCTTGCCAGTCTTCTTAGCAATCTGGATGAACTCCCTAAGGTAGCTGACGGTGCTGGGGTAAAGGTAGTGCAAGACGACGAGGTTACCGCCCTTGTTGACGTCACGCTGGAAGGCGACCTTCTGCTGCTCGGGGGTGTTGGTCTCAGCCCACAGCCAGTCCTCGACGTCAACGCTCCAGTTGACAATATGGGCATCGTTGCCGACGGCCTTTGTGAGGCGGGAGCGCATACGGGCACCTTCGTTACCGAAGGGTGGGCGGAAGTACTTGGATGTGAAGCCGTTGAATTGAGACTTCATGGCCTTGACGTCCTCGTTGTATTCCCAGTCGATGGAGGTGTAGTCGGGGAGACCCTCCATCTTGGGGTGAGTGAAGGAGTGGAGGGCGAGCTGGTGACCGGCGGCCATCATCTCCTTGTAGACGTTGGTCAGGTTGGTGGAGGCGTCAAGGAGAGGAGCTCCAACGGTGAAGAAGGTAACCTTGATGTTCTCCTCGCGGATGATCTTGAGGACTTCCTGAGCAAGGCTGGGCTGACCGTCATCAATGGCAAAGGCGAAGGAGTTGGGACGCTTGCAGGCAAAGACAAGGTTACCGGTCTCGTCCTTCTTGGGGATTGTGACACCGGATGGGATGGAAGAAACAATCTCAATGACGGAGAGAGTGACCGAATCCTTGGTGTGGAAACCCTTGAGCGCGAAGCCAATAACACGAGTGAGGTCGATCTTGAAGTGGTTGATGGGAATGTAGATGTGGCCGTTCTTGGCGTAACGTCCAGCCTCGGCAGAGTCCCAGGTCTCAGGGTAAGGAGCGATAGTGGTGTCACACTTGCTGTTGTGCTGCTGGAAAGCGACAGTAAAGTCAGTGGTACCAGAGTAGGCAATGTGGAGGTAGGAACCCTTGTACTTGGTGAAGTCGGAGCATCCGCTGGACACCTGGGTGTAGAAAGCGTAGTCGGCATCAGGCGAGGTAATGGTGAGCTTGTTGTTTGCGTATTTAAGAGTCATACCCTCGTCACCACCGTGCCAGTTGCCCATGGCGTTGCTGTTGGGGTTGGCGAACTTGTCGATTACGAGGTTGGTAGCAGAAGGGTTGGCGGGCGCAGGAACGGTGGCACTCGCACCAGGGTCAACAGCTGGAGGTGGTGGAACGTACTCTCCAGAGTTTCCACAGTAAAAGGCCATAGGACCGAAGGAAGTAGTACCGGTGAAGCCAGAGAAAAGGATGGTGGTCATCTTGGCAGTGTTCAGGCCCGAGAACTTGCTGAAGGGAATAGTGTAAAGCTTCTCAGTGCCATCAAAAGTCCAGCCAAGGTCCTTCGAGGAGGCATAGGTAGATTTAGCGTTGGTGGGGTCGCAGTTGTCGGAAGAGTCGAGCTGAACGTTGAGCGAAGCGCCAGCGGGAGCCTTGATGCGGAGAGAGATACCGTTGTATCCCTTGGCCTTCGCATCGACGCAAGGAAATTGGCTGTAAAAGTAGGAGTCGGCCTTGGGAACAAACTCAACGCGGTGGGTAGCGGGCTTTCCAACCGTGATGGAGTTCATGGTTGAGTCATCCGAGGTGGGGGAGCCCATGGAATTGTAGAACAAGAAAGTAAGACGAGACTGGGAGATCCAGTCATCAATCACCAATGGGGAGCAAGTACCAGTGGCGGTAGGGACTGCGGTGGTCTGCATGGTAGTGCGAGTTGCGGTGGTTGTTGGCTTGGTAGCCGAAGCTGAGGTGGGGCCTCCAGAAGAAGAACCGCATCCAAAAGCAACCTTGCTGATCTGCCATGTGAAAGAGGTGGAGGAGAAGCTGGACCAAACAAAACCAGTGATGGCATCGGCGTTGGCACCGGAGAACTGAGAAAGAGGGATGTTGATGGTCTGGGTATTTCCAGTCAATCCAGTAACAGAGACGTACTTGGATGTGTACGCGCTAGCGGAGCAGCTGGTCTTGGTCTGAATCTCCAAGATGGCAGAGCCGCCGGCAGGGCCCTTCATTTGGAAGCTGATAGAGTTGTATCCATTGGTGGAAGCAGCCTGGCATGGGAAAGTCTCGTAGAAGTAGGAGTCCGACTTGGGCTTGAAAGAGAGGACGCCATTGCTGGCGGAGATGCTGCTCATGGACTTATCATCTGCGTTTGTCAGCAAAATCTCACGGGTGACTACATAAAGACCACAAACCGCTCGTCCAAGAACCCAAGCTGTTCTGGTTGGAAGAGAACTTGGAGAAATCATCAATATTAAGGGGTGCGCTGCAAGCGGCGTTGACAGCGTGGGAAGCAAGCCCGGCCGCGAGGCCTATTAAGGTGGTGAGATACATATTAATTGGAAATTGAATGAGTGTGGTGCAGAAGCGAGTGTACGGAAGTCTATGACTTCCAAGCGTGATGAGCCTCGATGCCCTCGGTGTTCACAGTAGGGCCGGTGCGGGACAGGCAACAACTCGTAGAGGTCAGAATGTTGAGCAGAGAGACTCCTATAGATATATCTTCGGCTCCAACACATCGGTGTCAGGCATGACACGGGCGGAATGGGACTAGCCCGCTGGGCATGCAAGCCACTCCTCGGCAGCCCGGTCGCGCAGGAGCGGCACGAGCTATTTCAGGTGTTGTTTTTCTAGGCGAGTGAAGATCGCCGGTGCAGGTGGGCTCGTATGGGCATAGGCTGGTTGGTTATTTGGTTTGATGCGCGACTAGGGCACATGGATGGAGGCAGCGTTTCCTCGGCAGCTGTGGGGCACAGCATATGCGTGGTATGTATCCGATACGCCACCATGTTAAGGTGGTGGTGGGGATCCTTGTCGACGATGCCTCAACGGGGGACTTACAGGAGTCGGGACAGACGATACTCATCCTTCAACACGAGGTGGCTGAATGGGAAAGTGCTGCAAGGCAAGGGGCATGCGCTCAGGTTCTCTGCAGATTGCATGTCCTAGGTAGGATTGAGTTCAAAGATGGGCTGAAATTACTCTACTGGAGCCTCCGCAAGGAGTGACCCCTGCCGCACAAAAGTATCGCCCAATGCCACTTTCTAGTGGTGGAGAGAATACGGGCAGCGATACTTGGCTTTGTGAGAGGCGAGCGGGAATACTTGGCTTTGGCTGGTTAGCTGTAGGAGAAACAGCAGCGGAGTTTAGTTGGAGACAAAGGCATGCCGCCAGCCGGAAGCGAAAGGCGTCCAATGCCCCTGGGATCAAAGGAGTGGACAAGTCACGCTGGGCGCGATGACGCTTACGGCCCGCTAGTGAGAATTCTTCCTATTGTCTTTCGTATGTGGTCTCTGCATGTTGAAACGGCGCGGTGCCTGCAAAGCCAACGGTGCGGGTGCCGCTGGAGCAGTCAGTGGGCGCACGAATCGGGTCCGCACGAGAAAGGATGACTGGTGGTGTGACCAGCGGGTGAATGGCCCAGCGGGCACGGCGCATAGCGTATCGAGCGTTTTCCCGATGGAATTGCATCCACCTACGTATGGTGATGATGCTGTGAGTCGGAGCGCATGAACGGCGGAAATGAGCGGACGAGGAGCCAGAAAAACACAGTGCCAAGCCCAACAACTGTGCCCCTAACACGTCGATGTCTGATAACCTCGACGTGAAAACCGTCTGCTGTACGCGCTTTATTGCATATTTCAGACCTCTTTTGCCAGCCCGTCTTACTGCGTGCCCCCGCCAGAGCAATATCGAGTGCTGACGGTGCAATTTTCCCTCGGGGCCCCTGCCAAGGCGAGGCAACCGAAAAGCGCTTCCAGGCCGTGTCTGCATGTTTCGACCTTCTCCGCCACCCACCAAATACGGCTAGCACCTTGCCAAGACCATCTCGATATCAATCCCTCAATAGCGGCTGTGCTGGAGACAAGCCAGGGTGCGACTCGGGGCCATACGACTAGTAACAGATGCTTTTGCCAATACCCCCACCCATCCGCTTGCTTGTCCAACTTCGATCGCCAATCCATGGTTCGCATTCCCCAGACAACCTTCGTCATGCCGTCAAAACAACAGCAGCAACGTCTTTCTTTTGAGCCCTGCTGAGGGTTTCAAGCATCCAGTCGCAGTCCCAACGAAATTGGCATTCGTCACCAATCGTTGTGTACTTTTGCGTCTTTGCTCTCACGTGCCTATTTCTGACCGTGCTGGAAGTGCGAGTACGATGTGAATCACGCAAAGAAAAACTTGTTGCGTATGTCATAACCAACGTTTGAGATAACAGTAGAAACCACTGTCAATTCCATGCTAGGAGCAGGCATACTTTTTGCCAATAGAAGACACCACATGTCACCCCAAATGTGTTGACCCTGTCCTCACCCCTAAACAGCACGCCGACCGACGAGGAATTCTGACAACAAAACCAATACATCGAATCAACATGAACCACGAGAAGCGACTCAATATCGTTGTAATAATAAACGTATTACTCGTCAGCGCTATGTATTTCCCCGCCCTGCAGAAAAGTAAGCGCCAAGTATGCTTCTGATCAGGTGGCCCACGGGTCTGACGGAGCTGCCGAAATATTGTTTTCTACCACATAGGTTCTGAGAGCTCGAAAGCCCTGCATATGTAATAGTATTACGGGTCGACATTAAATGTACCGTAGACTGCCCGTGGAAAATTCTACGTTGTGGTTTTAACATGTGTCAGGCGGTGACATTGTTTGATTCTGACATGTGCTTGTTTGACCAAAATGGTTATATTACTGTGTCGTATATGCAGGGAGTCTATATCGTTTCCCCCCTTATGTTTGCATGTAATATTGATTTAAGACACGTAGGAGATATTTTTTTCAGAAGCCAATGGCCAATTCACATGCCAGGTCTGGCGGAGAATTGTATCCAACTCTGATGAGGACCTCACCAATCTGTACTTGAAACAGATCCAAGAACCATAGATGCGTAAGCTATGTAGAATTTCCCATGCATCTAGATCCAATGCAAGCAACGAAAATTCCAACTCTTCTTCGAAAACACTTTGCATGTTCATCCACCCAAAATGCAACTCCTCGGCTACTTCTCCTCTTTCACGCCATCAATCCAAATATCCACCATCTCATTGTAAAAGCACAAATGCCCCGCAATCGGCGCACTCTCAATGGTCGGATACCTATAATACCATACCACATTTCTCCAAGTTTTCCCATTCACAGTAACGTCGTAGTACTCCGCCTGTCCTTTATACGGACACCTCGTCAACATATCACCTGGGGTAAAATACTCCCAATTGATGCAAGTCGGCGGCAGATAATATCTCGTCCTGAGCGTAGTTTCAAGCAAGAAGAAAGCGTTTGAAGTCTCGGCCAACGTAACACCATCAACAGCTACTTTGACATTTCGAGAAGACGGTAAAATGTCGATGCGCTTGTAGGGATCCTTCGGGTGCACGTATATCGGCGTGTCTTCTTCGAACCACTGGTCCATAGCTCGAAAATCGACTTTTACGAGATCTTTGAGCACGCCGGTGTGGAAAAGAAGTATCCGGTTGCTCATGCGGTTGCCGACGGTCAGTGTGCCCAGGTGCGCGGCGCCGTCTGTGTCTTCTACGACGTCTGTCTGGGCTAGCTTTGCATCTTTTGTGAAACATGATTTGGGCACGAAGAACCTTATTATTGTAAGCACCCTGGTTTTTGAATTCAAGAGAGAAAGCTGCCAGGTACGTACTGCGGATAACGGAGCTCAACCTCCCAAACGTGCTGGGCGTTGGTGGTATCAAAGGCGTATTTGCCGTTGAAAAGGCCCCGTACCCGGCGGGCCGTAGGCTCGATTCTGCATGGTCCGTCGCGAACCAGCTTTTGGGCTAGTTTTACGAGACTGTAATCCTTAGACTGACTAGTACAAATGAATCAAATGTATGCTTGAGCTTACTCGGCAGTATAAGCCATCTTTGTCTAGAGTTTCGAGATTAGGGCGTTTTGTATAATCTGGAATTGTTTCGTGTAAGAAGATGAGATAGCGCTGCGGTGTTTATGGATTGAGATACAATGTCATGATGTATGACATTGGAGCGGGGTGGCAGGAATAGCCGAGTGCTTACAAACATAGCAATACACCGCGCACATTGGCATTGACACTTCACACCTATGACTATTTTACTAGGATATGATTCCTGCAGAATCAGTGGTTTCTATTGGTGACACTAGAAAAGGCCTCAAAGACCTCTAGGTGACCGGTGATGCAAGCGACGCATCCCCTACTTTTAGTCGTACATACGTTTTCCCTATGCCACGCGTACTAGGCTAAAGATTCATTCGGGATCATGGGATCCTTGCATGCCCTGTAAATCACCCACAATTGTGGGAACCCTGTTTTGTTTCACTTAGAGAAAACCACAGCGACACCTGGTTATTATAGTAACATGTTTGAAGTTTCCCCGGGGTGCGGCTTAATGGCGACTATACTGCTTATGCTTTGTCTTGCTTGCCAGATATAGATTGGATACATCAAAACAACGGAATTTACCAGGCTCTTCGCATCGGTGACATCAAGGGAGCTTTCTGCTTATTACGATAGATGAATTGTTGCCGTAGGGGAAAATGCCAGTAAGGGAGGTCATGTTTTAGAGGTACAAAGTTTCTTGGTAACGCGTACTACCTGTATGGAGCCATATGGTTTCATTGTATAGGCAAAAAATTGCACACCTTACGTACCACTTGCAGTACCCATGACCGTGAGCTTCGCTCTACCAAAGATACTTTTCACATAGACGTGTAAGCATTCTTTAGCTGCAGGATTCTACGCGTTCACATTATCATCGCCATTGTCCACTGTGAACACTAAAGCAAAACGAATTAGTTGATCTTGTATTGGTGGACCAATCGTGAGTGAGAAGCTTCATTTAAAATAGCACCTTGAACACACGTTGGTCAAGGACATGGAAAGGCGGCTCATTTGAGTTTCGACAGTGTTTTCGATTCTGCAGAATATCGAATACCGTATCATCATGGCTGATTGACTTACTGCACGATTTGGTAAAATCTTAGTTCTGCAAAAAAGAAGAAAAGATGGACGTATGGAAAAAGCAGAAAATTGTACACAATCAAGTTTTTATAAATCGAGCCATTGTGATTAGCCCACAGAGAGGCGGTTAGTTTCTGATTGGTGATCTCTAGATCATAGCGATGCTTTGCAGAATTCCTCTTAGAACAAGGCATAGAAATGTTAAAACCGGTTGGTAGGGTAGACAAGTTGGCATGGTTGAGGAGGCTGGGGTAACGAAAACATGGTCAAGTAAGCGGCATGGCGCAACTAGACAGGTCCTGTCAGCACAATTTAGCATAGCTTACCAATTGCAGCGCTTGGTTCAGTGTTGGTATCTTGACGCTGGGAAGAGACTTACGCAGAGCTATGCCCAAGCACTTTGCATGCTGCACTCGTGACCAAGACGATCATGAACAATGGCACTCTTTGTCTATCAACGGCGCACCGCATCGGACCGTTTTCCATGAGGAAGGCGATATAAATAGGAATACACTAACCATGGATCTCTGAACCACCCCCAGTAGGACCCGCCATCATCATGCTTTTCTATCATGATCTACGTAGCATTCCAACTTGCCATCGTCGCCTGCTGTCAAGAGAGATGACTGTTATTTAGAAAAGAATTAACTTCTTGCACATATCATCTTTACACCGAAATAACCTGGTCAAGAGTGTGAAGAAACCCCGCGCGAGAAAGTGCAGGCTGTTGGCATTGATATTGGATGACGCTAGTGCACATGGGGAAGACGCTAGCACCGGCGACCTTACCATACCGAGACTAGCGCCTTCGCGTGTTGGGAGTGCCAGCCAGATTCAGGGAGCCGGGCTGGACTCGCGCAGAGCGACGACGGGCGGGCCAATGCGACTCCATCGCCGCCTACACCACCACTCCCACCTCCCCAGATCAAAGGGCTGTCCAATGTGTCACGGCGACGTCGCCCGCCAATCCAGCGCTCCCCCTACGTCGTGATTCCGACACCCTTCTCCTTTCCCTCCCATATCCTCCCTACCCCACGCCCACCGTTGCCTGGGGCCACAGCGACCACAGGATGCTAAGAGCCATTGCTGGCCGCCTGACGCGACGGCCATGGAGATTCGTCTTTCCGGGCCTCCTGTTCTTCCTCTTCTTTTACTCGCTTTCACACCGCACAGGGTCGCGTTCACAAGGGCCGGCACGCAAGGCCAAGACCAAATCCTTCTTCCCGCCGCTGGAGACCAAGGCCGCCAATTCCATTGAGCTCGACTACTGCAAGAACTTCCCGACGAAGCTGCTCGAAGAGGTACAGGTTGTACTCAAAGTTGCATCCGATGGCGCACACGAAACCAAGGCACATCTCAGCACGGTATCGAGTTGCATCACCAATCTGATCATAGTTGGCGACAAAGACGAGCGGTTAGGCGACCGACAGGTCATCGATATTCTGGCAGAGTTGCCCAAGAGCTACCAGAAGGACAACCTCGACTTTCAGGTGTATGTCGACCAGAAAAAGGCACACGAGGGAGGCGAGACGGTCAAGGGACAACAGAGGTCGTTCAAGCTTGATCGCTTCAAGTACCTGCCCATGGTGGACAAGGCCTACATTTCCAACCCAACGGCCAAGTGGTTCGTCTTTGTGGAATCGGACGTTTACATCTTCTGGGACACACTTTTCCGGCTGCTGAGCCAGCTGGATCCTTCTGAGCCCCATTACATGGGCGAGCCACACAAGCCTGTCCCTGAGGGCCGACAGTTCGCCTATGGCGGTGCAGGCATCGTCCTCTCACAAGGTCTGATGAAGAAGCTTATCCCTGCCAAGACGGTGGGATCGACAGAAATTCCACGTGAAAACCGCCTTGCCGTGCGTTACGAGAGCTGGGTCAAGGAAGAACAGCGTGGCGACGCTGTCCTTGCTTATGCGATCCAAAACGCGACAGGACACACTGTAGAGAACATGCACCCCACCTTTGCAAGC
Organism: Exserohilum rostratum; assembly: GCA_026367775.1. Classification (NCBI taxonomy): domain Eukaryota; kingdom Fungi; phylum Ascomycota; class Dothideomycetes; order Pleosporales; family Pleosporaceae; genus Exserohilum; species Exserohilum rostratum. The sequence continues at coordinate 197,064 of CP111157.1, forward strand.
TACGAGATCAAGGATGTCGCCACTACCAAGGAAAGGTGGTGCATCCCCATGCTTTCGCTGCACCAAGTCAAGCCTCAGCAAATGGAGGATCTCTGGAAGTGGGAGAGAACGCGACCGTACAACACTGTGAGTTTTGAATGACGTATGCGTGGCAGCACTTGACTAATACGCTGCACCCAGAACCCCTTTACCTACTCGTCGTTCCTCTCATACACGCACTCGTTCCTCTCACAGGGCCCGAGCCGCGAATGGTGGGACAACCTTTCACAGGCCCCTGTGCCCAATGACCGCCCCGCGCACCACAACGCCGGCTCGTGTGGTTCCGAATGCGCCGCCGACAACAACTGTCTACAGTGGTCGTATTCCCAGACCGTGTGTCGCCACGCAGACTACATCAAACTAGGCAATGCCGTGGATAGAAATAATGGTGATCAGGGAGAGTTTCACAGCGGCTGGGATACGGGAAAGCTACGGGCAATGGGATTTGGAGTCGAGGCAGAGAACGGGCAAAGAGAGTTTTACGCAGGCTGTGTGGAAGCCACCTGGCTCACTCCGCAGGCGGGGTAAAGTCTGCGACAGGAACGTACCTGAGGCAAACATGTCACTCAAGCCTTGTATAGGGAGGCGTTGCGGTTGCTTGTCACCACGTTCATGCATGGCGTTTTAGGTTGGCACATTATTCGGCGACGCGGAGCATCGGGGAAAGCGCGTTGACGGCACGAGATATGGCACACAATTGGAATACTGTAAGCACAGCAAGCGGGAAGAGGGGTGGAAGCGCTGGAGATTGAGCATGGCGGTGTTGAATATCTAATGCACATAGCTTGAGCATATTTGGCTTGGCGCAATCTGAGATCTGCACTTGTTGGAATGACACGGAACAAGAGAATACATACTAGTACAAGAGCACTCCACCGCGCCTCCACTGATATCGGGTCGATGCCTGTTGTTAGAACGGTCACTGAAGGCTGCGGATCGCGCGTCGTGTGATACAGTCGACACGGCAAGCTGCGACGTGTTAGCACCGGAGCAGTCGGGCCTCTTGTACTGTATACACCCCGCGGGCTGGAAATGTCAGACGGCTCCAGAGGCTCTCAGTTCCTAGGGCTGTGTGCGTAGCGATTCCCCTGCAAACCTTACGATTGACGCCGGCAGTCCCTGCGGAAGTCTGCTGTCGGCGTGCCCTCCACCGCTTGTTAGCTACTACAAGAGCAATGGGCTCGGTCGCGTTCGCGGCCCTTGCAGGTCTTGGCAGCACTGGCGTGTTCGACGGTCTTATTCGGTGGTTTTTTGCACAATTCAGGTACTTGTACTTACGCCCAGAACGAGGAACACTCCGACGTGACCAATGACAAAAAGCGGCGGCCAAGGCGAGCATACGACGAAATTAAATAAAAGGATTCTAGTCGATATAGCCATGACCTCACCAGAATAGTAATCGGGACGATGACGAACATCAAACGCAAACCTTATAATTACCTGACGGCAATTCTGTCGCCTTAGCGCCTTCGAGAACGTGAAATCGTAGGTGCGCTGACCGGGTTCGAGTAGGCCGGGACGCCGGACCGCCCGTTGGGTGCTCGTCGAGCCGTCCATTTTACCCCATCATCCAGTGGTAGGCCGCCTCATAGAGGAATGATAGTCCTGCCCTATATTAATGCGGCCTTATTCCGATCACTCCGGACCTACTGTGGACTGCTTCGAGTGCGTAGTCTCGATAATTTCATTGGCGGCACGAGACGTCCAGTGCTCTTTTTTTTTTTCGCGTAGAGGGAGGGTACTTTTCATCTATGATTTCGGCGCGGGAAAAAGGCCGCGTGGAAACAAGCAGTGCTTACATGCAATCTATATGGCCTTGATAGTATGAAACGGGCATGGCTAGTAGTTCACTAGGTACCCCAACAACCTGTATAAAGAGGAGCTCGGCCTTCTGTAACTGTTTCGCAGCTCCAACCGCACCCACATTCTTTTCGATACATACCTCTAGTTGCAACAATTCATAATGTTCACCCAGACACTCTTTTCTGCAATCCTCCTGGCCTCCAGCGCCCTCGCTGTGCCACACTACCGCCCCAGTGCCAAGGGCCAGGGCGCAACCCCCAAATGCCCTATCGTCTTCGATGGCCGTGTCCCTCTTAACCTGAGCGCTACCGACTTGGACACCGAGGCCACCAACACCATCTTCAACCCCAAGTTCGTCAAGGGCAACAACCTGACCTGGTCTCAAATCGTCAAGTTCCCTCAGGGTGCTTCTCGCTTCGACGGCGACAAGTTCAAGCCCATCGAGGTCACCCTCTCCGATGAGTCCATCTTCATGAAGCAGTTTGGCTTCCGTCGCGCCGAGCTCCAGTTCCTCAAGGACGCTGCCGATGGCGAGGGTGGCAAGGGCGTCAAGACTCTCCACTGGAGTGTCATGCAGGACAAGAACAGGCCCTTGAACTTCACCCACGAGTACCTCAACGTCTGGCACGAGGCTGCTGATTTCAGCAGCAACCAGATCCAGTTCCAGACTGGTACTCTGATTGGCAAGAACGAGACCGACCCCAAGACCTTCAGGATCCTCAACCGCAAGAACGAGCAGATCTGGTCTGTCCCTGTTAGCTTCAGCGGCTGGCAAAACTTTGCTGCTACTCTTGACTACACCAACAAGTAGGTTTCTCTGATATCTGAGTTTTTGCACCAATACTAACAAATGCCACAGCCAAGTCACTCTCTTCTACAGCCAGGGCAAGGCTCCTCTCGCCAAGGTTGCTGGACCCATGTCCCAGGACCTCTCCGGCGGCGGCCAGTACCACATGGGTATCCTCAAGAAGCCCACTGGTACTTCTGACGTTGTCAACTCTGGTTTCCAGGAGGCCAACCTTAACGAGGGCCAGATCTACGGTGGTCTCTTCCTTGAGGACTCCACTGGTGGCTGCGTCTCTCTCTAGAAAACTCGCCAACTGGGTGCAGGCTGGACCTTGGGTGCTTGGAGCTGATGTTGCTACTATGTTATGAAGGTACATATGTATGACTAGCATGCATGACTCTTCATGCGTGCTGGGGAAAGCTGGAATAGAACCATTGTGTGTTTTTGACTTTGCATTCCATGTACATGGGTTACCATCTTTTTTTTTTTACTCTTCTTCTACATCTCAATGAGACGTTACTTGTGCGGTTTCACCTTATTCGCCCGTCCGCTCGTGCCTCGTGTGTAACAGCCGAAAGTTTGTTGATCCCAGGCAGAGCAATGCCAGGATGGCATTGCTCAGGCCGCCCTGTGGTGATGTGATAATGCCCTGTAGCGGGACGAGTGATAGCCGTGTGAACCAGATGCGCGGATTGGACCCTGGCATTAGCGTGCTCAATGCGCGGTGTAGTAAGATGACAGCCAGTCGCATGATGATCACTACGACGAGGATTATGCGACTGTCAGATTCGATCGACGCGATCAAGTGCCGTCATAGTGAGACGGCACTGGCCTGCCTAACTGGGGCTAGCGCGGGTCGCTGGTGGGATGATGGCATCACTCTGGTCTGGTCTGGTCTAGCTAGCTAGTCTATCAGCGTGACTCCACCGCGACCAGCGTTCAAAATGTACCCTCCTCCACTAAACGGTCGCAACCTTTACTTTACACGCCGCTCTGGGACTCATAATGGCTGACGCACAGAATCTCGCACCGTCGATTGACGTGAAAAATCTCAGCTATGCGTTTCCCGACGGCTCGAGCGGGCTGAAGGAGGTGTTTCTGGATTTGCCTCCGGGCAGCAGGACACTCCTCATTGGAGGTATGCAAAAGCACATTTCTCCATGGGAGCGACAATGCTAATATGACATAGCCAACGGCGCGGGTAAAACCACGCTGCTGCGTCTCCTCTCTGGCAAACGCATGGCTCCTGCCGGTACCGTCCACATTTCCGGCATCGACCCGTTTAAGATGGGTCTGGAGGGTGTGACATATCTTGGCCTCGAATGGGTGCTCAACCCCATTGTCCGCACAGATATTGACGTTCCTACGCTGCTGTCCTCTGTCGGCGGCGACCACTACGCTGAACGTCGCGACGAACTCATTCGAATTCTCGATATCGACCTTAGCTGGCGCATGCACGCGGTGTCGGATGGAGAGAGGCGTCGCGTGCAGCTCGCCATGGGTCTGCTGAGGCCGTGGACAATTCTGCTGCTGGATGAAATCACCGTCGATCTCGATCTGCTCTCGCGCAGCAACTTTCTCAACTTTTTGAAGAAAGAGACGCAGGAGCGGCCTTGCACTATTGTGTATGCTACGCATATCCTGGATAACCTGGCGACCTGGCCTACGCACCTTGTACACATGAGTCTGGGCAAAGTCAAGAAGTGGGGCAGCGTAGAAGAGATGAACGTCAAGGTTGAAGCGGGTGACAGGCCGTACACTGGAAACAGTGAGCTAGGCGAGCTGGTGCTGAAGTGGCTTCAAGAGGATCTTGACGAGAGAGGACCAAGAAATGGCAAGGGAGAAGGCATGAGCTATCAGAACCTGGAAGGCAAGGGTGGATATGGTGCTGAGAAGAGGGTGGAGAACTAGACGACGGAAACAAACAAAAGTGCTATACGGCGGGTTTCAACAATGCCCGTTTGTGGAGCTTCAGTAGGCGTTTGGGCGGAACTCAACGACGATACCCCATTTCCATACTTCAACATGGGTCAGGCTGGTAGCAGGATGGCTTTTGTACATCTTGTTGTTTGCATTGCTGTTTAAACACACGGCATATGCCACTGTTAGTCTATGTACTAAATACCGCATAAACAAAAATGCAGTATTGATATGTTCCAAACTTAGAGCCAAGATGTTATACACATCTAGTGAAGCGAAGAATCAACCGCGAAACAGCAGACCATGTGCCGCGCTAGCATCAACCCGGAAAAGCGCAGTCCCCCGCATCCAGCCTAACGAGCATTTTCGGCTCCTACGCCACATCCTCTTCCATCAACTACTATATTTTTTGTTTGTATGCCTGCATGCTGCGAGTCATCCGCGCATTCAGTTCATGCACGATGGCGCCAGCGCCGCTTAAACCTCTAGTCACCGTCGTAGGTGCGACAGGCACGGGCAAATCAGATGTAACACAAAACAACGAAAAAAAGATAGTCCGAGTCATGCATACTGATCACAGTCAGAAACATAGCTAGCTGTTGAGCTTGCACGAAAGTTTAATGGCGAAATCATTAATGGTGATGCTATGCAGTTGTATCGCGGGTTACCTATTATCACCAATAAGATTACGCAGGATGAGGCAAAGGGCATCCCGCATCACCTATTAGGCCGCATTGGCCTGCAAGAAGAGACGTGGACGGTGGGCAAGTTTGTCGGCGAGACGCTAGGCATAGTATGAATCCTTGATTGTTTAACATGGAAAGCGGACTGACGATGTCAGATTGAAGAGATCCGGAGTCGAGGCAAGTTGCCGATTCTCGTTGGGGGGACGCATTACTACACGCAGTCGCTATTGTTCCAGGATGCGCTTGCCGATGAGCCTGCACTGCATCTGGATGAAAACAGTGAGAAACTGCCGTTTTTGGAGGAGCCGACTGAGGTGCTCCTTGAGAAGCTAAAGGAAGTCGATCCCGTTATGGCGGAGAGATGGCATCCGAATGAGCGTAGGAAGATTCAGCGATCGCTGGAGATTTTTCTAAGGACTGGGAGACCGGCGTCACAGTTGTATAGTGAGCAGCGGTCTAAACGCCAGTCGTCTCCTTCGGGAGATGGTCCGAAAGATGCGGGGAACTCCAGCCTTCGCTTTGAGACGCTGGTGTTTTGGGTGCATGCGGATAAAGACGTTTTGCATCGGCGCCTTGATGGGCGTGTAGACAAGATGCTGGCGAAAGGATTGCTGTCGGAAGTAGAAGAGTTAGGAAATTTCCGCCAGCAGTATGAAGCTGAGACTGGAACTCGCATAGATCAGAGCCGCGGCATCTGGGTATCTATAGGATACAAGGAGTTCTTAGACTATCAGCATGCGTTGGAAGAGGGAACAAAGCCAGCTGAAGAGCTAGAGAAACTTAAGAAGGCGGCCATTGAGAAGACGCAAGCTGCGACGCGCCAGTACGCCAATCGTCAGATCAAGTGGATTCGCATCAAGCTGCTTAATGCTCTGCTGGGTGCAGGACAAAAGGGCAACACTTTCCTGGTCGATGGGTCTGATATTTCCAAATGGGATACCGACATTGTGCAGCCTGCAACGTCGATCACTGAACAGTTTCTCGCTGGCGAGTCTCTTCCGGAACCTTCATCACTTTCATCCGCCGCAGCAGAGATGCTCACGCCGAAACGGGAGTATGACCTCGGGCAACGGCCAGATCTTTGGCAGAAGAAAGTGTGTGAGACGTGTGGAACGGTTGCTGTTACCGAGAATGATTGGACTTTACACGTCAAGAGCCGTGCACATCGACGAGCAGTGGGCGCGAAAAAGAAACAAGAAAATACACGGGATCCAGCCAAGAAAAATCTCAAAGCTGCTCAGTCGGACGTCGTCGATGTGCTGGAGAACTATCTGGAAAGCTTCCCGGAGGAAAAGACCTCGGAATGAGGCCAGCCCGCAGTGGCGTGAACCTATTCACCAGCCGCCACCCCTTGCATACTGAATACAAGGCCTACAATAAAAAGTCTCCGAGCTAGGCACAACGCCATTTCCACCTTACGACACTCGAACCAGCCTTCGACTAAGTCTTGGTGGGATTACCCGATTGGGACTTGAATAGCTGTCTGGGCAAAAGAAAGAGGTTTAGCGCCTTTGGCCGCCATCACAACTACGCAATGTGCACTTCTCGAGGGCGGCGTCATATAAGAGTCGGGATGAAAGCTTGAGTTTCCAACTACCCTAATCCCTCGATTTCAGAGGCGCAACTACACTCCATCTTACCATGTCGTTGTTGTATTCCAAGGTGAGCAGCGAGAGCTCCCGAGATGACTCGATTGAGGAGCAACAGACTGTTCGCAAAACTAGTCGTTGGAGGCGGGTAATGGGAAAGTTGCAGCTTTTACGTTGGCCTGTCACGTTTTTCTTGCTTGTCGCTATTTTGTTTTGCGAATTGTCTATTCTTCGTTATCAGCCGAGTAAACCGCAGCCAGGAAGGGATATCAATGGTCTGCTTCCAGAATGTAAGTATGGTAGCATACTCCTAGGATAAATAAGGATGTATAAGTGTGTGTTAGCTAACACGTATGCAGTCTCAATGGAAAAGAAAGTCTTCCTCAACGACAAAAGATATGCCTCCGACCACCGCACCACCGAATCCCTCAACGCCACCATGCGTGAATGGGATGACCTTGTTCCCTGTAAGTATCCCACCCTCTCCAGTAAACAATTGTTTCATTTCTAACCCCAAACCCATCCAGTCGGCGGCGGCTTCCTCGACGTCCCAGACTACACCTCTTACAACCTCCCCCCACCAATGCACTTCCCCAACATCCCCGGCAAACAAGTCTACTCACTCGCCATCTTCCACCAACTCCACTGCCTGATGCACATCTCCGATTTCATGGACAAACTCGTCCTCAAAATTCGCAACCGTGACTTCTCACTTGACGAGAATATCCTGTGGCACAATGACCATTGTTTCAATTACCTTAGGCATACCATCATGTGCTTTGGGGATACGACGTTAGAGGGGCAGACGCAGACGCCTGGGTTGGAAAATGTGCCTGGGACGGATGGAACGGGGGCGACGCATGTGTGTAGGAATTTTGAGGAGATTAGGGCGTTTGCTGACAAGATGAAGTTGTCAGAGAAGAAAGAGCATTTGTAATTTAGCGTTGGGGATGTGGAGAGGGGTGATGAGATTTTGTTTGGGAGTATGACGGTGGGTTTGTTGCGCGATGTTTGTATATGACCGTATGAGGTTTTGTAATGTTTGAATTGAACGAATGTTGTATGTATGCATTTATTCCTGTTTGAAGACTTTAAGTAAGTTGATTTTGCCATCCTTGCTGCTGTGTTTCTGTTTAGAAAAGGATTTCTAGGCCACTCGTATCACGAGCGATCTGATACAATCAAAAGGTCTCAGAAGAATACCTTATTGGTGGGTATGACATTGTCGAATGCACCTAGTTTATTTACACTTTGATCAATCAGTCTGGCCTAGAACACACTCTTCACATCCAAACCCAAACCATGCCAAGCTACCAACACAACCCACATTTATTCCATCGAAGGCGGTGTAAGCAATCCCCCCTCAACCACCCACGTCTGCCCGCCCTCCATCCTCCCCTCCCCCTCTTCCAAGAAAAACCTCACCACCACCTCCGCCGCCTCCCCTGCATCATCATCCCTATCAATCGCCTCCAGCACCTCCTCCAACGCCTTAGGTTCCCAATCCTTGAAAAAATGCTTGATAGTCTCACTATTCACAAACCGGTCAAACTCAAAGTGGCCCTGGAACGTGAGTACGCGACCAGGCTCGTACACTCCCTGTACTGCACAGTGCGATGTCTTTCCTACCGTCATCCAAGAAGGTGGGAGGCTGGATGTAGAGGGAACAACGACATGATCGTGATGTACGAATTGTAGACGTAATTTTCCCTTCTCTACACATCCTCCTTCCTTTCCTTCTCCCATCTCTTTACAGAATCGGCGTTGAAACCCATCATGTAATTCCACTTCCTTGACACCAAGTTCCCAGCCTTTGGCATCTTTTTCTACTTTAACGCCGTACTTGGAAAGAAGTGCATGGCAGAGTACTTGGTGGCCGAAACAGCTTCCAAAGATTTTGACACGAGGCTCGTCTTCATATGTTTGTTGGATCCATGAAATGAGTTTTTTGATCCAGGCTTCTTCGTCGTAGGCGGAGCTTGCGGAACCAGAGATTACGATTGCGTCGAAGGCAGATAGTGAGGAGGGGTATTCGTTTTTTGTAACGTCAAAGTCTGTGGATTCGATTTTGATAGTACAGTTTGGATCATTTTCGTCTTCTGGTGGTGGCGATGACGATGATGGAGATTTTGTGGCGATGTTGCTGGCAGCGGTAGATAGCAAGTCGTGGAAGATGCGGCCATAGGTGGGGGCGCGCTGGGCGTAGACGGCTGGGACCGGTACGTCGGCGTTTAGCATGCAGATGCGGAGGGTTCTTGGTGATGATGTTGGTGCCATGATGTAAGTAAGACAAACAAACAAAAAAATGAAAAGAGTGGGAAAATGCTCTTCTCGGACTGGAAGAATAATAGATGTAACGTTAGAGATAATCCACTTATTGCGCCCTATGATATATACATGGCCATTCCGATCGCCCGAATTCGGCGGCGCCCACGTGATAGCCGCCGATAAGCGCTCCCTGCAAGTAGGTTTGTGTGTCATATCGCAGATATGACCCTCTATCTTCGATATTCTACAAGTCCAGTTTTCAATGAATGAAGGCGTCTTTGAGATATCCCAAAGGTGAAACTTTAATAATCACGTTTTCTTATCATAAAAATCATGTCCATCGCGATATGTGATTGTGATTGATACAGAGACGTGAGAAGAGTGACTCTGTCTCCTCCAACAAGAGTGGTTCTATTGCTTCTGCTTACATATTTGTACTTCTTGAAACTATTTACATAATTTATTGCCCTGGCATACCTTGGAGAGTTCATTCGTGCACGGAACTCGGAAATACTTGCCACTCCTGTCGTGGGTGAGGGGTATCACGGCCCATTACGTACGTATCGGGAGGGCCCACCAACTTGCTTGATGGCAAACATTGTAATCCAATGCGGAGCGGATTCTTGCCAACTACTTTGGGCTGGTGCATGACGATTGGAGTCTAGATTACAGATACTACGTACGGTCCATTCGGTTGAGAACTACCCACAGCTGGGCAATGTAAGAGACACTTGTATAGACTAATTCGAGGTTGAGTTAATTACAAGAGATCCTTTCGTAGTTATTGCAGACATTTTGCAGATGAAATCTTCAAATTCAGTCTAAGCTCTCACCATCCATTCTCACGCGCGAGAATATCCCATCCAACAAGCCGCCACACCTCTTCTTTGTACCACGTCTCAACATCTTCATCCTCCATCTTGGCAACATTCTGCAACGTACCCAGTCGCATCTGTGGCATGGGCTTGGTGAGAACATCTAGAAATTCGTCGGTGGAATCGTATCCGTACATGCATGCAATAAGAGTACGCTGCAAACGGTCTTTGGCAAGCGGGCTTAGACGTGCTCTAGAAGTAGTAGTAATGGCTTTGATACTCAGCGTGCGGGAAGCTCGAGTCGGTACTTGAGGTGTCCGGGCATTTTGTGAGTTCATGTGATTTGGCGCAAGGCCCATTGCACGCTCGAGGATTAAAATGAGTGCTCTAGCTTCCAGACGCATGGCCAGAGCATCGCAGTCACACTTGAAGATTCCAGCTGCATCTTCTGCTTGAGGAATCGGCAATATATTTCTCTCGATAGAAGGGGTTCGGTGCTGTCCAAAGGTTGAGTAGTATAGTCGTCTGCCGACACGCTCAAATAGGATAAAGACAAAACCGTCGAATATCTTCTGATGGAGGCTATCATTCTTTTCCAGTAGGCCGAGGAAACTGATTAGAAGATGAGCAACCGCTCTAGCCGGAGCAGACTCCTTGACAGTATTTGAGGATGCCTTTGGTTTACTCTTCTTCGGTGCAGGCGGTTGCGAGAGAACGCTTTTGGCAGTTTGTTCAGCGGATGTCTCTATAGCACTGAGCGCCATTTTGAACATTTCTGCAAGTCCACAAACAATTAAACTTTCCAATCTCCTGTCAGATTCCGGCTTCGCAAGTTTGTCTGCCCCAACTAATATCGACATGAAAGTCCTTGCACACACTGAGAGTGCATTTGCAAAGTCGGACTTGTCTTTGTCCAAGGAAGTCGCTCCAGAATTTTTGTGTCCCTGACGTGAGAGAGATTCATAGTTCCGCGCGACAAGAAATATGATCTTGCCCATGGCCGAGGCGCTGCGAACGAGGTTTGTACAGAGTATGTTGGTGTCAGGATCGGTGGCTCTGCATAAGGAGTGAACGTTGAACAAGGCCTCCACAAGGGCAATACCATCTTTCCCCAGAGCCTCTAAGAAATCCAAGTCGTTATCAACTGTTTCTTGTGCGGAAACAACCGGGTCCAGGGCTCGTTTTGTCTGCCTTGGTCGCTTCAAATCTCTCGCTGGTGATTCTGTCTGGGCACGCACACTAGCATCGACATTTACCATGGTACTAGATAAAGATGATAGCAGCTTGTTCGAGCGTTCAAGTTTCACATTGACATTGGCTAGTCGGTCCCGTTCGTCTTCTGCATGCTTGCATCGCTCCTTCCAATATGCGACTTGGTCGACGTAGCAACCTAGATTCGCTCTCTCGAAAGGGTCCTGGCCACGCTTGATGTGAGCCCGCAGCTGTATCATGTGGTCTACTGTTGTTAGCTACTATCAGATGAACTTGATATGTATGGACCGACCTCGCAGTTTTGTCCCAGAGGGTTTGCTTCGAATGATGGCAATAGCAAGAGCCATTTGCTGCTGTGAAGGCAGCGAGGATGAAGGAAAAACAAGCGCACTCGGAGGCATTAGTAACTTTGTGCTAAAGATGGCGACACTGCAATCGAAATAAATGGAGTCGAAGATGATGGCATACAAGAGGAAACGATGATGCAAGGACGATGTGTCGTTTGGAGTAGATTTTGAAAGATTTCGTAGTTAGTGATGTCGGCACTGCCGGATTGAGATGGTAGTTGAGAGATGACAGGAAGGAGCCACCAAGCGCCCACACATGCCTTGTTACTTGAACAAGCACGAACAGCCATGACTATCCATCACTGCATATGCAATAGTACAATGCGTCACGGTACTACATAATGTACATAAGAATTTATATCATACACATGCTCTTTCGGCTCGGAGCTCGCTCATCGCATGCGTTCTGTCCGCCTCTTGTACGGCAACGGCTCGACCTTCTTCCTCTTGAATTCCACGTTGATCTGGCTCTTCAGGCCAGCGCGCTCCATGACGCCTGCCATGCTCTCATCCCACTTGGTCCTGAAAAGCGTGGCAGTAATCGGCTTCAGCTTGTTTGTATCGACAAAACTGCGCAGGTTGAAGCCCATGCGCTTGGTTTTGTTGAACTTGGTAACATCGAGTGGCTGACCAGCATTCTGCTCCAGAACGAAAATGCCCAGGCGATGATATGGGGCGCCCTTGTGAGCCCAGGGAGCAATCCAGGGAAGCGCAATCTTCTTAGCGCTTGGGTCCTCCATCTTCTGGTCTTCCTGGGCAATACGCTGAAGAGGTATGGATGTGTTGTTGGGGGAGATGGGAATGTTGGAGGCAATCAGGTGGCATCGGTAGGTAAAGCCGTCAGTCTCTGGGACAGGCACATCCGCGTCTACTACGACTACTGTGACAAGCTTTTCTCCAGGAGTGAATGTCTGCACATTGAGTCTGGGCAGCTTCTCGCTAATGGCAGAGTCGACAAACTCGCCTGGTGGGACCGTCTTCCTTCCGAATCCAAGGTCAATGTCTGCTACGAGGTCGAGGGATGGAAGAAGATCTGGAACAAGGGCCATTTGCGTAATACGCTGCTCCAGGACGAGGCGCTTGTACTGTCGCCACTTTTTGTCGGCAAGATAGCGATAGATGGGCTTGTTCATGTCGCCTTCCAATGGTCAGTCAAGTACAGAAAATTGAGACACACAACGTACCCTGTCCATCCTCAAACCTCTTCTTCACCACTGGGTCGTTGATGTCGGCCAAAATGATCAATTCATTCAGATGTTCTCTCATGCTTCGTAGCCTGTGCTCTTTGGCCGCAGGGCCACCACTAACACTGGGATCCTGGGCCATCAAGTTCTTGATGCGCAGCTGCTGCGTCTCAATTTCCTTGATCTTCTCCTGTCGGTCCTCCAGCAAGAATTTCCTGGCCTCCTGAAAACATTGGTACGGCAGCTGTTCAAAGGGGATTTCTGGGGTCTTCTGCAGAGCCGAACGACGAATGGCAGCACGACGACGGCGAGACCCCACTGGCAGGACATGTTCTCTCCGCAGCAATCGGCGCTCCTGCTTCTTGTTCTCCACCATCTGGGGGTCTAGGGTACCCCATTTCTGCATGTACTCGGGCACTGCTTGTGCAGGTGCCTTCTGGGCGGCGCCCTCGGGGGGGTTTGACGGTGGGGGCGGCGGAGTCGCATTCGCGGACGGCGTCTGCAACTCTTCACGGGTCACGGCCGTGGTCGAGAGCAGGCGGCGCGTGCCATTGGCGCTGGACAGCGGGCGCACGCACCGCAGGCAGGTGGTGAATTGCCGTATAGACGGCGTGGAGGCCATGACGGGCTGGTGGCTTGGTGTCGTTGTGCCGAGTGACGGTGTTGCTAGAAAATGTGGTGATGGCTGGCGGTCCGTGCTCCGAAACCTCCGCCTTCAACTCCGCGACTTCATCGTGAGGGCCTTTTTTCGATACCCGACCCGGCATGGCTTCCACGAGGATATCCGCGCCGATGCGGGGCGTCACATGGCAATTGAGCAGGTTTTCCATACGGCAGAATGCGCTGTGCACTCGTTGCGCCGTGGGTAGTCTCATTCCTCTGGCATGCGACCTGCTAACGCCTCACAGAAATCTCTACGCACATCCTCAGTCCGCGCCATAACCACATCGGCACCGGCCAATGCGACGATATCGTCAATTACGCAGTCAGCTGCCGACTATGTTCCTGTTGTACCGTTTGAAAAGCAGACTGTGCTTGCGACCATCCACAAATTCCCCTCACTCGAGCCACTGCGGTTCGAGCAATATCCAGCAAACCACCTCTACCTGCCGACAAGACGAGATATCCTGCACCGCGCTGTAGTATACGAGGGTGACATGACCAGGTTGGGAACGGCTTCGACCAAAACAAGATATGAAGTCCGCGGTTCAGCAAAAAAGATTCGCCCACAAAAGGGTACAGGTAGGGCTCGTCTCGGAGACAAGAAGTCACCCATGCTGCGGGGAGGAGGTGTTGCATTTGGCCCCAAGCCCCGCGACTTTTCGTCAGAGCTCCCCAAGAAAGTCTACGACCTCGCATGGCGCACAGCACTATCGTATCGGTTCAGGAAGGGTGAGCTCATCATTGTCGACAATCCCATGGAAATTGAGAGCCCGTCGACAAGGTTACTTAGTGATATCTTCAAGCACCACGAGAAGCTGCGGGGCAAGGGCCGGAGTTTGATGGTGACTTTGGAGGAGCGCCCACTGTTGGAGCAAGCGCTGGTAGAGATGGATCGCGGCGAACAGACTCTCACATGGGAGGAGGTCGACGTCAAGAACTTACTAGAGCTCTCTCGCGTCATCATTGAGCGCGATGCCCTGCACAACATTCTCCTTTCGCACGAGGAAGACATCACAAACAAGGCCATCCAGCCATGGCACAAGAGCCTCGTCCGATCATCACCGCCTGAAGAACTTGAGGATATTGTCGGCTGGCAAGAGTTCCGCGCCTTGTCGCTCGCTGATCCAAAAGAAAAGGATGCTCTCCGCGCCGAAGCATACGAAAGCGCAGCTACAACACGCTACGCACAAGCCGAATCGCTCTCCCAAGGCCCCAAGCGTACCGAACTCACCGTCTCAGCATACAACCTCCTAGCCGAAGCCAAAGAAATCCAATTCACAGAAAAGACTGGCCTCGCCTTTGCCGACTACCTCGAGCACGGCGAAGCCGAGCGCTACCCCCGCATCCAGGCCCTGAACTACCAAATCAACATCAAGGACGACCTTGTCAGTACTGCGGCAGAAACCTCGCGACCCCAAGCAGAACAACTCATGGTCGAGACGCGCCAGCTTGAAGTTGAAAAGCTGCAAGTTCAGTACGAAGCCGCGCTTCTCGCTGCCCAGGTCCACGAGCACCGCTCCGAAGCCCTGCGCCTAAGCGGCGAGGAAGAAAAGGCAGAGGAATTGCTCGAGGCAGCTAGTGCAGAGCGAACCCACGTTGATGACGTTGAATTCGCTCTGCTGGAAGCGCAACTCGAGGTTGCCAAGCAGAAATCCGTTGTTGCCAACTTGAAGGGCGACTATGCGGGACAGCAAAAGGCCAAAGAGGAGATGCGAGAGTGCAATGAGGCGCTTGCGCTTAAGAGGGCTGAGCTCGAGGCTGAGAGTGCAGAGTTTGAGGGAACACAAGAGGAGGGTGCAGTGGAGCAAGCAGCTGAGGTAGAGACTCCCAAGGCTGAAGCGGTCAAGGAGGACAAGAAGATATAAGGGTGTTTCTTCGGAAACAAATGTGTTATTGTACAGTGTATCTATAGATGGTCATGAGTCGTGGCTTGATGATTTACATACATACCATGTGAAGTGGCAGTTGGTGTTACATGTGATGTGTCGGTGCGAACTTGCACGGATTTCCCGTCTTCCTTTTCCCTCTTGCACGCCCTACTTTGTGCTAACCGCGGCTCGGCGTTTAGCTGGGAGGAGTATTCCCATTCAAAATCCAGTTTAACTGAAGCTTGATCTAAGAATCTCACGACGCCTCATCCCCCTTCTTCTCCACCTTCCTCCCCTCAAAAACAATCATCATTACCCCGCCAACCTGCCCCTCACTCTTTGATTCACTCGACCCCTTGCACTCACCCACCGCGTCTCTCACAGCCTTGAGAACTGCACTCGCCTCTTCAGGTGTAGCTTTCCTCCCCTGCTTCTTTGGACCCAGCATAACCTCTACTTTTCTTCCTTCTCGGAGAAACCTTTTCAGAGCCTCCAACCTATGTTTCAAGTCACCCGGCGCAATAGCCCAGTTCAGCTCAAGCGATTTTGACGAAGGACCAGTGCCCTGTCCTTTTGCCTGTCGGCGCAGTGTATCGAGCTTGCGCTGGTGCTGAGCGCGTAGGTCTATCTTGGAAATGACGCGGCACGTGGGCAGGTTCTCGGGGTCCGCCCGCCCGAATTCGTCGACTTTGCCGGGTGTCATTTGCACCAGGTGGTGAGTGACTTTGTTGAAGCTGCTTAGCGCCTCATCGAGGGGTACGTTGTTATAGAATTGGCCGTTTTCGTCTACAAAGTTGATGCTGTCGGCTTCGATGGCGTCGTCGATGACGTAGTAGTCTGTGATGGCATGGCGCCGGGTATCTTTTGTGTATTTCTTTGTGCGGATGGTGGTCCTTGGGCCAAGACTGGGTGTTGACGAGGCGAGGGATGTAGGTGTGGATGCTGAAGGCGCAAATGCAGGTGCATAGAGCAGCGGAATGGAAGTTGAGGTGCGTAGAGACGGGGCGATGAAGACGCGGTAGAGGGCACGTGAGGTTCCCGAGATGTGTGTGGGCGGCATTTTCACGTACTTTGGTCCTGAAAGCGAAGAGACGGAAGCAAAAGTGAACAAGAAAAGCGAGCAATGGTGATTTGCGGATGCGGTTGTAGAAGCTTCAATGTTTTCGATCGGCGCTAGTACCGGTCGAGATCGAATCGGAGTAGCGACTACCTCCGAGAAGGCCGCAACCCCCGCCAACCAACTCAGACTTTGGTGACCATCTTCAGCCCACCCCCCCATGTAGCCGCCGACCATGATATCGAGGGCCCCATCGCATTCACTCCTCCGCTACAACCGACCTGGCCTGCCGCCATGAGTAACCCGCTCGAGGACTATCTCGCTGCACTGGATGCGCGCGACGCACGAGAGAAGGCGCACGAGACCTACGTCAACGCCTGTAAGAGGCTGTGTGCCTGAGCGTTGCGTGCGTGGGGGCTCATGATGATATGCAGATACCAAGCTTGCCGATGGCACAGCGAGCCTTGCGCAGCCCGCCCCTCCTCCTCCACCTACTGCCCCGGAGCCTTCATCTGGCAGGGCGTCGCCACGGTCGCTGATGTCCAGGGGCAAAGGCCCCGCGAACACAGACGCCGCATCCTCGACAGCCGTGGCCCAACTCCGCGCCGAGCTCGCAGCCACCCAGCGCACCCGTGGCGACCTGGAAGCACAGCTCAGCGCCCTCTCTGCCGACCTTGCGGCCCTCAAGTCCTCAGACACCCAACAGAAGCAACGCATAGAGCAGCTGGAGAAGACGCGCTTGGCGCTTGAAAGACGGGCGAGAGACACGGCTGAAGAGCTCAAGGGCAAAGGAAGACTAGTCGAGGAGGTGCATGACGAGATGGTGGCGCTCAACTTGCAGCTCAATATGGCGGAGCAGGAGAAGGAGAAGCTGCGCAAGGAAAATGAAGACTTGACCAAGAGGTGGGTTAAGAGGATGGAGGAAGAGGCCAAGAAGATGAACGAGCGGTCCGGGTGGGAGGACCAATCGAGAAGGACCAAGTAGATTAGAGGTTTGCTGTTAGAGGGTGATATTTCAGTATACGGGTGAATTGAGCCGACCGGTTGCAGGACAGCCTCGACATCTGATTGACTTTGAAATGATTGACGTCCTTTTCCTGTGTTAGTTCTGGTTCTATGCTCATTACCCAATTCCAACCATTTCAACTCCTTCACTTGATCTTGCTATCCCGCGCCGTGCTGGTGCCTGGCCATGTCTTGGCGTCCCCGAGCTCCCCGCAATCCTAACACTACAGCTCCCCACCATCAACCACCAAACAACAAACGACGCCACTCTGCGGTACCGCTTCTCACAATCTCACATAATGGGTACCGCGCTCAAGACATGGGGTGAGTAATCATACATCTACAATGGCACAGCACCATGTGCGCCCCGCATGCCCCGCCACTTGACCATATCTAACGTTCATGTCATAGAGCTCGAGAACTCCATAAAGCTCGTGGACCCTAGCAAAGATGCTCTCTACAACTACAATCCCTCTGCACAGAAAGCCATCAACGAGGCACACCCATGGCGGACCGACCCCAACTACTTCACCTCTGTCCGCATCTCGGCCATCGCCCTGCTCAAAATGGTCATGCATGCGCGGTCCGGTGGCTCTCTAGAAGTCATGGGTCTAATGCTAGGCAAGATTGAAGCGCACACTTTTGTTGTCACCGACGCCTTCCGCCTGCCTGTCGAAGGTACAGAGACACGAGTTAACGCCCAGGACGAGGCCAACGAATACATGGTTGAGTTTCTGCAGCGAGCACGAGAGCAGGGTCAGATGGAGAACGCTGTGGGCTGGTACCACTCACATCCTGGGTACGGATGCTGGCTCTCTGGTATCGATGTCAATACACAAAAGACACAGCAGCAGTTTCAGGATCCCTTTTGCGCCATTGTGATTGACCCCGACCGAACCGTTTCGGCGGGCAAAGTCGAGATTGGCGCGTTCCGCACTTATTCAACAGAGTATGTGGAGAACCAGCAAAAGGTTGGCGGGGGAGCAAAGGTCAGTGGTGGTACAGACAGCGACGGCTTTGAGACGATTCCGCTCGGCAAGATTGAAGACTTTGGTGCGCACGCCAGCCACTACTATTCCCTTGAGGTCTCTCACTACAAGTCGTCGCTCGACTCGAAGCTGCTCGAAGCCCTCTGGAACAAGTACTGGGTGCAGACGTTGTCATCATCGCCCTTGATTTCCAACCGCGACTATGGTACCAAGCAAATCTCTGATCTGGCGCGCAAGATGCAGCAAGAAAACACGAACAGCAAGCGCTTCAAAGGAGGAGGTCAGGGATTCGCGGCAGTGCATGAGAACAAGAATCAGTTGGCCAAGTTGGGGGCTGCGGGATCGAAGATTGCGCGCGAGGAGGAAATGGGACTGCTGGCAGCCAAGGTTAAGGACAAGGTATTTAACTTGGCGGGAGAGGGTGAAGTCAAAAGTCAGGAGGTTGAAATGGAGACGTGATGGCGCTGTCTGGTTGGACATGGGTAAGATGTGAATGAATGGATGGGATGGGACAAGCATGGCAAAGGCGTTATGGCGTGCGTGATGGGCGTAGCAAATCCTAGTATCATGGTAACAAGGGAAGTTTTCTTACAAATAACGATATCAATAGAATTGCAGATACAAAGTAAGTCTTGTGCTCGATTCAATTATTCCAACAAAAAGAAAGTCTTGATGAATCTGTTTATTATTAACTACACATAGTCGTACATTCATACACAACATTTAGGAACACTTCAACCACCCAGTCTGGCCAGTGTCTCCTTCCATCCCAAAATAACCATGACATCATAAATCCGCATTCCCTCTTCTTGTCCCGTAATCGTCTTCCGCAAGTACTTGTACACATCTTTACTTTCTTTTTTGCCAGCAGGCCTTCCATCAATTATCTCGCGTACTTTTTCCATCAACCGCTCTTTGCACCAATCTTTTTCCTTGACTTGGGCTAGTAACTGTGCTGTCCGCATGGGAATATCCGATGTTGTTGCTACGGGGGGCGCGTCACGGAAGGGTCTTAGCGGGGTGAAGAAGAAGGAGTTGCGGTAGACGAATTCATTTGCGTTTGTGTAGTTTTCTGCGTCTGCTTTTACGATTGCTGTAACGTAGTCGTGGGGGGAGGCGTAAGGGCTGCTGTTTTCGACAATGGATTTCCAGGATTTGTAGGGGGTTTCTGGGGAGGAAAGAAGGGAAGATACATTGTTTACGATTTCTTCTAGACCGGCACCGCCGCGCTCAGCACGGAGGAGAGCGTGTTTCCGTTGGAGGAACTGCATTTTTCCAAAGGTAACGGTTGTGTTTCCCTTTGTGAATTTGAGGGTGAAATTGTCAATGAGAGCCTGCAGGTCCATGACATCCGACTTCTCTCGGTGGCTCCAGCCGAGTAGGGCCGCGAAGTTCGTCAGTGTCTCGGGGAAGATTTGCATTTCCTTAAAGGCAGCAATATCGGTGTCAAAGTTGCGCTTGCTGAGCTTGTTGCCGTTTTCGTCGACGAGCAGGCCGACGTGGGCAAAGGCTGGGGGCTCCCATCCAAACGCATGGTACATGGCAATGTGCTTGGGGGTGCTGGGCATCCACTCGCTGCCGCGGATGACGTGCGTAATCTTCATGAGATGGTCGTCAACGACGTTGGCGAGGTGGTAGGTGGGCAGGCCGTCCGACTTGAGCAGGATGGGGTCCTCGTAGGCCGTCTCAGTGACATGGCCGCGGCGCTTCAGAGGGCGAAAGGTGCCGTAGATGAGGTCCTTGTACGTGGGGTACTGCTCGGGCACCTTGAGGCGGATCGTGTGTGGTTCGCCCTTGAAAGCCCTCTCATCGCTTTCTTCCTTGGATATCGGGGCGCATGTGCGGTCGTAGTCGGTGGCTATGCCCAGCTTGTGTCTATGTTCGGCAAGGGCGTTCAGGCGCTCGGCGGAGCAGAAGCAGCGGTAGGCATTGCCTGATTCGAGCAGGGCGTGAGCATGCTGGCGGTAAATGTCGCTCCTCTCCGACTGTCTGTATGGCCCGTATGGCCCTCCGACCTGGGGCCCCTCATCCCACTGCAACCCCGCCCATTGCAGGTCGTCGTAGAGGCGCTGCTCGGCGTCGGGCACGGTGCGCTTTTGGTCCGTATCTTCTATGCGCAGCAAGAATTGGCCGCCCGTCCGCTTGGCGAGGAGGTAATTGAACAGGGCGGTGCGGAGAGAGCCCAGGTGCAAGTAGCCCGTCGGCGAGGGTGCGAAGCGCGTGCGTGCAGGAAACGAGGGCAGGGCGGCGTTAGCCTTCTGCTCTTTGGCCGCCTTGGAGGCAATGCGGCGTCGCGACCCGCGCGACAGGCGCAGCAGACACGAGCGGCATGTGTAGGCGGGGAATTGGGGGCGGAGGAGGAGGAATGAAAGGGCCATGGCGGGTGGTGATGCGACGCTCACCCAGAAACTTGTCCGGCGGTTCGCGAGTGGAAAAAGATAGACAGGGATCTCCCGCCTTAGTGCGGGCGGGTCTGAACTTTTGCCCGCATTGCTTGCGAACAACGGATCGTCCAGCCGCGACAGTTTTTGTAGCCGCTGCCTCTGGTCGACGCTGCCGCCGCTCTTCGTGTACATATATCGCTCGGCAAGCATATTCTCCCGCTCACTTTCCTCACTTTTACATTTCTAGACACCGCCCAAGAGTGCGTCCTTTCATCATCCATTACGACACCATGATATGCTAACACAGTGGCAGTGGACGAGGAAATCGACCTCTACGGTGCGTATCCAAGCCGGCGCAGAGAGATAGCAACTAACAAAAACAGAGGTCCTTGAGATCGAAAAGGGCGCCAGCAAGATCGAGATTAAAAAGGCCTATCACAAGGTGCGTAGGCTGCAACCACGACCCGACTACTCGCCTCTAACACTGCCCAGGCTGCGCTCGCACATCATCCCGACAAGGTCGCAGAAGAAGACCGTGCAGAGGCCGAAGTCCGCTTCAAGGCTGCAAAGCAGGCCTACGAAATCCTCTCCGATGATGACAAGCGCCACATGTACGACACCCACGGCATGGCCGCCTTTGACCCCTCCCGAGGAGGAATGGGCGGCGAGGGCCCAGACATTGACGACATCTTTGCGCAAATGTTTGGTGGAATGGGCGGCTTCGGAGGCATGCACGGTATGGGAGGCATGGGCGGCATGGGAGGAATGCCCGGCGGCCGCCATGTGCCTCGCAAGGGCCGGTCCGTAGAGCAGGAGTACGAAGTTACCCTGGAAGAGCTGTACAAGGGCAAGACGACAAAGTTCACAAACACCAAGAACATTGTCTGCAACATGTGCAAGGGCAGTGGCGGCAAGCAGGGTGCTAAGAGCAATTCGTGTGCCGTGTGTAATGGACGAGGTATGTTGCGATCCTTTAAATACTAGTACGAGGTAACTAACCCTTACAGGTGCCAAACAGGTACTCCGCCAAGTCGGACCTGGTCTGGTTACTCAAGAGACGGTTCCCTGTGGCAACTGTCAAGGTTCTGGCCAGGTCATTCCCGAGAAGCATCGTTGCAAAAAGTGCAAGGGCAAGAAGGTCGTCGAGACCAAGAACGTGCTCGAGCTCTACATTCCTCGCGGTGCCCGGCAAGGCGAGCGAATCGTGCTAGCAGGAGAGGCAGACCAACTGCCCGACCAGGAACCTGGAGACATCATCTTCACACTGTCCGAGACACCCCACGATGTCTTTGAGCGCGCAGGTGCCGATCTACGCGCTGAACTCAAGGTCAGCCTCGCCGAGGCCCTTACAGGCATCAACCGCGTCGTCATTACCCATCTCGACGGACGCGGCATCAAGATGAACGTCCAGCAGCCCAACGGCAACGTCCTCCGCCCCGGCCAAGTCCTCAAGATTGAAGGCGAAGGTATGCCTATCAAGAAGAGCGACGCCAGAGGTGACCTCTACCTCGTCGTCGACGTCGAGTTCCCTGCAGACGGCTGGCTTAAGAGCGAAGCTGCTGTCCAGAAAGTCCGCGACGCCCTCCCCAAGGACGAAAAGGACGATTCCAAGCACGAAGACATCGAGGAGGTCGACGTCGAGTGGGACGCCGACATGGAGGAATTTGGTGCTGGAAGCGGTGACCCACGCGCGGCCGGCGCAGAGTGGGAAGACGATGATGAGGAAGAAGGCGGTCCTCAGTGCGCAACGCAGTAGTTGAAGTTTGCATGTTGCTGCACATGATTTGACGAAAATGCATGGGTTGGCGTTTGGTGGGGTGATGACGATGCCTTTTTTCGGTCACTCAAACATTATGGTCTGAGGGGTGGACATTAGACTGACTGCATTGGTCGCGGTCTTTTAGGCTCGTATCCATAGATGGGTTTTGTTTCATTTTGATGCTTTGATGAGACTGTATGGTTGATGTTACTGATACCCCGGGTGCAGGCGTGTATACGATGACGGTGAAGTCGGGTAGTGATTTGGATCTGTTTCCTGGGCAAAAGCTACTGATGTGAATATTTGAAGTCTCAGACTAATATTCTTCTAACGCATTGAGTGTATATTGTTGCAGTATAAGATACAAAGATTGAGATATCTCAGTGTTAGTCACTTCCCAAGGATGGTATGGTAAAACTATACAAACCCCTATTTGACATTCACAAATACCTACATGTACTCACATCACTTTCACTACTCAAGCTCATGTGGATCTGTCAACATGCTCCTTCCACCTTCACCGTTTACTGCCAAGACCCTGCAAACGACTTCCTTTACTACTCTTCATACTCTAAATTCTCCTCTGTCTCTCTATCTCACACCCCGATCAACACCTACACAATGCAGCACAACCATCCTACCCCCTCTCCCCTTCCAGACATCATTCTCTCAGCTCCAGCACTACGCCCAGACATCACCCGAGCATCCCCAGCACCACACCCAGACCCACACCCCGAATTCCTCATCATCAGCCTCTTCGCCCTCCGCCTAGCAAAACGCCTCATCACCACCCTCGACGACTACCTAGACCGCCATGCCGATCTCACCTGGCTCAGTGACTTTCTCTCCGTCTACACCGACGACTACGCTTTAGCCAAAGTATCCGGTAGAAAGAAAGAAGAGTACCTCTACATGTACCCGAGAATCGTATCGAGAATGAAAAAGCAGCCGCGGTATCCGGTGAGGTTCATGCAGATGAATCCGGATCAGAGTATGTATTTGGAACGGGCTAGTGGTGGTGACAGGGAGAGAGGGAGGCAGATGTCTGATGGTAAGTTTGTTATATTGCCTTCTTTTATGTCTGAGGGGATGAACTGATGCAAGTTCTAGGTGAGAGAATAGCCATTATCGATTTCTGTGATGCAGCGGCAGAATGGGGTTCTACGGTTCCTATTCCAGCAAATGAGGCGCAGAGTATGGTGGATTTGGCGGGACAGAGATTACTTGCAGATGGTGGTCGGAGCGATGTGCTGGGACGTGGGGAGCTGGAGAGTGATATGAGGAGGTTGCGGATTGAGACTGCTACATCCAGGCCGCTAAGAGAAGTCCGGGATGAAGTGCCAGATGACTGTCGTAGGTCTTACGGGGGTGGGAGGTTCGAGGGAGGCGATGATGATCTGCTGGAGCGAGAGAGGAGGGCATTTGGGGAGAGAAGGAATCGACGGGTGGTTTTTGCGGATGAAGAGCTGGAGTATGAGGTGCGTAGGCAAGTTTTACGAAGATACTTGCTCGGATGCTAACTTATACAGGAGCGGCGATACTGATTGCACCTTGGGGATAACAGGTCTATACCTACATGCGATCAGCAACCATGTCTACCCTTTGTTTCTCAATCATACAGACACTATCTTCTTTTGTATAACAACTCCAGCCTAGAAAATCCCCCAAACTAGAACACCGGAATCGCTTCAAAAGTCTATAAACCCAATTCTCTATAAAACTCCCATCCCAGTTTCTCTCTTAACCTACACCATACCCTTCCGCCCAACAACCCCCTCCCTCCTCCCCTTCAACCACGACCCCCCAAGCACGCCCCTCACCCCCATCGTAACCCCAAACGTCACCACCAGCACCGGCACCGCCGTAACCCAAAAAACCCAACTCATACGCTTCCCCGGTAAGAAATCCTCCGACATGGAGAACACCGCTGCAATGGTTCCCAAGGGTACAAAAACCATTGTTAGATTGGTAATTCGAGCCAGACTGAGCGCATTCCTATTCGCAGCCTGTGCTTCCTGCATAGATGAGAACTGGAGGTATGATTGCAAGAAGGCGTCTGCCATGGTGATGATCTTGCTGCAATGTTCTTGGACTGCTAGCCATCCGTCGCGCTCCCAGTCACTACTTACTCCATCACTCTCACCAGTAGCAGTAGTAGTAGCAATACTATTTTTGAGACCAAGGACTTCAAAGTGTTCTCTAGCCTCACAGCTCACAAGACCCATGTTGTACTTGACATTGACCACGAACCCGAATACCTCGTGGTGCCAGCGACTCAGGACCCCAGAATCGAATTCTCGTAGATAATCACATCGGTTTACGTGCGGGATTGCGTTTGCGGGATTCGCTTGTAAGCGTAGCATGTTGAGGATTCTGCGGCGGAGAAAGGCGAGGAAGTGGCATAGGACTAGTTTTCGAGCTATGTCGGTGCAGGTTTTTGGGCCTATGTTGTTGTGGTGAGAGGGGGGAGAGGAAGAAGAGAGAGTCAAGATGTCGTCGAAGATGGAAATGTAGGTTGGGTGTTGCCAGGTAGCTGGCCAGAGAGAAGGGTCTGAAGGTAGTATAGTATCGGTATTGAAATCAGGGTCGAGGCTGCTCATGCGCGTGTAGGCGTGTTCGGTGGAAGTGTGGTCGACGGGGAGGAGAAGACCAGTGGTGAGGGATTTGACGTAGGGACCTACGGGGGGATCTACAAGTAACACAGCTATCCATAAATTAGCTCCATATTTACAAAAACGAAAATTACAAGAAGTTAGAGTGGGTGATTACAAGGGAGAAGGAAAGAAGGAAAAAAAAACATACAATCCCACGACCCATCCCCCCTCACCCCCGACGTCCAAAAAGACAACGCATGATAACTCTTTGGCTGATCGAAAATCGGTCCCTTGGGATCGTAACAGTAAACATGTCGATTCACATTAAACGCACATTTAAACACGGTGCCATGCACAGCGGGATCCGCATCGATACGAACAGGCTGCGTAGACGCATACCGAATCACAAACGTGTGTTCTGAGAATCTGCGAAAAGGGTTGCGGTGGTTGAATTCTGGGGTCGCGGGGTCGGCGGAGTGTGCGGCGAAGAAGGAAGGGGGGATTAGGAGGTTGGAGCCGAGTGTTTGGAGGTAGTTTAGGCCGAGGTCTTCGAGGATGAAGAGGCGTTTTCGTGGTCCAATCTTCCCTTCTTCGTTCGTAGTTGCTGTTGGAGCTATGCTTTCTTCGAAATGGTTTTGAAGGGCTTGAGAACTCTTTAGGATATCTGGTTCTGGCTCTTCATCGTCAATGTATTCCAGCACTGCTACTCTCCCCTTTTCGCGCTCAAACGGCGTTTGTGCCTGGAGGTTTCGAAAGAAGTCTGGGAAGAGCAGTGGAAGCTGTGTTTCGATTAGCTCATTATATGCTTCTCGCCTGTCTTTTTCGCAGAATGTTGCTGAGCGCTCGTTCCAGAGACCAACGGTGGGAGATGATTCGTGGTCGTCCATGGCTACTAGCCATTCGCCATTGCTGCTTTTTCTTTCTTTTACAAGCACAATCCAGACGATCTTATCCTCGATTTATTATCCTCGAGCGCAAGGCTGAGCCAAGGCTTTTGAGGGGCAAAATGCTCTTAACAACATTGTGTGGTGGTGCGAACATCTCATTGGCTCTTCCCGCATGCCATACGGCAAGGTAGTATGCAGGTTGAATGCCGAATATCACAGAACCTACATACGCAGTGCCGGTAACTAGATTAGCTTGAACGCCCCGATTTGAGGAGCTGCCTTCCCCGGACGCACGTTGGGCTGTTGTGTGGTGGCGGACTTGGTATCAGCCGACTGGCAGGATACACCTACTTCAATAGGTATGCATTGCACTTCGTACGAGAAGCGGGGCGTACGCTTATACTACCTTTGTAGTACTAGAATCGAGAGGCGTTTTTTTTTTGAGGGGTCGAATGCGCGTGGCTTTTGAAACAATTGAGCATTTTCCCTCTTGGTTCAAGATGCATTTTGTGGTCCAGACTCTTGCTCCCACCTCCACTTCAAGTACGGCTTCAATTCCTTGTCTGTAGGGTCCACTCTCTTCCACTCTGGCTCAATTCCCTCAGCCCCCTCAATGCCTCTTAGTCTGTCCCGATAGAAAATGCGGTAACTATCAAGTGCATATGCACCCATGCCAGGGAGGTGCGCGATTTCCCAGCCTTCACGCTCGTCGTCGGGCCCCAGTACCTCGCCAGGCTTAACGCCTGCCCCACACCCGCGGACGGGATAATGCAGCCTTCTGTATCGACGTTGGCTACATGGAGGCGCAGCAAGCCACGTTTCTGCCAGGGCTATCAGCCGGGTGGCGCGGATTCTGTGTAGGCCGATGGGCTGGAGCATGGTGATCAGGTCATCGAGGGGTGCTTCTGATAATTCCTTGGGTGAGGGATAAGCAGTGAGGAGTTGGAATAATACCGGTCGAGCCATCTGGCCGCGGGTTTGGTTCCAGAGAATGGCCTGGACAACCAAGGCGTACAGACTGTCACATATTCGTTCCTGGATTAAGCCGTACCTGGCTGGCTGTAAAGTAAAGCCGAGTCCCGGCGGTTGTGGTATGATCCGGGGATGGTCTTCTCTATCAACTCTGGTGCTGTTTGCATTTGCCTTCTTAGATATGGCTTTTTGCTTTTCTCGTTGCTTGGATATTTTGGCAGAGGGCTTCGTCCCACGACTTCTTGTAGCGACTGGCATATTAATTAACAATAAGCTTTCTAAGTCTAGTTCTTAATGTAAATGATTAAATAAAGGCCATTCGAACCTCTCGTCAAGATATTGTTGACCGCCTTCCACGACGCTAACAGCTGCTCATACACTACGTCATCGAAAAAGGCTCTAGCGCCCTGAGCATCAAAACGCATCCTCAGGCAGGAATTTCGGCTGCACCTGGTGGTGAGGCTGTTCAAAGGCATTATAGCATCGATTCTGCGACGCATCACGCGACAAGCCATCTAGTCAGTTTTCTCGAAGACGCAGGCTTTTGCATACCGTCTACAAAAATAAACACTACCTCGTCAAAGGGCCCCATGCTAGCACGGCCATGACCCCCAGACTCTGTCACATCTTTGTCGCAAATGCCCATGAGCCAACCCAGCAAGTGCGTTTCGCCATTATGGCTGCCACTCGGCACCATGTTTCCACTACTATTTGCAGCGCACGCATGGCGACAATGAGGCTACTCACCAAATGGTACTTTCCGGGACACAGACATGCAAAGGTCGCCCCACCTTCCCTTCTCTTAGCTTATGCCCGCAACCAGCATCGAGCGCAGCTAGCCCACATCTCATAATCCACTTGGTCTCGGATCCTCTCGGATCACCGTCATCGCCTATTATCGTTTCGGCATCGGCCAGCGGCCAAATGTCAGGTTTGCGTTTTCCGTTGTCACTGGGCTAGAAGAAAGAAAAACAAAATACATCGTCACCAAACAAAACAATACCATGTCTTTTTCTGACGATGACGATGAGCCGGCCTTGCGACCGCCGCCGACGTTGCATGCGCAGAATGAGAGATATGAGGGTGAAGATACGAGTCCGACTACGGATCGCGAATTGAATGGCTGGTACGCGTATCCCATTGCGGCTGAAGTAAGGTTTGATCTCTGGAGTTTTCAAGTGCTGGGCTCACATGACTGCAGGTATTCGCCGTGGTAGCCGTTGGTAATATCATTCTCCTACTATGATGTCACGTGCATTAGGTGTAGAGTAGACATGCTGATCGTATACAGGCGCCTTTCTCCCCGTGATCATGGAGCAACTTGCACGTGAAAACGGCGTCTTCTTTTCCGACCGCACAAAACCATGTGTTGATCATTCTGCAGGAGAAAAACTGCATCTGCGTGCTGACAATGGCCAAAAGACTGGAGACTCGGAGCAGTGCATGGTCAAGTTCCTGGGCAAGGACATGTCAACAAGCAGTTTTGCCATGTATACGTTTTCCGCGGCTGTACTTCTCCAAGCAGTGGTTCTGATATGCTTCAGCTCGTTTGCTGACCATGGTATGTTCATCTGTGATGTTGCTTCAACATCATAAAATTGACAGCTTCTAGGTCCATACCGCAAAAAGATGCTCATGATCACATCATATGCCGGTTCAATCGCAAGCTGTCTCTTCATCTTCATCTCCCCATCACTCTATTACCTGGCCCCCATCTTGGTAATCGTTGGCGTCACAAGTCTAGGCTGTTCCTTTGTTCTGCTAAACGCCTTCTTGCCATTGCTAGTTGCCAACCACCCTGACAACAGTGCTGCCAGAAAACTATGGTCAGTCGACGACGATGACGATTCAGCCGTCGAACTCGAAAGCTTGAACCCCCCCGCTTCATCTGCAGTTCATCGAACAAGCCCTGAGAAACTTGCGCGTGACCTTGAGCGCTCGGCGCAAATCAGTTCAAAGGGCGTGGGCTACGGCTACATCTCCGCCGTCTTCGTGCAGATCTTGAGTATCCTCATCATCTTCCTATTCAGCAAAACGTCGCTTGCAAAGACGTCTCCCACCCTCTCCATCCGCGTCATTCTCTTCATGGTCGGCCTCTGGTGGGCCATCTTCTCCATCCCGACACTGCTCTGGCTGCGGCCCCGGCCAGGACCCCCATTACCCATCCAGCAACAACGCGGCCATGCATCGCCCTCACGCCTACGCACATTCCTCTTCTACACCTCCTTCTCCCTCGGTAGTTTCTGGAAGACGCTCAGAAAAGCAATCAGCCTGCGCCAAACATTCATGTTTCTGATATCTTGGTTTTTGCTCTCCGACGCCGTGGCCACAATCTCTGGCACTGCCGTCTTGTTTGCCCGCACAGAACTCCACATGGGCACTATTGCTATTGCACTGCTATCTATAACATCCATCGGATGCGGCATAGTGGGGGCTTTTGCCTGGCCACGCGTCCAACGGCGGTACTCGCTACAGCCCAAAACCGTGCTGCTGTGCTGTGTAGCAGGCATGGAAATCATACCCATATACGGACTGCTCGGCTACGTTCCGCTGTTCCAGAGCCTGGGCTTTATTGGATTGCAGCAGGCGTGGGAGATTTATCCCATTGCGGTGTTGCATGGAATCGTCATGGGCGGCATCTCGTCGTATGCGCGGTCCGTCTATGCGCCTCTGATCCCTGAGGGCAGTGAGGCAGCCTTCTTCGCTCTATATGCGGTGACGGATAAGGGAAGCAGTGCGTTTGGGCCCGCGCTCGTGGGCTGGATCGTCGACAAGGCGGGCACGATCCGTCCTGCGTTCATCTTCCTGGCTATCCTTGTCCTGCTGCCGGCGCCCTTGCTGTGGCTGCTGGATGTGGAGAAGGGCAGGGAGGACGCGAGGATCATGGCGGAGGATGATGACAAGGGACGCGGAAAGTACGAGAGAGTCCGTGTTGACTAGTGCCAGAGCCGACAGTTTTTTTTTTATAAACTGTCAGCGGGTATAATGGAATATGGATTTTGGTTACGCCTGCAATGCTCGAAAATAGAAACAAGGAATTTTTTGAGACATGGCCACATGCTTACGCGCGGTCCTCTTCTATTTTCGGCCGTTTGCCATCCCGTTCGTGGCTGTCACCGAATCTCTTTCTCTCGCCCAGTGGCTTTGCATTTGCGCCCGTGGCTCCCTCTCTGTCCCTGTCCCGTCCGCCATACGCATCAGGTCTGAATCGCTCGTCGACGCCGAAATCGCCCTTGTTGCGGCGCGGTCGGTCGTCGCCATAGTCTCCCCATTTGCCCGTGTCCTCGCTCTTCATATCCCTGTACCGCGTGCGTCCCTTTTTGCCCAACTTTGTCATATCTCTAATCTGCATGTACTCTGGCAGCACCTCTCTGTTGGTCTGGTCCTCAAACCGCGCATTCATTAGGTTGCGTCTGTCGACGCCTAGTTCCTTGAGCTCTTCAGTGAAGAAGGCACCCTTGTGGAAGTATTTTTGCATGTACTGCATCTGGCCGCGCTCGCCCTTTTCTTCCTGCTGTTTTTCGATAAAAGCACGGTCTTCGGCTTCGCGCTCGGCGGCGGATAGGTTGCGGCGGCGCTCGATTTCTGCGCGCTCGGCTTCAGCTTCTTCTATGGCGAGACGCTCGCGCTTGATGCGCTTGAGTTCGCGAAGTTTCCATGCGGCGTATTCAGCCTCAGGGTCGAGCCCGTCGGTGTCGTCGATGGCGTTGATATCTGCATCTTCCACATCGTCGTCCCAGTCCTTTTTGCCTGCTGCCTTTTCTGCAATGCGCTGTTCGACCTGCTCCTGCACAAGTGCTCTGGCCTGTTCTTGTCGCCGTGCTTCCTCCTCTGCCGCAATCTCGTCTGCCGATTTAACGGGTGCCGTTACTTTTGTTCGCTCGCTCTTTTTCATAAAAACTGGTCGCAATAACTTTTTTGGTGCCTCCTCTTCGCTACTCGATTCCTCTTCTGATGAGTCTTCTTCATCACTGCCGCTTTCGCTCTCACTCCCACTGCCACTCCCACTTCCATCCTTTCCTTCCTCCTCACTCTCAGTCTCAAACTCATCTTCTAACGCCTTCCGCGCAGCCTCATCCTTCTGCCTTGACGCAAGCCTCGACTTGAGTGCGGATTTCGGAAATGACGACGCAATCGGCGCGGGTTTTGGTTTCGCAAAAGGTTTTGGCTGAGGCTGCTGCTCCTCCTCTGATTCCGACTCCGAACTCGACTGCTCTTCGGGCTCGGCGACTGCAGGCTTTCCGGCGAATTGGCGCGTGCGGACGGGCTGCGCGGTGAGTTTCTTGGACTTTGGCGGCGGCATGGTTGAGATTGTGGGAGTGGCGCGATAGAGCGAGTGAGTGGGAAGTATGCGAAAGTTGGATCGCGAACGCGCTGTCGCGGCACTGCAAGTGGCTTGGCGTGCGTAGGGCTGACCCACTACACCCGCGAGATCGCATTATCGTGTTAATACTCGAGACATGGAAGATGCTTGCGATTAATATATTCTAGGTTTTCTTATATACACTAAAGCTGTGAAAAGTGCTATTTTATGGACTTTACACAGTACGCCATCGAACAAGATATAGATATTTTCCAGTGTGCACTCGTCGCGCCTGCTATATGTGTACCCCTCAACCACCTTAACATACTCTGGCGCTGATCCGGTTAAGAAAAAAAGGCTGTTTAGTCTTGTCTTAATTTTTTTACGTTTTTCATTAGCTTCCCCCTAACCATCACTTTCTTCTTCCACGCTACCAGACACTGGCTCATATTTCTCATCCACACAGACCTACACATACATTAATATATTGTTCAAAACACCAACACCCACATATGCCCTTTTTGCTTACTAGCTATATATCTATCAAATCCCCTTATCGTTTACATCTCTTCAAAGATTGCGTATAAATTTTTGTATTCATACTTCTTACTAATTTTTCACGTTATGATATGTTAGAAAACAGGAAAAAATTAGAAATTGGAGAGCAGTGCCGTAAAGTAGATAGAACACATAATAAATAAACAAGAATCTCGTATTCAGATCTAAGACAGTGGATTGTGCGGTACAAAAGAATGGAAGAAGTGCTCTGTGAATTGTTTGTTCGGTACATTGGTCGGTCTTGAGGTAGCGGTGACCAAGCGCCCTAATATTTCAAATTTACCAGTACAAACACCTGATGCAGGTAGGACAGGAAAGCTAAAACGGACATTTGAAAAGGGTTTCGTTTCGAGGTAATGCAAATTGTTACTTATACACGTACTAGCCCCTGTGTCGAACAAGGCTCACCCTATGTCAACATTCAAACATCACCATTGGTCACAACTTTGACAGTAAACCGAATTTTTTATTGTCTGTTTCGAGACAATGTACCATTGCTCTCAATAGTGGCTAATCCGCCCAGAATGTTCATGATCCAGCCCAACTATGTTGCGGGCCGTGAAAACGCTCGTCATGTGAAGCTCTTCGTGTATCCCCACCTGATAAAACAGGTTCGATAAAATGCAAACAAATAACGCCTGCGAATGCTATAGTGTGACAGGAAAAGGAAAACTGATACCAAATCAGAAAACCGGTGAGTTGCCTAAAAAAGCAAAACCCAGTACAATGCACGCTCGAACGCAACAGATACAGTGTCCAATGGACTAAGAGTAAAGCAAACATGGCCAGATAGCAGCCATTCGAGAAGATAATACACGAAGATGATTAGACCCCCATTTACCGGAAGACTGGTTGTTGGGGAACAGGAAGTTGATTGAACTGATTCGTCTCAGGCCAAGCACTGCGGTCCATGTATGGCAGGAGACCTGAGCGACGGTCAGTCATGGGCCGTCCCAAGGGCTGGTACTGCATTTGGTCGTATGCGATATTCCGCGCTGGGTTGTGGATCGACGCTTGAGGTGGTGGAACAAGCAGTGTCTGCACACCACGAACCGGTCGGTAAGGAGATTGGCGCTGGTTAAGGAAGTGCGATGGGGACAGTTGGCGAGAGCCTGTTGGCCCAAATGACGCACTGGTAGGCGAAGATCCCGCAGAAGCTGGGTAGGGACTGATCTGGCGGGACTGGTCGGCAGTTGGCGTGTAACTATGGGGGAACGAAGGGGGAGCCGAAGACGTGGGGGTGCTGCTAGGTTGTTGCCATTGAACTGGCGGTGGGTAGACCATGGCCATTGACCGGCCTCCAGGGACGGGCAATGGAAGCTCCGACCATGTCTTGACCTGAGTGGGTGGTGCCTGCTGGGGTGGAGGAATCGAAAGGCTGGGCAGAGGAGGCAGGCGGTTTACCGATGGCGGGGGCTCGAATGACCTGTTGATGGGCGTCTGCAGTGTGGGAATCGGAGGCGCATTGCTGTAGGGACCAGGAGCGAATCCGTGAGCCTGTCGCTTCGCTGGTGGCTCGGCAGTGTAATCAGCACTGCGTTTGCGCTGAATGGGACCTAGTTCTGGGAGGGCACCAATCGGGGAGACGGTAGCAGAAGTAGCTTGTGGTTGCAACAGGGGGGTCTTCGAGAGTGCCATGTGGTTCGGAGAGTACATCATCGAGGTTGGCGGCGATGCTTGTTGCTGCGTAGGTGGCGAGGGAACGACGTTTGCGGGAAGGCCAAGCGTGTTCTGGGGTCCGACTGGGCTTACCGCACCAGTTGCCGGAATCTTTGAAGCTCGGTCAAAGAAGGTGCCAAACTTGCCCAAGATGCCGTGCCATTCGTTCCACTTTTCCTTGGAGGTGAAGAGGCTGTATCGCATGTTGCTGAGAAATTCAACTTCCATGATATGCACCTCTTGCACCGAGATGCCCGATACTTCTGCCCACGTCTTGTTCGTATATGTGTTGTCGTCGAGAAACTTGTTGCCAAGCATTAGTGCTACGGTCAGAAGACGGTACTCGCTACCTGGCTTTCCCTTGACGGTTGGGTTGGTCTGCTTCAGCCTGTAAATGAACAAAAGGGCGAGAAGAATGACATTTTGCGCCACCTGCGTTGTCGTCAGGATGGTTGCAACCCATTTCCTGAAGCCGGTTGTGGGGTGTGCATCGGGGACGAGGGGTTGCATGGGCTGCTGAGACGATGTGGTGTCGACGACCTGTTTGAGGGTTGCCGAGCTCTCGAACCAAAAGAGACATGTTACCTGCAAAGTTAGATGCAACATTATGCTGAAAGAGATTTCACTACTCACCTCTGCTGCCAGTTGGGGAAGGCCCTCTTGTGGTGTGTTGATGGTTGGCGGTATCCTCAGATTTGGTGATATTGACCACTTCTTCTTTGGTGTCTGTGCCATCTCTTGTGCTTGTGCTTGTGTTTGTGTTTGCTGCCGCTGCGGACTTGGGCTCCTTGGTGGTGCTGCTGTTCTTGAGTTGCCGATTGCAGGCAGTTGGTAGCCGTACTGGTGGCCTGAACCTTGGTTGGGTGGGAGCGAGACTACCCTTACTGCCGAACCAGGAAGGTCTGGGGGTGTGAGGGGGGCTCTTGACGATGTCCGAAGCGGGTCATGTTCGTAGCCGTTGGCCATCCTGGGGTACGGAAGCTGCATGGCGGTGT
Organism: Exserohilum rostratum; assembly: GCA_026367775.1. Classification (NCBI taxonomy): domain Eukaryota; kingdom Fungi; phylum Ascomycota; class Dothideomycetes; order Pleosporales; family Pleosporaceae; genus Exserohilum; species Exserohilum rostratum. The sequence continues at coordinate 231,407 of CP111157.1, forward strand.
CCAGCTTGGAGGAGCTCTGGGGGCCAGGAGCGTAGAAGGTGAAGGGATGGTCCCGCGGGATGGCGTGAGGCATTGGGCGAGGGAGCTGTAGCTCGAGCATACGGACGGCGGTGGAGGGTGTGGAGAGGGTAAGACGAGGTAGTGTAGAGACGACGGCGTTAACGTGAACGGGCGGTCATGGAAACGGCTTGCGTTCAAGGTGTGTGTGTGGGCAGGCTATTGTTTGTACAATGGTCTACCTTGACAGCATGTCCAGCAGAGAAGGTGAGGTGAAGTAGATCAAGGTCAAGTGAGACGGGAAGGCGAGGAAGGAAGAGGGGCAGACGGCGAGGTGAGGGCGGGTATTAGGTAGGAGTAGTCGACTACGAATCGAGGCCAGGAGCAAGATGGTGATTGTTGACGACAGCCACCTGTGGTCAGTGTATCTGTGCTAGGCCAATGAAGGCAACCTTGTTCCCGGGCCACGGAAACGACGCTTGTGACTAAGTGGGTGGAGGCGGAGGAGGGAGTAGGGTGAGGCGAAGGAGGGCTGGATGGACACAATAAAGAGACGTCAGGCGCAGTGAGTGCTCTGGCCGAGGGCTGCTATGCCGGGAGCGGCTTGGTAGTGGGTGGGTAGTGGTGAGGGTGATGTTAGGGAGGCGGATTGTCGGGGGCCCGCACGCTGCTTGCGCAGACATGGCTTGGGGCCGTTGGATTTGAATAAAACATAGGTAATTCACACACACGGAGTCGTGAAGGGCTCGGAAGGTTCCAGGCAGGAGCGAGCAGGGTAGAAGGAACGCCCCAAGAGGCTGATCCAGGACCCAGAAGGAGAAGCCGCGCTCTGACATCAACCGCGCCTGCTGGCGCTAGCCGCGCACGGACACGAGCACAAAGCAACCGCGACCGGGGGCACGCCGCGAGGGTAGGAGCGACCGGACTGGGAGGCTAGGACAGCCAGGACGGCCAGGAGCCCAGCAGCCACCCAGCAGCCGCCAAGCCGCGCGGGCTGATTAGCACAGCGAGACCCCCCCGTACCAGGACAAGGCCGTCCGAGGCGAGGGCGAGGGCGACAGTGTGTGGGTGTGTGTGTGTGTGTGCATATGTGCGAGCGGGCGGGCGAACGAGCGAGCAAGCGTGAGCAATTGGGCGTGGGTGAGTGGATGGGGGTGAGGAGAGACAGAGGGTGAGAGGTGCAGAGGGGGGCAGTCGCCCGTCGATACATTGTTTGTCGAGTACCACAGTACACTTCTTCACCTACTGTAGGGTAGGGTAGGGTAGGGTACTGCAACCAGCAATACTAACTCTATGTAACTTGCCCTGCACTCTACTGGACTGGGTAGGCGGCCGGACATGGCCGCAGCGCTGAGTGGCCACAAACAAATGGAGACGGGGCCCTGGGGCCTGACATCACCGTGCTGGGACTGCCGACCGCCGGTGACCGCAGACCGCAGACCGCAGACCGCAGACCGTGTGTTGTATGACACTTTTTTTTCTCTCGACAAAGGCTACGACGGGCCCCCGATGGTCGAGGCCACGCGGGCAGCAAGGCAGAGATAGCGGCAGCGGCAGCGGCAGCAGCAAAGCAGCGGCAGTGTGCACGACTAGTACGAGCGTGTGCGTATGGCTATGCTGGCGATGGTGGTGGTGGTGCTCCAAGAGTCAGGCAGAGTCAGGCAGTCGGCCGTCTGCCGTCAGTCGTCGGGTGCTAGTAATACTACATACGGGGTGGCACCCAGACTCAGCCCTCGTCCTGTCTTGACGCCCGCCGTCTGGACGCAAATCTAAACAAAAAAAGACGGATGGGCCTGGCGGGTCAGATGGCGTGAATAATCAATCCCTGGGCCAGAGTGCTGCGACGACGCCCCAAAAGGGCCCAGCTGCGCCGCGCGAGACAGCCTCAGCGAGTGGCATGGGCGGTGATTGGCCGGGCGGGGGAGCAGGCGATGCATGGTGCGCGTCGAGGGGGATGGCAAGGAAAGGCAAGGCAAGGCAAGGCAAGGCCAGAGGGGGAGAGGGGAGGGGTGTGGATGCGGGTGTGGGTGTGGGTGTGTGTGGTGTGTGTGTGGAAGGACCTTCAGCCATGATCCAACCCCACCCCACACGCTACCGACCAAGTCCTGTACACACATACATACACCTTGATTGCACAGTGCACGCTTGCGGGCAGTGGGAACACCGCTTGCGCCCCCCTCAAATGAAGGAATCATGGCAGAGCGAGCTGGCCGGGCCTCGTCGATTCGCTGCTGCAGCATGGCAACAGGCCTGCGCCCTGCAGTCTCAGCCTTTGCTCCATCTATCCACCCACCATCCAACTCATGTGCTCATCCATCCACCATCCACCATCCACCATCCATCGCTCGCCGGGTGTAAGATGATGGGCCTTACGCAGCAGCAGCGCGGGCGGGCAGCTGCACCGGCCCAGGCGGAGCGAGCGAGCGCGAGTGCGAGCACGCACGCACGCACATACATCGATAGCACGCACACCACACCACATCACTCGCCATCAAGACGAATGATGAGGACGCTGTCCCGAGCAACCTGGCCGCACTTGCGACGCGGCGGCACGCTTCGACCGACTCTGACATGTAACTTTTGCAGCAGCAGAAATAGCCGTAAGCAGCTGAGCCTGGCAATCCAAGTCCAACAAGTCAAGTCCATCGGATAGCGTCGTGCGAAGCCATGCAGCAGCGTATCCGTGGTCCATCTTGACCCCATCATCGTCATCGCCTCATCTTACATACGCACTCACGCACTCACTCACTCACTCACTCGTCGCTCAGCGCTCATGCTCATCATTCCTCAATCATCACTCACACACTCACTCACTCACCACCACCACACAGGCACACAGGCACACGCACACACGCTCACTTGATCCCCCCGGACATGCCGTGTTTGGCCTGGCCGGGCTGTGAATGGCTGGCCTGCAGTCGCCCTCGCTCGCGTCGGGACAGGTAATGTAAAAAAGCACACTGGCTTGCTACGGCCGATGCAAGCGTGCGGCGATTGCAATTCGCAACGACTGCCGTGCTGCCACCACTCGTCGCAAGCGATACGAACCAGGCCGCCCAGCCAGCCCGCGGCCTAGCGGAGTCGCGGTCTTACTTTACCCTAAGCATGCCCTAAATCCGAGCCCGAACCCTGTCCAACGCGACGCTTTGCAGGCTGAAGTTTGAGCGAGCGCTGCTGATCGTCCATCCTCTTTTTTGCAGATGATTTTGCTTCGTGTGACTTCCAATCAAGTGGGACCCAGGCCTGCTGCCACCCTCGGCCCTCATGCCTTGAGCGAATCGCAGCGCCCCATGCACCCCGACGCTAGACGGCTTGTTGTTATTGAGTCCGGCGACCGCTGGATGCTCGACAAGTTGAGGCAATCTGCACTCCAAACGCCCCTGACGAAACGCGTATTGAATATTGGCGTGTTTGCGCGCGCGCGCCTCAGTTACTGCATTCTGCCCCGGCTTACTATTCCAAGATGCGGATTAGCTGGCGTGCACGCACTCATGGACACACGGCTTGGTGCAGCATCCACTCGTCTCGGATGCGCTGAGCAGTGTGTTGCCAGGGAACAAGAAAAAAAAAATCTTGCTGCAGCAGAGCCAGCCAGCCCGCCCGCTCGCGGCGGTGGATGCAATGCAGTGAATGAATGGATACAGTATGCCGCCGACGGTTGAGTCGCCTCGCTACGTGCTGCAGCGCTCACGCGTCGTGGTTCGCAGAGGCTGACCCGTTGACTAGCATCGGCGTCGTATCAAGCATGTTTGCTTCTGGAGTCGACTCCTTGGCTGGGCTCGCAGCAGGCCCGCAGCGCTAACCGTGGAACCGTGACGGAATATTGCTTTGGCAGCAAGCAAGGGATGCGCAGCAGCCCCGTAATCTATCGATAGCAGCAGCAGGAGCAGCAGCCGTAGCAGCAACAGCAGCAGCCGCCGCCGCCGGTGATCCTCCTGCGTTTGCAATGCGAGCGATGGGGAGAGAGGTTGTTGGAATGGTGGAGCATGGCGAGCGCCGTCATGCGTAAATATTGCAGGGGTGCCGGTCGCGCTTTGCTCGGTCCGTCCGTCATGGCTGGAAAAAAATAGATGCCCGCGTAATCAGCTGTGGCTATATGACACGGACGACGGGCAGGACAGCATGAATGCATTCGACATGCCTGTTTAGCTCCAACACGCGCCGGCGAAGATCAAGTCGATAGTTGGCAATACGGCGTTCCATCATCACGTATCGGTACCATGTCGGTGTGAGGGTCGACGTCTCAAACACACGCCCGCCGCCGCCGCCTCCCCTTTGCTGCGCAGCGCAGCGCAGTGCAGTGCTGCACACTGCGCTTCGAGGCAAACGGGACGCTCGGAAAGATGCCAATGGGCCTAGCCGCCATGCGTCATCCGACGACCGTGGATGGATAGTGGTGGTGACCGTGGTCCCTTGGCCGCCGTGGTGCAATCATCATGGCCTGGCCGGCCGGCTGGCTGGCTGGCTGGCTGGCTCCATGGAAACTAAACTTTGTCCGCCGCCGTGCACCCTCGCCTCGCCTCGCAATGTACTATGTATGTACGTATTTACGTACCCTACAGCAACACATGTGTACGTACATAGACACACATACAGCCAGCTGAGACGTCGCCGCCGCTCTCGCTGCCCGACTCCGCCAAGCCGCCTGCCGGTCGGCGGCCCTGTGGAGTCAATGCTGCCGCTGCCTCATCCGGCGTAGCAGGCGCGATGGGCTCCTTCCATGGAAGAGGCGGAGACGTAGTACGGAGCATGCGGGCCATACTCGGCACCGCTTTCCCTCACCATTTTTCATTGCATCCACCCCTCCCATTATACGACGAGTAGCGCGACTCATTACCCGACCTGCCCTCCCGTCAATCAGAGCCCGCTGCTGCCTGCCTGTATCACCGGCCTATGCCCTTCCCGGCACCTGGATTAGCTCTTGCCCATACACACGCCGCCCGCTGAGACGTACCGAGCTTTTTCCACGACGCGTACTCATGGCCATATGTCATCCATTATCAATGGATCTCCGCCGTCGTGTCTTCAACAATCCCTTCTGCCGAGCCGCACCATGGTAGCTCGTCTAGTGCGCTTTCGCCGTGGTGGGCGCCGCACTCCGGCGACAAGACAACCGTGTCTGGGATAAGAGAGGAGCAAAAAAAGAAGAAGGAAAAATAATCGCACTAAGCAGCCCACCCGAGCCCCCCGCGCCCTGGGTCGCCTCGCGAGACATGGTGGTGGTGCATCACGGTTTCGCCCAAAGAGAGACGCAGTCAGAAGACGACCGATCACGCTCGCCTCGGCAACCGCCTGCCATTCATTCATTCGCCTTGGCTTGTCAAAGGACTGCGCCGCCACGGCTCAGCGAAGCCGGCCTGCACGTCTGGGCCTTAGCGGCCGTACTGCAAAAGCAGAGGGGCGCGCGCGCGCTCGCGCATAATCTCGTGCAAGCGACAAGCCTCATGCCGACTCAGCACCGTGTGTACACCTTTGCCACACCAAAGTCGACTGGGTCGACGTTAGTTTCTTCACACGGCGTCCTCCAGATCCATCGCACGCCCATCCCCGCTCTCTGGCGCGCTCAAACAAGTAGGTAAGACGACCCCTGACGAATAAGCACAGCGGAACCCCACGCTCAGAGCAATTACGCCTTTATCCAACACCGACCCAAACCCAAGGCATCCGTGTCCGGCTTGCTGGCTGCCTTTGATGCTATTGTATCAAGGTATAGTAAGATGCAACCACCCGGGCTGAAGACACATTCCTTCCTTCGCGTCTGACACTGTGTCACAGCATGCTGACTGGTCAGGCCACTGAGCCCCAGGCTATTGGCTTCATCAAGGGGGGTACCAATGCTTGCTTTGCACCGGAGATTGAATATGAATGTATACAAGGGCATGTGTATCGATCTGCGGAACGACCCTGGTGTGTCCGGTGCACGCACTTTCAGTCTCATTCACTCACGCGCACACTCATGACCCCATAGCACCTATTCCCGCCGCCTGCTTCTGTCACGACCGGCCGCGACTATAGGCGTATGCGTTACGCCACATGGCCCCGTTTAGCGAAGCCGCCCCCGATGAGTGTGACCAAGTTTCCACCTCATAATACCCCATGCTTCCCAGTACATGCAGCATGTTCCTTCTGCTTGCGCCAACGATAACGGTCCCGAAATCGGTAGAACCTTGCCAACCACCGCCACTACTTGCGATCCAAGTATATCATGCTAACTCGCTTAATTTTGGTGCCCTTCCTTACTTTGTCATGGGCAATATGCTTTCGCAGGCTACACAACACATGATCCACGTTTCGTTGGCTGCTTAGCGCTCGTCATGGCCAACGATCATCTTACTGCCAACACCTGGGCATCATCAGGCGCTGCCTCCTGCCTGTGTCCAGCCACCATGTCACCCTTTTTGCAACAAACGGCAGGGCAGATCACGCCCAGGAAACACGGCACACCACTCTCTGTGCCTGGATTGCGTCTTTGCGCTTGTTTGTTCTGGCGCATTGCATGACCAATACAAGCCCATATCTTGGGTGCGGACGGCCGGGACAGAGTGTGGCCGCAGTTATCCCCTGAAGAGGCCGCAGGATATCACTTTTAGCACATACCCTTCAACTTTTTTTCCAGGGCTCCAAATGACGAATGTGCTTCTCACGTAAACGTCCCCGCGCCACCTGCATGTCACCAAACACAAATAGTCCAGGATACCTTGACCGACTGCTACTCGAGTCCACAATACTGTATGGGCCCAATGCAACATGCTAATGAGCTACCGCAATAGCCAAATGCTCACGTTGCCTCGTGCAGCAACTGGGAAACAAGGGAATCAAAGGATCCGCCAACAGCCGTTGAATCAAAAACCTGTGTAGGTAAGACGCGCAGAACCGTCTCACCGGCTCGTGTAGGCGGAGTGCCGGCCAACAATATCTTAACTTCCTTGACTACACGTCGGTTGTGACAAGGAATGACGGGCGGACCACAGGCACATGCCGCAGTCGGCCCACATTCGCTTTTCAAGTGCATCATTCATGTACAAACGTTCCCTCTGATCAGCTGGCAACAATCTACAGCTTAGCCTCGCCACCGCCATGGAAATTCCTTTGGCTTGGCCAGCACTAACCAGGCAGGTCAGCTTTCATTTACGCCTTTCTTTATTCTTTATCGACTCCTTGTCGCTCATCAAAATTTCTCTCCCAAGTCTACACGCCAATCGCATCTTTTTCTTTGATATTCTGTCGTCACCGTATGCGTCTGTCCTGCTGGCTGCAACCCAAGGTTAGTTGCGCTTGATGCGTGCACGCATGCATGCTCTGGACAACACTTTGATATACATATTACACATATGGAATCATGTCCGTAATAGGAAATTGGACATTCGGCTCCGCTCCATGGAACAAGCCAAGTCGGTTTGTGTCTGTTTTGCTTTCGCTTACGGTGTTTCATAATGCACCCGATATGCGGAAACTTGCAGCCATGGCAGCTTTCAACAGGGAAGGTGACCGCATATGCCGACTGATATACATACATCTTGCCCACATTGTAGTCTTACTGCATCCTCGTCGTTTGTACTTTGTCGTCGCCGACTCAACCTGCGTCTCTACAATTTCCCATCCACACGCCCAGGCTGCCACTGCAACCCTATCTACCCCACCCTTACCCCACCCATGATGACTTTCACATTCCTGCACAAGAGAAACACGTTGATCACTCGTACATGCGTTTGCCGGACAAGCCAGCCGGTTCCAGAAGCCCTTGGATTCGCTTTCATTGCTGTCTTTGTCTGATATCCTCAACCTTTTCGTCTGTGTCCCTTTTTCTTGCTCGTTCCTCGGGGCAGTAAACTTCCGGCTTACAAACTCAAGCCTCGCACCGTGTCTCATTTAGCAGGTATCCCGTCAGTCCTCCGCGGAGCAAACACTGTTTTCGTCGTTGTCCCTTTTTTGTCCTCTAAACTTTGACACGTCTATTTTTTCATTGAAAGAAAAATCCTTGATGCATATGCGCGCGTCCGTATGTGTGAATGCGTTGGGGCGGGCGTTATGGCAACTTCCGAACTTGAAGTCGAGCATGGATGGACCAGACACGTATCTTGGGAGAGGATGATGGAGAATTCGTTCCTCGTACCTTTTTTTCTCTTTCATGCTTTTACTCAGTCGTCATTGCGTCTTTCTCTCCCCTTTTTCCATTCCATGTCTTGCACCACATATGGCACGACACGTTACACCCCTCTCTTTCACTCGTCTCACCCCTTCTTAAAACCATACTTGCGCATGACATACGACAGTCATTCACATCACTCACTCACTCAGTCAGGCAAGCAGTCACTCACTCACTCAACTCACTCCAACAGCCAGCGCCACTAATGACCCGTGGCGCCCGCGCACGTCCACCCATCACCACACAACTTATACTGTAACAACCGCAAACCCAACCCAACCATCAACTTGTCAGTCACCCTGAAGCTAACCCATTCCCATACCTATTCGCCAACCAATCTGCCGTCCGTCCGTTTTTTTTTGCGCACAACTCGTTACATGACATGACATAACGCTGCAATGGCAATCCCTTTGAAATCTCACTCGTACCCTTGTCCCTTGTCCCTTGTCCCTCCCCCGCCGGCAAGCGGTTTACGTACTCGTTGCATACTAATCCCATCGGAATCTCTTTGCAAACTGCGCCACAGGGACACGTGTGTATCGTGTCGTATCGCACGCAAATGGTGTGTGTGGGTATGTGGGATGTGCAAGGGGCGGGTTGGGAAGGATGGGATGGGATGGATGGATGGATAGGACAGGGCAGGACAGGGCGTATCCAAGCAGCACATGAATATTCCGCGACGTACGTACGTACGGGCGTACGTGTAAATGGCGTCGTTTGTTGGTGCGACATGTTTCATTTCGTTCCTGCATTCCTCCATTGCCAATCTCATCTCATCCTTTTGCTTTTTGCTTAGATCCTGCTATTCCGTCCGCTTCTCCCCTAGTCATGTATGTACTGGGGTGCGTGTTGAGTTGACTCCGCGGACAGTATAGAATAGAGTAGAGTGGGATAGAATAATGGTAGTGAAAAGGGCGTTTAGGAATTGTTATGCATAATGTATGTATGTAGATGAGAAGATAAAGAAAACGGTGGGTTTATTTACGTAAGTAATTCTAAAGAGGTTAATATCTAGTCGTAGCAGAGAAACAGAGAGAGATGCAGGAAAGATGGATGGAAAGATAGAGAAAAGAGGGGGGTGAAGTTACCATCCCATTGGAATCATATCTGTCGTTCACTACAAATATAACTAACTAACTAGTTCCTCACTTTACCTACTAACCCACCTCCATTCTACTTCCTTCCCCGCTGCTACCAGCCACCACAACTACATTCTTCCACCCGACTCGTCAATCATAATGTTTGTGTGTGTGCTTCTGTGGCGCCCTCTAGTGCCACAGCAAGTGTCGTGAGTTCTTTTCGAAACAGCGGACTACATACTACAAAAGATCACGCGGTTCCCATGACTTTTTTTTCTTTTCTTTCCATGTGATGTGACTCTGCCACCATGACTGAGTTTTGGGACCATGAATGAACGACTAGAGGCAGCAGCAGCAGCAGTAGTGTGAAGACAAAGAGAGAGAGAGAGAGAGATAGAACTATGCATGTATGCATAAATACACTAATTCTATCCCTTCTTCTTCTTCTAGCCTAAAATTTACGCGTTTCTGTACGTAGTCGCGACTTTGGCCATTTGGTCGAGTAAGTAGGCACATGTGAACTAGGTGCGTATGATTCAGTGTACAACATGGGAAATTCCTTTAGTTCGGTTTCGCTAATAGCTCCTCTTCTTCGTCTTCTAGTGTACTAGCTAGGTGCGCGGTCCGATCGTACGATTTGTGAGCCATTCGCATCGTGCGTCAGATTATAGTGTGACTAATTGTTATCCGTTTTTTATTTCTGTGTGTGTGTGTGCCCTTACATACAACAAGCATTTTTATCGCTTCGTGTTCTATTTCAAGGATTTAAACCTAGTTAGTTAGGGGGTTCGTCTTCGGTGATTAAGAGTAGGTAGATCGTTGGGCGAGTGGGGTTTGGGGGAATTTGGGGGGTGGCTTATGGTTTGGGTAGTGGAGCAACAAGGGACTATTTCAGACAACGACTACGGTACTTAGTCATGGGGTCTCAATTTATCTGTTACAGGCGTGGCGCCGCTAGGGGAAAAGGGAAAATAGGAACAGGGAAACGGTAATGTCGGTATCGGGGTACCGGGAACCTGGGACGTTGGGACGTTGGGAAGTTGGGAAAGGGCAATTGTGGAGGCGGAGGACGAGGGGGGGCTTTCATAAGAGACAAGGGAGTGGCTTGGTACGGCTCGTAATGGTACATTTGACCGTCGTGATCCCCATGGCAACTAACCGCCACGTAAGATACACGCACATGCACATTATATGATACAAACGGTGCAATTGCTTGGCTAGAATAACCTGTTGTCGGCGCTGGCCTTTGCGGCATCGCGTTTTGCGCTCGACTTCTTCTTGTCCTTTGCCTCACCAGGCGGCTTGAAGAACAAACTTGGGCTCTCGCCTTGCTTAACCATGTAGCTTAGGTAGCCCCTGTGTGCCGGGTCGCGGTAGTATTCAATGTCTTTTCTTGCAGTCGGGTCAGGCAGTCTGTACTTGTACTTTGCACCGACTTCCTTCATGACGGCAGCCATGGCCTCGTTCTTCTTTTCTTCGGCCGCAGTCTGCAGAGCCGAGAGGATGGGCGATGGTATTTTGACGGCTGGCGAGCGGCTGGATAGAGAGACAAGCTCTGGCGGGGCTTGCAGCGAGATGGTGGGGTGTGACTCGCCGCGCAGGACGCGCTTGATGGCTGTGGGGGAGTAGAAGCGGGTGGTTACGCTGCCGCCGAGGGCTTCGATGCGTGCAATGGCCTCGGCGGAGGCTCTAGAGACGACAATGTGTATGGGAGTGGTGAGCTGCTCTGGATTCTATGCCAATTGATCAGTATCTCGAATGCACACCTGCAATTGGGTTTCATACCCGTGCCAAAAGCTTCACGCCATGTCTCTTGACTCCGTGCAAGCACCTGGACTTGGCCAATTCCTTCATAGTAATGGGCTTCTTGGGGTCCAGCCTTCCCTGGTCAATCCAGCTTTGTATCCGGTCCAAATTGATGGGTGACATTTCCACCTTGAACGGGTTGTGCTTTCCTCGGCCTCGCTCTGGGTTTGTGATCCATTGTGGTGTCTGACCTCCCTCGAAGCCAGTCGGCACTTTTCCGTGCGCATGCTGACCCTTTTGACCACGACCAGCCGTCTTTCCCTTCCCTGAAGCGGGACCTCGTCCACGGCGAATCTTCTTATTGTAGGCGCCGGCATTGTCGGACAGCGACGAAAGAATGGACGCGCATCTTTGCTGGGCGGGGAGCACGAAGGCGGCGGCTAGCGGCGTCGTACACGACCGGGCGGGGGAGCAGACGAGTGACGAGGCGAATCGGACAGCTCTTAGCCGGGGAGGCATGGCTGCGGTTGGCAATCTTCGTGCTGGTTGCGCAAGTAGTGTTGGAAAGCGATATGCGAAGATTCGAGGGTTACATAAGCACACTCCCGCGGGGTCTAGCCTGATTGGGAAGAGATGTATTCCACCCCGCATATCTATCACACCTCTAAACATGTAAGATTGAATTTGGAGAAAAAACGTAAGGGAATCGTGTATAGATTGCTGTCTAAAGCTCAGCATGAGATACTTCAATGATTTCCATATTCCTTCATCATACATCTGCTTGCTCTACATATGTCATTAGTATCGTCAACGCGTTGCTGCTAACCGATATTGTAGCTATAGTATTCGAATAGACTATTTTACCATGGTTCCCTTCGCACTGTTAGTAGTTGGATACCAATGGTTATTTTCTAGCAATATTGCTAAACTGCCTCTAGTCCAAGGAATAGCCTTCCCGTTGGTTTAGCATAGATGATATTAGATTATAGGATATAAGAGGTTTGAGACCTTCATCTTGGTCAATTTACTACTTCATAACGATAGCATACACGCGAACTTGTCACTAACTAGTTATAGCCTGCTTCAATTCAAGATACAACGGCAAATGGAGACATACAGCCCTACAACAGACACCAATAGTTTAGTCACTTCACAATGTTATGTCCTCAATTCGTGTGGATACTTTCCGTGACTTACGCACTGTTCATTCTACTGCTTCGTAGTTCGGTAGTCAGTGTTTACAATGCACCATCTCACCCACGAGCGAATAACACCTATCGTACACTACTTTTGTCCTGCTGATATCTCCTCTCCAAACACTGTGTAAACTAGCTCTGCAAACATTCACAATACCTACCTATTTCCAACATCACTATTCTCACAATGAATGCCTTCCTTGTATCACCTTACCTACATAACCCCCAACCGCCTTGCCACCTAATACTCGCATCATCATACAACTCAACACACTAACCTGAAATACTTCTGACTCTCAACATACATCCAAACCTACCAAGCTCACCACCGAACAGCAACAATGCCTAGCAATAGCCATCTCAACGACTGGCGCAACATCACTGGCATCGGCCACGGCATGTACTGGGGTCTGCCACCTAAGAAGTCTTCTTCTAGTGGCAGCTCCAGTACCGTCTCGAAGCAGGGCTCTAGCAATTCCAATTCTTCAAGTAACAAGACGTCTTCCAAGGGGCTCAATGCCGAAGCTAAGCCTTTTGTACCGTCAAAGAAGTAGATGGTAGTACTTCTGTTCCATACATGCGTATGAGGAGTATGGTGGAGGTTGATCTTATCATGCAGGGCTATCGTCTGTGAAGGGAATTCTCGTGATTGGGCACGTACGAGGCAAGATGCAGTTAGATGATAGATCGTTAGATCATTACATACATAATGCAATAAGGGGATATTAACATCCATCCCTAAGGCCTGGAAAACCATTCATAGTGGAAAATAAGGGAAGTATTTCGACTCCTAAAGGACATCACTACTCGCGCATACAAGATATATCTATGACCTTCGAAAATAATGTATCTAGGCTTCTGCAAGCAATTTCATCTAGTTTTTTTTAGCAATAAATTACAGTAGCGCGTGATCTGCCCAGCGTACTAATCCTTGACGTTATAAAAAGATGCACTGGGAATTAAGTATAACTAACGCTAATGCTAAGTCCATTTTGGTACGAATCAGGCCTGATTCACGGCCTCATATTGGTCAGGTCGTATCTTGAAAAGGACCATTAACGGACCCTTCAGCCACAAAAATGCAGCTAGCTGACTCTCTAACCACTTTTCCTGACCAGGTAAAAGCTCCATATCAAAGCGAAATAAGATACGACAGATTATGACGCGCATTTCGGCATAAGCTAAGTTCTTGCCAATGCAATCACGAGAGCCATTGCTAAAGGGCTTCATTACATTCTTCTTGTCGTGCGCGAAGCGAGGTTCATACAAAGGATGCTGAGGAGTTAACCACTGCGACTACAGTTAGCTTACAAGCTACGAACATCATGTTTATCAGTGTACGTACTCGTTCAGGCGCGAACGAGTCCGGATCTACAAAGTTGTCCGGATTGCGGTTCGTAGCAGATTGCCAGGTCTGGATTATTACCTAGATCGATTTCATCAAATCAGCCGAGGTTTTGTCTTCTTGGTATAGTAATTAGTACAAAATTTCGAACTTACACCTCGTGGTATCCATTGGCCATTGACCTGAGCCCCTGGGCTGACCCTGGGCGGTAATGCAATAGCTGGACTGTAAAGTCGTAAAGTCTCTTCGATGACAGCGTGCAGATAGGGAAGCTTTGCTGAACTCGCAATAGTGATTTCAGACTCATCTGTGAAGGCTGCGCGGACCTCGTCAACCAGAATCCTTTTCTTCTCCGGATGCGTCCCAATCAAGAAGGTGAATCCCGAGAGTGCCGTAGCAGTTGTCTCGCTCCCGGCTACCACTAAAGCTGAGGATAAACCTTGAACCTCTTCGTCGCTAAGAACTGCGGTATCACTCTTGTCTTTGCGAAGCATATAGGTAGCGAAGTCACGGCGTCCATCTTTTGGCTCGGCTCCCATTGCCATGCGTGCTTGGCCCTTAAGCCGCCCCAATAAGAAGTTCTCTTTCGCAGTGACACTTGCTTTATGAAGGTCTTTTTGTCCTACATATAGTGCGAGAAGTGGCTTAAGAAGAGGGAATTGGAGCAGGAATCGTCGATATGCGCTACCGGGAATGCCGAGAAAAAGATTATCAATAAAGGTAGTGTTTCCGTCCAGGCTATGGAATGAGTCGGCAAAGGTGAGGTCGCCGATGATATCAAACGCCGTATAATTCAGCAAGTTGACAATGTTAACTGCCTGGCCTTGCTTAGCACAAGCTGTCAGCTGGCTTATAAATTTGTCGATGTACTGCATGATAATGCCAGCTTGTTCTTGAAGCGCCATGGCACTGAATGCATGACTCAACTGACGTCGTTGCCGGCGATGGTCCTCTCGGCTAGCTCCGAGCAAGGCTAGGTGGTCGTTCGGAAACGTGAAGCCCGGTATCTTGCTAAACTCGTCCTCGTCACTAGTGCTCCGGGCACCATATACCTCCGGCCAGCAAACACTGCCTTCGATAGCAAGACGATTAGGACCGATTCGCACAATTGGTCCGTATCTACGGTGCAGCACGGGAGCATAATGTAGCATGTCCATGCTCACAAAAGACCGCCATTGGCTGAAGATATCGGACACCGCCATGTGTTTAGGACCATGGAATTTAGACAAAGGATGGAACCAGATTCGATAGATGATGGTTACGATAACGTAGGCACACACCTATTTATGTCAATGAGTTAAACATCGTACACTACAATGAAGAGCCGATAGTAGCATACTATGAATATGGAAGCATAAATCCAAAACTCCAGATGGAAAGCGTAGATAGCCATCGTTTTGATGTAGAAAAGAAATTATGAGAAGAGAGCAGAAAAGGGGTCAGAGAAGATAGTATGAAGTAGACACAAGGCTAGCATAGCAATAAAGTCCGAAGCAGAGAAGTAGGGAACGATCTCTTTCATAGTTTGAATTTCGTTGCCACTTTCTCTTCGTTTCAGTGCAGCGGACCATCGGTAAATCGGACCATGGTGGCATTTTACCGATGAGTGCAAGATACAGTATGGAATCGGAGAATCGGTGCATCGGTGCACCAGGGTATCGGTGAATCGGTGAATCAGGGTATCGGAGCATCGGTGCATCAGGGTATTGGATCAATAGACTATTTACCTGCTTAGATATCTCGCATCATCCTTACAGCTTGAGACATATAAAATATACGAATATGCACATAGAGTATCATATTTGCCACTCTGCAGAGCTATTTCTACACAACTTCACGAGGTCACGGCCAAAATGTACGATTTTTTTGGTATTACAGGAAAAAGGATTGTCCTCTCCGGTGGCGCACGAGGCATCGGTGGCGCCGTAGCTCGACATCTTGTAGCTGCGGGAGCTTATGTAGCCATCTTTGACATTCTTGACGAGTACGGAAAGTCTCATGTCGCAAGCCTCAACGTCACAGGACCGGGCAAGGCCTTCTACTACCATCTTGACATCTCAAACCGCGAGGAGGTGTTTATGGCTATGGCAAAAGCGGTGGACACACTTGGTGGACTCGACTCTCTACATAATATCGCAGGGGTCGAGCGCAATGTTCCTATCGAGGACATTACCGACACTGATATTGATCTGATTTTTAGTGTCAACTTCAAGGGCACGCTGTGGCTCGCGCAAGCAGCTCTGCCCTATATAAAGGCTGCGAGCGGTGGTACAATCATCAACATCGGATCCGATTCAGCTCTTGCGCCATTTCCGCAAGCCCCGCATTACTCGGCATCAAAAGGTGCTGTACATAGTCTCACGCGCACTATGGCTGCATCTTGGGCACAGTACAATATTCGCATCAATGCTGTCCTTCCTGCTGCAAAGACGGAGATGTACGAAGAAATGCAGGCTCAGAGAACTCCTGAGCAGCGTGCTCGAGTCGATGCATGGAAAAAGAGTAACATCCCTCTTGGCGGAGATTTGGGTAGCGTGGAGGATGTTGCTCCGATGCTAGTGTATTTAACGTCGGACGCAGCCAAGTTCGTCACGGGCCAGCTAATTCCGGTCAATGGGGGAATGAGCTTTGTACGTTAACAGAGAGATCAGTCTTTGGATAACTGACAAATGGTGAAAGACGGTTAATATGATGGGGTACACATGAGGGATAACGACTAGATTGCGCAAGATCATTAAAATCAGCTCGCGTTGATGCGATTGTCGCAGACCGACGTGAATAAATCCGGTCATCACTCTCACTCTTGAGTACAAGCCCTAGATATTCAAGCCTCCAGATGGTAAAAATCAAGCCTTGGTTATGTTTTTGCAGGGGGTTGAGACTGCCGCGATAAGAACACGTCCCGCAAAAAAAAATGATCGAAAGCGAGAAGCATAGATGTATTTTTCGTATCGCATTGCAAAATTCTCGAGAAATTATTTCAAGTAAAGACATATGTTTGACTGAAAGAACAACGCTCTATGGTTGACAAATTGAGCAATTGAGGAGTGGATATATTCCTGCGCGGTGGGATTTCCTGTTGACGGGGAGGGATGTTATAGATTTTTATAGCGGTAGTTTTTGTGAACCGATATTCACCTATCACATTCGTGATGTTAGATACAATTTCATTTTTGCTTGTTTTCATTGAATATCTAACTGTTTTATGTAGCCTATCGTTTCATTGTTGTTTAGGAAGTCTGGGTATCTTCAGCTGCTACTTGTGTACAAGACAACCTTTGAATAGCAAGATGTTAATGATGTTGTATTTCGTTCTATGGTATCTAGTAGTGTGAATAAGAAAAGCATAACTTCATAGAAAGCCAGTCTAGGTGTGCTGCAAACAGTAGTCCTGAACATCCTCCAGAAACGAAGTAACGGTACTCTCAAGTACACATAGCACGCTAAATCAGCGAGCGTGCTTCCTGCTAGAAAGATGTCTCAAGGACAAGTCAAATCCATGGTAATTCTGCCTTCATGCCCAGTATAACGCCGCTTTCTCATTCCTGTTCCTAGAAATGCAGCACGCTCGTGAATCCGACTTGTCATTTCCTCATCCATACTATCCGGAATGACGAGTATCTCCTTCTCATCAACCTCCTCCAAGGCCATGACCTGGTCCAACAGAGACTCTGTACACACTACGACGGAAGGAGCTACCATGCCCGCCAAAGGGAATTCTTCCAACGGATAAGGATTCTGGAGAAGGTATCTGCACACTCCGAGGCTTCCCAATACTGACTCGAGAAAACTGCCCAAAGTTCCGGAAATACATGCTTCGTGAAGTCTCATCTCATCCTCGCCTCTCTTGAAGTATTCCTGGTATATCTTTCGAAGTTGCGCCCGTTGGCGTGCATTCCTGCAATTCGCGAATCCATAGTCTACCTCAACGGCTCGGTGCGGATCAGTTGCGTTCGTGTGTGTAAATCGCTTAAGCTCCCAGACACTCTGATGCCACCTCTTTACAATACCCATGAGGTATTTGAAGTTCCGTATGTGTGAGATCCGGTTCGTGAGCCTATATCTCCTGAACAATTCCACCATCCTGGAATCTGCTATAGCATTCCAAAACTCGTCAAACGAACAACGCGCGACAAGTGATTCATATGCCAGAGCGAGTTGATCTGTTGATGTGCGCCCTGTCGTTGTGCAAAATCCCAATGAGATCCAGTTGTCCTCGTGGATATCTGGAATGAATCCATTCTGGATCTGAATGTAGAAGACTAGCGCTTGTCGCTTTTCCAGAGGTTCCAGCTCGAGGATTGGTACGTTCTTTTCTTTAGGACTTAGCAGCTCCATCTGAGCTGCCTCACAAAGGACGGAAATTCTTGGCCCCTTGCCTTCTATCCTGAACTCTTTCTCACTCTTGAGCCACTCCGCCTCTCGTATCATTCGTGGGTCGCCGGTTTGCAAGCATCGATATATCAGCGTTTCCTTGAGCTTGTTCTTCTGTACTGCGTTGCGTAGCTCGTCTTCGTCAATGCTCCAGTCGATCACAAGCCGACGGTAAAGATTGAAAAGTCTGCTTCGATCGTAGCCGGAAGTAAAGGACATAAAACCATACTTGTTTGCAACGTCTTCGTCAAAGGGAAACTCATTTGCGTGACAAGCGAGCATCAAATAGTCCGTAGCATCGATTTTTCTTCCCAGCTTGCACGAAAACTTGTGTCGATACCAGTCGGCACGATAGCATTTGATGGAACAGTGGGTAGCATACCCACACTTCTTGCAGACATAGGTGTGTTTGCAGGTGCCCATGCAGAAAGCGCAGAATTTTGAAACCGCAGCTCCAGCCTTCTTTTCTTGGAGATATCCGGTAATGATTTCCGATGCATGTCCACCATTGTGTGTACGAGAAGGTTCAACAGACCGGTTGTCGTTACTGGGAGTCGTGCTATTCTATATTAGTACCGAGAACAGAAAAAAGCACAAACCCAAGCAAAGACTACGTACTCTGCTATCCTGACTCGTTTACGAGGCTTGTTTAATGACTCATTCTCTCTAGAAAGAATTCTGGGGTCCTCGACCACGCTCTTGGAAAGCGTTGTCGTTCTCTCATAGTTAGGTGAAGTCGGGACAGCCGTCATTGATTCTGTTTTTCTGCCTGGCCAGGTGTTGTTAAGAGCAATGAGCACCGCGCATCAGGGCGCGATGGGTTGGGAGTTTTCATAATGTTGCGGTGTGCTGTACAACTGAGTTGTGAGATTTGCCCCACATCCATCGTGTGATGCGATGATTGGATGATTTGACCAACAGTGTCACATTTGCCTCTATCGCCGCAATTGGCTTGTTTCAGGCTGAAGGCCTTGGTGTTGTCATGGTCTGTGCCAGATACCGACTTACTAAGAACAGCCCAAACCCCAAGGTGCAGACTTCTTGGTAACGCCGGAGCCTATTCATCCTTCTTTAGCCAGAAACAGGCTATGTTCGGCCCTTAAAATTCATTCATGTTCCGCGATTGTGTGGTTTTTCATGATGCCATAAATGAACAGCCGTTGAACGAGCATCAAGGTAGAGCGCAGTTCAAGCAGCAGATGTGGTCTCTGATGTAAGGTGTTAGTCGTAGCTGCAGTATTGAGAGTGGGCAAGAATGAGGCTGAGTAGTTACAGACGTCACGTGATGTTCATGCATTGAACGCCAATCAGATGAGACATCAATGCGTCCGGTTAGCGCCGCCACCCATTGGATCTTTTGCTCGCAATAGACACACGTGATATCTAACACGACCATAATTAGTAGCTCAGGTGCTCAGTTGCGCATATGGAGGCGCGATATGCAACTGTCAAATAAGTCCATTGCTTAGTTTTAGTTGGACGGCAAGCATAGGCAAGCCCAGCGGCATTATCAGCCAAGGAACGCCTATCGCATATACATAGCGGCATTATATTGGTTCCGAGTCAGGTGCATTAGACCCTACCATAGAACGTGATCCAGAGATTCTCCTAGGAAAGTTCATCAAACACGCCTCAACATTGAGCTTGCGACTCAACGGCCAGGGAATGCATGTACAAGAGCCGGTCTCATGAATCAATGAACGATGTAGCCGAACCGATGACTCGTGACCTTGAGGAGAGATGGAACCATCATGTGCTGCTTATGGCAACTGTACAAGCGATGACCTTGTACAGATGTACGTGAATTGAGATGCAAAGAGGGGCGCATTTCAGGTCACGCATGTCAAATGCGTGTGGCGTTTTCATGACGAATTGCTGCCTCTATGCATTCAGTCGTCATCTTGTATGTTTTCTTTTCATCGAGTACAGGCGCCACTGTAGGCCAGAGCGACTTGAAAGGCCGTTGAAAGTACCATGCATAGAAAAATTGCAGATATGACGTCTGCCGATTTTGGCACTCTTAGGACGACGGCAGCAGAGTAAGCGTCAAAGCTGGCTGAGAGTATGGCTGACGTCGTCATGGGAGTCTCACTAAGTGGGGCCCAGGGGTGAGCCGCAGCATGGATTCCCCACGGCAATGGTTCCTTTCCCAACCTCTTCCGCATTTACAAAGGTCAAGCTGTTGAATTTTCACAGCATCAGTCCAAGTACTAGACTGTACGACTGGCCATTCATTCATTTTCAAGTCACCAAACAACAGCGGTCATATCGTCGGAAGTAACTTCGCACAGCCAGCGCACCCGCACTTCTTCTTTTGTTCTTACTAGTCAAAGCATCGAGACTTGTTCCTTTTTCGACACGCGAACATGCCCGGACGCCGTATTTCCAACCGACTGAAAAAGATTGGGAAAGGGACTGGCAGATGCTTGCAAAGCGCGGGCTGGCAACTTTGCAAATGTGTTTTTTGGACAGTATTATCACCATGCTTTTGCTGCATTGTACTGTGTCCGCACCGCCGACTTTCTAGACGACCACCAAGAGCACCTTTTGAAGCGCCAAAACCAATGCTACCCAGCCCTCGCAGACGCCGTCTTTCGCTTCCATCAACAGGTCTCCAACAATCTCAATGGACGTTTGATCAAGCGCAATCACCATTCATGAGCAAGTTGCCCTTGGAGATAAGACGGATGATCTACGAAAAAGCGCTCGGCGAAATGCCAATACATATTTCGCTTGCCGAAGGCGAGCTGAATGCACGCCGTTGCAATGTTGGACGTTGCGCCTGCTATCTGCGGCCCCTCGCAGCCGAACAGAAACTTTATCTCGCACTTCCTTTGCTAAGGACGTGCCGCCGCATGTAAGTCATATCCAAAAATAGAGTTTCCATTCCAAACATACTTCAGTACAATGATCGTACGAGAAGGCAACGAAAGGCGGATGCAAGATAGCCAAGGATGAGTTGGACTTGGAACAGCAGTCCAGTGCTATGCTAATCAATGAATAACCAGCTACTCGGAGGCTATTGAATACCTTTACAACACCAATGACTTCTTTGTTTCCACGGACGTAGAGGACTATCCCACGACAGGATACTTGCCATTTTTCATTCAGCCACAACGCATCGCTCAGATTACAAATCTCCGCATCGACTGGGACCTTGACCGCCACCAGTTCTTTCAAGCAGCTCTTATGCCTTCGCCACATCGCGACGAATGGTATAGAACATGGAATGTCCTACGCTGGATGAAAGGCCTTCGGAAGCTGCACGTACGACTATTTTTCTTCCTGGATCTCTGGGAACAGTGCTACGGAGAGTTCTGGAAACAAAACAGTGAGGCATTACTCGAACCTATCAAGGGAATCACGGCACCAAAGGACTTTGTGGTTATTCTCCCGGATTGGAGGTGTTCGACTGATATCGATGTTGGCGAATCCAAATGCATCCTTGAGTTGCCTGAAGGGAATGACGATAGTTCTTGAACCCGCGACTAGGCAGGAATCAAACTTCGAATATGGATTTCTTGCTGATCGTGTCGATGAAGCTGTACCCTTGCACTATGGAAATCTCTACATCCCTAGCGGCCTCGAAGATTGCTTCAGTGTTTGAAAAGAAAACTTAGCGTCATGCCTCGCCGACTGAGGCCGAGGCAACACGCGTACATTCACCGAAGATCCTCATAGGTTGGACGCGCCTTGATGAGATCTTCTTGAGTAAGATATCCATTCGATCCGGAGGTGTCAACACGAGGTGGCTGGTTGGAAACCCTTCCATGAAAGCCTTCGATCACATATCTGGTACTTGGCATCGGTGCTTAGGGGCATACCGGTATTATTTCTAGCCCAGCCACACGCATCTGACAGCCGCCGAAAGGCCGACAATTTTTTTTCCAGACGACCGGAATACAAGGCCAAAGAAGAAGGACGCAGCCAAGACGGAATGCGAGGGATGACGCATGAGAGAACATGCATCCAAGGCTCTACTCCAATCCTTCCTGGAGCCTCGGTTGGCCGCGTTCACGTATCTTATCGCAGGACGAAGAAACGTGAAAGCTATCCACGTGCTTGGCAGCTTGGCAGGCTAGCCCGTCTTGCATAGCTTTCCCCAATCATGCTGTTCTCCGCTGATGTCCCAATGACACCAAGAGCTTCGAACCGGGGTAGCTCCCCACGTGCAGTAGCTATGAAGCTCAGCTCGAATAGCTCCAGCCGCGTACCTCGTCGACATGGTGTACCTGTTGCTTCTGCCCAGGATGCAGATAAGAAGCAGCATGGCCGTCTGTCCCAATGCCTGTCCTGCAGGAACCCTTTGCATTTTCCCAGGTTCCCGGATCCCGCTGGGTTGACAATTGCTCACGATGCGCTCTTTCGTTGCTACTTCCGTCCTCCTCGGCCTCGCGTCGGCTGCCGCTGTGCCTCGTACTACGCCAGGAAACCACAGCCATGTTCCTGAGAAAAAGTTCAATGTTCAGGTTGGACCTCGGCCGTACTACCTTGTCGATGACATGGACGACAGTCCATTGAAGGAGAAGTTGGAAAGCTGCTCGGAGCAAGAGTTCAAGACATCCGACTTTGTCTTTGCGCATCGCGGAGCACCATTGGAATTCCCAGAGCACACACTTTCCAGCTACAAGGCTGCGCACCGTATGGGTGCCGGTGTCATCGAATGCGATGTCGCTTTTACCAAGGACAAGAAGCTTGTGTGCCGCCACGCCCAATGCGACTTGCACACGACGACCAACATCCTCAACACGACCCTCGCCGCAAAGTGCACCAAGCCTTTTACCCCCGCCGCCAATGGCACCGCTGCATCGGCAAAGTGCTGCACCTCAGACATTACACTTGAGGAGTTTAGCTCTCTGTGCGGAAAGATGGATGGCTTCAACCCCAACGCTACCACCGTCCAACAATACATGGACGGAACACCATACTTCCGTACAGACCTGTATGCTCAGCACTGCCCCAAGCTCATGACGGTCGACGAGTACATTCCGCTGGTCGACAGCTGGGGTCTCCAGTTCACACCTGAGCTCAAGACACCCGAAGTCAAGATGCCATTTGATGGCTACACACAGGAGCAGTACGCCCAGGATCTTGTCGACAAGTTCCGCGAGTACAACATTGAGCCCAGCCGTGTGTGGCTGCAGTCGTTCCTGCCTGACGACGTCTTCTACTGGATTGACAACGAGCCTGAGTTCGGTGTCCAGGCCGTGTACCTCGACGAACGCGTCGATACTCCTGCCGGTTACGCCAATGCTACGGCTAGCATTCCTGAGCTTGCTGCTCGTGGTGTTAAGATCATGGCACCGGCCATGTTTGCGCTTACCAAGGTCGATGACGATGGCAAGATCGTGCCCTCCGAATATGCCATTGCATGCCAGGAGAATGGTCTGGAAATGGTCGCATGGTCGTTTGAGCGCTCCGGATGGCTCCAGATTGATGGCGGAGGCTACTACTACCAGTATGTTGCTAACGTCACTAACAATGACGGTGACATGTACGAAGTTCTTCACGTCCTTGCCCAGGATGTCGGAATCATGGGCATGTTCACCGATTGGCCGGCTACCGTTACTTACTACGCCAACTGCTTTGGCTTGTAAGCGGCTGCGCATGTAAAATACGTAAAAAGGGGAATGATACGACGACGTAGATAATATAGTTGAATGACATGATCGATGAATCATACAATTACACTGTCAGCACTTGTTAGCCCGTGTGAACCATGGTTCTGAGAAATGTTTTCCAGAATGAGTATGTACTGTCAAATATTAGCATACGTTTACTCTTCATCTTCCGTCTCCACGTCCCCATCTTCTGGTCTCTTCAGCACCACGGGACTCCCACGCATATCCCAATCCACCCCGCAGCTCTGATACGGCATTACAACCACGGCGTCCCTCGGTCTCGTGACTCTCCTCACACTCTCCAGTAATACATCCTCAAGCTCCAGCCAGTTGCGCTCCCACAATTGCTGTGGACTTGGGTCAACCAGCACAACGTAGAGTTCTCTTAGCCCTTGCATGCCCGACATTATACCCCATGCGCGCTCCCAATTCTCGGTATCTTCACGGTATGCGATGCGGCTTGAGGGACCGCGGCGCAAGTACGGCAGCGCGCGGACGGCCCAGCGGAGACGCAATACACGGATTGCGTTGAGATGTATTTGCGGGACGGACGCGGGGAGGTAGAGCAGATGCGTGATGTGTAATAGGGAAAATGTATGCGCGCGATAGAGATAAGGGAGCGCTTCAGCGTACCTTTTCATTACACTCGTCAGCTCATGTCTCGTCAGCTCAAACGGACCAGATGGATACTCACATTCTCCTACACGTCCTGGCGAGATTCACGCCCCCACCATCAAGGCGTCTTGCATCTTTTTTTCCGCCAACAAGAATCCGGCAGCCGCATTGCTTGCTGTTCTTCTTATCACTATCACCGTTGCTACTAATGCCAATAATCTCTTCCTCTTCAACGCCATCGTCGCATATGCAGTGCCCAAAGCGCCGCTTTGTACTCAGCGTCAAGTGCAGTACCTCTTCTCCCATGACATACTCGTATATCATGTGTCGCAGTTCAATCGGCAGCCGCGCAAAGAACAGCGCTTGACCCTGCGCATGCGTGCGGGCATCAATGGGTACACTGGCCTCAGCTGACGATGGTTTCAGCGAGGATTTGCGTGTACGGAGAATAGTAGAATCTGGTGCTGATGATTTCAGCGAAAACGGAATCCGCGGCTTGGGTTTTGACGACGAGGAGGAAGGCTCGGAAGAAGGTATGTCATGTGGGCTCCAGCGTATACCTGGGAGGCGCACGAGAAGTGAGGCTTTGAGCTTCATTGTTGTACTTGGTACTTGGTACTTTTGGTGGTGGTGGGGGCAGACGCCAGGTTCACAGTGTAGAGTGGTGGTGCGCAAAAGGAAACCGAAGGGTGAGCTGCTCGCATGCCATGGCATGAGCTGGTTGCGTCAGCCCAGCCGGGCGCGAAGTAACGAATACCGTTGCCCCGGGGCTTTGGTTGGTGATGGGGTGATGAATGGGGCGGGTTCCCGGGTAGGCGGGGCTGGGTTGGCCGCGTTGCTTGTTCGGAACAAGCTCCGTCTGGGGGGTGTGGGGGTGGAGCTTGGATGGGGAGAGGGGCAGTTGTGTAACGATGTGTATATGGCTGTGACCAGGTAAAATAACTTTCAGTGTATGATGAGTAGAGATTGATGGAGAATACACAGAGACTTTGGCTCATCTTTATGCCTTTTGGAAAATGTGTGTTGTGGAGGTTGCCCCCACACTGCGTTTGCGAGATCTAGCATGCCTCGCATTTTGCCGCTCAATTAGGTATCGCGTCGTTGACGACTTGCATTTGCGAGGTACTTTTTTATATGTGAGAGTGGAGCGACATTAGGAAATGGATGCTTCGCGAGTAGGAATGTGTGTCCACTTATTCATTCGCTGTACTGTGTGGTTTGTGCGCTAAACCAATCACATCAAGGAATACCCCAGTCAATCGCGGAGAATGTCCATGTGCTGCATCTAAAGGACAGTGGACAGGTCTCAGACAGCGGATATGATACAAAATATCAAAACCTTAGTCTAGACGCCGGCAAGTGGAGTGAGTGTTGCTGGAAGAACGCCATCGCTGCAAGCACATCTAATGACGGAAAGGGTCTGCATATCTTAGGAATATAATTCACAATTGTGCTACTTGAACATGTTAACCACTCCCGCTAATCCTGGCGTCGACACATACTTTAGTCAGCATTGAAAATGCTTCTTGCCGCAATGCTGAGCCAACGCAGTGTTTACTTCGACTTTTCCCCAACCCTGTAGCAACTATGTCGAGACTTGCTCAAACAAGCTCGCTAACACGTCTGGGCGGAGACTACTTCCATGCTTGATCCGGTGGGCGTGATTTGTAGCTGCGGTACTCGATCGTACGCAGTCGATACAGAGGCCAATTCTTTCATGAATTTTCCTTAGTCTTTTGCCGCGCATTTCTCTATAGCGAGGATTTCCATGCCACCGATAATTACAGGTTATCGATGGGTTGGTTATAGCTGGATCCTCCATCTTTTCCATTCGTTCCATGGCATGTGATATCGTGATAGTAAGCATCTCTAATGGCCCAAGCTTCTGTTCTCGAAGAAGCTCTGTGTGTGCAAGAATATGACGACTTGACCACGCGCATGTGCACCCACTTCTTTCTTCCCTTCCAGCATCTGTCGACCCATCGAACAATATCTGCTGCAACTCTGTGCGTATCTGGTTTCTTTGCTCTTCTAATAGATCTGCGATCATAGTGTTAATGGATATGTCGTAGTCTTCCGTAAACTTAATACTTACAAAAAGCTTTCCATGGGACGAAGTCGATCAGACCAATGGCCTCTTCAGCGAGCGGAAGGAAGGAGTCCACGTGATGAAGTATCATCGCGAGCGTAATGTCACTGAAGGCTTGTGCATTGTCGAGTATGTAAGCAGCAGCCATAAGATAACCCAATTCTGAGATACCCGTAACACCCTTCGGGTTCAACCAAAGTGTGCTGGCGTGTTTCAGGGCAACAATGCAGTCGAATTTATCGGCAGCGACAGCAAGCTCTAAAATCTCGGTAGGACTAAGTGACTGTGGTACTGCATCGTTTCGAAGATGCACAATGTTACAGATGATCTCTAAGGCGCTTGCATTGTCGTATGGCATAAGAACCTCCTTAGGATCATTACTATTCAGATCTTTTCCTTCAGCGAAGTGTGGTCCGAACATAGCCCTGAAATATGTCGATGCATTTTTTAGAATGAAAGAACAGACTTGGATCTCCTTGCTGTGTGGGCCAACTACAAGAACAACGTCACCATTTGTAGCAATCTGTACTCGTGTGATGAGGGAGTCGTTGCTGCTCTTGGTAATTTCCATAGTCTTTACAGGATGCGTGAAAATAATAAACGTCCGTGTGCACTTCGATTAACGATACATTTGTAACAGCTGAAGTCTGAGTAGGCTGGATTCTTCAGAAGTGTCACGCTAGGTCATCCCTCTGATAACTATGTAAAATATTATCGCAGCCTTTGCATGGTTATTAAAGCGATAGTTTCAGCCAAGCAAAAGCAATAATCCACTACAACGGCAAAAAGAATGCACTTAGTCAATAAGACGCAACCGCTATACACCACACTTTTTTCTTGCGATAAAACCCCGCACATACGTGTGCAACAACTATTAGAAGACTTGTCGAGTTGCATATGTACCCCGCTTCTCACAAAGACAATTGTATCAAGAAACAACCTACCTCGCACCACTTTTCGCGTGCTTGGCGTAATCTTGCTGTCACACGCATAGATGCGGAGTTGTGTAACAAAAAAACCTTGTGTAGTCATTGGTTGTCTCTACCATCTTCCATCTTTATTCATTTGTGGTGTAATATAGTTAACATACCTCCTTGTGCGGCGAACGACCCGCTAGGCCGAAAACAGCCAATGCGACGTTACGTCAAGTCAGAACATGTGCTGTCCCTTTGCCCTCATTGGTTGCCCTCGGCCCATTGGTTTGTTCGCCGCGCAGCAAAGGACGTTGGCTGTTGCTTTTTTTTTGTTGAGATAATGCATCCTTGTTGCTGTGGTAGTGGCTTGTTATTGTAGTTCAGTTAAAGTCATTGCTTCTACAATCTTGCGAAGGCTGCGACACACGACGATCTTGAACTAAATCTTCCTTCACTATTCGTACTTATACGAACTTGTAGCAATTAAGCCTGTGTTTGGATTATGGAGGGCGTCAAGACGGAGATCATAAACACCACGGAGCAAATCGGGGATTTGGTCGACTGGCTCCTCTCGTGCCATGTACTGTCGGTCCCGTACTCGCCAACCATTTACGTGGATCTCGAAGGCGTAAATCTCTGCCGCGAGGGATCCATTTCTATCCTCACCCTCTTGATCGATACCGGTGCTCCGACTAGGCGTGTTTGCCTGATCGATGTGCACATACTAGGCGCACAAGCGTTCAACACTGGCGGTGCCAAACAGACGACGTTAAAGGATGTTCTTCAGGACGAAAAGTTCCCAAAGGTATTCTTCGACGTTCGTAATGATTCGGACGCGCTGTCTGCCCATTTCGGCGTGGCGTTGCAAGGGGTCGAGGATGTCCAGCTTATGGAGAGTGCGACAAGGAAGACCACCGTATCCCGGAAGTTCTTGAAAAGCCTGACCAAATGTGTTGAGGAGAACTTGATTACTTCCCTCGATGTTAGCAGAGTAGCAAGCTGGAAGCTAGCTAAAGAGAAAGGCGAGCGATTATACAAGGCCGAACATGGAGGCTCGTGCGACGTGTTCAACCAGCGTCCGATTCCAGAGGATATATCGTCTTACTGTGTCGGTGATGTCCAATACCTCCCTGATTTGCGGTATAGGTTTTGCAAGCAGCGGGCTTATCCGTGTCGAGACCTAGTCGGTGAAGAATCTAAAAAGCGTGTGGCGATGTCTCAGAGATCGGACTACCAGCCTCATGGCCCAGATAAGGCGATGGCTCCGTGGAGCAAAGAACAGAACATACTTTTGGATCGGTGGAATTATGCGCCTCCTTCCCTCAGCCCCTCTGATGAGTCCTTCGACCTGTACGATTGGGAAGATGATGGTCCAACCAGTTGTAGGGACATCATTGATGATTGCGACTACGAACTTTACTATTCAGATTGAACCTATCGAACTGGTTGCGAAAAGCTGGATACTTGAGTCTTGTGTTGATAGTCTACTTGCTGTAGAACATCTTAAGAAAAATCCAAGCTGTGTTTCATGTAACTAGGGTGCAATCCAAGGTACTACAATTAGTAGTGTTTTGCTGTATTTCCTGCTTGCGATGTTGTGAAGTGTAGGTGAAGGTAGATATGATGAGTAGAGGCAATCGTTGGTGGTAGGCCGGATGAGGGAGCAACGTCGGGTATATGGAGTTGTAGGGTCGGCTGTATTCATAGTGTAGGGAACATATTACAGTTCATGTGCGCCAGAATGTATTCACATCTCGTACATATATATATATATATATATATATATATGTATCATCCACTATGTCCCTCTTTCCATTTTCGCTTCACCCGTCTCTCACTCTTCCAACATCAACTATGTAGACTCCAACTCTTATCGCTCCGCTTGTTGCCCCACTTGCGCTTGCAATCCCCCAAAGTATAGCTCGTCAAGGGGTCAGTGAAAATTGGTTTAACGACTCGAAATCAGTTAGACTATCAAGGATCGCTGGGGTTCGTGTCATGGTGTAGATTACACTTGTAGTACAGACTGGAAAACTCTTAGAGGCAAGACCTATAACTAATTCACGTAAAGTACTTCTGTCAGGAAAACAAGCTTAGGCATAACCTCGTGGGGGAGATTTTAGGTTTTAAGAAAGTAGCTCATGTAACATTTGTATTATACCGTTGCATTCTCCTGATGGCTGGTATGAGTCTATAGTACTTGTAGATGCATTTTGAAGTGGTCATATTCATGTTCCCTTCGCACAAAATAGAATCGTTAAAAGGGGTTCGCTGAGGATAAGACGGCTGTATTCACGGTCAAGTCGTCTTACGTAAGTCACGGCTGTGACCATAGCACAGGGGCCTCATTAAATTCTACGAGAACAGGTGGAGGATTGCAAATGTCTATCATGACTTTACATATATTCCTTACTGCCCCCTTTTCTTCTGACTTTCTCTCCACTCATCTCTCATTCACTTCAAAGATCAACCATGAGGACTCCAGCTCTTATCACTCTGCTCACTGCACCACTTGCGCCTGCTCTGAGTACCAACCCCGATGTTGCTGGCGTAAGTCAAGCTTGTTTTGGTTAGTTGGGATTTGTTGGGCTGACATGATTAGCATTGCTCCATCGACCTCGAGGGTAGTACGTATGGAACTTGCACCTCTCTCAGTGGCAAGTACTCTCAGCCTTGTGTAAGTCCAGATGTTGATTATTCATAAATGTCAAGCACTAAGGATATCCAGGATGCCACTTCCGGGTGTCTGGGGGAGAGCAGAGACTGTGAATTAAATTACAAGGGTGTTGGAAAGAGCGGAGTTGCCAAATGCTTTCGAGTTGGTTAGTAGTTCAGGGCTGGAACTTTGGATCTTCGGAGCAATACTATCTCGGATGATATTCTTGTTAGGACGCTGCGTTCTCTATTCAGGAATGTAGAACTAATACATACCGTGTGACCTTCTAACACAAGATCGATAAAGAAAATGGCTGATGCAGACCAGAGACACCAACTACGTTTGGGAAAGATGTAACTAATATCACAAATTTTGATAAATTTTGAATCTACCTATAGTTTGTCATGTCATGTTCTGTGAGAGTAACGTGTATAAGCTAGCAACATAGCCTACCGAGTTTGCCGACCTCTACGCGCATAGTGTTACGTAAATATGAGCACATGTAGTAAATTGGTAGATGTAAAACAGAGAGAAAAAAAGTGGTCTGTGATCGACACAGGCTGATGTTCTCGTGGCTCATAGTCGGATTGGTAAAAGTGGACTGGCAAATCGGATGGCTTGATTACGCAGCAGCATGTAAGATGGCGGATCCGATCGTCTGGTGGCACATGCCATCCTGAGTGCGTCACACTGTATAAATTTACCCAATATTCTCCGTCACATCATTCCATCAAGTCAACAAGCCATGATACATCAAGGTTGATTCTGCAGTTCACTGTGGCGGTGCACGGCAACGGTTTCAACGGCTCTAACGGCTCCTGCGGGCCGGCGCCACAGGGCACCGCCACAGGGTTCCAAGTTTCGAGCGCGTCTGCCTGTCGCGCAAATGATGCTGTCATAGATACTGAACGGCCCCTAGAATTGAACCCAAACCCTCACCGTTTTTCGGGTCAGGGATAGCACCATGAGAAAACGCTATCGCGCCTGTGAAGAATGCCACCGCCTCAAGATCAAATGCGACGTGACCACGTCCCCTAGCCCTGGCGTCTGCGAGCGGTGCCATCGCAACAACCTCGAGTGCGTGCCCGCCGCGCCGCGCCTCCAACGCGACCGCATAAGTGAGCTCGAAGCTCAGATCGAAGAGCTCAAGAATGCGCTGCACGCCCAGTCCAATCAGAACAATACATACACTCCGCCGACGAGCTGCTCGCCCGGTAGTCAGTCGACGCTAAGCCGGTCGCCCGCCAGCCAGCTTGACAGCCCCCCCGACGCCATCTTGTCCTTCTTGGACGCACGCATCCCGCCTTTCAAGCAGCAGCAACTCCTCCACCAGTATGCGCTCCAGTCAGAAACCGCCTGGCCTGCCATACGCGTTGCCGGCGATCTCGACTACTACCGCGCAAAATCCCCCGTCCTGCTGCTGTCGCTGCTCGTGTTTCCCCTTACCCAAGAGACCCTAGGTGTTGATGCAGAGGTGCATGATGAGCTTGTACGAGAGGGAATGCGCGTCCTTGGCGACGAGGTGATTGGTAGAGGGCAGAGATCGCTGGAGCTTGTGCAAGCACTGCTTTTCCCCAGTTTCTGGACAAAGAGCACACATACAGGGCGACAGGGGAGCTGCTATCAGATCTTGCAGCTAGCCTCTGACATGGCCATTGACCTGGGAATTGCAGGGGGCTCTCTGCAGCCCACGCCCCCGGCCTTTTTTTGCCGACACCAGGACACGGCATCACTCGAGGCGCGGCGTACCTGGCTAGCCTGCTATGTGGCAACAACGTCCGCGTCTCTCACCACGCGACGGCCCAGTCCCGTGCCGTGGGACCCGTATCTGGACGAATGCGTCGCCTATCTGGAGAGCAATGGAGACGCCGCTGATCTGCTCTTCTGTCAGATTGTGCGCATCACCCAGCTGGACCATGAAATCTCCAGCCAGCTGTGTCTCTGCCACATTGCCACTTTTGTAGATGGCAACGATTACAATGTCTATGCCGTGATTGAGAATCTGAAACTCAAACTCGACGCATGGGCAGCCCAGGTCCCAGCCAGCCTAGCCTCAAGCAAGACGCTCAGGGTATGGTGGCACGTTGCCATGGTCCACTTGTACGAACTTGTACTTCACACGCCTACCAATAAGGCATCGTTTGCAGCACCATACATCCCTGGGCGCATTCCAGTCAAAGACTATCCGAAGCCCACACTCATTATCTCACCGCTCAAAGAATCCCTCCATTCCCTTGTGCAAAACTGCCATGGTGTCATTGGAGCGGTTGCCGAAATGGATCCTACCATAGTCGTTGGCCTGCCCTCGTTTTGCTTTTCCCCAACAGTCCTGCATGCTCTTTTCGTCCTCGTCACCACTTTAGTGACAGCCAATGATCCAGAAAACACCTATGGGCGGTGTTTACCCAAAGACTGCTTCCGCATCGAGGAGTGCGGTGAGAAGCTGCGGAACCTCGTCGCGTACATGAAGGTTCTGGATCCGACGCTGAGCTGCTATACGACGCGCCTCTTCGATGCGACGGGGTGGCTGGAGGAGTGGTATAACGACTACAAAGCAATTTTGCAAAGATACGAGGCGAGTGTCGCAAATTCATAGTCCCCTCATTTACGAGACCTTATATCATGGCGTTATTGATCACGGTGTTTTTTCGCCGACTCTTGTCTGATTGGTGGTATGATGTGGGCCCGCACAAGCGTGCCGTCGGGAGCTAGGCTGGCGCGGTGAAAATCAGCCGTCTGTCTCACTGCCACGTTCCTGTACGTCACTTGGAGCCAACAGCCAGCAGCCAAGACATTTGCAACCTTGGATCTGATGTGCGTGGAAGGGTACATTGGAGTTGACGTCACGCATTCAAAAATGGTTGCAAAATTAATTGAGGGAGATAGGTACATAATAGTTGGGAGCGATAACGCCCTAGGAGTTAGCAGAAAAGTCCAAGCACGGAAGGGAAACCTAAGCACGGGAGAGGTTGCTAGGTGCCGTTAGCCCCTAGCTTTATTTACTAAATTGACAAAGATTGCGCTCTGCGGAGAGAGTAATGTGCTCCTGAGTGACTTCAACCGCTCGATCGCCTCATCGCGATGAACAGCCCCGAGTTCAGATAAAAATATTGGCACATCACAATGTGCATGCATACCCGGTGTAAATCGCATTCGCTCTGCATATCTCAGCGCCCAAAGCCCAAAAGCCTAATCTAGACTAGTTCAGTCCTGGAGAGTTTTCGCCGTGGCACTGGTAACAATCCTCGGTGGATTCTCGCCGTGGCACCTGTATCAGGCCCCGGGGGATTCTCACCGGTGCATGCTGCATGCAGGTGGAGACCCCCTGGTAAACGCCGCCCGCTTATTTGCCCCCTCGTACACACGCACTATGTAGGGCTCTACACCCATCTTTCTCAGAAGTATCACAGCCTCAATTCTGCACCTCAGATCGTCAACTTCCACAACTGGTTGTACTCCTTACTCGGCTCCGGCTGCTGCGCCTCCATCATGGACACTCTGGCAGTAACATCTGTATCTTGGCTCCAGAGTCGAAGATGTCATGGAATAAGCACAGCGGTATGCTTTGGCCGGTGGGAGTGCAGTATACTGCTGTTTGGGTGAATGTATAGAGGGAGAGAAGTGTATAAAGAAGGATGAGTAGCGTCAGTTTGTATAGCATCATCAGCAACAACAACAAGCTTTCTCTTCTACTCATCACTTCTACGAGCAACCGTCTCTTTCTCCGCATCTTTCCCACTGCAACTATTCCCATATTCTTCTAGCTATGCGTCCATTCCAGGTATTGGCCTGTGCCCTAATGGCCGGCACTACTCTTGCCCAAGGCGATCTCGGCGCACTACTTAGTTCCCAGCCCGACCTCAGTACTCTGCTCGAGCTCGTAGGTCTGGTAGATGGTCTTGCAGAGACTCTCTCCGCCGCCTCCAACATCACCATCTTCGCACCTACCAACGACGCCTTTGCCGCTGTCCCCCGCGATATCCCAGAGGGCGTGGCCATCGAGTACAAAAACGACACTGCGGCCGTTGGTGCACTGCTTGCCAACCACGTCTTCAAGGGCGTGTATCCCGCTGAAGTCATTACCGATATCCCGACTTTTGCACAGACACTACTGGATAGCTCCTATGTCAATGCTATCCAGCCTTTCTCCGACTTCACTGGTGGTGCCTACAATGGGCTTATCAAGAACGGCGATGATGTGTGCGTTCTTTCTGGCGAACAGACTATCTCCACAGTAACACAAGCGGTAAGCTCATCCTATGCTCAATCCTCACATCATGAAGCTAATACATGTGTCCAGGATATCAAGCTCGGCGAAGGCATCACCATCCACAAAGTGGACACGGTCCTCTCCTTCGGCGCCCCCTTCCAACTCTTCACTTACCGCGCCGGCTACACCGCCATGAACGGCGCACTCGAGGCCGCCAAACTCGCCATCGACTTTGGTCTCAACGGCCCCGACCAAGTCGGCCTCAACATCTCTGATTTCACCATCTTCGTGCCTACAAACGAGGCGTTTGAAGCCATTGGCTCGGTGCTCGCAAGTGCGGACCAGGAAACGCTGCAGACGGTCCTGAAGCACCACATTATTCCCGACAATGTGATTTTCTCGCCTAGCCTGGGTAATGTGACGGTCAAGAGCATGGCAGGCGAGGACTTGGTGTTTACTGTTTTGGATGATGGTTCTGCATGGGTCAATGGCGCGAAGATTGTGTTTGTAAACACCATCTTGTACAATGGTGTTGCGCACGTTATTGACGGGTTAGTCTCCCTTTCCCCCCACCGCCCTTTCTAGAGCAGCTTGAAGTACTAACACACAAACCCCAGTGTTCTCAACCCCCTCTCCCCCTTCGACCGCTCATCCATCAAGCCTGAAGCCCCAGCATCCGAGCGTGTGGCTTTCCCCAGCGCGACAGCTGTATCCGAACTCCCGCTTACCAGTGGTTCATTGGCGTTTGCAGGAGACCTTATGACGTTCACGACTACGCCTGAGCTGCTCAAGACACTGATGCCGCTGGCTACGCCTACGCCCACGCCTGCAAACGCTACGACTACGTCTGGTTCGCCTATGGCTACGTTCACGGGTGCTGCGGCGGGAGGTTTGTTGCAGGGTGCGGGTTTGGCTGCTGCGGGTGCGATGGGTCTGGCCGCTGTGCTTGTTTAGAATGGTAATGCGAACAGGCTGATGTGAGGGACGAGGGTTGTAAGTAGGTGCTAATATTGGGAGGATGTGTACAGGGGGAATGGTTTGTTTACAGTCTCTCTTTTAATTTTGCTACGAAGTACGATATCTTAATGCCTAATCATTAGAACTAGACACTAAACCATGAATTTTCTTAGAAGTCTTGTCATTGCACATCTGAACCTTTATCTATTCATCACTCCCCTCCGTGTACCTTCACCAACCACCAAGAAAGTAATCATAGGACAATGTGCGCCTGATGCCGTCTGCTGATACCCTTTCCAGCAAAACTATTACTAAAAGCATCAAAAGCAACTATAGGAAAAGGCGGGGTGCTGCACATTGCAACGGTGACGGAGCGGAGCGGAGCGGTTACACGCGGCTAAGCTAGGGAGGAGGCAATCGGAGCCCTTCCCATTGGCTGCGGGATGTCGAATTGATCGGGAGCTATTATTCAACCACGAAAAATCACATGAAAGAACAATATCAAATGATCGAGTCCAGTACAGACTCCATTCTGTCTTTGCTCTCTTGTTTGATCGAGCAAAGAGCTTTCGTAGTCGCCATGTAGTGAATTTGTTAACCATGACATTCATAGATAGATGTTACTTTCACATTACTGCATCTCATCTATCTCACCCATCAGCATAAGCATAAGCATAAGCATACGCATCTTGAACAACATCTTCACAGAGAAAAGAAAAGTGATAACTCACCATCATCATCAAACAACACACACGTAGCAACCCTTCCATACCTTGACTAACAGAAAAAGCAAGCACACGACTCAACCAAGTCACGAGGCCCCACCCCCGGCCCCAGCGCCAAGCAAATAAACCATAAAGAGGGAACCAAAAAGAATACGAGGCCGGAATACAGAGCCCCAAAGGCCGGAAGTTGGGCGCACCTTCCCCCCCACCCACACACTACCTACGTACCACCAATCAGCTGGCTTGTTGTGGTTGGTTCGGCTCGCTTGCCCTTTGGCTACTAATGGGAAAACGGGCTATCTAGGTGTTCGTGCCAGCCTTGCGAAAACAGTCAGCGAGCTGGACGGCATGGGTTTGCATTGCATGTAGCGGTGTTTTGTTCTTAGTAGTGAGTTGGCAATTTCTTTATTTTGCGCGCAATGGAATAGGTGGAGGATATGTGACTGCAGTTGGAACTGATGAGGGAAGATGCGATTGGTGATTGATTGATTGTGTGTGGGTTGCGGTGTGCGAGATTGGGTGGTGCGAAAGTCGCGAGTCGGGCCGAAAGGGGGTTGAGATAGAGAGAGCCGTAGGGCGTGCTAGGTATCGTGACGATGTGCTGCAGCGAGCGAGCGACGGACGTTCAGACAGATGGGCTGTTTCTATAGGAAAAAATCATCGGAAGATAGAAAATTAAGAGGAATGGTCATTTTTAAGACGTACAATGGTAGAGTTATTGAATTGAGAATCGTTTGGTTGACTTTTGCATGTGGTATCACATGGCTGTGTGTCGCTGCTGTCTCGTTGCAGAGTCTGAGATGCAACACTTCATCCCCAACCACGTCCCACCACTCAAAATTAAATTTTTGGAGAGCAAAAACATTACAGAGACGGCATAGTGTCACGAATCCTGAGATTGCTCACAGAAACCCTCGTTGCGCCGCCTCAACTCTCCTCCCCCATCCGCGATCCCCAGGTCTTGGCGGCGACGAGCTGACCATGGCAACTTCATGTCGCTGGTGTCTGGGGGACGTGGGGAATCTGTCCCGAGCAGAGTCAGGAAGGCTCCGGGTCAAAGTTTGCAGATGGAGACAAATGATCCAGCCATTACGTACGTCTTATCTTGGTGAGGCCGGTACGTTTCCGTGGCCGGTTTTGATTCCGGCCACGAGATATAAGCGTGCGAGGAGCCCGCCCAAAATGAAGTTTTTCCATATCCAACATCCAACAACCATCCGACAATCCTCGCTCGGCCCAGCTCTTTTGTATAGGGTATTTTTCTTCTGCTCTTCTTTCTCTTTGACCCTTTGCTTCTTCCATCATGTCGTCTCCCAAGTTCACTTTCCCCGTCTTGCACGACACCCGTCCTGAGGACCACTCGCTCCCAGCCTTCATGGTGTCCACCACACGGGGTTTCCTTCCCCGTCAGGAGCCTGTCGTCGAGCTGCCAAAGGAGTTTGCCCCTCTCGAGTCTCTCTTGCAGCGCATGCCCATCAAGACACTGTCAGGGGAGCCAGGTCTCCTTGCCAAGTTCACCTTTGGTGAGACAGTGCTGAAGGAGCTGCCTGACCTTACTCCTGAGGTGGAGAAGTACAAGGATGACCTCGTCATCATGAACGCTTTGTACCGTGACTACTCTTTCCTGGCCTCTGCTTACCTGTTTGAGCCTTGCCATGAGAGGCACGTCAGAGGTGAGGAGTATGGCTTGGCCCGTCAGTCTCTCCCAAGGTGCATTTCGCTACCTATTGTCAGGGTAGCTGAGCTGTAAGTTTATCTTTTCGCCAATCGATGAGCTTGTTTCTGACATGTGCGCAGTGCTGGATTCAAGCCATTCATGGAGTACGCCGGCTCATATGCCCTTTTCAACTACCGCCTTGAGGACCCCTCTCGTGGTCTCGAGTACGACAACCTTCGCTTGATTCGTGCTTTTGAGCATGGTCTGGACCCTACCTCTTCAGAGGCTGGCTTCGTCCTTGTCCACATTGCCATGGTCAAGGAATCTGGTGCCCTCGTCAAGGGTGCTGCCGACATGATTGAGAGCTGCATGGCCCGCGATCGAGAGGCCTTCAACGACGGTCTGCGCCTGCTTGTTGGTGGATTGAGCAAAGTAAACGGAGTGATGAACAGTAAGTTGATTGTCTGAACCGGGGTATCGTTCACTGACAATCGCAGCCATGTGGAACCGCAGCAAGCCTCAGGGCTACACAAACTTCCGCACATTCATCTTCGGCATCACGTCGCAGTCCATGTTCCCCAACGGAGTCATCTACGAGGGCGTGAGCGATGAGCCCATGTCGTTCCGTGGCGAGTCTGGAGCAAACGACAGCATGATTCCCATGTGTGACAACCTGCTGCAGGTGCAGATGCCTGAGACGCCTCTCACGGACATTCTCAAGGACTTCCGCCAGTACAGGCCTGGCAACCACCGCGAGTTCCTCGAGGCCGTACGTGATGCAGCTTCAGAAGCAGGTGTGCGCGAGTTTGCAAAGGGCGACTCCATCTCGGCAGCTCTCTATCTTCAGGCTCTTGACCAGGTCCGCGACTTCCGC
This sequence comes from Exserohilum rostratum, assembly GCA_026367775.1. Taxonomy (NCBI): domain Eukaryota; kingdom Fungi; phylum Ascomycota; class Dothideomycetes; order Pleosporales; family Pleosporaceae; genus Exserohilum; species Exserohilum rostratum. Next base: position 269,608 of record CP111157.1, read on the forward strand.
TGGCGACACTGGTGCTTCACGCGCGAGTACATTCTCAAGCACACATCGCACCCCACTGCGACGGGCGGTAGCCCCATTGTCACTGTAAGTTTCTCCTATATTTTGCTCAGTCGGTTGCTGACCTATAATAGTGGTTGCCAAACCAGCTTACGGCAGTCCTCATGCAGATGGCCGAGACATACGAGTACTGCAAGACGGTGAACGGAGTCAGCGATATCATGGAGGTTGTCAACAACCAGCGCGAGACATTGCAAAAGGAGGTGGCCAAGTACTGTGGCGAGCGGGGGGTTACCGCCTCGTAAGGCTGTGTATGGCTTGTAGGATTAGATGCAGTAGGACGTCACATGATACCATCCATTTTCTTTCACTTTCCATGTCGCATGCTGTGAATATTCATGAACCGTTCGCTGCCAGTGGCGACTGTCGTGTCATGTTCGTGTGCGCCCTTCTTGGCGATGGCCTGAAGGTGATGGCCTGAATACGATGCACGGGCACCGAGGGCGCAAGCTCCACTGATGACTGTACCAAAGAATATCGTGATGACATTGGCTGTTGGCGCAGATTGCGACGGGAGCCTGGCGAGCGGTGACGCTGGTGGTGAGTCAAGAAAGACGCTACAACAGAGTGTCAGCGTCATGTCCCGTAGGTCAGCGTCTATCGATAGGGAGCTTAAGTACCGGCAGCCCGACCCCGGATCTCCCTTAGCATCCTCCACTTTCCAGCGTCATCCAGCATACGCCACCCTCCAATGCTCGCTGCACAACGTCCCATGGAACTTTCACACCTCACTCGAATATCGCGAATACAAGACGTCTTCTTAATACGGCGGACTCTGCTCATAACTACCACAACGTGACATCGTCACTCCACCTCCCCCACATAACATAAACATGGCATCACGACACGAGCCCAAACAGAGCCCAGCAGAGCGGCGAAAGGGCGAATCGGTATGTGGCCAAGTCGCGGGATTAAACAACATTCTGACCTTTCAAGGCGCTGAGCGAATTCGCCGACTATGTAGAGAAGCAGCAGGCGCTGCGAAGACCGCCAGGCCAACCCCCCGCCAATCTCGAAGACCACGACGAGCTGAGTGTTTTGGACGAGTTGGGCCTTTCCGACGACAATAAATCGCATATTCGCCTCAAGACACTTCTTACCGACCCTGCAGAGGAGAATGTCGCCGCCCTCGCCGAGCATATCAAGGACCGCCTGGCTGAGGGCCACGGCGAGGTTCTGTTCGATGTTGGACTGGAAGATACAGGCGACTCCATGGGCTTTACAAAAGAGGTCTGGGAGTCTGCAATCGAGAGAATAGCCCTTGTATGCGAACAGATCAAGGCCGACTACAAGATGCTCATGACGAGGAATGTTGGCGGTGACGTCGAGGTTGGGCCGCGCGACGCCAAAGACACAGGCTGCAGCGGCAAGATGATATTGCGCAAGCGGCCAGAGAGTGTGGACGATGTCATCGAAACGAGGATAGCAGTCGTGGGAAATGGTGAGTCATGTCGGACCAAGTTGAAACGGGGAAGCTGACGACGGGCAGTTGATGCTGGCAAAAGCACCATGTTAGGTGTCCTAGTAAAGGGTGGCCTTGATGACGGCCGTGGAAAGGCCCGTGTTAATCTTTTCCGCCACAAGCACGAGATCGAAAGTGGACGAACCAGCTCTGTTGGCATGGAAATTATGGGCTTCGACAGCAAGAGTGAGGTAGTCGTCTCTAATGTCCCTGGTCGAAAACTTACCTGGGAAGAAATTGGACGACGATCGGTAAGTTGTGTCAATCAACGTCTGTACTTCAAATCTAATGTCTTTAGGCGAAAGTCATTAGCTTCTCTGATCTCGCGGGACACGAGCGCTACTTGCGCACCACTGTTTTTGGCTTGCTATCCAGCGAGCCCAACTACTGCTTGTTGATGATTGCAGCGAACAACGGACTTGTTGGTATGAGCAAGTAAGTGAAATCATGGACTCAGCCTTGCTTCGTCCGCTAACAAAAACAGAGAACATCTTGGTATCGCATTGGCCATGAAAGTCCCGGTCATGGTCGTCATCACTAAGATCGACATTTGCCCGCCCCAAATCCTTGAGCAAACCATCACGCAGCTAACCAAGATTCTCAAATCACCTGGAGCTCACAAAATACCCATCTTTGTCAAGAACAGAGAGGAGTGCATAAACACTGCGACCCAATTTGTGTCCAGCCGAATATGCCCCATCTTCCAGGTGTCCAACGTTACTGGTCATAATCTTGACCTTGTGCGCGAGTTTCTCAACGCGCTTCCACACCACGGCAATTACGACAGCTCTGCGCCTCTGGAGTTCCATGTCAATGATACCTTCTCTGTTCCCTTTGTAGGCACTGTTGTCTCGGGTGTTGTAAAATCAGGCGTCATACACACGGGTGATACCGTGTTGATTGGCCCAGACAGTCTAGGCCAATTCCAAACGACCAAAGTACGATCCATCGAGCGGAAGCGCATACAAGTACCAGGATGCTCTGCGGGTCAATCTGCTAGTCTTGCATTGCGTAATGTCCGACGAAAGGACGTAAGAAAGGGCATGGTTGTACTGCACAAGGCCGACAAACCCGACCCGACAACCGGAGTTCTTCCAAACCCAAAGGTCTACCGAGAGTTTGTTGCTGAAGTCTTGATTCTGTCCCACGCAACCACTATCAAGACCAAGTACCAAGCCATGCTCCACGTTGGTCCCGTGTCTCAGACTTGCGCCATCATCGACATTGATCGTCAGTACATACGAACTGGCGACCGCGCACAGGTAGCTTTCCGATTCGTCCAGCGTCCAGAGTACCTGACTGTAGGCGATCGAATACTCTTCCGTGAGGGCAGAACGAAAGGCCTTGGAATTGTCAAGCGAGTTGGCTACGATCCAAAGCAACCGCTCAATCCCGAGTTGCACAAGGAGAAAGAGAAGGAAAAGGAGAATCAACAGGAGGGGAAGAAGACATAACCGAAGCAACCTAGGTGAATATCGCTACGCAATTAATGAAATATATACCAATACTTTACTTCTCCATTTCACAAGCAACATATTCTGCGAATCACAACACATAACAAGCACAGCAATATCATCTTCTTAACAGGACACTTCAACTCGGAACGAACCATTGATGTTTTTTGTATCTCTCTTATATATGTCTCCCTCCCATCTAACAAATAGAAAACAAATCAAAGGTGTCAAGCAACGGAATCCCCACTCCTCTCACTCCTTTGTCCTTTCTCCCTCCACTACTTTTTGAATTTTTGTACGATCCCCTACTTCTGGACTTCCAGACAAAAGGGAGGAAAAAAAAATGAATAACAACAAGAAGAAGCAACAGAAAGAAGAGAAAGAAGAAGGTCTACAGCTTACTTGTGGTATGATACAGTCCGTCAGCGACAGTGATGATGGCAAGCAAACGCTGAAAATAAATAAAAAAAAAGTCCTCCGAGAGACATTATCTATAAAAGTAGTTTGGAAAGAAGTGAAGTCAAGTGAAGAGAAGTGAAAGGAAATAAAAGGCCGTGTATCCCATCCATCCATCCGCCGTTCAAAAGCGCCAACCCAATGAATGCAATGCAATGCAATGCTGAGGAGATAGATTGCCGCGCCAAACCGAAAAAAGGTTAAAAGTATGTACTTGAATTTCGGGCAATTCTCGTTTTTTTCTTCTCCTTCTTAGCCACCACGCCCCAGCAGCTTTTTGCCCAAGAACTTTGCTTTCTTCGTTTTTGGCCCGTCGCTTCCTGTTACTGCTCCTGATCCTGTGTCGTCGTCTACAGGGACATCTTCCTTGCCATTGCCATTGCTCATACCGCTCATACCCGTAGCTGTACTCGCAGCCTTGGTACTAGCAGCGCCGCTATTTGCTCTCGCGCGCATGTGGTTGGAAAAAGGGGTGCTGACGCTCGTAATGTGTTTGCTGAGGCTGTGGATGAGGTTTGCATGTACAGGCTCCGTGTTGTCGACTCTTGAGAGTTCGTCTGCAAAGGCTCTGCCGTCATCGAGGTCGACGCCGAGGTTGTTGTTGTTGCTGGTGAAGCCGCCCATGATGGAGCCGTGGGTGGAGCGCGCACGGTTGGTGGAGGGTGGTTTGGAGGCGTAGTACGATGAGCCTTCTTCGGAGACGGTGCTGATGAGACTGCCTTGGCGGCCAGAGGCAAAGGAGCGGCGTCCCTCGCGATCTTCGCCTGAAATATTTGAGCCGCCGCCTGGTGAGTGGTCACGTATTGAGTTGGAGTCTGTGCCGGACAGGTCGGGTGATGTGTTGAGCATGGTACTGCTGTTGGCAAGCTGTCGGAGTCGTGTTTGGGCTTTCGCTGAAGGACGATGATTTGAAATCTTGTTACCAACGATGGTACCAGCATGTGAGAGTAACGCCCTAAGAACATCTTTCTTGAGTTGTGTGACGAGATCCAGGTTTGACCATGTCTTGTTGCGGTACTCTATGGTAGGCATTCTGAAAACGAGGTCATGGACGTCCTCAAAATTGCGCGAGCCCTTGCCCTTGTAAGAGAGACAAAGGACCATAGACGGCACCTTGAAGTAGGCGACGGTCATGTATTCACTGGCACGATTCATCATCTCCGTTAGGTCATCGTTCCTGGTCTCCTTCTTGCTTGCACGCCTCTCACTCAGGCCGGTACCAGTACGATAAAGTGCGAAGCGTTTAGCGGTGCGTTCCGACTCGTTCAGTGTCTGGCTGGAACTAGTAGTGCCTGATCGGACAGAGCCTGGCCTGGACATTGTAGACGAAGTGCTGCTAACCGTAGGAACGGTCAGTGCTGAGCTTGGATGAAGTGTCCTACGGAGTTCTGTCCCACTACGTGACGGGTTGTCGCGGAAGAAACGGAAGTAATGGGCGCTCGGTCTCTTTGGTGGGCTCTTCTTCTTAGCATCGCTCTTCTGCGATGGATCCGGCAGTTGGAGCGTAGGAGTAAGTCGTTGTTTGAGAGCTTCCACAGCGCCTTCGTCGGTTGATACCGACATACTCATAGTGTTACTTGCGGCTGTGCCCGGGCGATCATCGTCATCGTCTTGGTTTGGCAGGGTATGCTTGAGCAAGAAAGGCGAAGAGTTTGCTGTCTTGTTGTCGCCATATGTGGGGAAGACGTATTGAAGCAGCTTTTTACCGATTGAGTATTCCAACTGCACTTTAAGTGGGTAGAGCTCAACCTCAAAGTGCTCCACGACAGGTATACCTGCGATTGATTCTAGGCCCACAAAGTATACTTTCAGACACTTTGCGTTCTCCGGCAGCGTCTGGTCTTTCTCCAAGAAGGGTGAAATCATCTCAGGGTAAAGTGCGTTTGGAAGCAAGTTGAGACCACGGATCTGCTCAATCTCCATCGAGTTTGCGTTTGATCCATCGCTGTTGTCAGTTCGGTCAAACACCACATTCTTGAGCTGGAACTCTGCCAAAGACTCTGCGCCCTCGCGCAGCAAGTGCCACACAATCTCAGAGGCTGAGACGTACATTCTCAAAAGACCTGTGGACTCTCTTGCCTGCGAGCGATCGTCTTGCTTGCGCTGTGCGGTAGTGATGGCTTTCATTACGAAGAACAGCTCATCTTCATAAACAGCCAAGTCCTTTTCAACTTCGATGCGATCTTCCCATCCTTGTTTGTCCAGGTACTTTTCGTTGATCTGGAAGACAGTTTTGATCTCTTCAAGTTGTTGAATGCGCTCTTGAAGACCCATTACTAGCTTTGGAGCTCCAGCAAGGTCGGTAAAGTCGGAGGCTAGCATGATCTTTTCAAGCCGTTCATTGCGCGTCTTCTCGAGTGGTTCGTGGTACAACAAGAGGTCAAGTACAATGACATACATGGCGTAGTATTGCCTTGAATCGCACATAGCCCGTACATGTGGGAAGTCTACCCAGATATGGTCAATCCTGTTTTCCATTGGGTTGGTCGAAGAAGACGCAGAGTCAGCCGCTGAGACGTCGTCGTTGTACTTTAGACGCAGCGCATTGTACTTGTCGTATCGCATACTGGCCGAGGTTCGCTGCACGACTCGCTGGAATCCAAAAGGATTTGTATGGAATTCAAACATGACTTCAAAAGGCACCCACGGTGGCCATGCTGAGCCAGCAGGCGACCCATAGCTACTTCCAGAGTACATGTGAATGTCGTCTGCACTGCTGAATGTCTTCGAATTGGTGACGAAGATCTGCAAACTGTCCATTGCAGCGATGAACCTTCGCTGGACCAGACCAGACACCTCGTCCGTCACGCGATTCTTGTCCATGATCGAGAGGACCTTGAGTTGCATGCCCTTGGCTGTAACAAGGACAGCCGATTTTGTGTCCTTCTCACTCTGCAATTGTATCTGAGGGGCGATGAGACGCACAAGATACGAGTTTTGGGAGATATAGTCGTCTGCGACATCCTCATCTGTTTTGGAAGCATTCGCGTGTACGGCGTCGGCCCCAACCCCAGTTCCAGCTGCAGCTTTACTCTTGGCATCTTCTTCATCAGCATTAACGAATTCCCTACCGTCGCGCAGTAGCTGTTGGATCGCCTCATCAATGTTCAGTCCATCTTCACCGTCAGCGGTCAAGGGAGTCTCATTGGTTGGATTAGGAGATGGTCCCCGGTTCTTTTCTTGTTCTTCAACAACGTCCAATATAAACTTGACGGCTTTTCGGGACATGTAGTAGACAAAACCACGACGCTGGCTGACCTGGTGGATGTAACGGAGTATAATGTCACGCAGCGAATTGCCCCACTTCAGATGGATATTGTGGATAATGAAACGGTTGTTGAACTCGTTTGTGGCATCCGTAATTGGATTAGGAGGGGCCTTTGTGCGTTTGCTGTCCGCGTCTGATTGTTCCTGGTCTCCATCAGCCTCGAAGTACTCGTCTTCCCCGTCGGCTGCAGGCTCAGGGGCCGCACTGTCCGATGCTGTTTCTAGTCTCTCCAACAAACTTGCATGCATGGTAGACAGGAATTCCAGTTTCCGTTGCAAGAACTGTGAGTGATTTTTCAACGTCTCGAGGCGACGCTGTGTTTCTTCCTGGTCATCTGTGGGCACACGCACAGCCTTGAGCTCTTGGTCATCAACTGCACGCTGGTTATGCGCAATCTGCTCCTTCACACGCTCAATTCGCTGTTCGATCAGGTGGCATTGCACCCGCCGTGGGTCGTTGCGTGCTGAGATGACGCAGTGATGAGTAGGCTCGTTGCCAAACGCACTCTTGCGGTTTTCATCACCGGAAATGTTGTTGTTGTGATCAGTCTGGCGGAAGTACGTAAAGCGTGGTGCAAATGCAAGCGGTAGGATCTGCGTGTCGGGATGTCGTCGCGAAGGCAAGATCCAGCCAAGCTCGATGAAGTCGTCCATATCCACCCATCCCAGATCATTGTCGGGAATGGTAAATTTGGAAAGATCAGCCGTCATGTACTCTTGGTTGTAATTGTTGTAATCATCTCCAATTGAGCTTTCAACGTCTTCTGATCCTGTTCCGGCGATACTGGCAGACACGGCGCGAATGTCGGTTCGAATAAAGTCGAGTTGGACTTGGTTGATTCGCATGCCAGTAGTTTGGTTTTGCCGACTGTTCTGCTGGCCTTCGGGTGCTTGTACCAGTGTCCGGAACTCTTCTCGTCGCTGGTGCAGGTCGAACATGAAGCTGTCCAGGCGGGCTTTGAGACCAGTGGCGCAAACAATGCCTGCACCATAATCCTCCATGTCTTTGTGCTTATAGATGTGGCTCATATAAAGTGGCGATAGCAAGAGGTTATACTTGATGGTCGCAAGATGTCGACCAAACTTCTTGCTAGACTTTTCTACTCCGGGCCATAGCTTGCCTTGACGTACTGGCAAGGACATGGCCCCGGAGAACATGGACCACCAGCTGTAGAAGTGTGTGAAGAAGCGAGGCGAAAGATGAACACTGTTGTAAGTCTTGGACGGCTCCAGGTTAGCAACGGACCACTCCCTGTCGTAGGGAGCAGCAATGGCAATAGACATGTGAATGTGGTGACTGCGGAAGCCCCGGAAGGCATCGTACTCCTGGTTTTCTCATCAGTATCGTGTCCAGACAGTAGCCATGAAAAATTTACCTTTCCATTACATGACTTTGCATATTTTGGATTCTTCAAAGTGACATTGTAATGAGGTATGAACTTGAAGGATCGTTGACCGTCATCCAAGTTGCGTTCAAACACTAATCCAGCAACCCATCGCACATTGCCATTGAGTTTCATCACCGTTTTCTTGAAGACAGCTCGCTGCTTTCGGCTAGAGTTACTTGAGGCCGTATCTGGGCGGGCCGTGGCTTCCGTCTCGGTTTCGTGGCGGGCATAGTGATTGAGATCTGGAATAGCAAGGACATAACTTCCGCTCTTGACAATCATGAAATTCCTAGGGTCTTCATCCTCGGCGAGACTGAGCTGGACATCGTTCTGCCAACACATGACAAAACCTGCGCCGTGGCCAGTGACCATGTACGGATCCCGCGAACCTTTGAGAATAAGGTGAACATCGCCATCGCCCTTCCACGAGACGTTGATTCGAGAGTGAAATGTTAGCCTAATCTTGTCCCAGAACCCAACACGCTCTGAGGGGTCTACTGGAGGTTTGGTGAAGTTTTCAATAATCTGCATCATGTCTTGAATTGCCGGTTGGTATGATGTGCCCCAAGTGATGCGAGTGGGGTATGCAGAGTTGATGTCAATGGCCATGTCCGAGTATGTCTTTACAGGTGCGACCGTACGACGGACATCCACTGCATAACCACCCGTGAGTTCTCCTGCAGAATTACGCTCTTGTGGTACAACAACAACCCGACTGACGCGTGTAGATTCAATATCCCGAAGCTCCTCGGCTATGACAAAGTCTGTTTTCATATACACACTTGGAAGTCGTGAAGACTGGATATTACCAATGGCTGGGAAGTGTAGCAATGGCAGCGGGTAATCTCGGAGCTGAATCTTGGCTTCACCCATCTGGATTTGAACGTGCATCGGTATCAATAGAGCATACTGTGTATCAAAGGGCATGCCTTTACCGACCCGATTCAAGAAACGAGGGTACTCCGAGATGGGGAAAGAAGGCTTGTCAATAACGATCTCCAGGTCACTGACAGCTAGTGCCATGAGAGCTGGACGCTGAGGAACGGCTAGGATGGTTTCCTTTTGTTCAATGTCGTCTGGAAGCTCATCCAAGCCCCAAAACGTTGAGCGGATATCGTTCATTGCTCGATTCTCACCCGCCATTGCAGCATCAATGCGCTTCTTCCACGTTTGGGCGTTCAAGCGATTGAGCTTCACGCGAGCGTCCTGGATAGAAGTCCTGTGTGAGCCACTCAAGCCGCTAAAGCCATCTTTGTTGTAACGCATAGGATGATCCGAACGGCCCCGCTCTGGTGAACTGTCGCCACCGCTGGAGTCTGCACTCTTGCTGCGTTTATGGAATCTGAGTTCCTTGTCCCTCTTCTTGGTTTTGCCTCCATGGGAGGATCTTGCACGGTAGCGTGAGTTGCCGCGTAGCTCGTCTTGTTGTTGCAACTTTCGCACTTTCAAGTCAAAGGCATGCTCACGAGCCAATCGTTGTTTCTGCTCCATCAATCCGATCCGGTATATGGTTCCGAGTTTCCACTCAAAGGCATTGTCTTCAAGCTCAAATAGAAGAGCACGGCTTCGCAGTGAGATCTTGGGCACCAGCTTGGGTCCCTCGGGTTCTTTGTCCAGCACATATTCGTTTGTACCAGTTTTGAAGCGGTGGTGCACTTGCTTAACCGTCTTGGCAACATTGGAGATGTTATCAAAGACTTTGTGCATGACCAACTGATGAGGTACAGCGATCCTGATTGCGTCCGTCGCAATGTCGAAGGATCTCTCATCAGTGACAGTGTGACCATACCTCAGCTTGGACTGTCGGTAGTCCAAGCGCAATGATTTGACACTGACAATTCGGCTCCATGCCTTTTTGATAGCTGGGTTCTCAGCAAAAAGCCGTACTAAGCGCGACCGAAGGAACGGGCTCGACCAGCGATGTTTGCCTGCTTCCAGTCCATAAACTTGCAGCATGAGAGGTGGGTCAGCAGGCATGTCTGCCTTGATTTGGAGGAAAGTAGCTTTGATGTCGACTGTTACAATCTCCCGGGTCACTCTGCTCATGGGATCAATGACATCCTCACCAAGAGTGGGAAGAGACAAATGTCGTGGCGATCTGGGTGATGTTGGCTCTGGAACTTTCTTCGGTTCACCCGAAAGGAAGGACTGCCGCAGGACATGGATTGCCATACACAGTGCGAAGTGACGATACAGGGAGTAGCGCAGGAACAAGCTTTGGCTGTAGGAGTGAACGTGGAAGATGGGACCTTGCTTATCGGAGAGAGTTTGGAGAGCGATTTCCATACGGGGCAACGACAACGTCGGTTCTTGCTCTGACTGGTCATCCTCTTCAATAACAATTCCTTCGAGTCCGTTGAAATGTATAGCAAGTCGTCTTCCGTCAGTTGGATTGCCTGAAGAGGTCTTGGGTGTCTTTGGAATGGCAGTAGGTGATCGAAGCAAATGCTCGTCTCGATTGATTGTCCGACTCGGGGCACGCCGCCTGACTGGTTTCAGGTCCAATTCATCTCCTCGATCTTGCTTGTACTCTGCCGTCCACGACTCCAGATGCAGAGCAATTCCACGACTGTGCTTCGACACGGCAGGATCGACACCTGCTATCTCTACGTTGAAGTCTGACCCTTGAAGATGTACATACGACATCCAAGTCGGCAGCCTTCTCAAAACGTTCAGCTCTTTCTTCTGTGATGCGCTACGGCGCCGCCCCATGTCCTTTTGCATTTGCGAAACGATTTGGCGGAGTCCCTCGCTAATTTCAGGACGTACTAGATAGAGAGAAAAGGTCTGCGCTGTACCCCATACTTCAACGACGGGGTCGGGAGCAGCAGTCATCTGTATCTTAACTTCAAGATAGTCGGTTAAGAGCAAGTCGTGCTTCTCAACTGCGGCTGTTTGGTAATACAGTTGCTGTGCATTCATGCGGAATGTTGAGCTTAGCGCGTAGTTCAAATCCCCACCAGGAGCATGGGACGATTCCATATCCAACGAAATAGACGATGAGGCCGAAATAAGTAGATCAAACTCATCAGTATCTTGCTTGCTAAGGTCCATTGGGGGAAGAGTGACGCGAATGACTGGTTCGTGAATGGAAATTTTAACGTTCGCTTTGGGGAGAAGTCGACGAAGCAGAAAGCGCCTACGGTTTCTCACCTCTTTCGGCTTCCGTTGCGACTGATAGCTGTGGAAGATGGCAAGCAGTAGCGGAAGGTGCTTGGGATCAAGGTCCAACGAGGGAGATGTGACGACTAGATTGGCGAACAGGATGTTCGTATTGCGCTCCGCGGTATCCTTGTCGTTGGAAAAATGTATGGTTTTGGAAGGTAAGGTTGTATTTAACGTGGTTGTCGCCATTGGGACGTAAAGGAGACGCTCCGGGTGGCCGTGGCTGTTGTCAATACCCACAGATATGGAAATGGCAGCCAGAAGGGCCTGATGCGCAATATCGTGGGGAGAAAAGTACATGAGATGTGCAGGGCTACGAGGATCCAGGCGAAGCAGGTCCATGCCGACTTCTTTCATGGAAACATTGAGAAACACTGGGGCATCCGAGTTGTTGCCAGTGTCAATCTGCTTTGTGAGACCGAGGAAGCTCACGGCGAATTGGAATTCGTGTATACCACGAAGGATGGAACTGGCAAACTCTCGCGAATCAGAAACGGCGCGAACAAGCGTTTCCTCGTGTTTGCTCAATTTTTCGACTTCTTCTGCGACCTGGCCAAGTGTGCTGTCTCTCTTGTTGACCCGAGACGGCTTTTGAGGAGCGGGGGTGGTGGTGCGGCACTTGCGGGCTCTGTCTATGCACAGCTGGATGTCGTCCCAGGGGATACTGAGGCGGCCAAGCTTGAGAGCGATGGAAGCATCGCGCAGGCCCTCGAGTTCTTTCTTGAGAAAGCCATGGATATTTAGAGTAAAGTTGTCGAGCAGCTCGGTCGATTCTCTACCCTCGGGGGTGAAGAGGATGCTGCGAGCAGAGAAGAGCCACTCGGCAGGCCTCTGTTCCTCGTCTAACTTGGCTTTGTGGTGGTTGAAGAGTCTGCTTCGGTCGACAGTCTTGCGTCTGGTATCGACGGCCAAGTTCAAGCCCCCAACGTGCACCGAGCCAACGTCGACGATGACGACTGAGGTCGCGTGCGCTATCAAGTCGACCTGGCGCAGCCAGTGGATGTTCCGATGCAGACGCTTGATCTTCTCCTTGGCCTCAGTCAGCCGCTTCCATGTCAAGCTCCGCTGTGTCTCGTCGTCGCTGTCATCGCCGGCAGGTTCGTCTGGGGTAGTCTGGCCCGTCTTGCCCTTTTGTGCCGCCCCCTTGGGCCAATTGCCCCATGCCGCCTTCTTGCGGGGCTTTTCGCCAAGAACCTTGAGATCTACCGTGACTTTGAGGTCGTGCAGGACGATGCTGACAATGGTGGGTTGGGCGAACGTGGGTCGGTGGAGGGTGAAGCCGAGGCCGCGAATCTCGATGCGCAGGCCATCCTTGGGGGTGAATGCGATGCGTCGCAGGCCACGGAGGCCGAGGCGTTGGATGGAGACGCCGGTGGCGATGCGGATAAAGGCGAAGAGAACAAAAGAAAGGAGGTATATCAGGAGCACGAGGCCCGCTAGGAACTGGAGAGAAGGTAGGGCCATTGTGGTGCTTCAGCCGGAGGCCATGGACCGGCTCGCGCGTTATTGGGGTGTTGGGTTGCGACTGCACGCCATGTGCTGTAGAGGATGGAAATTCGCGAGGTTCAACATAATCGAGGGGAGCGCAGGGCTACGGGAGCAGGAGCGAGTGCATCGAGGGCGTAGTGGGTCAGTGTGAAAGTGCGCGGCGGCGGTAGACTCGGGAGTGGGCGACTAGCCCGCGCGGAGCGCTTGAAACAGCGGAGAGACGGGGAGATGGGGGTTCGATGGGAGGAACCGCAGAAGCGAAGAAGAATATCTGGCCGTGTCACTAGACGAAAAGGCCTCGTCCGCGTCGGTTGCGGGGCTCTGGAATTCGTCGCTGCTGTCCTGTTGCGATGCACGTCAGAATCCCAGGTTCCCACGCTTCCACCGGCATATCCCCTGTCTGCCAAGCCCGGCCCGCATGCCTTCTGGAAAGAGCCTTGTCCCCACCTGCCGCTAACCTTATCTCACCTCACCTCCCCCCGTACTCTCCTCTCAACTCACGCTCCCCCGCGCACACGACACTGGCAATACCGCTGATTCGACAAAGGACTTGATTGCATCCCCATCTGCATCCACGTCGTCGTCACTTTCCAGCCCCAAGCAGCATTCCCAACATGACGCGCTGCCAAGCCTCGTCCGCTGCAGCCTTCTGGTACCATCAAGAACGATCGTCTTGACCCTGGTAGCACGATGCATCTAGCCATCTCGTCTCACGCTCAACGGCCGGCCGCTCGGATAATGTCCGCTCTTTTTGATACGTCATGGCCATCGCGGACGCGCTGCTCGGTACCCCTCTTCGATTCAATAAACATATAACCCCCGGACCCTCACCGAGCGTTTAATCCACGCCAAACTATGTATGCATGCCACTCCCCAGGTAATCAATCAACCATGGTGTCTGTGCAGACGTCTCTCTGGATTGCCCTGCGATTCGCCGCCGGACCTCTAGAAAACGATTACGTTGTCAGACACGTCGTCGCACTTTCTGCCCATTTCTGCTACACTTTCCTCCGGCCATTGGGTCAGACTCTGGCCCATACGTCTGCTGCAGGCAAAATCGCAGTTGCTCCAGGAGTTCGGTGACGCGTCACGCAAAGCTCCGCCACTAAAATTAAAATTAAAGACAATTCGTACTTGCGCGCAACCTCCATGTTATGCTTAGCGTAGACGAAGTTTATGAAAAGCTTTGTTTCCAAAGCGAGTTAATTCGCGCGGCTGTGAGTTGCTACTTTACAAATCCGGCGAGGCTATTTTATTGATTGGACGGAGTCGTATACCAGCAAGCGATCATGGCCTCCCTATTTACCAGCCAAGCGAGATGGCCAGAATAAAGGCGGCCTGTGTGACGGCTGCTAACGTGCCGCTTACTCTTATGCTACCCGCTCTCACTCATTTCTCCTTCACGTCACCTAAAAAGTCGAAAGGAACCTTTGGGAAAGACAAGAATCAAAGTATTACTAAATTAGTACAAAACTCGGCAACTTAGGGTTGCTAAGGTTCCTGACCTAACTCTATGAGGACTGACATGGTCCAGCCCCATGGGATGAAGATGACTGTATTGTCATAGTATGTACATCAGGGGCAGGGGCGCACAGGGCACCAAACATCACTCCGAAGGCGGCTGAAGATTCACCCGTATAATCTTATCCAACTCCTGCTCAATTTTGGCTTGACGTTCAGCAAACTCGCGCACAATGACTTCCTGCATCTTCTTCTGAGAGGCCTCGGTTACAGAAGCGACGCGTTCCGTAGCGCAGCTACCAAAATTCTCCCACAAGTTCGCGCAACACTGCGTAAACAAATCAAGAGCCTTGTCGGGGGTGTCAGATCTCAATAGCTTTGCAAGGCGCACAAGTTCCTCTCTAAGATGAGTGTGAAATTTTCTGTATTCATCTGAATCTTTTTCTGGCTCTGGTTTGTTAGGCTTCTCGGATTCCATTTCACGCTTATCCATAATCGTATACAGCATGGTTGCCATATCACGGTAATCGTCTTCCATCCTTTCAGCCTCGGATATAGGTTCATTAGACTGCTTTGATAGCCCAAAATCAATCACTCGCAATTGTGGCAAGCCCGACGGTACCACATCTGGGTATCCGATAATGATATTGCGCGGTTGCAGGTCGCCGTGGCCAATGGGCGGCTTACAAGTTTTGTACAGAAATTCCAGGGCTCCGTGCAGCTGTGTGTAGCATATCCAAACGAAATCCTCGGGCATGTCTCTCAAGTCGTTAAACGATTCGAGGGCGTGACAAATGGGAAAGGTGGTGGTTGCCATCCAACTTGACCTAGTATCCAAATTAAAGCAGAAGAGCTGAAAGAAATAGGACTGCTTGTTGCTAGTAGTTCTGTTGATATCAGCGATTATTTCCATCGTTGTTATATCATCGCCTAGATGGTGCGTATCCGAGTCCCCTTCCATTTCCATCTTCGCCACTTCGTTGTCCAGATCCTCTAGATCCTGGATATCTGCGATCTTCTGCATCGTCCTCACCTCGTTGCTCAGTTGGCGCATATCGGATACTTTGGATTGTTTGATAGCAATAAGCTTGTTTCTCAACTTCTTTGTAATCTTTTTGATATCTTTGTCGGGCGTATCTGTGCAGGCATTGGTAATGTCTTCTTGTGCTACGCAGAAATCGACTGTGCCGAATGCTCCTGCTCCGGCATGCGCGACTACGACAAATTTGTCTATACGTTTAATTACTTTTGCTGACCTCGGGTTTGTGATTTGAGACATCTCGTGCGCTGCTGTTCTGGTATGTGATAATTTAAAGTTGGGATAGTGTTTGCTGGATAAGCTGATTGGAAAGATGTGTGTTGATCAAGTAATTAACAATATGAATGTTATTCTCTTATACAGGTCTGCACTTTAACAATGCGGCTTACGAAGAGTGACACTGTGCTTTAGTGGGTACGTTGTGTGGCCACCACTGGACATCTTTCGCACAGTGTATGTGGAAATGACCAATAATACACCAAACAGTGCCTTGTATCTCATTGCTTGAATTCAACCTACAGGTTACCGAGCTATCTGGTATCTTGCATCAAGCGACGCACGGTGTAATAAAACGCCTTCTCCTCTGGACCCTTATATTGTCTTTAATATTCTTGGATATTATCAATTGTTATGCGTATATGTTCTATAGCTCTTATCCTCTTCGTAGATAAGTTTCTAACATTAAAGCGCGCGTCGTTAGTTAAGCCGCTGCTTATTGTTTCTACGCCGTCTTTAGCCTTCCTCTAAACCCTCTTTATACATTCTTGATAGTACATATCTGTAAAAGGCTTAGTAGATTAGGAAAGAATGTAAGATAGTGAAGATTAAGATTGTAGCCTTGGATGGTTGATTTGATGATCATGAGCGGCTAGTGTGAATATCTGAAACAGCGCTGATTGGATGGTTTCCTAGGGGTTATGCGCAACACCAATAAAGCACTAAGCTCAGCCGCCCCTCCCTAACCACTGTGCCTCGACAACCTGGGGCTGTGCACCCATTTCACATAAGTCTCCAATACCCAGTTCTCCCTCAACCTTATTTTAACGCTCTCATTCTCGAATCCGTCGCACCACAAACAACCCAACCCACGGCTTTCAGTACAACATGTCGCAGAATGAACTTGTAGCGCAATCGATCGCTGGTTCCGACGACTGGGACATCTGCACACCTTCCGTAACCTCTGAGAATACAATGAGGAACGTCCAGGCCAGCCAATCATCGATCCCCTGGCCAGGACGAACATTCATCATTCGATCTCGCGCGAATGGACTCGTCATCACATTTTTAGATGGCCAGCTCATCATGGACAAGCCAGGAGGGCTTGGTACTTTCAGGTGGCGATGCGTCGAGGAGAAAGGCTGGTTGGGGTTCAAGGACCCAGTTTCTGCGATGTACCTCGGTTGGGATCAATATCCATGGCTTCGTTGTGCCATGCCTCATCACCGAAAGTGCGAATACATATGTCCGCGGATGCGGCCAGACGGTGGATACCTCCTGCTAGTATGCCATAATGATCGTCTACAGCCCCTAGGTGTATGCCTAGGAGCAACAGATAATGGCGTCGTGGAGAAGATCAGGGTCACAGAATGGAATGCTGAGGGAATTGTTTGGGATTTTATCGAGGTACAAAATCCAGAACGATAATGGATGCGTTATTTCGAGGCTTTTTCAGAAAGACGGTCAGGGCTGGAAATTGATGCTAAGATTGATCCCTGAGTAGGAAAATGCATGCTTATAGCTTTACGCTTTTAGTTCACTTATGGTCTCTTTAGTGAGACCTTTCTTTGCCATATTAAGGGAAGTATTTAGAGAAAAGCGAGATTGCAGGGAAGTTTGTTTGAAGTGGAATGTGTTGTTCAAGATGGCAATGGAAACCTTCAAGGTCTACATAGACCAACTTTCGCGCTACCAAAGCAATACACAGTCATCCATGGTTATACACCTGGTTAGCCTGAAAAAGGTACTCAGAGAAATAAACCTGTTTTTCGAAACACTTTGACATGCATAAGTGAAATGTTATATCACAGCATGCGTCCATATGATAATCTCAAGTGGGGCCATGATATCATCTTTTAACATCATACCACGTCCCCCAACACCAGCCCCGACACCATCATCAACACCAAAAATCAACACAATGGCAAGCAACGAGTCACAAGTTTCCACTACGGCAGAGCCAGGCCAATTCTCTCAATCCTCTCGAACACAGCCCTTGAAACTACCAGAGCAAGCCAACGACGACTTATACACTATCCACGAAATCCACTCCCACTTCTGGGGTAAAGGTGCCGTATATGACGACAGACACGGCGCCGCTTTGCATGCATCAGCCGAAAATCCAAACACCCTCTCCTGGGTGCTTCTTTTCAATGGCGCAAACCCAAAATGGGATGAAAATGGTGTCATATTTGTAAAGAGCAATCTCGACCTGCTACCTGCAATCAAAGCTCCTTCATTACCAAATGCAAGTACCAATGGAACAGCTACCGCACCGAATCCTGATGGCCCAGCAACGGGAGAGACAAAAACACAAGAAAACGGCACTGCATCAGCAGCCAACCAGCTGAATGAAGGCTTCCCTGAAGATCACCCTCCAATCGCCATCTTTACGCAACCCATCCGTAGAGCCAACCGCTCGTTCAAGTTCCTCGGCTGGTATAAAATTAATCGGCTGCAGCTGCTAGAGCCAGGCTCAGAAGAACTCGTTCGCATGTTGACGAAGAAGTGGGAGACGGTTGACCGTTTTGGTCGCGTTGTCCCTAGGCAAAGAGATCCAAAGAAGTGGGAAGAGAGTATGTCGAATAAGTGGGCTGTCATTAAGATGGAGAGGGATGAGCAAGCTGAAAGGGAAAGGGGACGTCCAAAAATCGAGAAGATTGATGAAGAGGAGGGAAAAGATGGAGAGGATCAATGAAACCCTTGTTATCCAATATTTGGAACAGAGAGAAAAACATGTATTTGATAGTAGCGGTATACTATAGGAATTCAGTTTCTGCATCTGCATATCACTTATTCATAATAACTTCTTGCCTCCTTCGGCGCCCCCTCTAATGCCTTCAGCATAGCATCCGTCGGATCCTCAGTCCACTTCTTCCCATTCTTCTCATCCTCCTCCGACTGCAACATCAACACATTCCACTTTTTAATCGACTCCTCGAGCGGCGTCCACCCCTCCCCGTTCTTGACCCTCTTCAGCAGCTCCAACGCTCGCGAATCATCCACCGTACCCTGATCCAATATCTCATCCACATTTTCCGCAAACTTACGCTCGGGCGCGATCTTCCTGAAGATATCCAGAATCTTATTGTACGAGTATGGCTCCACAAATCCCAGGATACGCTCATTCTGTACATCGGGCTGAGTGAGCGCTGCAAGGTGCAGCAACGCGGTGTCCTCGATGTCAATGAAATACTGAGAAGGAACGATATCAAAGTGTAGGGTGTTCCCGAGCCAAGTCTGTCTTAGTATGAATGAAGTGCCGAAACCATAGAGATCAGGTCTGACAGCAGTCCCAAAATTGACACTTGGCAACACGCAGTTGAACGTAAAATGCGGCTTGTGCTCCTTTACCCACTTCCAAGATTGCTGCTCGGCCTCCGTCTTGCCGCACGCGTAGTTGAACATCATACGGCGGATTGTCGGGACAATGGGCATGTCCCATGCGGCTTTGCATTCTTCGTTCCACGACTCCGGCGTGACGTGGTATTTCTTGTTGGGACCCAGCTGTACGGCGGTGACTTGGCTACTGGTCCATACTACGCTTTTGACAGAGGGTTCCTTGGCAGCGGATTCGAGGAGGGAGATTGCAAAGCGTATTCCGTTTGGAATTGAGGCTTGGGGATCGGGGTTGTAGGATTCGGTGGTTGGGGACGCAGTGTGTGCGACGCCGTCACAGCCTTTTACGGCTTCGTCGAAGGCACCGGGAGCGGCCATGTCTGCGACTTGAACTAGAGAGAAGTTGGGGCCATAGTGTGAATCCATCCAAGGATGAGCTGATGGGTTTCGGACAGTGCCGCGGACACGGTAACCGGCGTCGATGAACTTTTGGATGAGGACACGAGCGATATTTCTGCAAGTATGTTAGCATATGATGGATTGGTCAGTTATGGGCTATGTACCCATTTGCACCTGTCACGAGGATGAGACCTCCTGGTTGGACGAAAGACATGTTGAAGTTTTGTTCAGTGGTGTAACTGTTGCTCTTCTTTGGACAGAAGCAATTCAAGCTGATTCCCATGCTTTTATATACATCAACGCATATCTGTGGGCCTTCCAGATTCGTCCGATAGAACATATCGGACCAGTCTGAACAAGCGACGCCTGGTTGACTTGCTGTCCAGTAAGACAGAGATACAGGCAATTTTGCTCACACTTGATAGTCAGGCGTTCCTTGTCATAATCTTAATCGTAAGCCTTAAAACAAATTGGTCCAACCGGATACTCGGTGCCCCATGGTTATTCGATACTAGCCATGAAAGCCCAACACGTGTTGGGTTAAGCGATAAGCGTCAACAGTCAGATATCGCCCGGTGTCCAGGGCTTCAACAGGTTTAAAAGCAGTATAAGCGCCAGAGCTGTGCAATCAGAAAGCCTTAACAGTAGACATCAGTGACATATGCAGTTTATCGTATACAAATCTCATATGTTTATGTTGGACACATAAGGAGTGGTTGTAAAGGGGCCTTCTATTTAGCTTGCTAGTATGGCACATTGCTGTTGAGAAAATATGTGCGTGTGAATTATGGATAGTAGGCACTGCTGCACAATCAAGCCGAGGTAAGACCTTAATTTGACGACAATCTTCGAAACCCTCATATGATGCAAGTGCGATTTCGACGTGCTAACGCAGCCATTCCGCAACGCAAGTCCATCTGTCCGAAAAGGCGCACAAAACGGACCAACTTCGGCTGCGGAGTTTAACGCGCTTTGATTGGTGGGTCCGCGGAGGAGGTCTCGAGGGGCGGGGCCGACCGCGGGGTTAGTTCCGTGGGGCCCACCACCGTTATCTCTTCTGCTATTATTTGCCGACACCAACGAGCCGTCACCCCTCTTTTCTCAAGCTTGTCGTACTCATTTGAGGCATCGCTGGACTGAAACAGATCCAATTGCTGCGTTTCTCCAAAACACCACCATCAAGAATGACTGCCTCGATACCTACCACGCAGACGGCTGGCTGGATCCAGAATCCGGGCCCAGACTGCGTCCTCCAGATCCGGAACGATGTCCCTGTGAAAACTCCCGCGGCAGGCGAAGTCCTCGTTAAGCTGGAATATAGTGGTATTTGCCACTCTGACTGCCACAATCTTGTTTCGCCCGGGAAGTACACCGAAGTTCCTGGTCACGAGGGCGTTGGCACCGTTGTATCGCTTGGCCCCAATGTTTCATCTGATCTTATGGGGAAAAGAGTAGGCATTAAATGGTTGTGGAATGCCTGCAAGCAATGTAGTAGCTGTAAGAAGGGCAAGGAAAACCATTGCGCCAAGCAGAACAACTCAGGCAGGACTGTCTGGGGTACGCTGCAGCAATACATCGTCGCAGATGCTGAGTTTGTGACAAAGATTCCAGAGGGCTTGAAGAGCGAGATAGCTGCGCCACTGCTATGCGCAGGATTGAGTCTTGCTGGAGCAGTATCCAAATTGGAGCCTGAGCTGAAAAAGGGCGACTTTGTGGCGATCATCGGTGCGGGAGGCGGCCTGGGACACATCGGAGTGCAGATTGCAAGCATCAAGGGATACAAAGTCATTGCGATTGATAGCGGTGCCGAGAAAGAGAAGTTGACAAAGGAAATGGGTGCTGTAGCCTTCATTGACTACGCGAAACAAGATGTTGTCAAGGCTGTGAAGGATCTCACTGATGGCGAAGGCGCAGATGGTGTTATCTGTGTAGCTGGAAGCGAAAAAGCCTATATCCAAGCACCCAGTCTGTGCAGGAATAGTGGCGTATTCGTGTGCGTAGGACTGCCACCGGATACTTTCATGTTCCCCATGAGCCCTATCCACATTGCTAATAGTGGTATGTCTTTGTTGCGTCGTACTTCTTCTATCTAAATGCTAACCAAACAACAGGCCTGACCATCCGTGGTTCGTCCACTGGCAACGCCAAGCAAATGGAAGAGCTGCTTCAGATGGCTGTCGAGGGCAAGATAACACCCAAGGTAGAGGTGTACGATTTCGCTGATTCGCCCAAAATTCTGCAAGAATTGCAGCGGTATGAAGTTACGGGAAGGAAGGTGGTGCGGGCGCCATAGGGGTTCATGGGTTGAGTTGATTGGCGTCCGTTCAGCGTGTGCATTACAGTGGAGTTGTGGGTAATGCATGTTACGGAGTTGTTGTGTGGGTGCATAGCGAAGCGGTGTATATAAGAGGGGCCGGAGTAGACAAGTCATTCGGACATTTGAAGGCGATTGTAAACAATTCAATTGTTGTTCAAATTATGGTGACCTGCAACACCTATTTTTTTTGCCAGCTATCAAAGGGCGTTCTTTCCACCATGCAATTGTGTTCCACGTTTAATACCAGCTTCCACCCTCCTCATTCGACGTTACATTTTGCGGATTCATGCTCATTACTCGCTGTCCAGGAACGGTATCCGTAAACGCGCTTTCAAACACGCCGCTGACGGCTCTCCTCCCAATCTCCTTGAAGCTGTCGTAATCGTCGTTTTCACCCACGATGGCACTCCACTGTGCATCTTCTGTGCTACGCGCAGGGCCCAAGTCACTCCAGCGCGTGACGACGAGGGCTTGCTTGAACCGGCCAGCTGTATTGGTGCGAACGGTTTTATCTTCAACGAGTTTGAGCTCGAAGAGGTATTCGGTAGGGCATTTGGGACAGCGGCGCATGGGGCGGCACACTGAGCACAGAGGGACCATGCCCGCGACCTTCCTCCCAAGGTTGCGTTCTCGGAACTTGTCTAGCGCTGTTGTATCTGCTTCGGTCGCGTGAGGTATGTGTGACAGTGCGCATTTAGGGATGGAAGTTAGAAGGCCATGCTTCCAATGCGAACATACGCTAAAGTACGGTGTGTAGTCGCCACGGCTGAAAAGCAAGAGACGCTTTGCGGCGTCGGTCAACCCGCTCTCGACATGATGCTGAGACCGAACTCGCATCAGAAAGTTGCCTTTGTCAGTAATGTGGTAAGTGGTTTCGTGACTCCAGTCAGAATAGGGGTCTTTCCAGCGGCGTGCAAGAGACGTGTGCGGAATGCCATATTCAGGTCCGTACGCCCAGTGCCGGCGGGCTAGCTGGACGAACGCGAATGGCAGGGTACGCCCGTCGGTGATGCGGATACGGGGAGGTGGGGCATGGATGTTTGTCATGTTCGGACATTCAAACAAGGGATTGAGAACGTTCTGTGGCTTCAGCGACTCAAAACCAGGCTGAATACGTAGATGCCATTGGGCGCATGGGAAACAGAACAGATGGCGCGGCATCTGAGAATCCAAGGCCAGTAGGAAATCCAATCGGTCAATGCGGTTCTTGGGATCCAAAAGTAACTTGTAGGGATGCTTGCCAAGTCGTGTATACATAGTTCGGCATGTTGATGACAGGTTGGCAACGTCCAAGGGCGATAGGAAATCAGCAATTCGAAGCCATACTTCTGGCGATGCGCTAGCCAGGAGCGCTGTTCCATCAGGTTTTGAGGGGTCGTAGAGTAGGGATTCGTCGTCACGCTCCTCCTCAACGGTGTCCATGTCTTCCGTATACGTGAAAGCATGCATCATCTCTGTGAGGTCTTTCCTCTCTCCGGTGTCCTTGTCGAGGATGTCATCTGGTCTTACGGGTGCTGAGGGTGCCCGGTGCGCCTTGCTGAGTTTCGAAGGCTGCGCTTTTGTTGGTGCATACGGAAGAGCCTTTCCATTCTGTATTTGCGGCAGGGATGCTGATCTTGAGCCTTGTCCTGGGTATACTGGTACAGCATACTGCGGTTGTCCCTCTGAGTTGCGACGGTAATCGGCATCTTGCAGATCGAAGTGGAGACGGCTGTTGCTTGTGTCGGTATAAGCATTAATGGCCGTATAGGGATTGTCGCGCAACGCATGCGGCGCAACCCCAACTATGTCTTCGTAGCTCGGGAGTCCAAAGGCACTTCCTGTCGAAGCATTTCTTTCGTTTGTGAAACTACCAGAATCCTGTCGAGTCGCCCTGGCCTCATCGGTGGTCGAATCAAGCTTTGCGAGTACATCGCTTCGTGACCCTTTCTTGGATAGCTTCTTCCGCGCACCTTGCTGCTTTGGCTCCTTGCTTGGTCGCATGCCAAACATGGCTCGAAAGCCGCCTTTCTTGTTTTCTCGCTCCGCCATGATGGGATTGGCTGCTATTGATCGCCAGGGGCGTCGGTCGTGTCCAAAACGAAACAACAGACCAGGGCTCTCCTCCAGCACCAGGCGTCGTAAGGCAGGTTGGCGCGTGGGACAGATTGCCTCTACACGAAGAGAGTGTTTGTTAAAAGATTGAAATTGCCGCAAGATGTATGACGATCGTCGCAGCTGGTAGCGCGACACAGCGGTTCGTTCCGGCAAAGATCCGAAGCCATCCGCCACCTAATATTGTCTCTAGCATGGTCTAGTCTATGGATATGCATGTCATCATGAGGAACAGTGCATATGCGGGAAACGATAGGCTCGCTGTTCTCACCCTAGGACATGTTGAATGGCGGCTGCGCGTCGCGTGGCGAACGCGAAAGATGCACGTGCGTCGATCACGTGATATAAGCGTTGGACAGATGTCATTCGCTGATTGCTCTGCTCGTCTCTCGTGAGCAAAGATACTGCATTCGTCATATCATATGTTAGAGACATCGCTCATGGGCCGCGAAGATCCATAACATTCTTCATAACTACTCTCCTTGTTGAGAAGGTCTCTACATGACCATGATCGCCTTTGAAAGACGGGTTTCAGGACACTAAAGTATCGACAGCCAATTTCATGCTTAAACTCTCTCTAAACCTCTGAAGCGATATTATGAACATCTGAACTCAGCTTGCAGCCATGGACGCTAGTCTTCTTCTCCATCATCACCAAATCTTTACACCACCACTCACAAATCATCACTTGGCCACCCATGCTCCCGCAAGCGCATAAGCCCCAATATCGCTAACCTCACCAAAGCCGACTCCAAATCGGCTCGCTCTTTTACTCCCTTCAGCACCTCCGTCAGCGTCACGTTCAAATTCTCTATCCTGTCCAAATCCGGGCCCAGCCATGAGACAAAGAGCAGAAACAGTTCCAAATTAGCCTCCACAAACAGATACTCTGACTTTGACATGTTGGAAATGATATCCGCCTGAATACGATACGGTATTCGCAGTCGCGCGTTCTCCGTCCTGGAAAGTGCATAGAGAAGATGTACTAGGGGCATGCTCCAGTTTTGTTTCTCAATTTCGGCATCAAAGTCGGATTGTATGCGCGTGAAGAGGTACTTTCGGACGAGGCGTGGGCCCGTAAATGGTGCGCCGTTTTTATCGAGTGCTATGTCTGGGTCGCTTAGGTCTTCTGGGGTACGTTCGCAAAGCATGATTAGGAGTTTCACGGCCATGTCAGCCCAGTGTTCGCTTTGCATGGCCCTGTTGTAGATGACATCGACGGTTGTCTTCAACTTAACAGTGTCTGTGCCGATGGCTTCAGCTATGCTGTTCATCGCTTCCTCTGCCTTTGTTGCATCGAAAACGATGGGGATGAGGGGGTTAATGGCTGCTGCTGTGGTGAGCCTAAATTCATCGAGAGACGCTTCGCTCGTAGCTGATTTGGGAGTATTAATGGGCTCTTCACTGCTAGTAGACATGGTGGATTGTTATGATGGTTGGAAGCAAGGTAGTGGAGAGTTATATACTGAGAATGTGTTTTACATGAGAGACAATCAGGCTTGATAACCTGCATCTAACAGCTTTGTGTCTAATCTTTGGAAACAATGGCACCTCCCAGAAACTGCATGTTGTCTCTTAATTCTTCTTCAGGTTTACACTCAATTTCTCCACCTCCATGTTGAGTTTCTCGCGATCATGTAGTCTTTACTTTGTATCGACTTCCAGATGCCCCAGAAACCGCCTAACGGCCAGACGTTTCTTAGCCGAAGTCCCCAGTCCTTGTTCGCCATTTCCGTGTACTTTTTCACATCAACATGTACTTTGTCATACACTTCTGGAAGCATCTCCGCGTTGTACTTCTTTCTCAGCCCCTGGTGCCATTTGCGATCAAACTGTGACCAGAACTCGTCTTTTCCATAGTATGTTTGCGCATATAGCCACTTCATGCCGCCCATCTCTCCAAGCGTCTTCTCCAGTTCACGGTTCTTTTGGAGATAGGTGGATGGGTCGCTAGGTCCGAAGCCCCAGAGACCAATGTTCAGCATTTGATCTGACTTGAGAGCGCCCTTTGTATGCGGGTGCATTGTCGGTTGAGGACTCTGCTTGAGCGGACAGAGCCACAGCGGCCAGATGTTGAAAGATTTGTCGGTGTAGTCGATGAACTTTTCGGCATTGGGGTATGGCAGCGCCATATCCTGGACAATGTAGCGAGTGGCGATACCAGATGCATGTAGAGCGCGGTAAAGCATGCGCGTGTGCAGGAAATCATCAAGGAACCATCGAGTGTACTTGTTGAAGGGAAAGCGCATGTAGCTAAAGGCTGATCGGCCAACCCAGAAGCCACCGCGGTCGTACCGGAACATGTACTCAGCTAACGGAATGTATTCCACCACTGGCTCGTTGGAGTTCCGTGTTGCTGCTTCCACATGAAGATAGAACCATGGGTCCCAGGGGTTGCTGAAAGTTTGCGGTTTGGCACCCGAAGGGAGTTCGTCAGTCATTTCACCTGTGACTATAGCACCGTGGTCTTTATTGAACAACACACCATCCACATAGTCATTCTTCGCACCCTTTTCGCCTTCAGTGTGTTCTTTGACTTCCTTGACAGCTTGTGCAACACTGCGGGTAGGATAGTATGTAGTCTTGACATACTTCTTGGCCTCGATAAGGTTCAGATCGACGAGAGTCGTCACACCAAGAGTACCCACTGCACCAGCAGCACCTCGGAATAAATCTTCGTTCTCTTTTTCGCTTGCCTTCATAATCTTGCCATCGGCCATGACCATTTCTACCTCATTGATGGTGCGATCAAAGAAGCCAAACTTGAAGCTGCTGCTCTCGCCTGCTGTTCCCGCGTATCCTCCTCCTACAGTGATACCAGGGAATTCCATGACAACAGGCGGCACGAGACCATGTGGCAAAGTCGCTTCCACCAATCGATCCATGGGGACATTGGGCTCAACGAGCGCCTTTTTGCTCTGAGTGTCGACCTTGATAACATTTCGCAGAGCGCTTATGTCAACAACATGCTTTTTAAGGTTTGGACGTGTGCTGTTCGTTGAGCCATGTGATATACGAAATGGCTCCTTTCGTGTGTAATAGTCCTTGACTTTGGACGCGACTTGCGCGACAATGCGCTGGTGACGGTCCATGATGGGAAGTAAAGAAAACTGCAGTGTCTGTGAATGCTAGTGTCATTGATCCATGATGTCCATAGGTTCATGGATCATGATTGGAGGTGCTTTTGGTAGTCGAGGTCGGTGAGTGTGCAGATTTTCTCCGACGCGCTAAACTTCACTCGCTCGGCTAGCCCCAGTGCCCCAGTGCTCCGTATCCCAAATCAGACTCCGTCTTACTTCCGTGGCCAACCTCGTATTTGTAACTCCTTAAAAGTTACTTTGCTCATCTTCGGACGGCTGCGATTGCGCCAAGGCCTGGGCCGCTTCTTCAAGATGGTTTGCGACGCCCAGATCAGATCCTGCGCGAAGCTTGCTGAGGTTGAAGTACAAGCGCTCCCCTACGGCAATGTTCACCCCCACTTTCTGTCCTGGTTGTTTTGTACCTGACTATACCCATTTGCTGCTACACGGGCATTTGTTATCGCGAATTCTATTGATCACTTTCCGGAAGGTTACATCGGCCTTGCATGTGCGGGGCGAGGCGACATTTGACAGCACTGCCAAGCGACCTTGGCTATTGGCATAAAGAAACATTGACTTGCCAGTGATTCTCGTTATGACACGATTGGCTTTGATCCAAAGATGATGTCGCTTTTAGGGTTGTTCTTACTGCCACAATTGATCGCGGCCCTACAGTCTCTTCCACCAGTCCCACCGGCAAATAACAGCGACCTCGGCTTCTCCTTAAGTCAACATGCAGGAAAGATATACATTGACCGCGCTTTTGCGGAGAAGAGAGACTGTGAAGGCCTGACATTGATACCACCAAGCGCTGAAGAATTTGCCGAAACATTTCGCTCGGATCTATCGTCATTAGGTGGCCAATGGACGTTAGAGCGAGTGGATGAGCTGCCTTCAACCGGAATTGTCCTAGGGCCTTTTCGTGGAAATAAGGAACTAACCTACGAAAGCGGAGTCGCGACAGAAGAAGGATATGAGCTTGACGTTACCAATGGCAGCATCTATATTGGTGGAACTGGTGCGCGAGGCATGTTCTGGGGTACTCGGACCGTGCTCCAAGAATTGCTGATTAACAATGGATCTTTGCCATCCGGAAGCATCGTTGACGCGCCTGCATACCCAACGCGTGGATTTATGCTTGATGCAGGACGGAAATGGTACGACAAGGATTTTCTTAAGGAATTATGCTCCTACGCGTCATTCTTCAAGATGTCAGAGTTTCACTATCACTCCAGTGACAACTACCCGCTAAACCGTGGGCGCAATGAGACCTGGCAAGACGTATTCTCCCATTTCTCCCTGTATCCTGAGAAAAATACAGAACTCCGGGGAATCATTCAGCGCCCCAACGAAACATTGTCGCGTACCGAATTCGAGGATTTCCAACACCATTGCGCACAACGCGGTGTTACTGTTGTTCCAGAGATTGAGGCTCCGGGACATGCGCTTGCAATCACAAAGTGGAAGCCGGAGCTGGCTTTGGCTAAAAAGGACCTGCTAAACCTAAGCCACCCAGATGCCATTCCCACAGTGAAGGCGATATGGGCTGAATTCCTGCCTTGGTTCCAGACAAAAGAAGTGCATATCGGTGCCGATGAGTACGATCCGGAACTAGCTGATGACTACATCAACTTTGTCAACGAAATGGAAGACTTTGTCAAGAGCACTTCTGGAAAGGATATTCGCATCTGGGGCACCTATGAACCATCAGAGAACCTCACCGTCTCCAAGGACATCATCATCCAGCACTGGCAGTACGGTCAGTCAGATCCAGTAGCACTACAAAAAGATGGCTACGATATCATCAACTCGGAGGACTGGTGGGCCTACATGAGTCTCAAAAATGACCACATGCCTATCCTACCAGCGCCATACCCTCAATTCTACAACGTCACACGCACACTCAACTTTGCAAATGTGCCTGGCTGGCAATGGGAGCCGTCACTGTACAATCCCTTCAATAAAACCGAACAGCTCCAGCCAGGAGCTAGAGGCAACAAAGGAGCTATCCTAGCTGCGTGGAACGATAACGGTCCAGATGCAACCACACAGCTAGAAGCCTACTACGCCATGCGCGAAGGTATACCCGTCATGGCCGCGCGAGCCTGGGCCGGAAACCGGGGTGAAAAGATTAAAGTAGAAGAACTGGAAGATAGTATTGCGTTCTTGGTACGCTATCCTCTTTCTCATATATATGACAACAAACCCACTAACAAGCCCATTCCCAGGCTTCCAAAGCCCCGGCCCAAAACCTCGACCGCAAAATCCCATCTTCCACACAGTCACCTCCTCCCACCAACCCTCTACTCTCCTGGAAACCAACCAACACATCCGGCACCGTAAACTCAACACTAGGATTAGGAATACGATCATATGGTCCCCCCTACACACTAACCCTCTCCATCACCTCGCCATTCACACTCTCAGGCCCAGATACTTCGTTATCCCTTCAAACGCTCCCTCTAAACACCACTTCTACCATCACAACCCTCACCTTCACAACCTCCGATAACTTCCCCTACCCCCTCCGCTCCGTCTCCCCCTTAGACGGGCACGACCCGGGCCACCCGGGTCGCATATGGAGCAACGCCACCACATCCTCACACGACGTCGTAGCTGTAAAATTGCCTTGTGAGATACGTCTAGAAACGGATGTCGTGAATGGGAGTCGTGTGTGGATAGATGGGGTTTTCGCGGGGAGGTTTGAGGTTTTTGTCTACGGGGGCAGGAATACGGTGTTTAGTTGGAGTCAGATGGCTTTTGTGGCGCCGGTGGGGGAGGTTAGTGGGGGAGTGGAGGAGCTGGTGTTGGAGGAGGGTGTTAGTGGTGGGGTGTGAGGAGCGGAGCTGTCAGATCAGATCAAATCATTGACTGATTGGTTTTTTGGTTTTTGGAACTGGGATGGGTGTGTTTGAGTATCTAGTCTTTGGTATCGATGGTTCCATGAGGCTATATAGCTCGAGGAGTTGTAGATATAGATTCAAAGTAAAATATTAATATCTACTCTCCGCATTTTTATGTTCTTTCTTTGGAGATTTGATTGAGGTATCAACAAACGACATGCCCCGCAACCACAAGCCACTTCATCTCTCAATACGTCGCCGTCAACCTCTGCACTAGATAATCCCCACTTAGCACATCACCATACTTCCTACCCTCATTCTCATACGTCCCTGGAATAGCCTCAATGTTACGCTCGTAATTGGGGTTGCAGAAATACGCTATCGAGTAGCGAGGGGGATATTCATCCTTGTCCGCATCTTCTGGCTTTGGCGAGGGCTCCACAACGCGGTGCTTTGTCGATTTGATTGTGTCGTTTGACCAGCGCGCAAGCAAATCACCTGCGTTGACGACAATGGTGCCTTCAATAGGCGTTGCATTGACGAAAGTGCCTTTTGGAGAGCGGACTTGGAGACCGCCGCGGGAATCTTGGAAGAGCAGTGTTACGGAGCCTATTTCAATGTCAATATTTTTCTTGGTGATATGGAAAGTGAAGTTCTCACCATAATCACTGTGCTCCCCCGCTCTCACCTGCAGCTGCCCATCATCCCTCTTAAACACACTTTTCGACACACCGGGATAACGCAGCAATCTCAACGTATTATCTCCTGCATCCGTAAAGCCATCAAACCACTTCTCATCGATTCCCATACCCAGCGCAATCGCACGCATAACATACATGTGCAGATTCTTGCACGTCTCAAAGAAGCCCATCATCTGCTCCTTGAACACCTTGGCCTCTTCGTCCCCACTCGGCCACATATTCGGCGTCTCGGGCTGGTCGTCGCGCCCAATTTCCATGCTCTCTTTTAGATCAGGAACGAGCGCGCGCATCTGCGCCTCTGTGCCTGTTTCCTCAAGCACCACGAGCTTTTCGCGTCCTTGGGTCACGTAGCCGCGATTGGCAGCAGCTGAGTACCATGCCAGCGCATCTTTCTGTTCCTGTGGCCTAGCGAAGAACTTGGCCGAGTGCGAAAAGACTTCTGAGACTTTGGATTGCGGTATTCCGTGGTTTTTGAGGTAGATGAAGCCGGCGGTTTGGAAGCCCTTGAGGACGGCGTCGGCGGTTTGCTTCTTTGCTTCTGGATTGCCTGAGAGGAAGGCGGAGAAATCGATGAGCTGGGGGAAGTCAGCTTCAATACACATAACTTAGATGAAAAAAAAAGTACCGGGATTTCTAGGTCATCCTGCGAGACAGCCGAGTCTACGGTAATGTTTGTCGCCATTGCGATTGCTTGAAGTCGGGTGTCGGATATGTGGCTTGGTAGGGATGTAGGCGCGGCTGCGACAGGACCCTGGACATATATTTAGCCCTGCGTCTTGAAGGATGTGTGGACCAGAGGCGTCTAGAAGCGAGCATTTTGGCAGTGTCGCGAGCATCATGAGATGGCTAGATGCTGTAGGCGGGGTTGTTGCCAGACAGGGAAGGTGCACACGAGGGGCGATAAGGCTAATGGTGGGGTTGGGGGATAAGCCCCTCAACACCAAGAATATCGTACGGCTTTGATATTCCTTTGTGACCAATTGATTCGAGCTCAGAATGATTCCAGAGTAACGTGTTGTCAATGTTATGTCTACACGACCTCGTAGCTTCCCGGGAATGTGGTCTTGAGGTGTCTGCCAAGATTAGTATTGAAGAAGTATTAATCTGCCGTAATGGAGAACCTTTACATTGTTCAACTAGAGTGTGCAAATGTCCTTTATAACTTTAGATGGTATCATCTTTCTGTTATTCAGCATCCCAACTATTCTATTTTATCGCATACCCACGATGTGAACCTGTGAACGCATGTCGGAGAAAAACATGTAGTTAGTCAAAGTTAAAGTGTAATTGTGAACAGCGGACAGCTACAACAAAAGCAGTCTCCCAAACCCATCATATTAAAGCAAGGGCCATCATCCATCCCAGATGAACAAAGCTAAACCCAAAAGACCTACCATAAATACATGCACCGATCGTCCCGGAGTTCGCAAGTCCAGAACTCCGAAGCCGAAGAGACCTGAAACTATATACTGTGATTGTGGTATGGTACGGGTAATCGGCATATATGCGCAAGCTCAAACACGCCGACATCAATATTACGATGATGGCGACGATGTGGTCGGGGCATCGGCCTCTGGACCCTGAGATCGCGGGCGCGCGCGTGGGAATATAATATGACGTCTTCGATCGCAAAATAAGCCATAATAATCTCACGTACATACGTGCTGCTGAACTTGCAGACGCGCAGTATCTAGTTATTGGATTTACCATCTCTATACGAATACCGCATTTGTCCTTTTTCTTGGACAACAAATTGCAACGGCCTGACACATCACGCGAAGACCCTCAGCATTTCTTGATCCAGCCTACCGAAATGGGCAACTCACAATCCACCGTGCGCTACCTTGCGCCCGCGTCCTTCATCTACGATTTCGCAGCGCAGCAATATGGCATTTTTTCTTCGCCAAATATGCTGGATATTCATAACCGCAATCTAGCTGCTTTCTCGCCGTACCCATACTTCATCGGAGCCTTCTTCTTCCCGCAGCAAATCTTCCAGTTGGTGTGGCTGTGGAGGCTGTGGAAGCAAGATGGCAATGCGCAGGAGTGCGCCATGATGAATAAGTTTGCGTGGTGCTATAGTTTGGGTAATGTTTGTATTGGAAGTACGTTACCTGCAAATCGGATCCAAGGATGATTGCTGATTTGAATGATAGCGTGGATGTTCTTCTGGAATGCGAATGACCTGGCGACGTCGAATATCTTCGTTATTATCAACACGCTCGCACAGGTCGCCTATATTTCGACGGCGCTGGAGCCGCTGGATACACGGTCAACACCAAACTTCCTCACGCACATTGTCGCCAAGACATTTGCTGGTATCGGTGTGCTGGATCTCTTGCACAACACTTCAGCCGCGTACTACGTTGGCGTTGAGCCCAGCTCACTCGTGCAGGTCGCGACGGGCGTGGGTTTTGCGGCTGCGGCGAGCGTGAGCGACTGGATCTTTGGTGGCTGCCTGGTGTACGACCTTGTTGCTCTGGCGTGTGGTCAAGAAGGCGGATGGTCGAGGTTGCTGGGCGGATACGCGGCCATGACAGCGGGTATCGTGGCTTTCAGGAACTTCTTCTAGTGAGTATGCTCGTTTGGTCACGTCGAATGCCGGGGCATGCTGACGGTTCGCAGTCCTAGGTGGAAGGGCCAGAGGCAGGGCGAGTACTCGAGGATTGACAACTAGAGTGATGGCGGTGACGTCGTGTAGGGCTCCGATACCGCGACCCGTGGATATGGATATGTAGACTAGCAGCTGTAATACTGTAATACTATGACGAGCCCTTCAACGTGACTGTCTGGATGTGAAGGTTAGTCGAGACATGTTCAGGGCACATGGCAGGGAGCGCATGGCGACAGAGCTTCCGTTTTGGGGCGCTGGCTGGATTCTCGTTACGTTTCAGAGAGGCGTGGTTAGTGTTGCTATTACTACCTAGCAGGCGGTCGGCGCCGACGGCGGAGGATGAGGAGGAAGAGGAGCCGCAGCGCCCAGCCACGCATGCGCCATGGTCATGGTCGTAGTCATGGTCATCTTGGACCCCGTCGATCCTTTCTTTGCTGCATGGGCCAGGCCGCTGTACAGAGCACACACAAGACGCCGGCATATGAAGATCTGGCGATGCTGCGGCGTGTGGGAGCCATTCAGCACGTCGTGTGGGCGATGCATGGGGGCCCATCAGATGCACGGCCAAGGCCCCGCGAGCGGCGGCAAGCTGCAAAAGCACAAGCGAACAAGACATCGCGTGCCCCCGATGTGGAGATAAGGCTTATCTCTCTCCCACCCCCCCATCCCCATAGTATCCCGCCCACACAAGTCACACCCTCTGTCGTATCCCGCCATGGCTGCTCTAGCCCGCACGCGACGGCGCTTGTCCTATTCTCGCCGCTGCCATCAGTCATGCGAGCCCGCCCCGGGTTTCCTGCTGCATGCATGGGCCCTCCGACCAGAGGCCCTGGCGAGCCCGCGCTGCCGTGATCACAGATGACTGTTACGGATGCCGAGCGAGGCGGACGGACGTAGGGTACGGTAGTCTTTGCTTTCACTCTCCCAGTCCTCTCTGCCTTCTCTTTTTCTCCTCCTCATACTCCGAGTCGCCGTGTCTTTTCTGCCTCGTGCGCTGTTCGTGTGCTTCATTTTTGGGCCGCCCTTCCTCCCGCACGTCTCGTGTCTTATCAATAGCCCCGGCCGCCTCACCGACGTCACTGCGCAGAGCAGCAAAGCATTGGAACGCTGCCTTGTAACACGGTAGACCCAGTACAAGATTCAAGATCGCGTCTGTTCTCGGAGTCTTTGCGCATTTGTCTTCGCTGCAACTGATTGCATCTGCGCCCTGGAGGCTGCATCGAGCGCACTGAACACAGGCACCTGACCTCACTCAGCCTTCGCTACGTACCAACACGCGAAGAAGCAAGGAGACGGGCAATAGCCTGGGGAGACGCGTCCCAAACCTTAGATATTCGGAACCACAATCCTCCTCCTCTTCCCGAACACCTACATCTTTACTTTCTCCACCGACTCCCTACCACCCACCGGTCTATGGCACCATGCCGCCCTACCTATCTCCCCTCCACATAGCGAAGCCCTCGTTACCCGCGAGCTGCGAGCCCGCAAACGCCTTCCTATACCACCTGTCAGCCTCATTCCACACGTGCATACCCACCAACCTCGCCCTCATCTCCACCCTCCTCGGCACATGCAGTATCATATCATGGCTATTCGCCCAACTCCCACAAATATACAAGAACCATAAACTCAAGTCCACCTCGGGGCTGAGCGCCTTCTTCCTCACAGAATGGCTGCTGGGTGACTTGACAAATCTGCTAGGCTGTCTCTTCACAGGCCAGGCATCCTGGCAGATCATCATCGCAGGATACTATGTTTTCGTAGACTGCTGCCTATGCGGCCAGTGGATCTGGTACGAAATGCTACATCACGGCCGGCCGCTGCGCCCAATCTGGGGCCGCTGGAGTTCCGGAAACGGGAGTTCAGGCGGTAGTGGCAGCGCGTCGATGCACCAGGTCCTCGAGGGCATGGGCATTGGAAATGGGTCTGGCCAGCCTAGAACACAGAAAGATGGTAGTAGTATGGATAAAAAGGACGGCTCGCGCACTAGTACACCACAAGATGTACCTCGCTCGGGTAACAAAGATCCCTTTAGGATCCCAAATTTTGCGCGGTCTCCCACCGCAGCAAAGGAGTCGTGGCAGGAGTCTTCGTCGCCGTCGTCAGGCGCATCGCCAAACCCACACGTGCGCCGTGTAGCCGCAGCATCCAGCTCGCCCATGCCCTCGCCAAAAACTATCTTATACATCACTCTTCTCTTCGCCGTCTTGTCCAACCCCACACTCGCAAAACCAATCTCACCTTTTGCCCCCGGTCTCGCCCATTCTCGTACCCGCACCGTCACAATCACTACAACATCCAGCAGTGATTCCTCCAGCGGCGACGCCGCAGCACTAGCCGGCAAGCTTTTCTCGTGGATGAGCACATTTCTGTACTTGGGATCGCGCCTCCCCCAACTCTACATGAACCAAATCCGGAAATCCACCGCTGGCCTCTCCCCCGCTCTCTTTGCCGCAGCCTTCTTCGGCAACCTCTTCTACTCGTCCTCTCTCGCCACCAATCCCTGCGCATGGCAGGACTTTGCACCCGGCCAGGGCAGCGGCTGGGTCGGCCCAGAAGGAAGTGTACGCCACGACTGGATTCTTCGCGCAGCGCCCTTTTTTCTGGGTGCCGCAGGCGTATTACTCATGGATGCAGCCGTCGGCCTCCAATTCTGGTATTTCGGTGATGCGGCGCCCCGAGGACGCACTGCGCTTCCGCGCGACGACGAGGTCATTATTACGGTAGATGAGAACGGGAAACTTGTTCGCAAGAGCTTGCACTGGCGCAGAGTTAGTGGGTGGATGCGTGGATGGGCTCCTGCGGTTAGTGTAGCCGCAACGCCTAATGTGAGTTGTGTAGTTACGCCCATGGATACGCCTCGAGAGGGGAGTCCAGCAAGTGACAATGGGAGTGTGGCTAGTGGGGGCAGCAAGAGTATCCCTATTAAAGGAGGCAAAGGGTCGGCGCTGGATGAGGCGAGGGCCTTGTTGGGCACAAGTAGGCATGCTAGTCCGAGGAGTTATGGGGCTTTGGGGAGTCCGAGGTAGTCAGTCAGTCAGTCAGTCAGTCAACAGCATTACTTTTTTACATACGTATCTTGGGTTTTTGTTACATAGCATGTAGGCATGATTGAGCGTTTTCTTGAGTTAATTTTCTTGTATTATGTTGGTTGGTTCGTATGTCACAGGGACATGATGGGATGTTACGGATGCATGCATGCATAGGTAGAGCACCTCCTTTTTTTCTTTCTCATTTTTTGTGTCTCGACATTGATAGAAATTCAGCGAGCATTGCATACTCTTTGCACATATTTATCAGACAAAGGGATCAATTGTTTTATCCATCACATTTTCTGCTTTTCCTGGCTTCGTCTATACTAGCGGTACAGTTACATCCTCCTTCACTTCTTCACTCATCTATCCAAGCAAGTCCGTCAAATCAAGTGATGAAGAAAAAGAGTCTATCAGATGTACCTACAGTCTACAACTAATAAATACATGAATAGGCGCTACAGGAAACATTTCAAAATACATTGCAAAGAAGATATGAGAAAGAAGATCTTGAGAACCAGGAAAACACAACGCCTAGCTCAATCAAAAAGACATGAACATGAACATGAAAATGAAAAGAAGATAGTTGTCTGCCTGCCTGCCAGCTAGATAACCAGCAAAGCAGCAGCTTGAGAGAGATACCCGAAAAGCCGCACTACCACCGCCATCAAACCGCGCCGCTAATTCCCAACAAGTCCTCCTTATACAGAGACAAGAACAACCAGTTGTTGTAATGGTATAGAGAAGCCAGGAGGCATGTCTAGGTGTGTAGGTGCATGTATGTGTATACAAAAGCGTCGTCGTTCATCCCCTTGAGCGTAAAAGTTTCAAACTTTTGGTCTATTTCAAAGGGAATAGATGGGAGAGAGTAGAGAAAAGGGGGTAGTTGAGGTAAAAAATAGAACAGCGGCCACTGACACAACCTTAGACACGCGAGACGTCGCGGCCAAAGATCTTAGCCTTAGCCCAGTCAAGCATGACGAGTATCCTGTTGCGGGTGCTGAAACACATGCTCAGGTAAGCGGAGCGCCAGAAAATGTAGGTAATGGTACCGCCAGAGGCAATGTTGCCAGCGAACCACGAAATGTCGGCAACGGCCTTTTCGGAACCAATGTAGGCGAGCGAACCCTGGTGAGAGTACTCAAAAGGACCAATCGACTTGATCCTCCTCAGCCTCTGCTGCAGAGACTTGATCTCGCCAAAGACCTTGTCACGTGCCTCCTTGCTGGGAGCCTTTTCTTGCTCGACAGACAGCTGGGAAAGCTCCTTTTCAATCTCGGCAGTCTTGGCCATGTTGTTGAACATGCGGGCAAGGAAAGCACCTTCCTGAGCGGCAACCTGGGCAGTAGGGGCGTAGTTGGCGACAGCGCAGTCACCGACAGCCCAGACGTTCTCAGTACCCTTGACAACAAGGTACTCGTTGACGGCAAGACCACGGCGAGAGTCCTTTTGAGCGGGGATCTGGTTGATGAGGTCCTTGACAATGGGGCGGAGAGCGTTACCAGTGGCCCAGACGAGAAGACCATAGGGGATGCGCTCGAGCTGCTTCTTGCCATCAGGGCCGGTAGATTCGGCCTCAATGTACTTGTCGGTGACGTTCTTGACCATGGTCTTTGTGCGGATGTCGATGGTCTCCTCCTTGAACGTCTTCTCGGTGTAGTCGATGAGCTGCTTGGAGAACATGGGCAGGACGTTGGGCAGCGCCTCGACGAGCGTAACCTTGAAGTTGTCCTGGATCTCTGGCAGCCACTTCTTCAGATCTGAGTGGAAGAAGTCCTGGAGTTCACCGGCGAACTCAACACCGGTAGGACCGCCACCAACGACAACCATGTGAAGCAGGCGCTTCTTCTCTTCCTCAGACTGGTCCTTGAAAGTGGCCGTCTCGCAGCAGTCCATGATGCGGTTGCGAATGCGCTGGGCATCGCCGACCTCCTTCAAGAAGAGACCGTTTTCCCTGACACCCGGGATACCTGATTGATATTAGCCTGATATTTAACCATGCTTTACAACTGACGTACCAAAAGTGGCGTTCTCGGCACCGACACCAACCACGAGCATGTCAAAGGGCACCTCGGTCTTGGAGACGTCGCCCTTGATGTCCGAGTCGTCGCTGATGTAGACAACCTTCTTCTCGTAGTCGATCTTGGTGGCTTCGGCTTCGTAGTACTTGACCTGGGCCTTCTTGTGGCGCAGGAAGTTGCGGATGGGTTCCATGATGGAGCGGTGCTCAATGGTGCCGACGGTGCATGAGGGGAGCAGCGGGGTGAAGAGGAAGTAGTTGCGGGGCGAGACGACGACGACATTGTAGTTTTCCGTGTCGAGCTTCTTGAGCAGGGAGACGGAGCCCCAGCCGGTGCCTGTGTGGTGTTGTTAGGGATGCGCTCAATGGGTGCAGTGTTGGCTGCTACTCACCGAGGACGACGAGCGTCTTCTTGTTTGGGTCGGGGGGCGTCTGGTCGGCGGGGTTGCGCATCTCGTAGATGCCGTATCCGACGTATCCCAGGCCTGCGACGAGCGAGACCTGCGTGAGGCGCCATGTCCAGCGCAGCAGGCGGAAGCGCTTGGGCTTGGGGCCGCCCGTCGACTGGTGGCGGGCAGACTGGCGCAGGGCGATTTGGTTCTGCGTGGGCCGGGGCGTCCATCGCGCCCTGTTGGCGATGAGCGACGGGCGCTGCGTCGTGAAGGTCCTGCGGCTAGCGTGCTGCACCTGCGACAGCACGTTGGCGGCGGCGAGCGGCCTCATGGGGGCAGCCATTGCGAGTCTGGAGGCTGTGCAGAGGCTCCAAAGAGTCAATGGCACGATGGGGAGGGGATGCAGAGGGAAGAGGAAGGGGGGCGAGGGGCGAGCAGAAGGCGAGTGTCGAGAATGACTTTGCGGTGCCTGGGATGGGAGTCAACTTTTTCTTAGCGATGACGAACGAAGGGCCTTTACCGAGTCGTTTAGCTGTGGTCTTTGCTTCTGCGCCAAAAGATAAGCCCAATTTCCAATCACAGCGCCCCTCCCACCAGCACCCTTCGACTACCGCAAGCAATTCCTGCTTCCGCCCGCGACATCCCGCCTCGAGTCCATCGAATCGAGCTTGCGGATCCGGTCGCACGGCCTGCCGCAGGCTTCCCTTCTGCCCGCCCAAGGCGCAACTCTACTCTTGCAACGCCCACATGCCCACGGCCAGCGCCTACCCACGTTTCCTTTTGTCCTTGTCCTGCATTATTCAGCTCGCCATGTCATGTCATGCCGCCCTCTTCCTGCGCTGGTCCGGCTCCGATACCGCCGCCACCACCCGGTGCTGCTACTTGGTCATGTGATTTCGACGCCCCAACGCAGCCTTTTTCTCCCGGTGCTGCTACATCCGAGCATTACCTATTATTATTTTTTTTAACCCACAAGGATAATGTGTGGCTTCCGCGGCTATGTGGCGCTTCCGTAACAAGCATTTTTTGTGGACCAAAAGGGTTCAATAGGCATGTGCTTTTGATGTAATTGTCCCGCGGTACCTGTGCAGCACCTATTTGTGTATACCAGAAATTTACCGGTGCCTTTTCACGATTCAACAAACACATGCATATGCGCTTTGGGTATAGCTTTACGTAGGCTGCTTGATGGTACTAGTACACTGCAACTTTTGATTTTAGAGTAAAGATCTATATGTACATGCAACTCAACAAGCTGCACGCGCGGCGTGTTGGAGTGCCAGATGATGACGATGATGACGCTGACCATTCATTCACCCCGCTCCCAGACTAATCGATAAGGTTAGCTTCCCAACGCCTCGTCTTGGGTATGTCAGACATCAAATAGGCTTACAACCTCGGGAGTACGAGGCAAACATCTTGCTCTACTGTTATATCCGCCGTGTCAAACAACCTTGCAGTTCACAATTCTTATCCACTCAGCCATAATCTCAAAATGCCTCACGCTACAGCATCAGTAAACGGCGTCCTGGTCGCCGAAACAGACTCGTACGAGGTCGTTGACGGAAACATCTATGTCGGTTGCCTCCTCTATCCATCCCGGTCCTCTCCGTGAACCAGCACGTGACATGCCTACTAACAAGCACCCAGTTCCCCCCAGACTCGATCAAAAAGTCCTACTTCAGCCCCACCTCCACCACCACGCACTGCCCATACAAGGGCGATGCAAAGTACTACACCGTGACCACCAACAAGACTGAAATGAAGGACGCCGCGTGGTACTATCCCGAGCCGCTCGAAAGCATGAACAAGATCAAGGGCTATGTTGCGTTTTACAAGACCAAGGCTGAAGTCAAGAGTGACTAAATCAAATATGCTGTGCATATTGATAATATGGCTGTGGGTATAGATTGCATTGATTGCCCAGATAACTCAGAACCATGTCAAGCTTTGTCAAAAGCCTTTTGTCCCCCGTATATAACGCCAGTGAAATGCTCGTCAAAGTTTTGTCGTGAACAGAAAAAGGTGAACGCAATCGTATGCTTATGAGTCGACAGCCATCATGGTATCATCGCCGTCAATGCCTACGGCCTGGGGCTCAATCATAACACCACGACCTCTACCCTCGAGCAACTCTCTTCGTACCTCAGCGCTGATGCTTCGGTGGCCACGGGTCAAAAGTAGGTCAAGTAGTGCCTCTCTTTGGTCCTCAGTAATGTCGTTTCTGTATCGCTGCGCAAAGGCAAGCAAGCACTGGTGCCAGATGACGGGTAGCTTGCCTGTGTAGCCCAGATCGCCGGCTACAGACTCTGTGTCCATGACATCGCCGCTGCTGGCGCCTACACCGCGGAATCGCAGGAAGTGGAATACGAGGGCATCAATGACCTTGTATGGCAGGGCATACTTCTTCTCCAGCAGTGTCTTGATGAAGATGTTGCAGGGGCCAGCCGCATCCGGGTCCGAAGACATTTGCTCCGCGGCAATTTCGCAGAGACGGTGCAGGGCGGCGGCCGAGTGCAGCACGGGGACCGAGATCTTGGCCACGACCGAGGCGACAATGGCGGCGTCACGTTGCGTGCAGGAGATGTCTGTGAGCATGGGGAACACAATTCCCTTGAAGAATGCGCTGGGCTTGTAGAGAGCCTTCTTCAATGCGTTGTACAGGTGAACATTGAGCTTGTGTGTCTCGCGAATGTTTTGTTGGACAAGCGGCAGCAAGATGGTGTTGAGGAAGATTTGCGCCGTCTGTGGCTTTGCTGAGATGAAGATGCGT
This sequence comes from Exserohilum rostratum, assembly GCA_026367775.1. Lineage (NCBI taxonomy): Eukaryota > Fungi > Ascomycota > Dothideomycetes > Pleosporales > Pleosporaceae > Exserohilum > Exserohilum rostratum. The sequence continues at coordinate 310,665 of CP111157.1, forward strand.
GTCGCGGCATAGGTTGCGTTTGGTGTCCAGTCGTCGGGACGGGTAATGGCGACGAGGGTTTCCCAGGCGGGGACCGTTGGTAGAATCTTGAAGGGCTTAGGCAGCTTGCCACTCTTGTAGCGGCTCAGGATAAGACCGATTTTGGAGTAAACTGTTTGAATTAGTGGTGAACGGAGGCACGCAAAGTATGTCATACCTTCAACCACCTTGGCTGGCAGCTCAATGGCATCCTCTGGGGCACCGCCGCCTTGAATGTCTCGTTGCACCTCGCCTTCTGCCTCGTGCGCGGCAATCTTTTCGAGAATGAGTGCAGCCAGATCGGTTCCTTGTCCAGAAGGTTGCGCTTCTTGTCCCGGCCATACAATGGGGTTGTCGTCCGTTGGGATAAACTTGTTCCATGCTGCCAGGTCGTTGGCGTCAATTTCGACTTCCTCGACCTCGTCGTCCTCGTCGCCCCAGGCTTCGTCGTCTTCCTCGGCCTGAACATACTCCTCGCCCATGTCTTCCTCGCCCATGCGCGTCTCAAAGTCGAAGGCGGGATTGGCCTCCTTCGGTCGCTGAGCCTTGCTTTCTCGGGCATCCTCCTCTTCAAGTTCTCGTCCAATCTCCAAGATCTTGCGCGAGCTCTTGGAGTCTACATATTTTTGTTCATCCTCTTCCTTGTCGTCCTTGTTTCGCTTTTGCCTCTTCGGGCCCTTGTTCTTCCATGGGTCGGAAGGCGCATATTCTTCGGCTAGAGGGTTGTGTCGCTGGTCGCGCACGCCTGGAGACTTTGGTGCTTTTGGCATGTTGGGCTGGTATTGCAGTCGCGAATGCAGAAACGTTACAAATATGCAGTAAGACCGCCGGTAAAGGACTGCAGAGTGGTGGGCGCTCGGCGGCTATCCAGGATCGTCTCGTGGTGGTTTGGAAAAGTTGAGCGGCGGAACCAAAAATTTGGTGGGGTCCAACTTTCGCGTACAAACGGCCCGCCGTAGGAGCTGCACGTCTCCACGGCCGATCGCAACCTTGTCCATCATCAACACGCCATTGATTGAACCTTTGGCTCCAATTACTTTATATACCCCACCATGACAGACTCTCACCCTCCTTCACGCTCGAACACCCCGACGCTGGTGCCCCCGATGCGGCGTCCTCTTGAGGGAGACAATGCGCCCGCCGTGTCGTCTCCGCTCAATCCCAATCCCGATGCAGCAGCGCGTCCAAGACCAAAGGCGCCCGCACGCGAGCAGAGAGAGAAGCGCGAGACAATCAAGAAGCGGGAAGCTTCGGCTTCAGCGCGCCAGAGCACCCCGAATGCCAATACCAACTCCAAGTCGAAGCCAGAGCGCCCTGCAGCCGACTCGCCCATGAGGTATTCCATTCCTGAGCCTAGGCCGTCCGACTATGAAGCCCCCAAAGACAGCACTCTGCTTTCGCACGAGCCGAACCCCATGTATGCGCCTGATGGTGTTACCGAGCTGAAGAAGCCTCACGACATTGCCTGGAACAAGAGGGGCTACAAGTACACGCACTGCGTCGCTGATCCGCTCTTTCGTCACAAGCAGTTCTACAGACAGAGTGACTCTAGACCGTATGGCCCGAGAATGAGCCATGAGGACTGCGACAGGTGGTTCCACTTTGATAATAGCGCAACCGTCGTATCTCAAGAAAAGGGTTGGCGTATGGGCAGAGGCAATGTGGTCGCAAGAGAAGGCCGAATGTACTACGAGGTCAAGGTCCTGCGCGGCATACCTGTGGATGGGCCCAAAGACCCGATTGATCCCAAGACTGGCGAGACCAAGCCTGGACCGCACGTGCGCATGGGCTGGGCAAGGCGAGAGGCGCCTCTAGACGGGCCTGTTGGCTTTGATGGCTACAGTTATGGAATTACTGACGCCCGCTTCGAAGCACAGCACCGATCGCGCGCCTCCAAAATCTTTAAGCCACTACCAAAGAATGCCAAGAGCAAACACATGAAGGCCAGACCACCGCATGGCAAGCCTATGCCTGTGGAGTACGTCGTAGATCAGCATGTTCAGGAAGGCGACGTCATTGGTCTAGAGATTCAGCTGCCTTCCATGTCCATGCACCGCAAGGTCGTCGAGGGTATCTACAACCCGGCTGTGGATCTAGGAGATGGCTTCGATACCGTCAGTAACCAAGACCCGTTCGACCGGCCTATCGATATTATCCGCGATCGTATACCTGTTCCGTATAAAGGCAACTTTTACTTTGAGCAGCTGGATTACCAAGTCACCAAGATGGTCGAAGCTTACCACGACCGTGGTCCTGTACCCAAGATCCACCCTTCGCCAAACCATGAAGATGTCAGCGTACGATCACTACCACATTCCCATATTAAAGTCTACAAGAACGGAGAGGAAGTAGGCATTGCCTTTGAAAACCTCTTGGCTTTCCTTCCACCTGCGAGTATGCCCTCACTGGAGGCAATCAAGGCTGGTGCGCGCCCGGGCTTCGATGATGGCATGGTCGGCTACTTCCCCGCCATTTCACTGTTCAATGGCGGTGTCGCACAGGTCAACTTTGGACCGGACTTCTGGTGTCCGCCTGAGGAGATGGTCAAGCAGCGGGAGCAGGACACGCAGATGGCTGATGGAGATACAACCGAGAAACAAGTTCCCGAAGGTCGTAAATTACGCGCCATTGGCGAGCGCTACAAGGAGCAAATTGCCGAAGACATTGTCTGGGATATTATCGATGAAGTCGACTTCTTCACGCAAGACGGCGGATGGGACTACAAGGGCGAGGCACCGCAGGATGTGACGGGCAAATCTACACCCAGGGCGCGCGGCTTTGCGAATCCGGACGAAAATCTTGGTGTCGAGGTTGGCAAACGTTATTAAAGGGACAGCGATGACAATTCAGAGCGGAATTAGCAGCAAAAGTGATATTAGCAGGCGCATAGATACCCAAATATCATTGGTCATTCTTCAGCAAGGAATATTCGATGATGATCGCTAGTTACGCGTTTTTGCTCCTTTTGGTATGGTCTTCATTGCGGACCGACTGTGGTACTCACACTGTAGGACGGTTGCCTTGGATGTGGAACCTGTCTAGCGTCAACTGCACGCCCTACGCCCATCATTGTGAACGCCAGAGTTACCAGAAACCTCTCATCCTGGCTACTGGAGACACAAGAATGAGAGAGAAGACAGAATTACGAGATACGGTGGAGACGGATTTTGCCCTCTGTAGGGAAGAGGAAAGGTGCTGAAATTTACAGAATTAAGTTCTATCGTACAAACCCGTTTGAATCTATGGAGGCATTCAAGACTGTTAGGAGACGTAACGAACTTCCTAGCCTTACCTAGTTTTTAACAAAGACGTCCGCTAGTTTTTGTCAATATTCCGTCCTCTAGCATCGCTAACCTCTTTGGGTAATACGCGCGGAATTACCGGCATCGGCATCAAAGTACTTTAACGTCGGTCATGCACTTGACATGCGTTTTCTTGTATACCAAGCACACCGTTCCTTTATAGACTGATAGAGGCATTAGAGAAGACTTGTTTTTGGGATCTTTTTCTCTCTCTTCTGCACTCTCAATTCCTGCCCTCGCACTTTTTTTTCCTTCTCCATTTCCCCGCTACATCTACCCCACGATGGACTCTTCGCAGTTCCGCTCCGCGGCGAAAGACGCCATTGATGAAAGTAAATCTTCCCAATTCCCCTCTTTTTCAAAACTCCCCAATAACTAACAAAAAGAAAAACAGTCGCACAATACTACGACACCCTGGAATCCCGCCCCGTCCTCCCCTCCATCAAACCAGGCTACCTGCGTCCTCTCCTCCCCTCTTCCACCCCAGAAGAAGGCGAACCATGGGAGAAAATCCAAGCGGATATCGAGCGCGTAATCATGCCAGGTCTCACCCACTGGCAATCCCCCAAATTCATGGCTTTCTTCCCGTGTAACTCCTCTTACGAAGCCATGCTCGGAGAAATGTACAGTGGCGCTTTCAACGCCGCGGCTTTTAACTGGGTGTGCTCACCAGCTATTACCGAACTCGAAACCGTGGTCATGGATTGGGTTGCTAAACTCATCGCTTTGCCAAAGGACTTCCTGAGTGATGGCGAAGGAGGCGGTATTATTCAGGGTACTGCGAGTGAAGTTGTGCTTACAGCGCTTGTGGCTGCGCGCGAACGCATTATCAGGAGGAAATTGGCGGATATGCCTGAGGGAGAAGAGAAGATGGATGCTGCGGCGGATATGAGAGGGAAGCTTGTGGCGCTGGGATCTGAACACGCGCATTCTTCGACGCAGAAGGCGGCGGTTATTGCGGGGACGAGGTATAGAAGTGTACCGGGAACTAAGGAGACGAATTACAGTGTCACGGCTGCGGCACTCCGCCAGACGATTGAAGAGTGTAGGGCTAAGGGACTGGAACCATTTTACTTTACCATTACACTCGGTAGCACAGGTACATGCGCCATCGACGACTTGGAAGGCATCGCTGCGATTGCGAAGGACTATCCAGACCTGTGGATCCACGTCGACGCCGCATATGCTGGTTCCGCACTCGTATGCCCAGAATACCAGCACCTCTGCCCCCCAATCGCACACTTCGACTCTTTCAACTTTAACCTGCACAAGTGGCTGCTGGTTAACTTTGACTGCTCGGCCTTCTTCATCAAAAAGAGAAGGGATCTCATGGATACATACAGCATTACTCCAAGCTATCTGCGGAACCCACACTCAGACCAGGGTCTCGTAACCGACTATCGCGACTGGCAGATTCCGCTCGGCCGCCGTTTCCGCAGCTTGAAAGTGTGGTTCGTACTCAGAAGTTACGGCGTCAGTGGTCTCAGAGCTTTCATCAGGAAACACGTCAAGCTCGGTGAATATTTCCACGACTTGCTTCTCTCAAGAAAAGATCTCTTCAGCGTAACAACCAAGCCCGCATTCGGCCTCGTCACTTTCCAAGTTACACACGGTGTACTCCCAGAAAACACAGAAACGGATGGCGATGCTATTGCAGCGAACAGACCGGATCCAAGCCATGGCGCGCTGCAAAACGGCTTCCAGGCTGATGCCGAGGCGCAGTACACGGAAATGGTGAATCAGCGGACGAAGGAGGTGTATGAGAAGGTGAATAGTAAAGGGGATTTCTTCCTCACGAGTACGGTTGTGGGCGGCAAGTATGTGATTAGGGTTGTTAGTGCGACGGTGAAGAGTGAGGAGAAGTGGATGAAGATGTTGTTTGATGAGTTGGTGGAGATTGTGGAGGGAAAGGCGTGAGTTTTGTGGTGACTGAGGTTTGCACGTCTTAATGTACATATATTTGAGCTATCGGATTGAATATGCGTGCATTTGGAAACAATCGTCACGTTGTGAAACGAGTGAACGGTAATTCCTGAAATTTTCTAGTTTGAGATTGGTGAATTATTCCAACCGCAGTATCCGTACTGCATTTCCACCAAGAACATCCTGAGCCTTCTCATCATCCGTCGCAAACGCTTTCGAAATAGCACCGTAGTTCGCGTTGACACTATGCCACTCCTTTGCATCCTCTTCGAGCGGCGGGAAGAACGGGTGATCAGTACCTGGTCTCTGTCAGTCTCACTTCCATCAATATCACTCCATAGCCACTTACCAAACAACAGCCTATCCGACCCTGACGCATCCAGCGCAGCCTTCAATCCCACTTCGGAGTAAATCACCGCATCAAGATAGATGTTCGTCTTGAGTATATCCCACACATCCCTCCTGTTCTGCGTCTTTCCATGCTTCTTCAAATGTCCATCATGCAAAATACACGACTCAATTCTGCCAGCCAAAAACGGCAATGTACCTCCTGAATGCGCCAACAACACACTGAGCTTCGTGAAGCGGTCCCAGACCCCGCTCAACAGCATCCTGCTCACTGCGATTGTTGTTTCGAGGGGGAAACCGAGTGCCAATGGAAGCACGTGCCCGTATTCGCTTGCGCGGGGACCGTAAACGGAGGTAGGGAGACCGTAGTGAGGGTGCAGGAAGATGAGCTGTTGGTGCTTTTCTAGCGCTGCGTAGACGGGATCGAGTTTCGGGTCGTCGAGGCCCTGACTGAGACCTGAAGTTCCCATGATGACACCCCGAGCATATTTGAGTGTGCTCAGTCGTTCTATCTCGGCGGTTATGACTTCTGGAGAAGCTGACAGCGGTAGTGTACCGAAAAAGTACAATCGTCCAGGGTATTGCGAGCACTGATCATTCACGTCATCGTTGATCTTCTTGGCTGCTTCTCCCGCTTCCTCTGCAGGTAGGAAATCCAGCCATGGGTTCGCCAGCGAAATCACGGACTTGTCGATCTTGTGCAGGTCCATGAACGCTATCTTCTCCTTTATCTCGTAGTATTCTTGGCCAATTGGGCGGCCGCGCGAGGTCGAAGGCATAGAGGGGTCATCTTCGCCAGGGAGAATGATGAGACGGGCAGAGTCTGGGGCGTCGGGAAATGTGCGTACGTATGGGACGGTTGAGCGCGAGCGCAGGAGTTCCATGTATTTTGGAGGGTAGACATGGGTATGGATGTCGACGATTGGCATCTTTGCGTTTGGAGACGCGTTGTACGCGTCAATTGTCGGGAACTACGTCTTTTGGTACCGTCAAATTGGTACGAAGGTGTTGAAGAGGATTCAGATTCGAAAATCCAGCTATCGTATTGCACGCGAGATAGCGCTGGTATCGTGGAATAACTGACCCTGGCGGGGTAGCTTTGGAGTGCCCCACTACATGGCGCCCGCCATCCCACCTTCCCCAAGGGGTAAGAAACTATGGAGTCATCTGTTCCACTGTTCGGAACATGGCCGCAAAAAATTATGTCATGTTGGGATATTGCGATAAGCTGTTATGTACACGTGTCTATAGAGGCAATGTACAGTCTATTCTTTTGCGATGGCTCAAAATAGCAGGTGTTGTAGAGATCAGGCCCGGGTTCTCAAAAAGACATTTGGCGGCTTATCCCAGCTCTTGAACTCTTCATCCACCTCGAATACAATATCGCCAGTGCCCTCATCCTTGAATCCTAGCTTCCGATACACACCCCTTCCCATGGCGCTTCCCTCGGTTGTGCATTCCAGATCGCCTCTCTTCTTTGCCTCAGCGAGACCGGCTTCAACAAGCTTGGCTGCAATGCCGCGACGCTGAAAGGCTGGGTCGACAGCGCACATGTCGAGGACGAAAATAGCGGGTGGGTTGCGACCGGATTCCTTGATCTCATGCATGTATTCGATTCGTCGTTTCCAAAGAGACTTGAACATTTGCGTTGCAAAGCGTCGGTTCTGCTCGTCGAGTTTACTAGTCGCCGAGGACATGTCGCCCGTGAAAGCATCACCATAGCCTTCAACAAACGATAGTTGCCTCCAGACGGCCATGCCAGCAACGCGTCTCTCGCCTGGTTGCTCCGGATCAGGCACGGTGGCCTTGAGATAAAGGGCATTGGGCTGTCCGTCTTTGTTGGTTGTGGTGGATTTCCACTTTTCCATCATCTCCCGGGCAAGTTCCGCTTTCCCCTCTTCCGTATCCCATCCAGGGTTCATAAGTATCCAGACAGCATCTTTGGCTTGGTGACCAAATGCTTCGGACAAGCAGTGCTGTCCTTGGTGGAAGTCCTGCTCGGTCTCGAATAGAGATACGACGACGTCGTTGTTGGCAGACATGTTGGGTATCGTGTAAAGTTGAGTTTGTTGGTGTGTTGAGGAAAGCGGCAAGTTTACGTATTTTCAGAGTAGCCAAGCGACATGATGACAAAACCTAAGGCTGTGGGTCGCGTGCTCATACGATGCAAAGGCTTGGCAAGTAACTTTGACGCTCTGATGTGGAGTTGAACATTCGGTGAGTGAGGTACAAGGCCATTGTATTTGTCATCTGAACTGTGACTCTATATTTCACCAGCACAATTACGTACTCATAACATAACACCTCGGGAAACTTCACAATGACGACCAAGCCTTGTCTTTCCAAACAGATTCCACAGGCAGTTGAAACAACGTCAAGGAATACGAATTCTGTAGAGGTACGTTGGATTGTGAAATCGTCCGCTTCCGTGCCTAAGCTTTTACTTAGGGACGGGCCGTGCCATAGTACCTACGTCAGCTTACTACTCAAGGCCAGAAACATAGGCTAGGCCTGTCACCTTTGGTATACTAATACTCCTGCTTCAACGATAAAGAAAAGAGGGGCATTTGTAGAAAGCTGTCATGCGGCAAATGTGTAGAGTTTGACGGCACTGTCATCTCTTTATTTGCAAGCCAATATTCGGGGGCGTATCCAGGGGCGCCACCGTACCACAAATGCCAGGGTTTTCGCGCCTCTCGATAATTACGATTTATATATTCGCGATCCTCGATATATGGCTGGCTTTTGATCGCAGGGTCGCTCAACCGGCAAACTAGACAACCGGAAGCATTAGTCTCTAAAGGCCGTACTGATTCATAGTTGAAGCTATACATAGCCAGAGCGAGAGCGGAGTGCGGGGTGCGCAGGTATTGTGGCTTTCACTAGACATCGATTAAGCTTTTAGTTGCCAGCCATCATTGTGGCTGATTCTAGATCAAGCCTCCCGTAGATGTCCACGTCGAACTCTGGTTGGCTGCAAAGCTTCACACGACCTATCTGCATGAGTCGTTCCGCCTCGCCGAATCTTCTCAACCAACCACCAAGGGTAGCAGCTGCAAGTGGTATAGGGCTCTACACTCAGCCGCATCTAATGCAGCTGAAATGCTCCGCCAGCGATGCCAGCCTGAATAATGGCTGGAATATAAAAGCCCGCTGCCATGCCGTGCTTTACGATTCAACCTAATTACTCTGACTCCTGCAACTTGAACCTCATCCACCATGCCCGGCAGTGACCTTCGCCTGCTTGCGCTTGACGGCGGCGGCGTGCGCGGCCTGTCCTCCTTGATGATTCTTGAGCAATTAATGGAAGCCGTCAACCCAGACAACCCGCCATTGCCGTGTGAATATTTTGACATGATTGGTGGTACGAGCACAGGCGGGTTAGTAATAACCAGTTGATGAGCGTATAAGAAACACTGACGTTTGAACTTCAGCCTGATTGCCATCATGCTGGGTCGGCTAAAGATGAGTGTTGAAGAATGCATCAAAGCATACGTGCAGCTTTCTGAGCGCGTGTTTCAAAAGTCACGACATCGAGTAAAAATCAACGGCAAGTTGCAGGGCCGTTTCGATGCTGAAGAGTTGGTGCGAGCAGTAAAGGAGGTGGTGAAGCAGAGGAACCAGCCAGAGGACGCGCTGCTCAAAGATGAGCCAAATGCTAGATGCAAAGTGTATGTCAAGCTGTACGCTCAATATGTTGCAACCTAACAACTTCAGCTTCGTATGCGCGACAAGCAAAGAGACGTGTGGAACGGTCTGCCTCACAAGCTACCGCACATCTCGCGGAAACAGCGACCTTCTCAACAGTGTGACGATCTGGGAGGCGTGCCGGGCGACCTCTGCAGCCACAACCTTCTTTGACCCCATCGGAGTTGGCCGTTTCGGTGAGGAGTTTGTGGACGGAGCAACAGGCGCGAACAACCCCGTGAGAGAAGTTTGGGGCCAGGCACAACTTGTTTGGGGGCCAGAACCGTTAGAGGGCAAGGTCAAGTGCCTGGTGTCGATCGGGACGGGGGTGCCCTCACTCAAGCCTTTCAAGGACGACGCGCTGAATATTGGGTCAACGTTGGCCACAATAGCCACAGAGACCGAGAAGACGGCTGAGCAGTTTCAAAGCGAGCATGGTCTACTGGACAGAACGGGGAGATACTACCGGTTCAACGTACAGCGAGGACTAGAGGATATTGGGCTAGAGGAGGCGAAGAAGGTCAGGAAGATGGCGGCAGCGACGCGACAGTACATTCTATCGTACGAAGTACACAAGCGGATGCAAGCATGTGCGGGGAGCATATCTGGCCGAAATTGTTAGTCTGGTAGATGTCTCTACATTTAAGGGCTTATAGCTAAAACGTGTATAGACTTTGGTGAATACTGCACCTTGTTTAGCCTTGAGGGCGTACCGCAAACGCATCATTTCGTGGAGAGGCCGACAGAGATGGCGCAGCTTGAACGTGTGCTCTTGCCGCAACTGAAGCACAAGCAACGCCAGAAGATTTACGTCTTGCACGGTCTCGGCGGGATGGGCAAGACACAGCTAGCGGTCGAGTTTGCGCGGCGTCATCATGAAAAATTTAGCTCAGTGTTCTGGTTAGACGGGCAGAGCGAGGATATCCTCAAACGCAGTATTGCGAGGTGTGCAGCCAGGATTCCTGAGGGCCAGATTAATGAGACAAGCAGGACTTATGCCGCAGATGGTAATGTCAGTATTGATGCGGTAGTAAAAGACGTCTTAGCTTGGCTTGCACTGACAACACGGCGTGGTTGCTCGTTTTTGATAACGTCGACCGAGAATATACATCACAGGGTGGTGACCCTGAGGCATACGACATAAGGCACTTCCTATCTGGGGCAGACCACGGATCTGTACTGGTGACGACTCGACTAGCACGGTTGGAGCAGCTAGGTGAGTCGCAACAGCTAGGTAGAGTGTCTGCAGAGCAGGGACAGGCCATTCTCGAAAGCTGGTATAAGGAAAATCACAGTAAGCTGAGGTTGCCTAGTGAAGAGGTATACTCAAGAGGCTAACAAAGGAAATGTAGGCACCGCTGAGAGTGAGCGATTGCTTGCAAAGCTAGGCGGTCTGCCTCTCGCGATTGCACAGGCAGGCGCATATCTGCAAGAGACCGGAGTCGGATTAGTGAAATACCTCGAGTTCTATGAGCGACAATGGGACGAGCTGATGAAGCCAGACAATCCTACCGATGCGCCACTCCTCGACTATCCAGATCGCAGTGTGTGGACGACGTGGACCATTTCATACCAAGCAATTCTCAAGAAGCAGCCAAACACGGCCCACTTACTGCTCCTGTGGTCATTCCTTGACAATAAAGATCTGTGGTACGGTTTGTTTGCTGCAGCATCAGCAAATTCTCCCAAAGCTGGGTGGGTGCTGTCAGCATGGATCGGGGACATTGCGAGCAGTGAGGTCAAGTTCAGCAAAGCGATGCAGATGTTGCGCAACTACTCACTGGCCGAAAAGGTGGCAGAGACGAGCAGCTACACAACACATCCAGTGGTCCACCAGTGGGCACATCACTCGCAAGGTAGAAGCTCTTCAACGGAATTGAGTCGTCTGGCAACAATCGCTGTTGGTTTTGCTGTGCCGCCAGAATCTGATCGAGATTCGATTATGCTACGGCAGCGACTCCTTCCGCATGCGCAAGTGTGCTTCAGGCGGATAACCGAGAACGAGGCAGATTGGTGGCTTGGCGTTGGCAATGGGTGCAGGCAGTGCGATGGAAAGTGTAAAGAACAGGAGTTGCTTCTCCATGCTACACATTTCCTAGCCCTTCTCTACGATTACCAAGGGAGGCTACGTGAGTCTGAGCAGATGTTTAAGCGAGCACTGCGAGGGTTCGAGAGGAACTTTGGACCTTATTACGAAATAACGCTATACATAATGGTTAATCTGGGCGATCTGTATAGAGACCAAAGCAGGCTAGAAGAGGCTGAGCAAATGTATGAGCAAGCACTACCAGGGTTTGAGGTTACTATGACAAACACAGTGGAAATGCTGCAGCTGTTTGACAAGCTGGGTAGTCTTTATCGGCGCCAAGGCAGGCTAGATGAGGCAGAACAGATGCACGAGCGAGCGCTGCGAGGTGTGGAGAGGAAACTCGGGCCTAACGACGAGACGACACTACGGATCACCAACAACACAGGCTTGCTCTATGAACGCCAAGATAGACTGGATGATGCAAAGCAGATGTATGAGCGGGCGCTACGAGAAGAGGAGGAGAAATTTGAGCGTAGTCATCCTTTGACGTTACAGACAGTCAGCTACCTAGGAGATGTCTACCAAAAACAAGGCAAATCAGACGAGGCAAAGCAGATGTACGAGCGGGCGCTGCAAGGATACGAAGAAGTGTTTGGTAGCGACGGCGTTCAGCAGCACTTACCAGCACTCGATACCATACAGAATCTAGGCCATCTCTATCTACGCCAAAAGAACCTCACCAAAGGACATGCAATGTACGTAAGGGCTCTTTCTGGACTCAATGATGTCCTGGGTCCGTCACACGAGAGGTGTAAAAAGTTGGCCGCGAAGGTGAAACATTTGGTTGATGACCACCTATCTCATGCTGGTAGGGAGGAAGAAGTCGTATTGAACCAGGAGAGTATGGCGGACCACTTGTCCCATGCTAGTAAGGAGAGAGAAGGTCCGTCGAACGAGGAGAGTGCAGCGTTGGTTGCAAGAAGCAACGGATTGTCTGTTGGCAAGAAGCAGGTAGAACAGCAGCGTGTGGTTGATCATTCTCCCCACGCTGGTATGGAGAGAGAAGCTCTATTGAATAGGAGAAATACAGAGTCAGCCGCAGATGAGTTGTCGATTATTAGGAAAGAGGAGGAAGAAGTATCGAGGCTTCCCACAAGAGTCGGGGAGCCGGCTGTACAGCAAGGGAAAAGAAAGAAAAAATTAAGAGTATCGATAAGAAGGTTCTTCAAGAAGGTGTTTTGAGAGTGCTTGTTGGTTGTTTGTATTCTTATGAATTGTATGACGAGATGGTAGCAAAATTGGGCACGGTTAGATTGCAGTTGTATTTCCCTACATGAGTGTGCAAAGACTTGCCATACTACGGGATGGTGTCATATGTGTTTTACGGTGCTTCATAATGTCAAGGATTTGGATATAAGCTCTTTGTATCATGACCACAGATGATCGGTAGCATTCGATGTTGGTCAAGTAAAAGGTTCTTGGTCAAGACATTGGTAGTCTATCACGTGCAAAGGGGTGGAGGCAACCGCTAGCGTGGCGTCAATCAATTAGCAGGGATGACGCGCTCGCGCGTACACGGTTTCGCGTTCTGCCAGGCACTTGCCCCCAACTACTCCACCCAACAACAAACACTCTCCCCATCCTTCAATCGCCGTATACCACGCTTCCAAGTGCCGTATACGCTGGCGATAGAACCAAAATGCCAGGCACAGTAGCAAGAGCACCGGCGAAACGCGCCCTCGCCGAGACGTCGAATACGCGCACCAATGTGCAGACGTCGCCCCGCTCCGCAAAGAAGTTGAAGCTCAAGGATGGAAAAGACAAAAGCAGGCCGCCGGCAAAGACGGCCAATGACTCCTTCAATTCAAGCCAAGCAGGCCCCAGCAAGTTTGAGGAGACGCTGGAGAAAATGACACACGATATGGAGACGCTGAAAAAAGGCAACTCGGAAAACGACCAGCAATGGCGGCGGCCACTGTTACCCCAAGACTTCAACGAGATGACCCAAAACCTGGTGTTTCAGCAGATCGAGGCGGAAGAGGGTGTGCTGAATGGCGGCAAGGCGACAGTCAAACTGTTTGGTGTGACCGAGGTGAGAAGTCACTAGGTGCAGATGTGAAGGCATGCTAACGAGTGCATCATAGACTGGCCACTCCGTTCTCCTCCACGTCACAGGATTTCAACACTACTTCTACGTCGCTGCACCGATTAACTTTTCCAAGGAAGACTGCGAACCCTACAAGATTTTCCTCGAGAGCGAGTGTCAGAAGAGTTTCAATCAGCACTCGGCCGTCATAGCCTCGGTGCAGATGTACATGAGGGAAAACATCCTGCGTTTCCAGGGTAATCAAAAGAGCCCATACCTCAAGATTACAGTCAACGACCCCAAGATGATCAACCGTGTGCGGATGATGGTACAAAAGGGCAATGCCAATTACAAGCGGCTTTGGCCCGCGAGAGAGGACGGCATCCTCACATTTGACAACATTGCCTATGTGCTGCGATTCATGATCGACACCAAGGTTGCCGGTATGTGCTGGGTCGAAGTCCCTGCTGCCAAGTACAGGATGATCAATGCCCGAGACCGACACTCCAACTGCCAAATTGAGGCACAGGTACACTACAGTGACCTCATTGCCCATCAGGCCGAAGGTGAGTGGGCAAAGATCGCGCCCCTCCGCATCCTTTCTTTCGATATCGAGTGCGCTGGTCGCAAGGGTGTCTTTCCCGAAGCGAACGTGGACCCAGTAATCCAGATTGCAAATGTCGTCACACGATACGGAGAGGACAAACCGTTCGTCAGGAATGTCTTCTGTCTTGATACAGTCAGCCCCATCGTTGCGACACAGATTCTGTCCTTTCAGAATGAGGGCGACATGCTGATGAAGTGGCGCGACTTTGTCGAAGAGGCCGATCCAGATGTCATCATTGGCTACAACATCAACAACTTCGATTTCCCATATCTGCTCGATCGCGCCAAACATCTCAAGCTGCAGAAGTTCCCATACTTCTCGCGTCTCAAGACAGTGCAGTCTAAAGTAGAGACGTCCAATTTTTCCAGTAAACAATTGGGATCTCGCGATACAAAAACCACCAACACGAATGGTCGGTTACAGCTTGATCTCCTCCAATTGATTCAGAGAGACTATCACCTTCGAAGTTACACACTCAACTCTGTGTGTGCTCATTTCCTGAAGGAACAAAAGGAGGATGTACATCACAGCATGATTACAGAACTGTTCAACGGTGATTCCAACTCGCGAAGACGTCTGGCTGTATACTGCTTGAAGGACGCCTACCTCCCACAGCGTCTTCTCGACAAGCTCATGTGTCTGGTCAACTACACAGAAATGGCTAGGGTTACAGGTGTCCCGTTCAATTATCTCCTGGCTAGAGGACAACAAGTGCGCTTCATCAGCCAGCTGTTCCGTAAAGCCCTTGATCATCAGTTGGTTGTTCCGGATCTCCCAAATCAAGGCGACAATGGCGATCAGTATGAAGGTGCAACCGTCATTGAGCCCAAGCGTGGTTATTACAAAGAACCCGTTGCTACTCTGGATTTTGCTTCACTATACCCCAGTATCATGCAAGCCCACAATTTGTGTTACACAACATGGCTTGACAAGCAGACAGTAGAGAAACTCAAGATGAAGAAGGATGAAGATTACATTGTGACCCCGAATGGCGATATGTTCTGTACAGCCAAGACTCGCAAGGGTCTCTTGACAGAGATCTTGGAGGAAGTGCTGAGTGCACGTAAGAGAGCGAAGAAGGAGTTGGCGGTCGAAACAGACCCCTTCAAGAAGGCTGTGCTTAACGGTCGTCAATTGGCCTTGAAGGTCACCGCAAACTCCGTCTACGGTTTGACGGGTGCCACCAACGGAAAGCTTCCTTGTCTTGCTATCGCCAGTAGTACCACCAGTTTCGGTCGTCAGATGATTGAGAGGGCTAAAGCTGAAGTCGAAGCAAAGTACAACATTGCCAATGGATACTCGCATGACGCAGAGGTTATCTATGGTGATACGGATTCGGTCATGGTCAAGTTCGGTACCTCGGAACTAGCAGAGGCAATGAAACTGGGTGAGGAAGCAGCGAACTACGTCACATCAAAATTCCTCAAGCCCATTAAGCTGGAGTTCGAGAAGGTCTACTTCCCATACTTGCTCATCAACAAGAAGCGATATGCCGGTCTCTACTGGACAAACCCGAACAAATGGGACAAGATGGACACGAAAGGTATCGAGACGGTCCGTCGTGACAATTGTCGACTAGTTCAAACCGTAATTGAGACTTCGTTGCGCATGTTGCTGATTGACCAGGATCCGGAAGGGGCGCAGGAGTAAGTTGTCTGAATCCAGAATCTGGTCAAATGCTAACAAGAAGCAGATTCGTCAAAGAGACTATTGCAGACCTCTTGCAAAACAAAATCGATATGTCCAATCTTGTGATTACCAAAGCTCTCACGAAGCAAGAAGACAAAGACGGCAAGGGTGGTTACGCCAACAAGCAGGCCCACGTTGAGCTCGCTGAACGTATGAAGAAGCGTGATGCTGGTTCTGCGCCCGCTCTCGGTGACCGTGTTGCCTACGTCATGGTCAGGGCCGCCACCGGAGCAAAGAACTTTGAAAAATCTGAGGACCCTATCTATGTCCTTGAGAACAACTTGCCCATCGACACACGTTACTACTTGGACAATCAGCTCGCCAAACCGCTGGGCAGAATCTTCGAACCTATCCTGGGCGAGAAAAAGGCAGCTTCGCTTCTTACAGGTGAACATACACGATCCATTTCCGTCGCCGCACCTACCATGGGTGGTCTTATGAAGTTTGCGAAGAAGACACAAACATGCATGGGCTGCAAGAAGCCTCTTACCGCCGCACATGAGAAGGAAGGCGCAGTCTGCGAGAACTGCCGACCCCGTATTCCTGAGTTGTACACAAAGACCCTGACCAAAGTCAGTGAACTAGAGGTACGCTTTTCTCGTCTCTGGACGCAATGTCAGCGTTGTCAGGGAAGTGTTCACTGCGAGGTCATCTGTGCGTCGAGGGATTGCCCGATTTTCTACATGCGCATGAAGGCAAGGAAAGATGTCGAGGATGCGGGCAAGGAATTAGTGCGGTTTGACAAAGACGCTGCGCTCTGGTAATTGTAATGTTCGTTCTCGGGATGAGCAAGGTGTTATGGTGTTTTACGATACATAAATTCACTTGTACAACAGCGGTGGTATGTGGTCAATATATAGCGATATCCGTATGAGCAGATTTAGTAAATATCATTTCGATTGCGACAATCATGGACTTGTACTATAGCGACTT
Source organism: Exserohilum rostratum (assembly GCA_026367775.1). Taxonomy (NCBI): domain Eukaryota; kingdom Fungi; phylum Ascomycota; class Dothideomycetes; order Pleosporales; family Pleosporaceae; genus Exserohilum; species Exserohilum rostratum. The sequence continues at coordinate 327,287 of CP111157.1, forward strand.
TGATATGTTCTGGTAACAATGGCTCAGGTGATCGTTGAATTGAATCACTGCTCTTTGAAAAGGAGAAAGCAGCTTAAAGATATACTACGTATATTGTTCTACTTAGTTCTGAGAGGAGAAGTGTTGAAACAAAGGAAATACTGCGAATGAAGCTTGGTAGCCTATATAACAACATCCTCTTCATTTGCTCAGCAAACTGTTCTCAACAATCAACCTTCTACAAGTGCGAAACAAAATCACCTCCTCTAACGAATTCTACACCTAGAGAGCCGGATAGGCATAGCAGAATACTGATCCTTGAAATAATGCATACGAATTAACGGCTAGCTCGGATTTAGTCACGCGGATTTCTTGCTTTGCTTAACAGCAGCTGCATCAGTTTTGCAGAAAAAAAAAATTGCCATCCAGGGTTTAGAGACGCATGGTTTTCTTCCTAACGAGGTATCGTAATCTCTCACTTTCACGCAACGCGATTCGAAATGATGCAATGAGCATAAAAGCTTTAGAGAGAGATAGCATTTTCTGAAACTCAGACTGGAGGGCCGTTGAGTTTAAAGTAACCAGGTTGAAGCCTTTGAAACACAGCGCTGGGGTCGTACTTCCTGGAGATATCTTGGAGCTTGGCTTTGTTGGCACCATAACTTGCAACAACGTCTTGCCATGGGCTTGCGTAGTTCATGTATAGATAGTCGGTTGACTTACCCGCGGCTTTAGCGGCCGCCAGGCAGCGCTTCATTACCGTATCCGCAAAGTCGTGCACCATTTGGTCGAGCTTGCTATCCGACCACCGGAATGCAATGAGTCCTAGCATAAGCGGCCCATCCTTGGGATCGAGACCCAGTGGATTACCCCCGTTCTGAGTGGTCTTATTGATGATAGGTTGAGAGAGGACCTGGAGGGAAAGAGCTGGAGAGATAGCACTTGCGTTCATGAGTTTTCCGAGCTCTTCCAAGAAAATGTCTTTGGTGATGGTGGCCTGTTCTAAGTCAAGCTTGGTAGTCCAGGTCCAAAATTGTTGGCGAAGTCCAGGAGCGGCGGCTGATTCACCCAGCGTCCTTGCGAGCTCGACAAGACTACTGAACTTGGTGTTGTCTTGAATTGCCTCTTGCTTGATTGAGTTGTACTCAGCCAGGACTGGAGCATCGTCTACTTTGTCGGCGTACTCTAGTTCAACAACCCCCAATGGACCAACCTGGTCTCCGCCCCAGGCAAACGACAGAATCTGATGAGCCTTGCCATCGTTTGATGCGTTTATGCCAAGGTTATAGTACGCCTTAAGAAGAGCGGGAAAAGTCCTACTGGTGTAGAGTCGAGTGCCTCCCCACATGATTGGGTCCCTAGGGATAGCAGCCACTTCGAATTTAGTAATGATACCAAAGTTATTGCCGCCGCCTCGAAGAGCCCAAAAGAGGTCAGGAAATGAGTTTTTACTGACTTGAATCACTACTCCCGACGCGGTGACCACTTCATATGAGATGACGTTATCGCATGCTAAGCCGTACATGCCCGAGAAATAAGAGATACCTAAATTTAATTAGCTTATGTATGTCTTGTTATAAAAGAACGAGACGTACCTCCGCCCAGTGTCAAGCCTCCAACACCGACGCTAGCAGCCTAGAATTAGTTAGTGTTGCGCTTTTCGTTCATACGGCATGTCTCTTACTCGGCCGCCAATAATGGCAATGTTGTACTTCTCTAGCTTGCCATACACATCAATCCACGTTTGCCCAGGCTCAAAGGTAACACGCTTTTTATCAAGTGATGGAACAGTCGTGTTCATCCTCTCGAAACTGACAGTAATGCCATTTTGTATGTTCGATCCTCCTGGTACTGCCGAGTGCCCGCCACTTTTGAAAGCAAATGGACAGCCCGTGAGTCTAGAAAGAAGAACGAGGATCGAAACATGTTCTGTCTTCTCAGGCTTGAAGACACACCCCGGTGACATTTCCCTCTGCTGAGCAGACCAGTAGGATTGAGTGAAGGCAGTGTATGCAGGGTTGGATGCCTCAAGGACTGAGCGATCACCAAAGGTCTTCTCAAGTACGTTACACTGGCAAGAATCAGCATGATTCAAGACCAATCTATTGACACCAACGACTTACTGCAGCATAGCAGCCACCAACCGCCTTCTCTGCGGAACTGGGTATCTCTGATACATCAACACCTTTGTTTAGCAAGGCCTCCGTGACATTAAAATTCTCTGGCTCAAACGTGTCTTGGGCCAGAGCAATTGCCAATAATGCAGTAAATGAAACGAGGCTCTTCATCCTTTTACTAGAAGTAGGGATACTGAAGGTGTTAGAAGGATGAAGGCCAAGAATGTGATGTGACAAATGCCCCAAAAATGGCACAGGGAAGGCTTTGTAGCAATGCTGGATGTGACCCGGTTGTAGGGAATCACGGCTATTTATTCCTCTTAGTTGTGATCCTTCAGCGGGATCAAGCGGCCGCACACATGGGAAAATTGTCCTTCAGATACCACATCGGGAGACTAGACTCTTCAAACTCAGCCAGACTGTTATTTTGCTCTTACCTAATCTTGGATAGGTAAAGCTGTAATGCAGCACAGGTTAAGGGGTTTTATCCGGACTTCTGGGTCCGAGAGGGCTAAGTCGTCTTTACGTGCTGCCTCGCTTATGCACCATATAGCGATTTCTGTGGAACTAGTGGCAATGAAGGATGCAGGATCGCTATTAGTCGTATTTCCATTCCATCGTGATTGTTCCTACATCCTCGCCACGACTCCGAATCTTTTCAGCTGTCTTTCCAGCTTTTCACATTGTCCTGATCCGAACAATTTCAAGGCCACGGGGAAATTTGGCCTCCTAGCAAGATCTATCCGTACTCAGAGTTGAGGTCGATCACATTAGTGGGTAGATGGATTTGCGAACACGCCACCGAGTACTTCATGATGCGATGCATGTCACGAGTCAATTTGCCGATCAACCTGATGGTTCCCGACGCTGTACGTGCTGTCCAAGTAGTTAGCAGGAATGCAGAGGTATGTAAAAGTCCAGTGGTCTGTGCACGACTACGGCACATGACTGCAGCTCATGTGGCGAGGACCGTCGACGCAAGCAGATACTTATGCAACGGCAGATGAGCCAGGCGAAAAAAGAAAAGATCATGCCGGAAATTATGGGTCGATTTGTTTCGGTTCATTTGTGAACGATAAGACATACATACACCAGAAGGAGCACCTGAACGGGCAGGTTGGCTGAACTCACAAGTGGGGCTGGTACGGAAACTCCTCCCGTGTTGCGGGCGCGCCGTCCCAGGATTCCCACATGAGATGGTCCTAGCACACACCTTTCTGGTGACAGCGCATATTGGTTCTCCCGCACCCTGTCAAAATATTGGAAGCAGGAGCCAACTGTGTCACCTCAACGGCTTCAAACTCCGTGGCAGAATGCAGGACTGAATTTACAATATCATTTGGACCTGCCTCGCAAAGGTTCTAAATGCAATGGAGAAATACATACATATACACGTCGACTTATCATTATCCAGTCGACACACAATCCGGAAAGCTCTTCGCCTATGCTCTGAAAGAGGCTATTTGACGGCAATTGCTGATATATGATCTGAATGCTAACCCGTTGATGGCGATTGGGTTACTGTGTGGGTAGTAAATCATGGAAGTATTTTCCTAATTCCCATGCTACTACGGGCCGTGTCCATCCTTTGTGAATGAATCGACCATAAACAAACTGTCCCACAATCCTCCAAAGCCACACAGTTGGGAGCTGTGACATTGCCAAAGGAGCAAATACTGTGAGATTACCTGCTTCTGACAAAGACTCGCATAGAGTAGTTGTTAGCCGCGTCAATGAACAACAGATCTCCATCAATGTTTCACAAGCGGCCAACATAGCACCTCTTTCTTCTTTTTTTCCTCTCCAGAACTTTCATAATACGCAGATCTTTCCGAATGTAAACCGCGACAATGGTTTCCGTCTCACAAAAACAACTTCTCGAAGTTACCTGTCCTCTCATGGTCATTACTTCACTCTGTGTTTTCGCACGCATCGCTATCCAGATATGGAGAAGAAGAGCAATGGAATTACAGGATTACCTGCTATATGCAGGGTTTGTCTTCTACCTTGCCATGTCGATCTGTTATATTGTCATCGCTCCTATGATAATATTGATTGACAGAGTCACTGAAGGCCAAATTGAGCCGTGGCCAACCATGATGGCTGATATTGCGGGGTGCATTCGTATGATTTTTGTAACAACGGCAATATTTTGGTTGTCCTTATGGTCGGTCAAATGGTCTTTGCTGGCGCTCTACAAAAGGGTGACGACAGGCCTTCCCGCCGTATACACGCGGCTTTGGTGGGCGGCGTTCACTTTTTGTGCAGTTGTAAGTCTTTAGCACTGTAAAGATATTACTCGAGCTGACATCTTAACAGGGACTTGTTGGCTGTTTCATCTCATACGTTGTCTCTTGTCCTGACTTTGCAGCTACTTTGAGCACAGGAAACTGCGGAAACGGTGAACGAAGTGTTCGTGGTCAGCTTGCTAGTCTCTACGCTTCCTATGCAGTAGACATCATATCAGATCTTATGAATGAGTTCTGGATACGATCACGCAGCGAGAAAAACTAATGGAAACAGTCATGTTTCTACCGATCCGGCTAGTGTGGAACCTCCGGATTCCGCGCGGTCAAAAGATAGCCATTATTGGACTGTTTGCCTCTGGTTTCATATGTATTGCTTTTGCGACTTTGCGAGTGGTTCAAATTGGGCTTAGAGCCGGAAGCAAATCCCCAGGCCCGGCTTGGCTCGCTCTTTGGACAATGATCGAATCCAGAGTGGCCCTTTGTATCGGATGTGGTCCTGCTTTCGCCGCCCTGTATCGTAGTACCACCCAGACACCTCATGTCTCGTCTGATATGCATGGATACATTCGGCATCCTCAGAGTGACTCTTCCGAAGCCCGAAACAATTTGGACGCGATCAAGATGCGATCTATCACCAACAGTACTGCACGTAAGCCCTCCTACAAACACACCATGTGCTGGGACGACACAAAGAGCAGCCAAGAAGAACTTGCAGCTGAAAGTAGGGGGATAATATTAGCAACAACATTGGAGCCACAATATCGAAAATCTGCAGTAAACGAGGCATGAAGGTATGAGATCGGTCGAGCTGGGCTCGTGCCCGGAGTGCGGACATTAGCATACGAGTTGAAAAAATCAGCAGCAAAGCATAACAAATGACTGCGAGCTTGAAAATCCTTTGAAACTCTTGCAGCAACAACAAAATATGCAAAAACGACGCCAGAAAGGGCCTTCAGGATAATGGTTCCATTCGGAATGGGCCATCCGATCTGTTCACCATCGTGAAGTGTGACTTTGAGGGATGCAGTGAGGGTATTAGTAGCATACATAGACAGTGCTCACCACAGATAGTCATGTGAACCTACTTGCTTGGATGACAAGAAAATCCACGGGCTAAGTTTTCTGAAATCAACCACAAGACAGTATGCAAAGGCTATACAAATATACTTTCTTTTCACAACTATCTTCTATCGTTCATGCTACTGCTTTGTGAAATCCTCTGCGTTGGAACGTTGAAATCACTTGTGGAAATAACTTCTCTTTGCTGAGATATTTCTTACGTGAGATAACCGCTGATCAGAACAAATAATCAGTCTATAAGGAAGGTAATTCGTGGAGGGTGTAATCAGAAAGGGCCTTTAAAAGGGGTTCAGCTACTACAAGAAGCTATGATCGGCCCGAACTAAGTTAGACTTGCGATACCTATTCTCTGAGAATATAGAGGCCATTAACCAATGTGGAAAAACAACCCCAGCAACAAGTTGGTAGACCTATTATTGGTCAGAATTCCAGTTTCAAAATTACAATGCTAATATCCAAAGAACTAAAGCTACAAATCAGTTGGGACCGAAGTTTGTCTTCTTGAGTGATATTTTAGTTGCAGCTCGGTCACATTAACCTTTTGCCAAGTAAGAGCAAAGGAGATCATGAAAGGGGTATCTTTGACTAGACCGACTAGAGACTGGCTTGTCTTGGGAACAACTAGAGTATATAAGCACACACAATGGCTACTCTGGCTCAGTAGCGATCCGTCTCTTACATATATACCGTACTTCTTTGACCCAGCCAGTCTCATAGCTGTCTCCTCCCATTCTATTTACCTCACTCTACTCAACAATGAACCCCCTTTACTTCATGCTCCTGCCGCTATGTCTTGCAGCTGCCAATCCGCTTGAAAAACGAGGACCCTGTTCTTGGCCCAATTGGTGCCCAGGAGTAAGTATATCGAAAGGATGTGAGTTCTGATTCTAACACAAAAACAGAAATGCCGTGTACAAGTTGGCCAGCCATATGATCTTTGTATTACAATGCGGGGAAATGAAGAAATTCTATTTCCTTGTGCTGATCCTTATCCTAAAGTAAGTAACTGTGATACGAATTAGACGACTAAGAGCGGCTATGCTAAAATGATGTAGTGTATACGTGACGGCACGGATTGCGGTGCCTATGATAACCACGGAACCAAATGTTAGGTAGTTCATCACGATCTTGGTAGATGAACAGACAACTGTTATTTAGTCAGCTGGCACCAAAGCAGAAGCTGCTTCGGCTACTCGCCAATGGCATCGTGAATACTTCTAGTTTGCGCAGCCGCTGCAAGTAGCATCAAACACTGTCAAGCCAGTCGCAAACAAATCAGAGCTTTCGCATTCACTTCTCACGCCCTCTCTCTTCACTTCACACACTCTCCCGCCCCAATCTCCTAACATAAACCGAATCTCTAGATTTTCTCAGCAGCCCAACTCAATCTCTGTTTCTATACACAACTATCAACAAAACCAATTCTTCCCACTCAAATCATTTGAAATGACCAACCAATCCTCAACACCATCTCCCCTTCCAACTATCCCAGACGAACACCCCACCACCGCCACACCCTCCCTCCTTTCTACAACGCTCACTTACAAAAACCTTCTCACAACCGCCTACACCACACGCTCCACCGCACACACTCACGCATACAAAATCTTCACTACGCAGACGGCAACAGTCGCGGCGTCGCTGCAGGACACGAAGCAAACCGTGGAATCTTTGTTGAAGCAGCAAAAGGAAATCATGGTGTTCCAGACTTTTCTGAAGGAGCTAGAGAAGTTTGTGGGGGAGTTGGAAAAGATGGATGGGGAGGATGGTAGTAAGGAGGAAGGTGAGGGGGATGGGAGTGGTAATGCTGGTGGGGGTGGCGGTACTGGTCGTCGGATGTATGTGAAGGGTGTGCATGGTGTTTTGCGCTGAGGGTGTTGGAGATATCTAGAGGATATTGAGAATGTGGCATGGCTGGGTGGGAGACGAAGATAGCAAATGGGGGCCATTCAGGACTTTTGCGAATTAAGCTTTTGAGGATCGTCTCATATATGCGGACAGAGAAAGCACGAGAAAAGATAGTGACATGCTGATCATGGCAATGTAGCACTCTTTGTAGGAAATATGGGAAACACGACATCGATCATACAGAGCTATCATTTATACTAAATGTTCTATCCAGGTTGGTATTAGAATTGCGTTATAAACAGGTTAACTGCTGACCCGATAAAATCTGTACTTCCAACCCCTTCAAAATCAACTTGCGCTTAGACCAAAAACTTTATTTAGATCCAGAAGGCTTTGGTAATCTTAGTTTAGGCGATCTACATTAATTCACTTGGCATAAGATGGGAGCGCCTCAGGGTAGCATAAGAGTTAAAAGTTTTACATCAAGCACATGTTATTATTCGTGTGGACTACAATCGAATTGTAAGGAATTGGCTACATTCGGATCCGTGGCAATGGTGGGTCGTCTCGGATCAGGCAGTCTAGAAGCTGATAGGGGAAGGTGCAAAAGCTCCTTATTAGTTGGCCCAAGTTTATAGCTTCTACGACTTTGCTACCATCTAGATACAGCGGATCTGATCAGTTCACTCAGTATCTAAACAAAATATTAGTTTTTCGGCTTCAACAATACTTGAAATTTCCATATATCGATGACATATCTCTCTCGAATCATGTATGAAAAATCCCATCAACTTCAAATTAAATGCACAGCCGTAGCTCGATGAATATGTACATCTTACTGTGCATTCAAGCATCTTTGAGGAACCAGGTGCAAACAATGATGCTGTGTTGAACCTATATTTTGCCACCGAATGGACAAATTTTGAAGTGTTCAGGTGAAAGCAGCCTCGGATATATTCACTGAATGATGGTAGAGCCACACTAAACTCGGAGAAATGGGGCGCCCCATGTGGGGTACTTGAGTACAGTAAGCTGCGCTCTTGGCAATATTTCTCTCAGCAGTTGCCCCACTTGCAAGTCCAATCAATTCAATTGTTAAAGCACAATTTCTACATACGCGTCTTACTGTCAGCAAACGCTTCGGCGCGCTTCGATCTTTAATCTCCGAGATCTCATTTGCACTAACTTGGATAGGCTCGCTGACTGTCAACGCCTAGTATTTGGGCAGAAGTTTGGCCTTACAATATCAGGCAAATCCTTTCGTATTCATTTTAAATCCATGCAGATAACAGCCCGCAGTATTCTTGTTTAGAACTTCATCGCAATGTTTTCAGGAAAGGGCTATGCTGAGCGCCAAGCAAGTCAGGATGTACAAGGTAATCTGGTCGCCGTCGACACGCGGCAGATCCGGGAACCCGGATAAACCCCCATAATATGTATTATACGCCCGTTTCAACTATCCACGATGATAGTAGTGTACGTGCAAAAGAACAATTTAACAGGATTGGCACAATTAAATCCCGACTTCAACACCAACATGGTATCGAAAGAGCACGTGATCCTCCTCCATAGCCGATCGATCCCCCAGGGGGCTTACGGGCAAGAAGCAATAAATGGATGTGATTCCCTACAACCTGGTCATCTCTCGTAATACTGCGAAGCCTTCTCTGCCTTTACGTTCATTCCGTGTGCCGTTCTAAGGTACTTGTTACATCGCATTTGTGGGCTTCATTTTTCCGACAACACAGGCACCTGCGATAAAAGCATGAAGAGCCTCGTTTCATTCGCTGCCTTACTGGCGGTCTCGCTGGCCCAGGGCGTGTTTGAGCCAAATGGCTTCGACGCCGAAGCGGCTTTACTGAGCAAGGGTGTCGACCTTTCGGATATGCCTAGCTTCGCGAAAAGGTCGACTGAAAGCTGCCCTGCCGCAGTAAGTGACTGCGATCAGGAAGCTGCGCACACAATGCTTGCTAACTTTTCTATAGTGCATGATTTTGAGACACCATTTTGGCAATCAAACAGTCGTCGAAGCCTCCGACGCTGCATACGCGAGCTTTCCCCAAAGCTACTGGTCTGCTCAGCAAAGAAGTATCAGGCCCGAATGCATCGTCAAGCCCAACAATGCCCAGGATGTATCGGTTGTTCTTCTTGTTTCTAGGCACACAGGCTGTCCTTTTGCAGCCAAGAGTGGTGGACACTCAGCAGTGCCAGGTGGATCAGCCATGCAGAACGGCATCACTATCAGCCTCGAGAAGATGAATCAAGTCGTTCTGTCCGCTGACAAGAAGAGTGTTACGTTCGGACCAGGCCAGACTTGGCGCGACGTATACGCAAAGCTTGAAAAAGATAATGTTACTATCATTGGTGGCCGAGTAAGATAGACAACACAACAGCAACGAACACATCGCTGACTATTCCTTAGGCTGCTAGTGTTGGTGTCGGTGGCTTGACTCTTGGTGGAGGTAAGCGCTGCTCTGCAACCATACAAACATGCAAACAAGCTTATTTAAACTTCAGGTATCTCTTACTTCTCGAACGAGTACGGCCTAGCCTGCGACAATGTTATCTCCTTTGAAGTGGTCACGGCGTGTGGCAATGTAGTCACCGCCAGCAAGTCCTCGTATCCTGATCTATACTGGGCTCTCCGCGGTGGCGGCAACAATTTCGGCATCGTCACTAAGTTTCACGTGGTTGCCATTGCCAGAGATTCAGTCATGTGGGGAACCTCACGAATCTATACCAGCAGAACTTTCCCAGCCCTCATCAATGCCTACTACAATGCTGGAATGAACTCAGCGAAGGACGGAAAGGCCCACCAAATCTTATCGTTCGGATGGGGTGGCGATCAAATTGGCCCATTGGGAATTGCTCAGCTGGAATACGCCGACAAGGTCGATAACGCTTCTATCTTTGCCGAATACAATGCCATTAGTAGGCAAGAAGCAGTCCAGTACAACTCGAGCTTCGCCACTCTTGTTCAGCTCACAAATGCACTGGATCAGCTTACAACCGTTTCTGGACTTCGCCAAGGATACTGGTCATGGACTACCAAGCTCAACCGAGAGCAAGCCACAGTGACAAAAGATATCTTCTTCGATGAGCTTAGAAGCATCACAAACTTGACAGGTGTCGTTGCTACGATCGCCTTCCAGGTTATCTCGGAACCCATGATCGAAAAAACGGCTCAAAATGGAGGCAACCCGCTAGGTCTCGACCCAAAATCAGGCCCCCTTATGCTGTGCCTTGTTGGAGTCAGATGGCCCGACAGCAGGAACGACGCAGCGGTGGATACTTTTGGAGCCAATGTGCTGAGACGTTCCGTAGCAGCAGCAGAAGCTGGTAACAGGGCAAGCAGATACCGGTACATGAACTACGGAAACAAGTGGCAGGACATCATTGCCAGTTATGGTCCCGAGAACAAGGCCAGACTCCTGCAGATTTCGCAGAAGTACGACCCCACCGCTGTGTTTCAAAAGCTTCAACCTGGTTACTTTAAGCTCAACGGCGCTCCTTCTGGTCGAGTTTCAGAGAGCTTTGCCATGTAGATGGGTTTCGAGACTCGTTTCAAACCGTACTAGGGATAGTCGATCCAGTATACTCGACTTTTTAATATAATTGTTTCAATGGCATTAATGTTGTGGGTAGTGCTTTATTCGTGACCGTTTTCATACGGGGATTGTGGAATGCCGTTAAAGCCGTTTAGAAGCTTTATCGAAGCTCTATCGAAAACATGCTTACCTTATCCCATGAATTATCGATAGTGTGAGAGTGGCACTTAGAAAGAATCGGTGTCACAGCAGTGAAACAGATGGACAACGTCGGCCTATACATGCGCCTTACAAACCAACCAAAAAACCGCTCGCCTGGATGCCGACGCCATTGTCGCAAACACGCTTTCGTATGACTTTAATGACGTCTTGCTACCCCGCCAATTCCCCCGTACTACCCAATGGCGATAACGCGGGGAAATAAGCAAAGAGCTTCTCAGCCCTTTTCCTGAAACCCGCACACGAACTGTATCGTCCCAACCACACATCTCCTGCGTCTAGATAAACTTCCCTCAAAGACCATGACTTTTTTCTCTCTGCAGCACCCAAAATCTCACTCTGCCCCATTTTTTGTATTTCTTTTCCCCTCACGGAGCGGCCGACGGGACCGTAAGCTGAGACAAGGGGCCTACGCGAAGCGATGCGTAAGCAGCCAAGCGACGGAACCCCCAGACTGAGGTTTAAAAAGTTTAAATACGAAAGTGGTAAGGGAGGGGTGTATGTGGTGAGATTCGAATGCATACGCTGAGATAAGCACGTATTCCAGAATGCGAAGGGGAATAGAAAAAGGAAAACCGGAAAAAGAAAAAAAGGAACTTTGGATTGATTTGTCTTACTACTATGTACTATCCAGGGATCATGGTTCTTCGGCTCAAAATTCCTACGTATGTGTATGTATGTAAGGCTGAACACTGTATACCTACCCTACTAGCTCCATGTAAGATGACGGTTTCACGTCAAAAAGCACTGTCGTGTCATCATGAACGACGTATGTAGGTTAGTAAGGTAGGAATCTGGTTAACATACGTAGGGGCATATGCACGACCGGACTGAAGAATGGAGGGGAGGTTTCACGTCAAGAGTTGCTTGCTGTGGGATTACGTATGTAGATAGACTTTCGGACAGGTGGGGTGTATGTGTAACGTAGGTATGACGAGGGGTGGATTGGTGTTGGGGTTGGGGCGGCCGGTGAGACCTTCTTTGTTTGCTTTTGTCGTGCTTTTTTTTTTGTTTTTAAGGTTCGTCGGAGTTATGCGCGAGGAAAGAAGATCGAGAGGGTGTCTGACAGCATGGATCTAGTCAGCGTATGTAGAGTAATCGGGGTCGCCGATGGAAGGTGCTGGGGTTAAGGTAGCGTGACGTCCCGAGGCCGTGGCTTTGGGATAAGGGTATTGGAGGCCTGAAGATGGGGTGTTAAGCTTGGGGTGGCTGGGGTAGCTCGTGTTTGGGGACGAGGGTATCGCTGTTTTTGTGAAGGTTTGCCGTGGGTGAGGGTGTAGGGTGTGTTGCGTTTGACGCGTGAGACTGGGGTTTGATCTACCGCTGTGCATGTCATGTCAGTGTATGAAGTGATGTCAAAGAGATAGAGTTTGGTGTAAGCCTGGAAATTGGAAGTGATTAGTATCGCTGCTTATGCAATTTTCTGGGCCGAAATGCTAGATGATTGGTGTAAAAATAAAGAAACAAATGAGATTGTTTGAAATGCAAATTATCGCTTTGCACACTACCGAAGTACCAATTCCTAGAGCAGCGGCGGAAAGCCTGTACCACAAAGGCCTCTACTGTCAAGTGTTCAGCTCAAGGTTTCTCACATATTCAATTCTGATTACTCACTCCATCCTCTTTTTCTCCACTCCCATCTCTCACCCACAAAGGAAAGAAAAGAATGAAAGAATAGTCGTCGGTAACTCTGCGACCAGCGCACTCCCACCCCCGTTACCCCACCACATTCACCAATCAAACCGCCTTATCCCTTCCTTCCATAGCCTACTCACCATCAGCTTCCGCCCTAATCATCCAAGAAAACATCCAAGAAAACACTTACATCTCATTCACATAACCGCGCACCCAGGCCCATACGCAGGACCAAACTGCACACCCACATCCACATATGTTCCTTCTTCTCCCTCATTCTTCTCTGTCCCCGTGATGATGATGTTCTTCTTGGCAGATACCTGGCGCTTTGTCTGATCTTTCTTATACTCGCTGCTAAGTCCAGCTGCGTGTAGAATATGGGTGGCGATGGTGAGGAAGGGAGATGAAGACGTAGATGTATGAGTGAAGACTTTGATGTTGGATGACTGAAGAAGCAGCAGCAGCATCGTCATATCCCCCATATTGCTTTCTCTCTTTTTTTTAAAAAAAAAAAAAAAAAAAAAAAAAATTTTCCAGAGTTTAGAAATCTTCAGACTCTGTAGGTTCGCAGGTTTCCTGGGCTGTGGGGTCGGGGTTGGGGGTCGAGGTCTCGGGACCAGCCAAAGTATGCGTCAAGTCGAAATTTCCCGTTCCGTCCAGCTGGAGACTGTACAAAAGAAATAGAGATGAAAGTTGATTTTGTAGATGTACAAGTACCAAAAAGGTATGTGAGAAGAAAGGTAGGTACTCTAAATTCAAATTCAAGATCAGGACTGTGGGAGGCAGACAGGCGAGAGAGTATTATACTCCCCTCGGATAGTTCCAAAAAAAAATAAACATGACTACCTATCTATCGGTGTGGGGCGACTTGATATTGTACCTTAGTTAACATTGTTCTTAAGTAGAGATATGAGAGCGCGTGAAGTCAAGATTTTTTTTCGTGTTGCTAGCTAGATTGAGGTGAGGACGTAGAGGGGACAATGGTAAGTTTTAGTGTAAGAGTAGGGAGTTGCTATGCTATTGTTCTAGCTAGCGCATGTACACCTAGTCACATATGACACAATTCTTGCTTTTGCGCCTCAGTATCATGAGAGAGTGACATGTGAAGTCGCGCATTACTGAGAACAATAGCTGGAGTAGGCTGTGGTATTACACTTAACCAATGGCGCGTTTGAAGAAAGATTTGAAATGTACAGATTTTTTGATTTTAATATATAGCGTAGATAGATACAAAGCTGTTTATATACACCCATTTCCTCACCTTCCAACTTTTTGTATACATGACTATCATTACCATCATTAAACATTGTAACATGATTAGTTGTGTCGAGAACCAGCTCGAACCATGGAAACCAGCTAACCAGCGCCAGCATCATTACCATTACCGGTCTAGTTGTTCTTTCCTTTTCCCTTGGCCTTTCCCTTTCCCTTGGCTGCGGCCTTGCCAGCAGTCTTTGCAGCATCACCCGCCTTTGCACCAAGTACGTTCTTTGGGTTGGTGCCCGCCTTGTTGTTCAGGACCTGGCCGCCGCTGACACCGCCTGCAGGACTGACATTATTCTTTGCCTGTGCAGCTTTGTTCTGGTATTGTGTGACGGCCGCGGCGTTGGGTGGGTTGATTACCATGACCATGCCAGACTGGCAGTGCTGAGCCTGCGAGCAGTAGATGTACATGGGCGCGTTATCGGTAATCGGGACCATAAACATGGGCGTGTTGCCCGCCTGGCGGTTGACATTTCGGCCGTTGGCTGCGTTGGGGCTACCCTTGGGATTGCCTGGAATAGGCTGGAAATCCGAAAAGATGGCATTCTTTTGCGGCTGGCAGGGCGTGTTGGCATCCGATGAGGCGACGCTGTGGTTCTGAGATGCCAAGTTAGCAGACGTCCTGTCATGGTGTCACAAAGCGAATGCGACGTACTTGAGCGACAAAGTTGAAGGCGACCATGTCTCCAGGCTGAGCAGTAATGGAGTTTGGTGTGAACTGAAACTTGTTGTTCGCGGCTACCGTAACTACCATGGTCGCAGCGGACACAGCCAAGCTGTGGGCCAATACCGAGTATACAATTGTAGAGAAACGCATGATGGTGGAGACGGAATTAATTGTGATTGTGATTATGAGTATTAAGATTGGAGAGTCAAGTATGGCAAGTTGTGCTGGTGAAGAAATAACAAAGGATGAGCGATGAATTGACCTGCAACTTGTCCTTACAAGGTTACCGACCGCAGTCCTGATAAATATGCCGCTTGCATGTGCCTGGGAGCCTCGCTCGTGAGGTTTTTCATGATTCCCTTTTACAAAGACGGAGGTTGAAGCGGGTTGAAACCATCTTTGGTGCTCTCGAGACGTGGATAGGGTGATGTAGAGAGGCCGAATAGGAGAAAATGGGTGGTGTTGGATGTTTTGCGGCGAGTCTCACGCCAAGCTCCAAACATGTAGAAACACGATGGGGTGGGTCGAGTGAAGAATGGCAAAAGTAACTGGAGGAAAGCATGGTGGGGTTCAAGCAAACAGCCACTTTTGTTGTTTTGCACGTTGCAGATGGGGTGGGTCGTCAAGCCACCGAAGAGCTCGGATTGTTCATGATCCGGCGATGGGTGGTGATAAAGATCGGCGCCCAGCCCATTTCTATGTTTGGTAGCTCGTGCTTGCTCCCGTCTTGACCATGTTTCCCAAAGCTTGGGAGATGGGCGTTTTTTTGCTTCTCCACTCCAAGATATGGATCTTCAATGGATCTTCAATGGGTCCTCAATGGGTCTTCAGATGGGTCTCAAGAATGGGTCAAGGTGGCGTTGGTCCACGACTATACGAGTCTGTTGTTAGTATCAAGCGGCAGATGCAAGAATTTCATTAGTTCTTCGTCTTCTGGGTAGAGATGGCTCAAGCAGTTTTGCTGCTGATTTGGCCACGGGACAATGCAAAGAGGACAGCATAGCAAGCATTGTTAGCATGACAGATTGTGCAAGCAGCAAGGATGGAAGCCGCGACGTTGAAGATCCGAAAAGCTCGGAACACGTTCGAAACAAGCAGCATGGCCTTTGGCAAGCTGGATGGCGATATTCCGTGAAACAGAAGCAGGGCACGCACACTACTTCGGAGTGAAGGGCCGAAAATATAGCAAATGCTGGAGCGACGCGCAAGGCTCTATGGGAGCCATGTGGGGGATCCTGTCGTATGTCGGGCTGCACATCATTATGCCGTCGATTCAGCCCTGCGGGTGCGGCGAGTCGTTGTGCCATGTGTCTTGATGCGCCTCACAGGTGGCTCTGGGCGAACCGGTGGTTGGGGGCGTTTGTGGACGAGGGAAGTGGCGCCCGCTTATTTGTCGAGTGAGATTGCACGGGCAGGGCAGGGCAGATTGCAGATGACGGGGGAGTCGGGGGCTTTGGTGATGAGCAACCGTGGATACGGGACGATTAGCTTGTTCGTGTGCAATACAGCACGCACAGTAGCTTGGTTGGGCGACGTGGTAGGGTTGGCTCTAGAAGGGCCTAGCGCGGCTTACACGACGACGCAAGCGGCGTCTAGATGGGTGAGATTGCAGCATTAACGACGGGCGGTGGATGCAGATGGGGGGTTGAGAGAGAGCATTGCGAATTCAGGACCCGCACCCCGCACGCCAACCGCGAAGATCCGGGTTGGGCGGACAGCGCGCCTCACGGGCGGCGGACAGCGACTTTGGCTTGCGAGCATGTTTCACCGTCGACGGTGGAGCTTGGCAAGGCAGCCTTTTCTGCAGGGCGGCGTTACCGCTACCGAGATGAGGGAGCGGCGCACGGGCCGCGGGAGTTGAGACGGAGCGACAGTTTCAGGCAAAGGCCAGCAGGGCGGCCCCGGCCTTGAAACGGCAAGCGACAGCAGCGACGACCGGGACAATGGGCAACAGGTCCAAGGGGCTTCGCAAAGAAGGCCCGCCAGCGCGCAGAAATGCGGCAGATGCAGACGGGGTTGCGTGATGGCGGGCGTGTGCGCAGTGGGTGGGCGGCGTCTGGCGTGAGTGGCAGTCGAGTGGCAGTGGCAGCGGCAGCAGTTGGAGTTAGGCTTGCTTGGTGCTGGCGGCAGTGGCAGTGGCAGTGGCAGTGGCAGCAGTTGGTGAGTGGCCGCTGCCGTAGTTGGCGTGCTAGTGGCAGTCGCGGTAGCCGTAGTGGTAGTGGCATGGGTGGGAGTAGTGGGAGTATTCCAGTAGCATTGGTTGGTCAGGCTGTGCTTGCTGTGTGAGTGTGCTGGTGCTGGTGCTGGTGCTGGTGCTGGTGCTGTGCTGTGCTCTGCTCTGCTGACGGCAGACGGGCTGGCGGCGGACCAGGTGAGTGGTAGGCTTGCCCGTGTATATTTAGACCGAGCTGGCCAGTAGCGGCGCGACGTGGCATAGGCGCCGTTGGAGAGCCCTGCCCGCCTACCAACCACTGGCCCAGACGCCGCTGATAGACGCTACTATTGCTGTCCGGTGCGCGTCTTGCGGTGTGTGTGCGCTTCCTCTCTGGCCAGCCAAAGCATGTCGAGTCCAGTCAATCAGTCACTTGCCTGCCTGACGGACGGCCGGCCTGCCTGCCTGCCTGCGCAAAAGGCCACATCAGCGTCCGCCTGAAACGTCGCCAGCACTCTCGAGACGGCCGAACGCTTTGCATACAGTGGGCGAACCAGCAGCGCCCGCCGGCGCATATTAGCAGCACGCTCCCAGGCACCCATTGCGCGTCGCAGGCCAGCATGCACACGCAGGAACGGTCCCTCGTCCGTGTGATTGCGCATCAGGCCCAGCGTTTCAAAGATGGCGGCCAGCCTCTGGCTGCCTGTGCACGTGTGCAGGGGGCCCGCATTTGGCCTAGCCGCAATGCAGCCTGCAGGGTCGCTGCTGCCACCGTCCACCCCCGGCCGTCACCTTATAGCGCTGGCCCTCGTCCCCCCACGGCCCAATCCTCTCGCTCGCTCGCTCGCTGTGCTCGTCACTTTTCTCTCTTGGCCCCCCTCCTCCTCATCCCATCCTCTTCCTCTTCCGCTTCTCCTCCACTCGCGACTCCCCCTCCCCCCATCTCGCCCTTTCTCACACTTTCTCTCTCCTCTCTCTCGCTCTCTCTTCTCAACAACCCATCTGCTGCTTCTGCATCTTCTACCTGCTCCTCTTCTTTGGACCAGCTTATCCTCCGCCTAATCTGAGATTGTGTGCGAGCGCGCCAGTCCCGTCGCTCCCATCCCAAACTCCCCAAGAGAGAACAACCTGCCCCAGTCGACGCTCCATCCACACCAGCTTGCCTGCCTCGGATTCCGTCACGGCCCTGTTCGTGTATTCACCTTTTCATCAACCAAAAAAATTTTATCTTCGCCGCATCCTCGGAGCTTTGTGCGCCAGGTCCCGCCTGCCAGCCCGCGACACGCGATCCTTCCCACTCAGCCTCCTCACGCTCACGCAGCACACTAGAGACCTTGTTAATAGCTCCAACTACATTGCCCATCGGCCGGTTTTCGATACACTCACACTCACACACCCACACACTACCTTACTCTCTTGATCTCAACGATCCTTAATCCCCTAATCGCCAGCCCGTGCGTCTTCTTCGATTCTGTATCCTTTCTGGTGTGCCTGACGCATACCTTCCCTCCTTCGTTGCAGCCTTACTCTTTGTTCGCAACTCTTCTTAGACCACCACCACAATGAGCATGGACGCTGGCGGTCTTGCTCAAATGACGTACAACAACTCCAACAACTCCCTCCAATCCCAGGGCGGATTCGGTGGTCCCACCTCGAGCTTCGCCTCTCGCGGCAAGGGTGCCCAGCTCAAGCGTCTCAGCGTCGCCTCGCCTCCCAAGGTGGCCTCGATTGCTGAGGACTCGATTCCCACGCCGCGCACCAGCCGCTCTCACCTGCTTGCTGGTCTTCGCACTGCCCCCAAGACGCCCACCTCGGCTCAGCCTCCAGCCTCGGCTCCCTACTCGCAGGGCCAGCACGGCGTTGCTGCCAACAACGGTGCCAACAACAACAACCGCCTGCCCCGTCAGTACAACCAGCAGCAGCAGCCTCAGTCTGCTGTCGGCGCTGGCTTCCGCGGCGTCAACCAGTACAACCAGCAGCAGCCCGACTACTACAACCAGGTCCTGGCTCCTCCCTCCTTCGAGTTTGACGACGGCGAGATGGACCCCAACGTTGCCGCCCAGCTGCTGGCTACTGAAATGTACCTTGCCCAGAGGCAGCAGCAGCTCCAGCAGCAACTGCTTGCTCTGACGACCCAGCAGTTCGGTAGCATGAACCTGAACGGCGTCCAGCAGTACCCCAACACGCCCTACACGCCCCAGATGAACGCCTACGGCCAGCAGTTTGGCAACGCGGCTGCTATCCAGGAGACCAACCAGCCTGGTGTCTACCTCGTCTTCAACCAGATGACTGGCCAGTACCAGTACGTGGTCGACCCGAGCTACCAGCAGGACAATGGCGCCGTCCAGGCCCACAATGCCATGGGCATGTCGCACTCGCCACCCCCGCCTACTCCTCACTTTGCTCAGTCGCCCCCCAAGGTTGACACTCCTGTGCTCCACGTCTCGCCTCCCAACGAGAGCAACCCCAGCCCCTGGGGCTCCCGCAGCACCTCGCCGCCCAAGAAGTCCAACACTCCTCCCCAGGAGGTTGTTCCTCTTCCCCCGCCATCTGCCAACGCCTTCCGCCGTGGACACAAGAAGAACCCCTCTTCTCTTGCTGTTGATGCAAAGGGTGATGCTGCCGAGGGTCCTCGCTCCGCATTTGGCCGTGCCGCTGGCTTCCCTGCTACCCCCATGACTGGCACTTTCGGTCCCGGTCAGGCCCGCGCTGGAGAGCACCCCGTCCGCCAGCCCCGCAACCCTCCTTCGATTGAGGAGCTCAAGGAGCGCCCCACTACCAAGCACGAGGGCAGCAAGAACTTTGCTACCCGTCAGCGCCGCCAGGCTGTGGGCAACCTTGTACGAGCTGGCATCGGCCGCCGCGCCCACCGCACTGGCAGTGGCAGTGCCTCTCCAGACAGCGAGCACTTTGGCTCGTCTGACAACGACTCGGACAGTGTCCGCAGCGGAGGCAGCGGCAGCCTTTCTGGTAGGCCCAGCATTGGCAGCCTTCGTGCTGTAGCCAATGGCGCCATTGGCTCGGAGCGCAAGGCTTCCAAGGAGCGCTCTCGTGACAACTCCATCAACCGCACCTACACTGCCAACAGCGTTAGCAGCGACGACGGTGCTTCGGTTGGCGGCGGCCTTGTTGACATCCGCCCCGAGGAGAACGGCCAGCGCCGTGCCATGCCCAAGCTCATTCTCACGAGCACTGAGAAGCGCAAGAGCCCTGTCTACTAAGTCATGTACTGGGGATTGGACGAGAACCTGTGGGACACTTTTGCTCCCTTGTGCATATTATCTGGCACTCTTCCAATGTGCTCTTTCACGGCCCCTTACGACTCTGTTCTTTTTTCTGGCCTATTTGTTTGTTTTGTTTGTGCATTCGACCAAAGTTTTTACTTCATCATCTTTCCAAGATTACGATTACCCTTCTTGTCTTCCCCTGGGAGACCTTCTTTCCCCATTTCTTTTTGTTTCTCGGACTGTTATGCGAATTGCTTTCATGAGCATGGTGGGGGCTCTGGCTTTGGGACCGGCGACTTGGTTTACGCTTCACGGACAACGAGCTCTATTGCCTGTGGCTAGAGATCATTGCACTCGTTGGGCTTGTCTTTTTCTTTCTTGTGTTATCATTGTTCTGAGGGATTCTGCGCTTTTGATCAATCCAGTCGTTACGGCATGGATGGCAGGGCGAAAAAACGAGTGGCTATGTAGGATGAAATTCAATACATCACTCGCTTAGAAGATGTCTGTGCTATGATGATGTGCTTTTGAAGTGATGTGAAGCTGGGTCTGCACGTACTCTTCCCCCATACATCCATCGTGCGTGGACTGTGGTGGTGCTTGGTCAGTGATGTTGGGGTTGTGCTGATCCGGGGACATCCTTCATCTGTGCTTGCCGAGGAGGATGGAGATTACTGTAATCTCGGTATGTAGCGTAGCGTAGCGGTTGACAGCGGGTGAACGGTGATCGGCAATGGCCGTGGGTGTGGGTGTGTGATTGCAGGCTAGAGGGTGTTGATCGATAAGCCGCCGAATCGGCTGGTGTCGTAGTGTGACGCGGGGCAGTCGCGAAAGTTGCGATAGCTACCAGCGACTTTTTTGAAACACATTTCGCACAACATAGACACCAACCACCCCGGACAACGCAGTCCAGCCGTCGAAGATTGCATATTCGCACTCTTTACCACACATATAAACGTATACATACGATCGTCCTCGCCGTCGTCGCCGCCGCCGCCACAAAACACCATGGCCGAACCCCCCATCGCCCCTCCCATCACACCCCCACCACCACCATCCGAAGACACAACGCGCCCACTGCACGTCCCCCCACCGCCCTTCCTCTCCTCCTCGCTCGAACCCATAACCCAAGGCGCCGAAGCCCTCGTCTACAAAACAACTTTCCTTTCCCCTGCCACCCCCGCAATAATAAAGTACCGTCCACCAAAGCCCTACCGCCACCCTATTCTCGACAAGCGCTTGACAAAAACGCGGTTACTGGCTGAAGCTCGTAGTTTGGTTCGGGTTAAACGGGAGGGCGTCAATGTGCCTGGTGTGCTGGGTGCGGATTGGGATGCAGGCTGGATTGCTATGGAGTGGATTGAGGGGGGCAGGACGGTGAGGGTTTGTTTGGATGAGTGGGCTAAGGGTGTGAAGGAAGGAAAGAGTGGGGGAGAGGGAGAGGGAAAAGGAGAAGAAGAGGAGATATTAGATTTAATGAGGAGGGTAGGCGCCGAAGTAGGCAAATTACATGCCCTCGGTGTTTGTCATGGGGATTTGACAACGAGTAATATCATGTTACGATCTCCCTCCTCCTCCCCTTCTACCACCTCTTCTTCGTCTTCTACAGAAGACAAAGAAAAAATGTCACTAGCAGGAACCATCTACCTCATCGACTTCGGCCTCACGAGCGCCTCCATCGCAGACGAAGACAAAGCCGTCGATCTCTACGTTCTCGAACGCGCTTTTAGCGCTACGCATCCTGCGGCTGAACCTCTGTTCCAAGAGGTACTAAAAGCGTATGCTGTGTCTGGCAAAGATGGGGGCAAAGCGGCGAGGAATGTGCTAAAGAGGTTGGAAGGTGTGAGGTTGAGGGGGAGGAAGAGGAGTATGCTTGGGTAGACGGTTCTGGGTCATGGGTTATGGTTATGGTTATGGAGGAGGGGGAAAGAGGGGGAGGTGATATATTCGATGAATGGATGAATGAATGGATGAATGAATAGAGGGATACCCAGATGGTTTGGAAAAAAAAGGTCGTGTGTATTGTATTTGTCTTGATGTGTACATATCTACGAAAACGACAGGCTATGCATTTGCATGTATGTGTGTATGTATGAATGGATGTACGACGCTCGCATCTCACCAAACGCATTGCAGAACAAAACAGACGTGAACAGAACAACTGAATTTTTTTCAAAAAATATAAACAAATGAAATATAAGTAGATAGCAGCGGCAGTAGTAGCAGCAGTAGCAGCAGCAATAGAAATAACGCTAAGATATCAAAAACTAAAAACTTCTTTGGCGTCAAAAGGCGCGACGCGCGACGTGTAACGGCCAGCCAGGCCTGAGCCCATTTCCCCCCTCCCAAACCAGGTATAATAGATACAAACAAATCTTTCTCTACAAACGCCAATATTGACTTGATAGTCGTGACCCCATACGAACAAACCTTTGTTCAGAGCCCAAAAACCAAACGCCAGGACTTATTCGCCGTCCACGTAACAGACATAAAGGAAAAGCATCGAGTGTCAAGTCAAATCTAGTCGTCCTTGACGCTAGCACTTGCATACCCATCGTCCACATCAGACTCTTCCTTCTTCTTGGGCTTCACCTCGTCTTTCTTCTGGTCCAGTCCAACAAGGCTCTTGCTGGCGTCGATGCAATTGCTTACAATCTTTGCGCGCACCTTGTTTGACAGACCGCTCCTCTTACCAGTCTCGTGGCCCATCCACATGCGCAGAGAGCTAGCGATCCTTTCAAGACCACGGCTAGTCTCAGCCTTTAGTGTGTCGTCAGCCATGAACTGCGTAAGCACCTTATGGCCAGCAACAAAGCTAAGAAGTGTGGTAGTGGCTTCGGGAAGGTAGGTGTTGTTGACGACAAAGACGGCGCGGCGGCGTGCTTCAGGGGTCGAGTAGGCAGTGAGGGAAAGGCATTTTGCGAGCGTAAGAGCCTTGCGCACGTCTGGTGCCACGAAGCCGTTGCCAACAATGTTGATGAATGCAGAGTCGGCTGGCTTGGGCGATGACGGAAGGGCTTCAAGAGCTGCGGCAATGTGTGCGTCGCGGCCCTCGTCGAGCACAACAGCTTGAGCAACAAGAGCACGAAGCTGGGCTTGCGAGTTGGGAGGCGCGGATCGGAGAGCGAGGTCAAAGTCTTCAAGAATGCTAGCCTTTGGCGTGCCGTTCTTGGATGCGAGGGTTTTGGCAAGGCCCTTGTTCAAGACAAGGCTAGAGTACCAGGCGGCAAGAGCATCAAGAGGCGAGCAGATGGCAAAGTCTTCAACAACAGCATCCATCGAGGTGTCGACAGTCGTCTGCTCAGCACTAGGCTTGTTCCAAGCGAGGTTGTACGCGCGCTGAACGACTGCAGGGACGAGCACTTCGTCGCACTCCTTCTCAATGAGTGCCGCGAGGTGTTCGGGCAGTGGCTCAACCGTGTTGTTCTTCTTGGGAGCGTTGCAAGCGATGCGGTGCTCGCTGCGTGCCATGTTCCAGTAGCTTCGTGCCAGTTTGGCGCTCAGATCATTCAGTGTCCACCAGGAACTGTGGCCAATGTTGCCAATTTCCCAGAGGACAATGCGAATGTGGAGAGCCTTGAGCATCAGTCGCGCAGGTGTATCGGGTAATGTTCCCGAGGCAATCAGCGTGAGGAGAAGGCGGCTCTTGCTAATCTCTGCGTCACCACCAGTGAGCTGAGCATCAAGAGCAATCTCCCAAGCTTTGAGGCGTGCGGCTTCCTGTTCCCGGGTGATGCCGGTGAGGTACGCATAGCCTTCCCAACCAATGATCCTGCGCATGCTGAGCTTGAGCGTCTTGAGACCCAATGCAGCAACTTCGAGAATGAAGTTGTGCTGCGGGACCCAGACCGTCTGGATAGCAGTGAGCCAGGCCTTGCGGCGCACTTCAACAGGCGATGCAAGCGATGGTGCGGGTGACAGGAGAACAGCAGGCGGAGACTTCTTCTTGGGCTTGGACTTGGAGTCGAGCAGCGGAGCAATGAGGTAGAAGAAGGCACCAAAGATCAACAGAACCTTGGCCAGAGGGATCGACGCTGACGACGGACCAAGCGAGACACGAGGAGCAAGAATACCGGCCAGATGGACAGGTAGAGCGAACAAGCCCCGGCCAGCTGGCTCTTCTTGCGACTGCTCACGCTCGACAAGACCCTCCAAGATCATCAGACCGGCAAGAGATCCAACCATGAGCTTGCCCATCATGGCACCACTGCGGCGCGCGTTGACCATGGGCGGACCGACTGCTTGACGACCACCGTATCCCGCCGGGTAGGCCTGAGCGTAGTGCTGCTGTGGGGGCAGTCCGCGCTGCAGGGCGGCAATGTTGTCTGGGACGGGAATCATACCCTGTGGTGGCCCGGACATTGGCAGACCGTGGGTGGGTGGGAAGGGGTCTTCATGGTACCGTGAGGCGTCGGGTGGGCTTGTACCATGGATGGTCATGGGCCCTGAAATGGCCATCTTCTCATAGCTCTCCACTCGGCCCTTCATGGTATTTAGCTCATCCTGGAGACGCTTGTTGCGCTTCTCCAGGTGGCGGATATACTCGGTAGCCTTGGAGAGCACGGTTGCCTTGTTGAGCTTGTGCGCTGGGGTGAGACCCTCGAGATCCTCGGGGTCGTCATCCTCTTCGGTGCCATTTGGTCGCGACATGACACGCAGACTGGGAACGCCTGTGAAACAACATTAGCAAGCGTTTTAAGAATGAGTTGAGCAAACGTACTGTCGCGAAGGGCGGCAATCTTGTCGTTGAGGTTGGTCCGATATCGCTTCTCAATCATGTTGTGCGCAGTCTTCTTGGGCGGCGCACCACCCTTCTTGCTCGACGGCGCATCGTCATCCGGCTCCTCCGAGTCGGCGAGTGACTTGCGCTTCCGCGAGTTAGACGGGGCGGGCTCTGGTGATGAATGCGATGAAGTTGAGCTGGAGCGGCCGTTGTTGAGCGAGTTGGGGCTGTGGTCCAGGCTAGGGATGGAGTCTGAGGGCGGCGGCGGTGGAGGCGCATAGTTGGATTGTTGATATTGCGAAGGAGAGAAGAGAGAATTGTCGGGTAGTTGTTGTTGCTGTTGCTGTTGTTGTGATTGTTGTTGTTGCGATGATTGTTGTTGTTGTTGTTGTTGTTGCTGTTGTTGCCATTGCTGGGCAGCATAGTATGCATTCTGCTGCTGTTGTTGCTGCATCTCTCCAGCAAGCGGGGAGCTCAGAGCAGCGCCGTTAAAGTCAAAGGCCAGGGGCACGTCTGCGCTCTGGCCAAAGGTAAAAGGAACGTCATGGGCCTGGGTAAACATGGGGGCGGTGGTGGGTATGCTGTTGGACTGGAGCGGCGGCTGCGACTGCGCGTGGTGGTTGATATGGGGCGAGGTTTGATGACGAGCCCTAGGGTATGCGGCGGGCCCCTGCGAGTTTGCCGACTTGGATTCGGCAGGTTGGGAATTCTGAGACGCTTGGGCGGGGTCGTAGTGCATCCATTCGTTCCAGTCTGTCGTTTCGTCGGCTGGGGCAGTGAGCGTCATGTCGTCGGCGGCCGTGGTGAGCCATGGGCCGCGCATGTTGCCGAAGGGGAAGTCGCTCGACAGCATGGGGTCCTCCATTTTCGGAGGCGCCGTACAGACGGGCTCTGGACGTTGCGGGGGCGGGTGCTGGGGACTCTGAGCGAGTCTGAAGTTGTCAAAGACACAGTAGGGACCGACCTAGATGGGGGAGGGAAAACGAGTTAGCAGACGGGGTCAGAGGCGAGGGGGGGCAGTTGGACGGCGGCACACACGGCGATTCGCTCCAGCTCCAGCCCGTCGTCGGGGCTGGCGTAGGGGGGGTCAGAAGCCATGGAGACGGGCGTTCCGTCGGTACACGGGCTGCGAACGAGAGCGTCCGCGCGCGCGCAACAACAGCAATACGACTACTGGGAAAAAGGATGCAAGACAACAGCAGCAGCAATATTGGGGGGAAGGGAGGGCACTACGGGCAGAGGAGAGGGAGCATGGTCTTACCAGCAGCTATCTCTCGACGATCAAAATCATGCCACTTGGTCGCGCAGAGGGATGCACAAGGCGACTGCGGGCGGCAGGGCGGCGGCGGCGGCGGCGGGCGGCGGCGGATCCGGCAGACAGCCCTCGCGCTCTATGCGACTGCAGCAGACGATGGCGATGGCGAATGGCAGAGGGCGCTCAGCAGCCGTGATCGCCTTGCAGCAATGGTCCTACAGACGGCCAGGGGGGGTTGGTGCGCGACTGGTGGACGACTGAGTGCAGATGGGCTTCGCGTACGGACAGTGGGCGAAGATGTCGCAGGCGGTGGTTCGACAAGTCGTACGATGGATGGAGCTGCGACTGGGGGGGGCTGAGGTGGAAAGCCCCACGAGAATCCCTCTTTGGCCACTTCCGACCGCCAACTCGTGTGCAGCGTCGCAGCGGCAGTTGGCAGCACACGCAGTGCACTTTGCAGCGCGCGTTTCCTGGTGCCGGTGGGCGGGTTGCGGGCAGTACGGGCGCGGGCGCGGGCGTGCGAGAGTGAGGGTGTTTTTTTGCAGAGCGGGCAGGCGAGATAATGCGCTGTGTAGGGGCAGGTCGAGAGGGGAGACTTGGGCCCTTAAGTTTGGGCGTGTGGGCGCGAATTGAGGCTGTCCCTGGCACAGAGCGAATCCCTGCGCTCGACGGCTTGGTAGCCTCTGCTCCCACGTCCAAGTGCTCCAGCCATATCTAATCTAACCTCGCGCCGCCACCACTAACACGCCGCCGCTGCATCCGTCAAGCAAGATCGCGATAGCCGAACCATCTGGCATTTGCACATGGCCCTCTGTCCACACATGGCAGATGCTGCATCGTCGCCGACGTAACGTGTGGCGTATCCAGGCCCCCCAATGCTGCCCCAGCCATATACACCCTAAAGGCCCTCGCCTGCCCTGCTGTACCATGGTACCCGCGCCCGCACAACCACCTCGCCTGCCCCGAACGCTGCTCATCAGTACCGCTCTGGCTCTCCTGCCTCGACGCTGCTGACGACATGTCCCCTCCCCACCTGTGAGTCTGCATCATGCTCATCATACTCATCATCATCAGCACCATCATCATCATCACCGAGCATATTGGCAATGGCCCGAAAAACTTCCAATTGCGGTTATGCAAGCGCTGTTCTCTGGGCCGTCGTGGCCCTTTTACCCACTGGCATGTCCCTGCTTGCTGAGCATAACATGCAACGCCCTTTGCTGTCCTGAACCGCCTTCTGTCGGACATGACGTGCCTAGAACTACACTGGTCCTTTCTCCGTCCCCCAATTGCCCAAACCCCCCATAAACATCGTCTACATGTGACAGCCTTTCTCACTGCTATACACCGTAGCGCCCTTATTCCTACTCTCGACATAGGTTACCCCTTGTTCCTAGGACAAGTGAGAGAGAAAAAAAGGGCCCGACGACGAGGGAAAGAAAATGGTAGTCGGTGAAATATTATGTAGAGGCTACAACACAAGCCGCCTATTGCTTCGTGTCATTGGAGGAGAAATTGTCGTCCCCGTCCCAAAAAAAAAAGGAGGTACGAAATTATAGTCGCCGTCTAAATTTTTCTCTGTATTACTCCATACTAGAACCGCGGCGAGTTGGTAATAATAATAACAAGAACCTTGTCAGCAAACTGCAACCCACCTCCGAAGAGATAGATAGGTTACACTCAGACATGAAAAGAATTTTTTTTTCCTTCGGTGTCAAAGCAAAAAAAAAAAAAACATAACTTGCTTACTGTGTCTGGGTGAACGGACACAGACACCCCGTGCTGTGCGCCCATCGGACCATAAAAGAGCCCACTTATTATGTAGAGGCTATTATAGACAAACAGCTAAAAAAGTCCAGAAAATCAGCTGTTGTATGTACGTACTACGGCAACGTGGCTTGTCACATCTTTCACTAGCCACGTTCCCCGCCACAAGCGTCATGTGTATGTGCGTATGCGTGTGCGTGTGGAAATAAGAAGTGTTGAGAGAGGGAGGGAAAAAAATGGTCGAGTTGGTTTGGTGCCTCGTTAGACCCGGGTGTTCCAAGCCTAGCATGTTATACCACGGGCGGTAGGCCCATGAGCTAACTACGTAACCGCGTAAGCTCCCATTTGGGCGGTAGGAAGAGGGAGACGGAGAGACGGAGAGAAAGAGGAAGGAAGACGCGGCATTTCCCTCTCGAACTCGACTCAAACACACCACACCACACCACACCACCACAAAAACACCAGCCCAGCCCCATCCCAACGCCGAACTACTACCTAGAGATGAGTAAGATTTGCAAATTATCTACATACGTACCACCCCTCTAAACTAAAATCCCTTACTTCCGTCCGTCTCCCCTTGCCTCGACACACACATACACCCCAGCACCCTGCATGACTACTGTGCAGCAAGCAAACCGGTGACCCCAAAAAAAGGTACAAGGAACATAGCAGTACCTACACCAATCAACCCCCGCGAACATGGCTGCTTTAGCAAAAAAGCCACCAGCACCAGCACCACTGCCAAAGGGAAACAGAGAGAGGGAGAGGGGGAAAAAAAAAAGTCCCGCGCCAGAGGAGGAGAATAATAGCACCGAAGAACTTCCTCAAAGTGCTATATCACAACTCGTCCTTATTGGGTGGAGTTGAATACCGATGTATGGATACCATCATCACACATACACACATGTGTCTTATGTGCGTGCCGCCGAGATACCAGTGCTAGGCTAGGTAATACGAAGGGCAGGCAGACAGGCAAGGCAGGCAAGGCAGGGCAAAAGCCCTATTTACCGCTGTAGCTGCCGTTTGGCTTTCTTTATTTTAAATTGAGCCCCCCCCGCCAAGCCTTTGCCAGCCCCATGCATTATGATTGCGTGCCCGCGTGTGCGCGCGCGCGCGCGACTAAGAAATATCCGAGCAAAAAAAATCTCCGCAAATACCTGCTAGTTACTACTATGTACTGACTAAGTAACACTATTACTATACTGTACTTGTAACAAGTCTCCCGCGCGCGCGCGCGCAGGAACAGTTACATACAGAGTACATTGCTTGTAAGTAATACTTTGGAAATGCTTATGCAATCATCGCGTCAACTGACCCCCACTCAAATGTTAAGTAGTACCTAAGTAGGACCACTTTCCCATCCACTTGGGGCTGACCGACCATGACCATGACCATGCGCGAATCAACACGCGCGGACTCTATCCCTGGACCGCTCCATATGCACTTTGTCCCAATAGAACCTGTGGGCCCCCTGAAATCATACTCGTGGCCGTCCTTTTAACTGCTTTGGGCATAACCTCTAGTGAATACGGATGAGCTATGGCAATGTCGCTTTCCCTGGTGTCTTTTTAATTTTTTTTCTTCTTCCCTTCCTTCTTTCCTTTTCTCCCCGTGCGACGGATGAGCCGTCGCCCATCTCCGTCAACATGTCCTAGTCGGGTTAACTGACGTGAGCCTAAAACCTCCGGCACTCACCGTAGGCGGACAAAACCGTCATAATTTTTGGCGCGTCGTAATCTCCTGTCCCGACCATCTGGATATGCCTCCCCAGTTGATCGACGTGGCGGCGTTTGGCGTTGGGTATCTGTGCTAAAGCATACCGCGACGTCCCGGCCATGGCAGCAATCGTCCTCATCTTTTCCCCTTTTCTACATTTGCACGGCTCGTGATCAAAAAGTCTAGCCACACAAGCTGAGTCACGAGCCGCACGGTCTACATGTCGCCGCAAAGAAAAACCCTCCAAGATAGCACCTTGTCGCAGCTTCGTCAGTAGTGGGCAGTCTTCCAGAAAAAGCACCTACTAGCTGCGCTTACCGAAAGACGCCCGGACTGCGCTGACTGACATGTCGTATGTTGTCTCGACTTAGTCCCAAGGCTAGACCTGCCCGGACGTGAAATTTGTGACCCGAGCCCATGCAAAGCTTCAGACGGCGCTCAGGGGTCCCCGATAGAGCCCGCCAGTCGTAGAACCAAACTATCATAGCTTGAGGTTGCGGTCATCGGTGGGCGCTCACTGGCTCCAGCATATGTCAGAAGACTTAGTCTACCAACATTGCTATAGGCGCAACGTGCAACTCGGTAAAACCTGCCGCCCAATCCATTTCTGCTCAAGATCCTCATCTTACCGAGAGAGGCCGACGATACGTAACAGTCTCGTATCCCTCACTGACCATGATCTTCGAAGATCTACTCGGGCGGGAAGGCTTTACCCGTCTCAACGAGGGGCGTGCAACCGCTTTTGACTTTTTGCTAGGTGGGCGCGTTGTTCCGCTCCTGCAGAAACACCAGCAGATTCGAGGGTAACGGACGAACAGACCAGCTGATTACAGCGCCTCATTATGCAGTCCGCAGGTGCAAGATCGCCGTCTCCACTAGCCGTTGTAGGGCTCATCTTCCCCAGTGACTATCACTTGCTGCTTGCAGGAACTAACAAGCTCTCTACTGCAGGGCAACCCGCAGTACCCTGATAGTCACTGGGGCCTCATACGACGTGGCGTTCGAGAAGCTGCTCGATAGGCGATTTCCTACGAAAAGCAATCACATCTTGCAGATCGGTGGAGGCCGCTCTAGCCTAGCTGCACGGGCCTCGTGATTCAAACAATCCTGGGATGAGGTCCGACAGTGTCGCCTTGCGAGACACTAATATCGTTCGCTTGACAAAGTGGCTGTGATTGTGAAAAGAAACTCTCTCACTTTACCACTCGCGTCTTTGGCCTCGTTCCGGAGGAGTCTACGTCGTATCTCATTGCTTAGACTGGCAATTCTTGCCCCCACCCTCATAGCGCCCCCTTTTTTTTCATGGACACCAAAGCGAAATAGTGCTATGGTGTTTACGGTTTGGCTTGGCAGATGTGTATCCGGGAACACCCTCTTCTCGGCGAGATCATCTAGCAAAAGACGCCGCTTTAACACGGCGCTTACATGCCAGCAAACTGAGCCGAAAACAAATCAGCCATATGGTAGCGTAACGTGCAGTGAGCCGTTTCAAAACAGCTGTTGTGGCGCCTATCAGAATGAATGAAAAGAGCCACAATATTCCTAATCACAATCATGCACCTATTGCATCTTTGTGACTCAAATGGCCTCGCTAATTGTCGAGATCACCACGTGCGTATGGCGACTATGGGTTTTTCCTTGAGGGGGGAAGTCTGGTGTGGGGTACATTCCGCCGGCAGCCGAAGCGGGACGATCCAGAGACTATTTGCCGGATTCGCATTCGACGCGACAAGCGAGAAAAGGAAAGAGAGCAAAGACGATGTACAAAGCACGGAGCAGCCGCATGCATACGCGAAAGATACCAAGCTTCATGAGAAGAATCCCTCTTGGTGATCGTTGCAGCCAGGCCTTGAGATGTGGGCAGGAGCTCCGTACCAATGCATAAACTCAGATGTGTGTGGTGTTGCAGAGAGGATCAATGTCGTCATGGATCCCGTAACGCGAGCCACGAGATCATCTCAGATGCGCGATCATGCCTTCCATGTAATGTGTTTCGCATGCTAGACCCTGCTGCTGTTCGGTAAATCTGTAGTCCATTCGCGAATCTCGCGATAGCCGGTGTGCTAGTAGTCAATCTGTCGGTCAACGAGCACATGATGCATACTCCACTCTACGTACATGCCACGTTGACTTTGCTGCTCTTAGACGCAGCAAGTGCTCTAAACCGCTGTGAGCATTAGTAATATGCTTTGAAAACCAGCCAATTCTTACCAAGTAATATAGCACACATATTGCTGGGCTGCTTGCACACATGGGATATTCCGCGTCAGTCAAAATACACTTGACCATCTGTGTGAGCTATGCTCTGGAAAGACCTCCATAATATTTGTTTTTGTTTTGTTTTTTGCCTTCTCGACTACTAGATAGGAAGGGGGCCCGTGGGGTGTCGACACGGAAGCAGAAAAGTATGTGGGATGGTTAGTGGCGGAAACATGACACGGTCGAGCGGTAACTGCGTCGTTTTCACGCAACTGCTAAGCCACACAGGTCAATTCTCTTGCCACCTTTGCATAGCATAGCGTACATTGGCCTCGGGGTTTCAGGCTATGAAGCCTGCACAGCACGGGGCACCTGCACGACAGTCGAAAAAGGGCGTTAGAGCAGCTCCCGCATTCGTCCTGCACTGCGCTAGACGTGGATTGTCTTCCCCCAGCAGGACCGGAACACGTATGCCGATGACTGTCAGTGAGGTAGGGTCTTCCCAAAACGGGCAACCCTAACGATTCCTTTGGACACGCAAAGAGCAATCAGCCGCTCCAGTCCTGCGACGACCCATGTTTCCTCAACCCCAGGCTCGCCGAGCTGGCCAAGCACAGGAGGCCGCTATATTTTGATCAACAGATTCCTCTGCATGCCGCCAGAAGCGGTTGTGGGAAAGGCAAATTCACAGTGGGCCCTGCTTGAGCGGTGTCAAAAGTTGCCTCTTATCCGTATTGTGCCGTGCAGGAAAAAAAATTGCCTTGAGCCAAGCTCACCGCATCTAAAAGGCACTCACGCACTGATTTGCGTAAACGACCGACGATAATAAACAGTCAGGCCAAACTGGGACGGGCGGGTATTCTCGAAACACACTTTGCGGAAGCCCCAGGGCCTGCGTCAAGGGTCGTACGATGCAATACCTTTATTGCATCCATGTCGCTTAGGCAAGACACCGAATCGGCGACTGTGCATTAAACCCCTTTGGGGGGTCGCCCACTAAAACTGGGTATCAGATACGTGTGAGATGAAAAGGGTGTGGCCGGCATAAGATCGAGATCGACCGCCCAAGCGAGGGAATGTTACTGAAGATCCTGAGTCAGACGGCAGCGTTATTACTGGGATACTCTTAATATCACATTCTCTGCTGTTCCAACAGGGTTGCTTCGCCGGCTAGTATCGAGTTTCCTCGGCTGTGACAGATTCTCGGCAGGTATATGCTTTTGGTAGGGATTCGCTTCATTTGTCGCGAGTAACGAGACATGTGAAGGGCGCATGGGCTCCACGACCCGCTGGGAATAGTGTTTAGAAACCCTTGCGGCGGGTCGACACTGTCCCTTTCGGTGAGGTACATTATGCTTTTGTGCTGGCAAGACACAAATTGGGAGTTTTTGGCCGAGAAAACAGAGCATGTGAGGTAGGTTCGAGCGGCTGCTTTTTTCAATAGTCGAAACCGCGGGTACCAAGCGCTGTCGCAAAGGAGCCACTGTGGAGCTGTACCATCTGTCAAAAGCGGCAGTGCGGGGCATATGTGTGTGCGGAGGTGAAGCAGCACCAGTAAAAGGGTAGTCAGAAGCCTCCTTACGTAGCATTACCAATCTTTTGTCCAGGGACGGGTTTGACAGTTATTCACCGAGTGTTGTGTGTGTGTGTGCAGGTGACTAGCGGCACCAGGTTCGCGACGAGATCCGTGTCTTTGTAATTGTTAAGTTGAGTTAGTATGGGTTTTCGGCGTATCAGCTCATCTAAACCAGTTAGCGAGCCGAATCCCATATCAATATCGACGCACCCAAAGCATGTTTGAGCTAACAAAGTCGACTCACAGTATTGGCACATCAGCTCATGGGCTGTGCATTGATGCATCTGATTGGGAAGGGTGACGAAGCGCGTGCGCGGCAAACCAACTGGCACTACCTAATGACGGAGCGATTTGTCCGAGTCTCTCCTGCAGGGCAGGGCGAGCAAGATGCCGACTTGTGCAACCGCGAACGGGCCCATTTGCGTGTTTTGCGACTGTTATTGACATGCGTTTCGAAACGCTTTGATCTTTTTTGTCATGACTGGGGGGGTTTACAATGACAGCGGTGGGATGCCTGCGCATGAATGGGTTTGATTTCATGTAACATTGTGTTTGGAAGCGTTTGTCAGATGCAGACTGCTTAGGGACAGGTGCAGAAAGATTACGAATTAGAAGCGTCTTGGTCGAGCTGGTCGAGCGAGCTGTAGCGTGCAAAGAGTCAGGTCAGTTTAACCATGGTGAACAGGGACAAGCTTGATACATAGAAGCTTGATGACAATGGCGTAACCGGGCGTTCTGCGCCGGTTCGACGTTGTAAGCCACCGATGCCGCGTTTAAGCTTGTCAGGCTGACTAGGACAAGGGCCAACACGACCCTGTAAATAGCCATGGGCCGCGAGGAACGTTTGATGAGCGGAAGTAGCAGGATCTCAAAGTTGTGAGACATTTGATAGATGGTTTGATGCACGCCATGACCAGCTGTGAGGATATGTCGCACTCAATATCTCGGCACCCCTGCGTGTTTGGAACGGTGGGTGGACCGGAACGATGACGCCGAAGGAGGGCTTCTTTTTTGCAATGATGGTTGTCAGCACATGTGAGGCACCTGACGAGACAAGTTTGCGAGTGTGAGCCGAGCATTGCCCTGGGCTGGGTAGGGGCTTGCTCGACTGACTCTGCGGCAGATGGGCTGGCGTGACCGTGTTGCACTGGTGTGTATGCGAGCCATACCGTCAGCATGCGCAGGGCACTGCAAAAGCCGAAAAAGGCTCAGGTTGAGAGAGTAGTACATGTGGTGAGGCCAGATCGGCCATGGTTCCGCTAATGCAGCTAAATCGCAACGGAGACTTGTCGGTAACGTGCTAGAGATCTCTGGGACGGCTGCCGTTTTCTTACGGGCTTGCCAGGGCACGACAGTGCGCACTGGCAATGGCACGGACTGTGGTCGTGTGTGTGTGGTAGACGCGAACGCAGGCCCAGAATGGCGTTGGGTGCAAGCTGAATGCCATGGACCCCAGCGATTCAGCAGACACGTGCAGACGTCAACGGGCGAGCGCCTGGTGGAGTGTAGCACCATGTAAGCGGAGCAAGGAGCGGAGGGTCGGGGCCCGTCGTGACAAAGCGGCCTCGAGGTGGGTGGGTGGATGGAGAAGATTTGGCTGCATGGCCATGGTCGCAGGCGTCCATGCAGCAAGCAGCAAGCAGTGGGAGTTGCTGGCAGCGCGCGGCTCTCGACGCAAAGTCTGTCGAGTCCGGGCCGATGCGATCTGAGCAGGACGACGATGATGCTGATGATGGATGGTTCTTCGGCACCTGCTGCCTCATCTGTGTGGACGGTGCTGATGGCCGGCCGCAGCCCCGCTGCACTAATCGCGCTGCCACCGATTCAGATGTGTGGGCACCCCTGCACTGATGGAGATTCCCGAGCACCATCGAAGGGTGCCTGGCGGGACGAACGAATGAGTGGCGCGCAGGCTGGGTGGCAGGGTGGTGGCCGAGTGACTGGGAGAGAGAGAGAGACTGACGGCGACTGACTTGCTTGGAGGCGACTGACTTGGTGACTGACAGGCCGACGAGTCGCGACACAGTCAGAGCAGCGCGAGGGGGGGCACGGCAGCTGCTGGTGGTGCCCAACGGCGGCGCCCACTCACAGGCGGCGACGACGACTGCGGCACGAGCAGCAGCAGCAGCGGCGACGGGAGCGTGGTGGTGGTGTGGTTGGAGTGCACTTGGGGGTGGGTGGGTGCGAGGCGTTCCCACCGTCTCCCGGCGTGGCGCACAGCCTATGTTTTTTTTTGTGGGTGACAGCGTGTGTGGCTGTCGCGGCCAAGGCCAGCGAGTGACAGATTGGCGTGGGCGTATGTGCCGGGGATGGTGCATCAGTGGAAGCTCGGCTGCATCTCGATTGCATGCCACGACGGCGATAATTTGACCCGTGGCGGCGGCCTTGGGCGCTTTGGGCCTAGCGCCATCTGACCTCGTGTGCGCGCGGGGCGGCCATTTGCGCGGATGGCCGTCGCGATGCATGTCCCTGGTCGCAACGGCTGCGGATCGAGCAGCAGCTCCCAGCACCCAGCACCCAGCACCAGCCAGCGCCGCCGCTGCACACACTGCACGGCCAAGACCAGGCCCATTGGAGCGCCGCGGGCTCTACGCCTGCGCCAGCGCCAGCGCGCTGATCGATGCACTCGCACACGCCTTGATCCGGCTCGCTGCTTTAAGCGCGCCGCAGCTGCAGCATATCTCGCAGTCGCTCTTCTGTCTCTGTCTGTCCGTCCGTCGCGCGCGCGCGCAGGGGGCCCTCGAGCGCGGGCGAGGGCAGCTGTGGCAGCCCCCTCCGATCCGGCAAGCGTCGCAAGGGCGGCTTTGGCACCCCCGCCTATCCTTGCCCGCCGTGTCGACGCTTTGGGAGGCCGGCTGGGGCCCTGCCCTGGAGAGTGTTGCAGCTTGAACACCCAGCTATCGCCCTCTCCACCCGCATCCTTGCCGTGGCAAACAGACGTGCCGTATCCAATATATCCTTGCTCCCTCACTGCAGACCCGCGTCACACTGCCAGACGACTCGCTGCCGGCGCGGTTCATCTCCGATCGCATCTGCTTTAGCCCGCTGCGCTTGTCCTAGTACTTGTTTCCGCTCACACCATGCCTGCAACCATCGACAGCACGCTGCCACTGCCACTGCTCTGCCAGTAGCTGCTCACTGTGAGATCACGGCTTGGCCACTTGCTCCGCTCCTCACCCCATGTCACACCTGCCCACCTCTCCTATACATACAATTGCCAACGCCAATCCCACGCAATCCCAGGCCCTTGCAGCCCCCAGCCAGAGCAACAAAAAGGTCCCACACGGCGCCTTGTCAACTCTGCCTTGACCCAAGGGTCCTCCCCCCTCGCTGCCCGCCGTGCCTGTCAACACTACGTCAGCCACAACCCAGGCCACACGACGAGCTCTCTGCATCCAGCACTCAGCACTCACCACACCATCCTCTCGCTAGACCAAAGGAACCACCCCGGCCGCCCACGCCGCCGCCTGCTCGTCAAGTCTTTCCATCACACTGGACGGTTGAGCAAAAAAACAAGACGACGAGAAAAAAAGGCGACAAAAGAAAACAGGAACAAGCAAATCCCCATCATCACTGCATTGATTTGAGACACGCTGCTGCGTTGCCTCAAGGCCGTGGCAATTGCTCGCAAACAAAAAAAAACCCGCCGTGGGCCCTCCCGACATTGCCGCCCACATTGCTTGGCTACGCTTGTGGGGGAAGGAACGACTCCAACCTCGGGCGCCAGTCGACGTTGTGCGGGAAGGCACATGAACGACGCGGGACTGCGACTCCCCGCCATCGCCACTACCCACTGCTCTGCCCTCGCTTCCCACGCCCAAACCTCGACACTACCCGCTTCGTGCACCCCTTTCCACCATGGAAACCCTCGATGCTGGTAGCAGACAACCGTAAGTTCCCCCCTTTGCTTTGCCGCCCTTCAAGTGCTAATCACATGCTACAGTGTCGGCCTTCCCTCTATCAACCACATGGATGCCGACAGAGTGAAGCGCGAAGAGGTTGACTACCAGAGAAAGCTCTCGGCTCCGGCCATGCCTAGCCCGTTGCACGCTTACTCTGGGCCCTCACACTCACACAGCAATCACCCAACGTCCGTCGCCAGTGCAGTACCCGGCTCGCTTGGAGGCTTGCTGTCTCCTCCCGATTCCCGCAGGACGTCTGGCGACGACAAGGATTCACAGCGACCTGTTGCCCGCCAGTCTTTGCCTTCGATACACGAGGCCCTGGGGTCGGAGAAGCCCCTCTCGTATCCTGCGACTGTGCCTCCCCCCTCTTCTATACCACCAGCTCCCCAGCACTTTCACCCAACATCTGCAGCGGCTTCACCCGCCGAGCAACGGCCACGCCACTACCCCCCGGATCTACACCACCCTCAAGGACCACCCAGCTCTGCATCCCACGCAAGAAGTAGTCCATACCTCGCCTCTTCAGCACCACCCGCAGGCCAGCCTCCACCTGCACAAGCCCCCACAGAGTCCTTTCCAAGGCCGCCCTTTTCAGATCCACGGCCACCGTATTCAAATCCTCCACACAATCCGAAGCTGCCCTCGCTTCACCCTCTCAAGACCGCACAATCTTCACCTCCAAGCGCCCCCCGCTCCGGCATCCCCTATTCTTCATATCCACCACCAACCTCAGCACCCTACGAGGGACCTGCCCCTACATCAGCGGGACCTATGAGCCAGCATCCTCCTTACTCACAATACCCACCTAGCTATCCTTTGTCCGCTTCGTCTACAAGCGCACCCAACTCGGCGTATCCTCCACCAGCTTCTACTTACTCTGCCCCGCCTCGGTATCATCCGCAATCATGGCAAGACAACTCCGAAATGGCTCGCTTAGAAGAGAAGAAGATTGGCCGCTCGAGTCTGGCTCCCTATGGCGAGTCTGTCAAGCGACACCTCGAGAGCTTTGACATTGAAGCCTCGCTCAACGAGATGGCTGACGGGTCTGGACGCATCGCAGAGTTCTCAAAGATGTACCGACAACGGGCACATGACAACCAGCGCATTGGTATGACACCGCAGTCGATGCCTAGGTTGGAAGAAGTCGACGAAATGCTCAAGCAGAGTGAGAGGATTCAAATGTCTCTCCAGCGCATGCGAGATGTCGTTTTCAACCATCACCAGGCAACCATCGCAGAGGCACCACAGGACCCCCGGTATCGGCCAATGAACGGATACGACGAGGGCGCGAACAGCTATGGCGACGACAACAAAGGCATGGGTGGCTTTGCTGGCGCTGACAACAAGACCAGGAAACGAGGCGTAAGTAGATCTCTACACAGCTTTTGATAACGATACTGACTCTATGGGTAGCGTGCTGCTCCACCGGGGCGATGCCACAGCTGCAATCGTGCCGAGACTCCTGAGTGGCGAAGAGGGCCAGACGGTGCCCGGACGTTGTGCAATGCTTGCGGCCTGCGTAAGTTTGACACGATAGCATAAGTTATGGCCTATCAGCTAACACTGTCCCTAGATTACGCCAAGCTGACGCGCAAAATGGGCGGCAAGCAAGCCATGACCAGCTCAAATCTACGACCCAAGCCCATGGAGCATGGCTCACCGACGATAT
Organism: Exserohilum rostratum; assembly: GCA_026367775.1. Classification (NCBI taxonomy): domain Eukaryota; kingdom Fungi; phylum Ascomycota; class Dothideomycetes; order Pleosporales; family Pleosporaceae; genus Exserohilum; species Exserohilum rostratum. Next base: position 366,081 of record CP111157.1, read on the forward strand.
AACCACTCGCCTGCAATGTATAGCAACTTAGACACAACCCACTTGTTCGGAACACACGGATCATGGCGTTTACCATTCTCCTTGGACCATTTTTCATCACCAATCAGCATTCATTTCTATTGGCGCACGTTCACGATTCCAAGATCGTAGCACATGTCTGCAACATGTGAGGGCACTGGCCCAACGGCACAAAATTCATCTTGCATTTACATGAGGGGGTTTCATCTTGATCAGTCTATCTTGTTAGAGACCAGACGTCTGTATCATTTCATGGTTTTGCGGCGTCTTTCCATGAATTTTCTGGCAGACTTCAGATCAGAGACGTCATTGCCGATTGCCACTAGGGTGCAACAACGGGTCGCCAGGCAAGAGGAGCCATGGCCCTGTTGAGACAAACCGTCGTTGCACTCGAACTTCCAGGTGGCTCCATTTGCTGGAGCCCATATATATTACGGTCTACTTCTTGTTTGTCTTTTAATACCAGCAGTTGCATTTTGGCACATGGACAGGGGCTTCTAGGCCTCTGTACTGGATGACGGCGTTCTTTTTTTTTTCTGAACATGACCATCTTCTAGGATGGCTCGATCATAGGACGGGAGTTCTGGTTTGCAAACAAACGCTTACCGCCGGGCGACAAGATTGTTTTTGTATGCATTTTGCACGACACGCGCTTTGCTAGAAGTGCATGATGCCTCTGGGCAGTTTTGACTAGCGTTCGCAAAGAGATACCACGGGCTTCTAGGCTCACTCTACGTAAAAGCCTTTAACTATTATTCACCTAATGCTTGACTTGGGCTATTGCTTTCAACCCCCATACACACACAGTGCGTGACATGGTCTATCTTTGAGTGACGAGCAAAGCGCAACAAATGTCATCGCATCATATCGGTGACCGATGCAGGACGAAGCCATAAGCTGGCGACGAGCTGGCGGTGCCCTAAAGCCCGACATTCGGGGATGGTTGTGGCGCTTACAAGTGTCATGCCCACGGCAATCCGCGGCAGTAATATCGAAAAAGCCCCTTCTCTGCCCTACGTCGGCGACCGTAAGGCATGCATGCACGTGGGGCGCAAGACAATGGTAGGCCAAATGCATCTGGCGGGCAGCAAAAAGAACATACCATGGACTCTCCGTGAAGCTGGATCTGTGGCCACCATCTGCAAGCAATGTTGCGGAATCCAGAATGGCGTGCGTGCACAGCAGCAGGTGTCGTACGCGGTGGTGAGGTTGGTGAGGTTGCGCTGGGCTGACCAAACAGGCAAGCGCATGGTCGGCAGGGTCTGCTTCTTCGCTTCGGAAGAGGCATAGGCGTGCTGGCTGCATCATGCATTAATAATCCAGATGCCCGCCTCTAGTCCTGCATGTGTTTGGTTCGCATGCCGAAAGATTTGGTGTAGAAATATTCCCCTCTTCGTTGTTCGTCACCAACAACCCTTCGATAACGCAGGAAACCGAGGCGTCTGCAGCTGGTCCGAAACTGCAGTAGTCCTGACTCCTGCCAAACCCCGCTAAAAAGGCCCAATTCCTGCAGTGCTCCCCAACCACCTCCCCGCAATCGCCGTTCAAGAGCCACAAGCCACCCATTCACACGTCGAATCGGCCTGCCCGTGCACCAAATCAGACTAGACCACCTCTTACGACGCCTTACAAAACTCGGCGATGGGTCTGCTGTGAGATCCGTGCCACACCACTCGCCGTCCTCGCTAATGCCATATCTAGGGCCCTTGGAACGCCGCTCGACTGGCCAGATGCCAAGAAGAAGGCCGATCAGGTCAGGTCATGGGGAATCGAAGTATGCTCGCCTGGGATGCCCGGAAGGAGATGAGTAGTAATGTGAGGAACAGCAACTACTTGCCATATGGCGCAATGCCAAAGGCAAGGAAAGGGATGCCCTTCTTTGGGGAGACGAGGTGACCAACATGCACTCGCCCCTCAGCGTGGCCCCATACTGATTCGCCTGTAGATCGAGTACCTGGTCGTCTGCTACGATGACGAGAATCACAAGGTCCGACTGTCGCTTCGCCAGGCCGACATTCTAGCGGCTTTGGCCAACGACGAGAAGCTTCTGCAGCAAGGTGGCGGCGTGCCTGATCTGCAGACTGGAAATGCCGAGTGAGTCCAAACACCTTGGCTTGACATTTTTGTATTAACTAGGGCAGTGCAAAGGACAATCCTGCGCCCGTGTTTCATCCTGAATTTGGCAGGTTCATGCTCGAGGCAACTCCCGGGAAACCATGGGGAATTGGCTTCAAGGATCTGCTCGACGTTGAGCCAAATATGAAGTGGAGGTAGATGAGTTTGTTTCATCGTCAATCAGGCGCGTGCTCACAGATCTCACAGACGAGCCATAGCCAAGGATCACATGGCACAGACGGAGTTCCCGGTTACATTGACGACATTTCCTCGTCTTGGATCGGCCGATTGCATCGTACCATCCTATCCTGTTTCAGGCCCCAAGCTACGCTCCCAGTTTGTTCCAGATGAAATCGCCAACCCCCACATTCGCTTCCCAACGCTGGCTGCCAACATCCGTTGGCGAAGAGGTAGGAAGGTGCAAGTCAATGTGCCTGTGTTTCGAGATGAGAAGACGTCGTGGCCCTGGAAGGATCCCACTGTCAACTATGATTTGCACAACTGGCCCGAGGATGATGATGTCCGCAATGGCGCTGCTCAAGATAACTACATCCACATGGATGCCATGGCCTTTGGCATGGGTAGCTGCTGCTTGCAAATTACCTTCCAGGCAAAAAACATTGAAGAGGGGAGGACCATGTACGACCAGCTCAGTCCAATAGCTCCCATTCTGCTAGCACTAACGGCAGGAACACCAATCTACAAGGGCTTCTTGGCCGACACCGACGTGCGCTGGAACCAAATCAGCAGGGCAGTTGATGACCGAACCCCAGAAGAATTGGGAGAAAAGGCAAGCACCTTGTTTTCCATGTATTTTGGCAAGCCTCTAACTCTTAATAGCCTCTCAAGAACGATAGGTGGCGACTTCCCAAATCTCGCTATGCGTCCAATTCGACCTACATTGCTCAGGACCCGCGCCTACGGCCAGAGTACCTTGACCCAGACCTCATCATAGACCCAGACCTCAAGAAGCGTCTGGTCGATGGCGGTATGGACGATTTGCTGGCAACCCACTTTGCACATCTCTTCATTCGTGACCCCATTGTTGTCTTTGCCGAAGATCTCGAGGAACTAGATCTCACCAAAGCCGACCACTTTGAGAACCTGCAATCAACCAATTGGCAGCACATGCGCTTCAAACCCCCGCCAGCTGGCTCAGACATGGGCTGGCGCGTCGAGTTCCGACCTATGGAAATCCAAATCACGGATTTCGAAAATGCAGCCTTTTCCATTTTCATCGTACTGCTCACCCGTGCGATTCTCTCGTTCAACCTCAATTTTTACATTCCCATTACACTGGTTTCGGAGAACATGGAAACGGCGCATATTCGGGATGCCGTGTCGACGCAAAAGTTCTGGTTCCGCAAAGACCCTTTCCCAGCGCACAAACCCAGCGGCACTGGAACGTCAACGCCCGCCGAGAATGCCAGCCGGCCGGCAACTCCCACCGGGCCGGTCGAAGACGAATACGAGCAGATGACAATCAACGAAGTCATCAACGGACAACAAACCTCCTCGGGAGATGCCGGTTTCCCCGGTCTTATTCCCCTTGTAGAGTCGTACCTCAACAGTATGAACGTCGACGTGGAGACTCGCTGTGATCTCGCTACCTATCTTGATTTGATCCGCAAACGCGCCAACGGCACGTACTGGACGGCAGCCAAATGGATCAGACACTTTGTCCAGTCGCACCCAGCGTACAACAAGGATAGTGTGGTGAACGACGAAATCACGTATGACCTTGTTAAGGCTGCCGAGCAGATTACAAAGAACGAAGGCAGAGATGGATTGGGCAAGGAGATGTTGGGGAAAAGGCGCTGAAGCAGTAGATGTAAGCCCTGTTATGTATAGGGTCTAAAAGTCATGGGACAAGTGCATTGCATAGATAGATTTTAGGCCACCAAAAAGCGCCTGCAGCATATATACATTGGTGAGTCGTCTTAGAAATTACTTTTATAGCTACTTGCCTGAACATTCCTCCCAAGCATAGTAGTCTCTAGCCCATATAAATTTCTGATTTTTATTGGGTAATCTTGGTCGCCTTCCTTGAATATTCAAGATGCCGAGTATCATGTCTGTACTGCATCTTTCTGTTGTGTACTTTGCTGCAACATACACTGCCGCTTCAGCGTCGAATTGGTGCGTAGAACTCCGCCATGCAGCACTATATGAATCACTGTATATCCAGAAGACATTTCGGGTGTTGGATTGCCAAGGGATAGGCAGTGTCGTGCTGCAGAAGTTGTTGGTATATGAGGCTTCACTTCAAGCCTAGACAACATCGCTTGTGAATCACATTCAATTCTTTGACACTGTTCAAAATAGCAATTTCCGCAAGCTTATCAGGGAGAAATATTGATATCGAAATTTCTTTACGCTCCCATGCATGATTCACGAAACCCCGTTCTCGACAGCGGTGACGTCGACCTTGCATCGCGTACCTACAAGAGACCAAGGTCTGGCCCAACACGCACACTCAGCTGCACTGTCGCTTGCCGATACCATACTCCATGCAGGTACGTGCCATCTAGCCGTGCATAACACGCACATCCATCCGAACTCCGTCTAAATTAATGCGCAGGTGCGGCAAAGCGTCGTCATGGCAAGCGACACTTGAACCAAGGCGTTCGTTCGCTTGGTAGAGCAGGACCCCCGCGCCGTCCGTCTAGCGTAAGCGGGCAGGTGGCCCATGCACTAAAAGTTCATCATCGCAAGCAATCGTCACAAGCGACCACAGCTCGAGGCGCCCTCACCACCACCACACCACCTCCTCCCATCGTCTTTCGAATCCCCACACCCCGCGTATCATCTACCGCTTCCTCGGCACCCTCACTCGAAATCCAAAAGGGAAACCCTAACAGCGGACGTTATCGCGATACACAGCAAATATGGTGCAGCTCACAGAAGTTACCGACGAGGAGTTTGTGCGCGAGCAGGAAGGTCCCATTGACGACGAGGACTGGGACACTGACTCTGGTAATTACCAATTCTTCTCCTCCTCTCAATTCCCACAATACTAACATTTGATAAAACAACAGAATCCGATACCTCCTCCGTGCACTCTGTCCAGCCCGATGAAACCTTTTTCGAGCGCCTCTCGGCGCTGCAAGACATGATTCCCGCTAGCACACGCCGCTCCGTGTCGTCAAAAGCCAGCACTATTTCGTCGTGGTTCAAGAGCGGACTGCACATGGGCGGCAAAACGCTGTGGGTTGTGAGCACGAGTGCGCTGCTGCTGGGTGTGCCGTGGGCGCTGGCGTACAGCGAGGAGCAGATGATTGTTGAGCAGGAGAGGGCGGAGCTGCAGGCGCAGCGCGCACAGAATGAGGTATGCCAATCTCCTTCTTTTTCTACATTTTTTGCCCCTCAGCGATTGAGGCGCGATGCCATCCCAATGGAAGAAACGTCGTGGCCTTGATTTTTTGTCATCTGAAAATACGCAGTTTGGCTAACATTTTTGTGTAGTTCATGGTTCCTGGCGCACCCGTTCCAGGCCAGCCCCAGGGCGCGAAGCCGGCTTTGTAGAGAAGGGAAAAAATGTACACAACACAGCGATTGTGATCTCCCCCATTTTGGCGCTTTCTCAACTCATGGGATCTTTCCTCCTCCGGAGATACACATACAAGCGCCGATTTCTTACCTGGTTTGTTACGATAGTAGGATCAATTGGTGCAGGGAGGGGAATGATCATGTGCATATAGCGGAACCGGCAAATTTCTTCCCAAGCCGGCTACGATTTGTATTATATTTCTCGACTCTCATGATAATGTATTGCGTCTCACGATGATTACTGGCAAAATGTGGATGACCAAATGTCGTCATCATCGGAACATGATAGTGTGTGACTCTTTTTTTTTGTATTTTTTGATTTCGTCCGTCTTTTGAATGCCCCACGGCCACTATATTTACAAATACATCGTCTCGGTCTCCCGAACTCATCTGGCGCACATACATAACCCGCCGTGGTCCGGTCTACCAAACGCTCGCGAACATTGCGCCGTCTTACATTCATAAGATTGATGCTGTAGCAAAAAATGTCACTCTATCGGTGCGCATGCAGTACCGTAACCAACCCGCGCAAATGGTGGGGGTAATGATTTTTTCCAGACTGCGCTCGCTCCAAGAAAGGTGGTAATACAGCAAAGAGAAGAGTCATGGTATTATAGCGATACATGGTGGAGAGTGTGGAGAGGGGCGTTTAGAAGGGGATCGAGCCAGCAGACATGGCGGCGCCCTGTTGTTCTTGCTGCTCCATGACAGCCTCGTCGGCAGCTTCTATCGCGACGGCCAGGCCGAGCTTGGCGGCGTTCTGCATTGTGTTAGCATTGCTCATTGGTTTTTTCAGTTTTCAAATTTTGCGATGACGTACCGCCTTGTGGTCGATCTCGCCTGAGAAGGTTACGCGAATTGGTGGCGCAATCATCTTCTCGAGCAGACACGCGACCTTGCCCTGGTTGTCGATTTGTGCCCTGAATGATGACTGGCGGAAGTCGTACTTGGCGCCGATTGTGACATTGCCCTCCTTCTGGGGGCCGGCCATGGGGCCTCCAGGACCGATACCAGCGAATGCCAAGTTGCAGTTGATGCCCGTCTCGACCTTGTCTGTGAGCTTGCGCCAGTATGAAGCCTCGATCACGCCGCGGTCGGGGATAATCTGACCGCAGGCCATCCAGTCTTCGGCCCTGTAGCGCGCAGCGTACGAAACGTTTAGCTCGGGTGGGTATGCCATGGCGGGGCGTGTCCAGAAAGCGTCAATGCCGAGTGAGAGCTTTGATGTGACCGACTGGAGGTAGCTCGCCATGAGCATACCAGTAACGCCGCCGTCGAGTATGGAGGGGTTGACGGCCTTGAGAGAGGCGGAAAAGTCTGTGCCTGTGTAGTCGTTCTCAAGTGAAACCATGTTGCCTTGCGAAGTAAGCTGGACGGCGGCCTTGGAGACGAATGCTGACGTCCAGCGCCAGTTGAAGCGGCCCGAGAAGGCGAGCTCATTGTCAATGTTTCCTTGCATGAACACCTAGAAGAGGTCAGCGGGGTGGAAAGACGATACAGGAGCAGAATGACGCACTCTTGGCGATCCGTAGAGGACCATGTATGAGTATGGGGGCATGACCTGCGAGCCCATTGACAGCGAGTGTGCAACCTGGAAGAGCGGGGCGGCGCTGAAGGCCTTTGTGAGCTCGGCGCGCAGGCCTGAGAAGCTCGAGTTGTTCAGAAAGACATCGCGCTGGACCTCTCGGGCAATGTTCTCGACGGTGCCGGGGTTGTTGAGGCCCAATGCGTCTCTCCGGTCCTTGAAGGCATCGTATACGTTGAGGAACTGTGCAAAGGGCCCAGTGTTGGCTGCGCGAGGCCGTGAGAGGATGTCAGCGACAGCCTGTTCCTGCGCCGGGTTGATTTGCAGCGGGGTAGCCATGGCAAAGTGTGCGGGGACGTCCGACTAGAAGCTCCCTGTGGGTGGACGAGGACGGGCACGGGGTGGAGGAGGGTGCGGTGATGCGTCGCGGTCGCTGGGCAGTGATGATATCGAACATTTTCTCAAGTTACTGGATGACATAATAGGCGCTAGCCCACGCGGCGTCCCGATTCCGTTATCTTCGCAGGGCACATCAACACCATGACGGCAGCCGGCATTTGCTCATCAGGCCCTTCGACTACCAAACCTTCGAGCCATTGCCTGGGTCGTTTCAGACCGTCGTGCGACGTGGCCCTAGTAAAGCCGCTGCAATTGACTGTCGCGCGTTGCCGCACCTTGCCCGCTGACGTCTCTCGGCAAACCGGTGGGCGTACCGGATCCGTGACCCTTTGAACCACCAAAACCGCATCCTCGTTTTGTTGAACAGACAGTCCTTTCTCTTCTGTCGCCAGTCCGCATCTCCTTCTTTCCATTCTTCTTGAGTCTATTCTTTCACCTGCAGACTTGCTGCATTTGCAACCATGGACACCCTACTGTGAGTGCCATGACCCCACTTCCCGCAGCCATGTGAAGCAGCAGCGCTGCACATGCCCTGAGCAGAGCAATTCACTCACTATGGACAGCACCGCTGACATATACGCAAACTCGCCCCGCTTCCGGCGGCGGTCGAGCACATTTGTCGACGCAATCCACGACCTGCCTGCCAGGGAAGAAATGGCGCCTGCCCAACTCTATAGTACAGAGTCCGGCCGCCTCTTCCATTCAGGTCGAATAGTCATCGCCACCTGTGGACTTCCAGCGCGAGGAAAGACGCACACCTCCGTTGCCCTGGCCCGTTACCTGCGCTGGCTTGGTGTCAAGACTCACGTGTTTCACCTTGGCGACTACCGCCGCGCTACGCTAGGCCCTGGTATGGATGTTCCCGAGGACTACTTCTTTCTCAACGCAACACCTCAGTCTGTCTTGCTCCGAAACAAGATCTTGAAGAAATGCCGCGAAGACATTTACCACTTTCTCGAGAACGACAAGGGTCAGGTGGCCATTTACGACGCCGTCAACGCGATGAGTCAGGGCCGTCGGTCGCTGGCCAAGGAGTTTGCGAAGAACGGTATCCAGACAGTCTTTATCGAATCACATTGCACTGACGAGCGCATCATCCAGGAAAACGTCCGTCGTGTCAAGATTTCGTCTCCAGACTACAAGGGCTGGAAGGACGAGGACGCTGTTCAAGACTACCTAGCACGTATCAATGCACGGATACCGCATTTCGAAACTATGGAGGAGACTGACCTGCACTGGATCAAGATGATCAACGCCGGCGAGCGAGTTGTCGTCAATAACTGCGCGTTTGGATACCTCTCGCAACGAATTGTCTTCTATCTGCTCAACCTACACATCAAGTCGCGGCAGACGTACTTTGCTCGTGCAGGAACGACGAGAGAGGAAGATTCATACAAGGCTGATGCAAGCCTCTCGCCAGAAGGCCACGACTACGCCAGGAAGATGAGCGAGGCGTTGCTCAAGTACCGTGAGGAAGAGAAGCAGAAGCTAATCGAGTCGGGCGCGACAGATGCGTCTCTGAAACCATTGACCATTTGGACTTCGACTCGTCGAAGGACGGTTCAGACATCAGAAGTTCTAGCTTCTATGGGCTACCGTGTAAGGCAACGCTCGCAGATGAGTCAGATGAACCCCGGTGTTTGTGAGAAGATGTCCGAGGCCAAGATTCGCGAAGAGTTCCCAGAAGAAGTCAAAAAGCACGAGGCAGACCCATACCACCATCGCTACCCCCGTGCAGAGTCCTACCACGACCTCGCTGTGCGCATGGAGCCCATCATTCTCGAGCTTGAGCGCGAGGAGAACGATCTCCTCATCATCGCCCACGAATCGGTGCTTCGTGTGCTTTACGGATACCTCATGGCTTGTAATGCGGCCGATATTCCCAAGCTTCAATTCCCCCGCGATGAAATCATCGAGGTAAGTTTGTTATATCCCTACTTTCATTTTGTCAGTGCTAACACTCTCCTTTTCAGATCATACCCTCATCCTATAATAATGTGGCCAAGCGCATCAAGATCCCTAACCTCCCTGAGTCAATGGTCCCCGGTAGTCCCGAAGATATTAAAATCCCTGTCCCACCCAGTGGTACTGTAAGTCCACTGTCGGGACTAGGAACCCCTCAGACGAGCGGCTCCGGCACCGCCACACCCACGCAGTCGCAGCAGCAGCAGACGGGCCTCCAGCCTCTGAATCTCAAGTCTCATGTTAATCCGTCTTCGTGATTCTAGGTCCGGTACCAGTATCGCTATGGAGCGACGTTTGACAATGAAAGGGCAAGCCAGGAAACCGACTTTGACCCTATTTGACTAGGTCAGGGGTGTGAGCAGTCAAGACAGGTCTTGGTTTGTGGAAACGAGTTTACTTTTTTGTCATAAAGGGGTTGAGTTGGGACTGCTTGGTTGGGATGGCGTTGGGAAAAGGGGGACAAACAGTGTATTAATGTGGTAGACCTCATTAGACCTACACATCTTTTCGGCTTTGATATTGCAGCACTTTTGCCTTCGTGGATATTCATTCCTATAATGAGTCGTGTATCGCTTGCAGTAGAATCCGTCTTGGACGCCATGGTGGGTTTTCCTGATTTCCCGTCTACCAAGTTTGATGAAGCCATACTGCATAATGCTTCAATGGTCCTTGCGCCAGCAAAGCAAAATGGGCCTAGAGTCAAGCAAGCAGACAAGCGCTGTAGTGACATCAAATGGCCCTCAGACCCAAGCCCAAAATTTCCCATACTCAACGAATGTTAATGCTGAGCTACCACCGAGCCTTGAATGCATCCTCCCTGTCCACATCCGGTCCCTTCCAACTATCTCCAAGTCCAATTCCGTAAAGCCATTTGCCATACCTCGTTCCATCAACGTGATTCTGTGTTAACGGACGCTCGTCAGACAGCGCACCGTGGAGCTCAAGCTGAAAGAGATCCGGGAGAACCGATATCAAGGTCTCGACGTCAGCATCGGCATCGTCAATGTCAGCCTTGGTAGGGGGGCGGTGGTCGGCAAAGAGGTCGAAGTGCGAATCAGGAGTAGTGGTAGTCTGAGCGAAAGCGCTGGGCTGAGAGGAGGGTGTTTGCTTGGTATTCTGTGCGGCGTATACCTCTGCAGGTGTGGGCCAAGATGTCGTGTCTCGTGCTATGTTGAACGCTTGGGGGCGCGCGGGGTTAGGCATGTACGAGGAGAAGGTGCTTATGGGCTCTGGTGTGTAAGGATCACGGCGAGGAGACATCCAGATTGCGTCATCGGGGTAGATGTCTGCAGCTGAGGGCTCAGGACCTTGGTCGGTACGTCTGGTACGTGTGGGTGCTCGTGGGCGGGTGGGCCTCATGACAGACGAGCGACGTGTGCGGTCATATTGTGGTTGCTGTTGTGCGTTGACAGACTGGAGATCGCTGAATCGTCGGGGACGTCCATGTGCCGCGGGACCGGTAGGCACAAAAGGCGACTCCAAGACATTGAAGGAGGGAGCGCCACGCTCTTCTGCGAGGATTTCACGGGGACGCTCTCCACCAAATCCCGGAGGCGGCTGCACAATTCTTTTAGGGGGGTCTTCTCCACCCTTCTTCTCCTGAGGCGTAGTCAAGCCGTGACCATGGAGATTTCGAAGTGCCGAGGCTGGGTAGTCCAAATCGGTCTGGCCAGAGAGATATTGGGCTAGCGAGTTAGCAGTCAACGGTTTATCGAGTGCTCTCCCTATGAGCTTACCATGGAGGCTATCTTTAGCATGGGGGTTGAAATTACGGAGACTTTGACCATATAGTAGCGACTCGTCTTCATCAGTCCTGTTCTTCTTCACCATACCCGGCAGTCCCAGGTTCTTGCTGAGTTCTTCGACCTCCGGGATACTGATGCTCGGCTCAAGGCGCTGAGTGCTGAAGACGCTTGGTGGGTTATAAGGCATCGCTTTGTTGATGGAATCCATGGAGGTGGCTACATTGCGTGCTGGTTCTGGTCGGTCTTGGGTCAAGGCTATGAATGGCTTTGTTAGGTTTGTATTCAATGAGCAAACTGCACTGCGCTTAGTCTTACCTCGCAGGAGATCTTGTAGGTCATCCAATGCCATATACACCGGATCTGGCGGGGCACTCGGGAGCTGAGAGACACTTGGTCCGTCGTACGCCTGATAGATAGGACGCATCTCTCTAGCAGGTCGAAAGGGAGATTCTGGTGCATACAAGTAAGTTTATGGCACCACGGCATGGGTACTCACGATACTCACCTTCCACCTCGTCTGGCACGGCTGACCTGTGCTGTGGGCTGGCGGGCGGGGTCGGCTCAGCAGCGCGGACAGGCGCTCCAGCTTTTGCTACAGTCGGGCTAAAGGTGGCTGCTTCGGGGTTGAACGAGGCAGGCCGTCGCGACAACTCGGGACGCCTCTCCATGATTCTGATGTATTTGCTGCAGATTAGTTGTTGCTGCAAGTTAGTTGCCGATCAAGTCAGAGGATCAAGTCACTGTGAGAGGCTGGTGCTCATGTTCATTTTGGTGCAGTGAAAGCAGCGGTCACGTCGGCTGTCCATTTTCCCTTCACTTTCGTTTACCAGGTTGACAGTCCGAGCTTTCAATCTCGACTGTTCGCTGTAAATAGCAATATACAAACAACTCATGTCCTGCACCGAGCGGCTCGAGCATAGCTTTTGTTGACTATTGGAGCGCTCGGAGAGTCGGCGGTCGCAGCGGCGGCTGTCCATGCCGGACCAGTCGAGCGAGATGGACGCAGTTGCACTGTGGTGTCGCAGGCGGGCAGAGGGAACCCCTTTGGTGAAGGTGAGGTTGAGATCGGAGATATTGTAGGACCGATGGGGCTAGCGTGGGCTGCACTAGGGACCTAGTGAAGGGAGCCGCATTGCAGGCTGCAACGCCAAATTCGCGCGGACCCAGACTGCCGCGTGCCTGGCTATGCGCATCCAATTTCCTCAAGGCATCTGCCACGTTCATTTTATTTCATTTCATTTCCTTGCAGGCACCGGCGCTCTGTTCCTGTGGTCGTCCACCCGCTCCCGCTTCCCCCCCACGCAAGCAGTCAGCATGTGGGCATGCATGCAGAGCTAAAGAAGCGCACGGAGGCAAGCGTCGATGGCCGAGTCTCGCGTGTGACTTTTTGTAGTGACAGGCCAATAAGAGAGCAACGCGATGACGCGCTTACGCGCCTCACTGAACAGGGCTGAAGGGCCATCTCACAAGTTTAAAAAGTCACGCACGACGCAACCATTCTGGATCCGCATCGTGTTGTCAAAGTCCTGGTGGTTTTCAGTCTCCCACTGCCCCATTTTCCAAGTTCCCTCGCCTGACTCTGGTCACGCGGACCCAGATCTTGATTCCATCCCACCAGCAATAATAATGCACCTAAGCTCCTTTGCAACCCTCAACCAACAGATTCACCAGCCAGACCTTCACATTCACCATGCCGATGATGCTTGCCCCAGACCTGGAGCCCGACACGCTCGGCAAAAAACTGCCTTTCGCCCACTCCCTTTCTCGTCACCCAATCCGGACAGCTAGCATATGTGGCCATAGCATCCACCCCTCGAGTTCCGAACATGTCCCATGGTGTCCCCAGTGCGTCCTATCTCAGGCCCGAGCAAAGAGCGACGCAGCATTGAAGAAGCTGGCAGCACTAGGAGGCCTGAAACCAGCAAAGCACATGCGCAACCAGCGGTGGAACAGCGCAAGAAAGGGGTTCCTCGCAGCCAAGCAGCACTTTGAGAAAGTCAGGCGGGACGACCAGTTGCGCTGGGAAAAAGAGCGAGAGTGGGACGACGCACACCAGCAGTCAGACTCGCGGCCCACCCAGGCAGCCGCCGTCCTATCCCAGAGTCCCTCGCTGTGCGCAGTCTGTGACTCAATGTCAGCAGCGTACCCCACAAGTGTTCCCGAGGCGCAGGCCGCAACCTACGTGGCTTGGTGGGAGCAGGCAGGCGCCTCACGCCCCCTCGAATCCAGCAGCACGCCACCACGACCATCACGGCGCCCCCGCCCCCGCCATTGCGGGCCTGCAAAACCAGAAGAAGGCAACACAGAGCTGCTCCGCATCGTTAGCCACGTCCGCCAGGAAACAAGAGAGCGGAACGCCATCCGCGAAGCCTGGAACGCCCGCAACAAGACCGAGGCTGCGGTACGCCGCAAGCACGGCCTGGGTCCCGACTTTGAAATCGCAGCTGCTTTTTGGGATTGGCCCATTCCGGGCTTCTTTAGCTGGCGCAACCACCGCAATATCAAGGAGCAGGGTCGCATGGCGGAGCGGCGCGCCCGCGGAAACACGACTAGGCCCCGGCCGCCGCGCAGCTCACTGTCGTACTCGGAGACGCCAGAGCAAGTACAGCTCGAGCCGGATTTTATGGAGACGCTGAAGCAGCGCGAAGAGCGGGAGGAATTGGAGCGCCAGACGAAGAAAGTCGCATGCGAGGTTGGCTATTTGTATTTTGTGGGTGGCGGCATCAATGGCCTGGAATTGTGGCAAGAAGATTTTGAGCGCAGCGATAAAGAATTGGTGGTTAGGATACGAGCGCATCACGCTCCTTCTCTTTCTTCCGATACATGGGCCAGCGAGGATACGACTGGAGATGAAGACGAGGACGACGACGAGCCAGACTGGATGGATATTGACGAGTGAAGAAAGTCTTTGGAAAGACAACTCTGAACCATCCGCCTATATTGCTGGCGCTCTACCAATCCGTCAACGACAACAGGGTAAAAAACAAAACAAAAGACTTACCTTTTCTTGACAGCATGATCAAGAAACTCTGTACAATTAATATTTCGAAAGAACGAAGTGAAATAAAACAAATAAAAAAAGCCAAAATTAGGCTTACTCATTTTAAAATGATGTTGCACGGCCCGTTCCTTTCCCCTTCCCTTCCCTCCCTCCCGTTCTCCACTTTCTCCAGAAAGTAATAGTAGGCAAAAAAAGCTGACATGTCGCGTGCGCTGCATCATCACCATCATCATCCCTGCCTCATCAGCATCCCTATTCCATCTTTTTCCCCAATGTGGCCCAAAAATACATGAAAAACAGTAATACAAAAAATATCAAGAATGAACATCAAAGCCCGTAGAACCACGATATATACCCCCATCACATATGTAGTGGAGAGAGGGCAGGATAAAATCACTGCATTAGCTCCGGGCGACGGGAAGCTGGGTTTGCATGCCCGCGCGCCCCCCCACGGGCGAGCCTAAACTGGTTTCGGTCAACTGACACACGACTTGGACTGGGGGTATCGAAGGGGGGAGATCGTATTCAGGGTACATGGGTGATGGAAGGGAGCGTGGGACAAAAAGATGTGGGTTTATAATAACGCTATTTGCTGACGACTGAGTCATGGACATCAGATGATGATGATGATGATGATGATGATTGTTTGTTTGCTTGTATAAATGTATGAATGTAGTATATAGGGCTGGGATATGTGAGGAGAGAGGAGCATGTGAATGTGTATTTTTAGCTAGTAATGTTTGATAATTTATTTGCGTGGGGGAAACCATGGGTGATAGATGATGTTGGGGCAGTTTTTGAGGCCGTATCAAATCATTGACTACAGAAGAGAAGCACAAAACAAAAGACTCATCAACACTATCATGACTGTCATACAAGGGTATCCGTTACTGCAATTACCCATACTCACAACTCTTTTCTCTTACTCGCCTCATCCTCCCACTCCACTGCCTCCACACCCTTCTTCAAATCCACAAACTCGCCTTCCTCCTCCAGAGCATCCACATCTCCATTCCGCTTCGCCTCCTCTAGCTGCTCCTGCTCTCTCCTGTTGGCCTCTTTCTGCATCTGCTCGTCTATTTCTTGGCGCTCTACAATCTCCGCTTCCTCGCCAACATCTCCAATCAATGGACCATCGCTCTCTTCGTACCACTCCGTGGACTCGGTCCACTCTATGATCTTTTCTTTTGCCGTCTCGCTGAGAGTGTAGTAGCCCGGGTTGTTACGAGGCTCGAACATGGACGTGTGAGCCCATGTCTCTGCTGTAGCCTTGTCATTAACGGCCGGCATGAAGAAATTCTTCAGCTGTCCTTTGGGCAGGTTGCAGAAGGTGCGGTCTTTGCCAGCCACCTTGCCAGTCCAGCCATGTTCCTTGTTTTCGCTGTTTATGGCGTGACCTAGGGTGGTGTACATGTTGCAGAAGCCAACTTCATGTGTTGTAGTAATCTTTGCAATCTTCTCTAGTCGTTTACGCAGTTCCTCTGGACGGGCTAGGACACCGACAAACTCTAGGTGCGATGTCGCCCACGATACACCCTGGCTGATCTGGTCTTTCTTCATATATGCTGCAGCTCCACCAGCTGCAATGGCTCCCGCAGCTCCTGCAAACATGGCCATTTTTCCGTAGCGCTGCCACAGAGGCGCCGATGCCGCATCCCCGGTCGCAGACGTCACAGGCGCAGGTAGCATTTTACTTGTATCCACCGCAGTAGATGCAGTCTCTTTACTGCCCCATCCAAAGGCTCCAGCCAGGTTGGTGTATGCAGAGTATGCAGAACTCGCCGTATTCCAATGCTTTTCGGCGCCATGGGCCACTACACCGGGAGCAATGCCCAGGTATGGTGTGTCAAAGGCAAGAATACCCTGTATGTACGGAAACATGAGGGTCGAGTACTCGGTCAATGACTCAGAGCCCGTTTGCGAGTTCGACTGTGAGTGTATCGGCTGCTCGGATAGAATTGAGAGCAGTGTTTCCGCGGCAACAATGCCGCCCATGGAATGGCCCACGAGGATGGTCCGGACCGAGGGATCGACGGTAGGCGAGGGCGTCGAATTGGCGACCTCGAGATCAATGACCTTGTTCTGAAGCCATTCCTTGAACCTGCCCACACACTCGTGCAGGTCGCCTCTAGTCTCAAACTGCGGATACGTAATGGCCAGCACCGTGACTTTGGGCAGCGCGTGCTGGAGCAGCGCCTTCACGTGGCTCGGAAAATTCCTGAAGGTTTCATCGCCGCCCTATCCGGTACATCAGTATTCATTCAATGGCCCATCTGAGTACTCCAGAGGGCCCCATGCTGCCGTATTACTGCCCGGTGCTCTAGCTGAGACATTGTGGGCAGACGGGCGGCCATGACGTATGCACTCTGCTCTACCCCGCTCTCAACGCGCGAACCAGACGTACCTTGAAGCCGTGGATAAAGCACAGCAGTAAAGTCTTCCTCATCTTCCGTAACTGTGCTCCTCTCCTGCATGGTGGGGCCAGAGTTAGCGGAAGGACGGGCGGCGACGAGCGTGTGCAGCGAGCGGCGGAAAAAGGGCGATTACGTCTGGGGTGCATCTCCCGCCAGCCCCACCTTCGCTTAGTGGGCAGGGGCCGCGCGTGTGGTTGGTGGCCGGAATGCCTGGTGGCCGCCAGTAGGACCGCCACGCATAAGCCAAGACGTGACAGGTAGACATGTTGATATATGTGAAGGATGCTAAGTTAGGCGTACAAAAGCGTCGGCGTGACACTTGACAAGTCATGAGCTGATGGGTTGTTTCATTCATCATATTGTTCAAATCCACTACTGCAGGCCGACCCTGCTCCCGCCATGGTATCTACAGCTCTGGATATCATTGCACACGCGTCCCTCCAGTCCAATCTACAGATGGATTAAGCCGACTGTGTCCTCCTCTTCCTCGTCCATCTAGTCCGCCAATTTGGGTATATAGTACAAATCAAACATCTCAATGTTCCCAACGCCTGGTCATGAGCCATATATGCATTCCTACAAGACAAAAGAAAGAAACTATCATGCGACTATGCACATACGACGAAGAGCAATGTGACTGCAAGAAGAGCCACAGCTGTACTGTCAAACATGTCTTGGTGACTTGATGAGCCAGTGGCGACAATGTCAAATGGTGATCCGCCACCCGAGAATGCGTTGGACAGTTGAGCACCCGGTGCTACCGTCTCTTCTGGTCGTGCCGTTTCTCTTGGTGGCGCTGGGTCTTGGGGCGCTGCCGTGTCTGCTGGAGGTGCTGTCTCTTGCGGTGGTGAAGTGTTGTTTGGTGGAATGACCACTGTCATGGTCGCTTTCGTCGCAGTGGCATTCGGGTCCATGACCAAGTCTGTCGATGGGCTCGAGCTTGTTGACTTTGCTTCGCCTGAGCTCGATGCAGAAGCTGATGGCGTCGATGTCGTTCTAGCTACCGAACTGGTGGAGCTTGTAGTGGCCACAGTCGATGTGCTTCTAGCCACAGTCGACATTGTCGTGCTCACCATTACACTCCCGGAGCTGATGGTTGTTACCACCACGCCTGGGCACAAACTCGGAATGCCCAGGTCATTCTGGAACACTCCGATGATGCTCAGCTCGCCTACGTCAACGTTTGCGCAACTCTGCTTCACATTGTCGCCGAGTGCGGCAAGCCCCCGCACACAGGCTGTTGAGCACGTTGCGCCTTGCTTGAAATCGTCCGGCGTACACCCGGTGATGGCTGTAGTGTAGACATCGCTGCAGGGTTTGGGAAGGTTGTGGAGGCGTGGGACGAAGGATGCTAGGGAGACTGAGAGGGCGGTTGTCGTGGATGCCGAGAGGAGCACCAGTACGGTAGCGCGCAATGACGCAGGCAGCATTGTGAGGTTTTTTCTAAGGGTTCTAAGGGTAGAGCTGAGAGACCCGTACGGCAGATGTGAGGAAGAGAACGTATGCCGGCGATGGTGTTCGGATGCCCACGTTCAAGCGTGGTTTGCCAAGCGTGACTGTCCCGGCGGAAGACAGGCTTCCGTGAGATTTGTGAGACGACTGCTGTTTTGGTGCGTGATATGACGTTTTCGAGACGGTGGGCCTTCTCCTGGACGGCAAAGTTTCGAAATGTGCTACGAACCAAGTGCGCGGAGAAGTTTTGCTTAAATGTCGCTCCACGTTGCTATAAAGAACCGCTGTTCGATATTGATGTCGTGAAACTTGTCAAGAAGATGTCGATGCCTCAGAAACTCAATTTCGAAGAGAATTCCAAACAAACAGAATGTTCAGTGTCAAACTGTCAATGGTGCCTCCTTGTGCTGGAAATGATGGCGGCGAGGAATGGGAGAAAGGGAGCATGCAAGATGCATAAAAGAATGAACGACTTTGATTCTCTGGCCCCGGGCCTAAAAGGAGTAACTGATTTTTCTTTTCTTTTCAATGAACAGATAGAGAGCGACGCGCAGCGTTCGGCAAGAGGGGGAAAGGGAGGCGAGGGGAAAAAAGCGAAGAGACGCCGCGGCTCAAAGAAGGAGAGAGAGAAAGAGGGAAAAAGAAAGGAAAAGAAGAGCGAAAAGACCGAGAAGAGCCGTCGTCTTTGGGGTTGTTCAGTCGCTCCGCAACTCTACTACTCAGGTTGCAACTGGGACCTGCAGCGGGACCGCCAACATCTTAAGGCCGATCTGCAAGGGTCCCCAACGGTGGGCCAGCCTTATCTAGGCGTCGTGCATAGCAATTGGTGCATCACCCCCGGAGAGCAGCAGTCCCTGTAAGCTGAATGAGTGTCGCAAGTCACCAAAACCCAGTCTTCTGAAACGACGGGGCTTGGCTGGGGTTGGCGCTCCTCGTTTGGGGGAGCGTGAGCTGGCTGCTCATTGGCTGCGAGAGGCACCATGGGCGTTACAAAGTTGCGAGCGCGCTTCAGGTGCAGGTACCCGGCCACACCACGGAAGCTGTTGGCGGGAAGCTTGTGTCGAGCTTATACGCTGCCCGGTAGTTATGGAGCTCGGCGGTTGCTGAAGTGGCCAGCGGCGTGTACACTTCAGTCAGGCCCGGTGGGTCGCCACGGGTGTGGCGGCTGCGAAGCTCGAGGAAGGCCTGGCGAGAGGCCAGCTAGTAGTAGTGGTAGTAGTAGTTTGTGCACGTCTATGTACACCAGATGCACCCGTGGCTGACAGCGCGACCGCATAGCTGGCCAAGTGCACGTGTGTCTTGTCCATGTGTATGTGGCCAAAATAGCGTCCGGACTGCGTTTACCTTGATGGCCGCTAACCCACACCTCATACCTGCTACGAGCCACCAACCTCGATCATCCCAGAACACCACCTTCCACGCACACGGTGAGAAACCCTCAAAGACCTATCGCAATACGACTAGACGTTTCAATGTTTCTTTAACGCTTTAATTATAGTTCTCGACCGTTGGGTCGCGCCCGCTTCTCACGAGGCCCTTTATCCTGGCTGCCGCTTACTCCATGACGATAACACTCCTGAATCGCACCTTGCCACTTTCCATGTGCTTGACCGCATCCTCTACCTTATCAAACGGAAATTTCTCAATCATGCACTTGACGCCCTGCTTCTCGGCAAAATCAATCGCCTCCTCGCTGTCCAACGCATGTCCAGATGGCCATCCGTGGATGGACTGTCCTCTGTGAATCAGACTCCCCGTGTTGATCGGCACGTCTCCCACAGGTGCAAGAACAAGCAACTTACCCAACGGCCCGAGTCCGTTGACCAAGGGTCCCATGATCTGAGGATTCGGCGCCGTGACAACAATAAGCGATGCGCCGCCCATCTTCTGCAGTCCATCTGCTGCCGACTCTTTCGAGGTATCGATGTAGTCTGTCGCTCCCAGTTCAAAGGCAAAATCCTTCTTGTCGGCCGACGACGATAGAGCCACAGTGCGGTATCCCATCTTACGGGCATACTGCACAGCAAGGTGACCCAGACCTCCCAGACCCTGGACGGCCACTGTATCGCCCTGCTGGATGCCCATCTTACGCATGCTATTGAATACAGTCACACCGGCGCATAAAAGGGGAGCGTACTCGGCCGGGTTTGCATCGGCAGGGATACGCACAGCGGCCTCGCTGCGAAGAGTACAATATTCCGCATCTGTCCACCTCTCGCGTCAGCTTTCCCTGTCTCACGGGTGTTTTATAGAAAGCAACTTACATCCACCGTCCCTACTCACGCCATTGACTACTGCATTATCGCACATCTGGAACAGCCCCTTATTGCACGCCCTGCAGAGGCCATCGTGACCACCATGCCAGCCTCCACCGACACGGTCACCAACCTTCCACTTCTTCTCACCTTCCCCAACCGCAATTACAGTTCCAATGACCTCATGGCCCGGGATGCGAGGAAACGCTTTGCCAAACTTGCCCTGCTGGAAGAAGCTATCGGAGTGACAAACGCCACAGGCCTGCACCTTGATCAGGACCTCGCCGGTCTTGGGCGCAGAAACAGGGACTTGTTTGATCTCCCACGGCGCGCCGGGTTTCTCGATGACGACCGCGCGGCAAGAGGAAGGAATATCCGAAGATGACATTGTTGCTGATCGTTTCGTTGAAACAAATGAAAGAGTCAGGCAAGAAGATGTGCTGTGCTGTGCTGTGCTATGCAAAACAAGAGTATGCACCCAGAGGACATCAACCAAGTATTTTATATATTCGTACAAAGGATAAGCTTATCTGCCGTCGAGGTATGCATATGATGTCAACAGGCTGACCTAGGTGCGCGTCGCGCATCCGTCACCCTTTACTCATCCACCAACTTATCCTCTCCAGGCAAGCATCAAGGGGCGCTGCTGCTCCTCCTCCTCTTAACCCCGCAGACCCAAAGGATGACGATATCTGCTAAACTCCGATGCAACTATAAGACTGACAAACCACCAATAGACAACGATAATCCCGGGCGTAAAGAAACCCCCCCACACGTTGCTATACTTATTTCCAAGGTCGCAAACATCAGTCCACCCCCGAGAATCATCGGACCCGATTGTTTCCCCCGCCCAATCTAGGACTTTTTTTTCTTAATCATTTTTTATTCCTGCATGCTCACATGCAGCATAAGACTTGCATCGGGGTTTTTTTTTAGACTCTTAACACCGAGCGGCGCTCGCGCGCGCGTGTGCTGCAGAAATCGGGAGGCCCGGTTCATATGCAATCAAGCTGCGACGTTTTGCTGCTGTTCAGCTTGCAAGTATAGCGTCATGACTAGTCAGCGCTGTGCAGCTCGAGTAAAAAAAACCCCCCGCTATGCTATGCATGCATGTACGTATGCATGCATGAATGCATGCGAGCCACAAGTCTACTACAATCTGCAGCCCGCCGTATTCCGTGCTTACGATTGGTTTAGTCTGCGTAGAGGATGATGTGTAACCACGCTTAGCTCTGAACGTAAGCATCTATGTAGGATGATTGGAAGGTGCAGAAGTCAAAGGTGAAGAAGAAAGGGGAGGGGTATCATTTTTGTCTTTCTCTCTTAATTCTAGAACGTGCAAACTGCCAAACGTAAACATTGCAAGTGGAATTTTGGATCTCAAAAGCCCGTTTCTTTTGTGTAGCCATATTTTTTACCAAGCGTCAAAGTTGCCGAACCCACCAGTCTTTGCCTTCTTCTTTACAGGCGCCACGTCCTCCTCTTCATCAACATAGCCCACAATCTCATCTTCGTCTTTACTCGCCATTTCCTGCTTCGCAGCTTGGAGGTACTTGCCCACACCGAGGCCTTCCCCACTGCTACTTTCTACCGTGCCATCCGCGCGTATACGCTTACCGGTCCAAGTCGTTTTGTCGTCGACCGTACCACCCTGCCTCTTAATCTCTTCAGCTTCTAGGTCCTTGTTCTCCTTTTCTTTACGCTCCTTCTGCCACTCTTCAAAAGGATCGACAAAGACAGCTACGTTGAGGATTTCAATGTCGTCGACGGGCTTGTCCTTTTCGCCTACCTCTGCCGTCTCCATAGACCGCAGCGTGGTGTCTAATCCCCCGACTACCCGCGCAAAAATGGTGTGTTTCCGGTCGAGATGCGGGGCCGCGCGGTAGGTAATGAAGAACTGGCTTGTGTTTGTGTTTTTGCCTTTATTCGCCATGCTAAGAATACCTCTTGTACTGTGTCGTTCCGGGCCATCGAATTCGTCTTCAAACGGCTTGCCCCATATGCTTTGGCCGCCTCTGCCTGTGCCGGTGGGATCGCCACCCTGAATCATGAAGCCCTTGATGTTGCGGTGGAAGATGGTGTGGTCGTAGTATCCTTTCTGTGCTAGTTTGACAAAGTTCCAGACGGCGCGCGGAGCGAATTCGGGGAGGAGCTCGATATTGAGGTCGCCGAGGGAGGTGGATATTCTTGCATAACCTTTTTGCTTTACACGCTTGGGCTTGAGCATGTAATCTTCGTCTGAGAGGAGGGCGCGCTCGCCCGATGTGTGTGGTGTGACGCCCGTCGATGTAAAGGATGCTGCGGCTTTTCCAGAAGTATAGACTGCGGCGTTGTAGGCTGGCTTCTTGGGTTCGGTGGTTGCTGCGGCGGCAGAGCCATTCCGAGGGAGGTTCGCAATGGCCTTGGATGTTGTTCCTCCTTGCTCCTTGATCTTCCGGTTTTCGCGCGCCCTCGCGACAGCTTCTTTCGCCTTGAGAATCTTGGCTGCGTTGCCCAGAGCGTCCTTGTTCACGCTGCTCTCGTTCTCTGCCACGACTGTGTCTCCGTCCTTGACATGCTTGTACGAGCTAAAGTCTCTCGACTCGATGCTCTGTGGATCTTGCAAAGTGATGATGTCCTTGCGCGTAAACTCTTCATCGCTGACCAGATCGCGCCAATTCTTCGCTTTGATGTTCAACCTCTCCACCGTATCCCACGCAAACACATTGCCGCTCTTCCTCAGCGCCACAATATGCGTGTTGTCTGTAAAGACTTTATATGTGACTGGATCCACATATTCGCCGTCTTCGTTCTTGGTGAAGTTGAGCGTAATGAGGTCCGCGCGCTTCAACGGGGTGCCATCGACTGGGTTTGTGTCTGGATGCCTCGACAGCCAGGTGAGGATGTGCGTGAGGTCGAATACGGTACCCGAAGGCGTGCACACGGGGTCAGTGAAGGGCTGGAGCGAAACGGCGCAGTAGTTGAACGGCAGGCGCTTGAATGTTGAAGCGAGGCCCGAAGCAGAGGCCCGGCTTGCGTTGTTCGCGCCGCGCGCGGTGCCAAACGAGTCGGCCGACGACCACTCGGAATGGGTAATGTAAAGCTTATCGGTTCCCTTGCCCATCCCGAGATTAATCCACGCGGAGATGCGAAATTCGAGGGTTGTTGAGGAGGCAGGCGCAAAACAGTAGAAACGTCACAAGAGGCGACGCGCCGCTAACTTTTGGCCGCACCCCCAGCATCTTTAGCGCGACTCCACTTCAGCTGCCTCGCTGACTTGTCGCCCTACAATCTCCACTCCTCTTCTAGCCCTCGGCCCTGAATTCGCATCGTCCATACATCTGAGTTCGCCTTGGAAATTGCTTAATGTTGGGCGTGTCGTAGATTTGTTGGGACCATGACGTTCATCTGTGCAGAAGCAAGCACGCAGTAAAGATCATAGCTTGGCTTCTGGCCTGCGCTACAAAGTGGTGAATGCCCTCTGACTCTTAGGTTATTCGATCCCATTGGAACACTAATGACGTAAATGTTCTACACCCCCTTATTTTGTCTGTATGGGGACGTGTAGACGTGATCAACAGGTGGGAGAATACAGCAGACGGCCCTTGAGCGGGCAGTTCTGAATTGATCGGTTGTGCCTTGTTCGAGTACCGTGTGGATGTGTGTGTATTGACTTATTCAAGAGCAACAGGAGGGCTCTTCCTCTCACCTATTCTGCGTCTCAACAATATGGCGCCTGAGACTTTCAAAAAAGGTTGACAAATATTACACATGGCCATGCAAGTTATCAGTATGGTACTTCCCCAGTGCATGACTCCATGGCTAGCCATACACAACCGGCCTCCGAGTCAGGAGAAAAAAAAGTGTTTTTGCTGTTGAGAAACGTCCACGGATGTCGGTGTGACAAAATGTGTGGTATCCTCTGCGGTAACTAAACTTCTAGGCCGAAGTACCTTTACTCCTTTGAGATCTGGAGAAATAAACAAATATCATGCACCACTCTGGCGGTGAAGTACAGCACGAGCGCTCGGAGAATTTAGCACGTCTGAACACAGACACCGGTTCCGCCGAAAAATCACAGAGTGTTTGGAAACACCTGGGATTCAGAATGTGTGTGTGTGTGTGTGTGTGTGTGTGTGTTTGAATAAACAATGCAATATTGTAAGTGTTACTCGACTCTATCCATACACAATATCTCCACCTTCACCACGTCATTTCTGATCCAGTGTGACGCTCGTATCAAGCTCTACATGTCACTTCGGATTCCCCTTTTCGTCTTATGATTCTCTATCAAATCCTCAAAAGCAACTCTGCGGACCTTGCTATGCACTATGAGCTTCTTTACTTTCGAGCTTTGACACAACTGGCCTTGGTTCAATACATCAGGGGTTCTGTAAAACAGCAGCATACCTTGGAAGGTTTTGGTATAGCACCAGTGAAGATGGTGGTCTAGTTGATGATATTAATAGAAGCCGTAGTAGTAGGTAGGAGCCAACTCCTGGGATATATGCTGCCTGGTAGATTGCTGGGTTTCGGTGAAATTGTATAACTCAACCTCCATTCAACCGTGTACACAGCCCCGTCTAGCCTTTCTATCTGCTAAGACATTTATACATGGCTGGATAAAATCGAAGGTGGTTTTGACGATGCATAAGTTGTCGCCAAGATCTTGGTCGCAATAGTCTTTCAGCCTTCCTGTAGAGCAATCTAACATAGTTTCTTGGTATGTGAAGTGGTTGCTTATTGAGAATACCAAGATGGCGCTTACGGTATCGATGTTGGCTATGGTGGAGATTTGGTCGTGGTTTTCTCCTGGCGGAGCGGGATGGGGATGGTGATACTGATAGTACGATGGCTATGACAAGTACGGTATATGTAGTAGAAGACCTGACCAACAGGCTGAGCTCGCTAGTATCCATCGGCGCTATGGCCGCTGCGGCTACGCGGGACGGTATGCTACTACCAGAAAGCCCTGGTGCCGGATGCACTACGTCGGTACCTCTCCCGATGCATTCTTCGCGATTCAGGACTGCCCTGATATTCGGTTGTCTCTCGACGATGCAAATTGCCAGTAAATCAAAAAAGTCAAGGTATAAATCCGTTCGCGTGAAACAAGGCCTGTAGATTTGGAAACGAAGAGATCGTGAGTCTCGGAGGACGCTGGGTTTTCGATGACTACTAAAGTGGTGATGGCCGAGACCATCAGGATCGTGTCTAGTCCCAATAAGTGTGCTACCCTTGGCCCCTTCGTGACACTAAACTCCGGTTCACCGACTGTAAAATTGTCGACTTATGCATGAAAAAGGATTACCACGAGGTATTTTGTATGACGGCCACATGGCAGGTGATCGGCGAAGTTTTCTGTCGTGTCTTGGGCTAACCGGTCAAAACCAAAGTGTTGGATGATGTGTCCCCCTTTCACGGGCTCATTCTTGTGAGCTGAGCGCCGAGCACGAAGGATTTCCTACTTTGGTGATAATAAAATATTAACAACTTTTTAAAAGTACCCGAGCGACACATCCATGTACACCGATGATGAAATCTCGATTCCCCCCATGAATGATCGCCAGTGTAGAGCCCGCTGCGCTGTACAAAGAGGCTCTTAGCACGACCCTATGCATGGCCCATGTTGTGCAACTGCGCGAATTCACTATCCGAAGCCGTAGCACCTGGCCTGGCAGCGAGGGCCATTGTGTGCGTGCGGCGATTACGACATGTTGAAAGATGCGGAAGTCCGGGAAGAGTTTTATTTTTAACACATGGCTCGCGTTCGGACTGTGCTTTGGAATAAATGCCTGATTGATTGCTTTTTCCAGGAACAGAACGAGATATCGCTTACCCTTTGCCGATCTCGAGAACGTCATTGGGTTGTACTTTGAGGCCGCGCACGATGCGAGCCAGGAACTTGATGATAAGCTTTGTGGCCCTCGGCAAGGGTATGATTGCGTGTGCAGAGAGGCTGCCTTAGTGTCTTGCATGCTGCATACATGGTGGGTGGGTGTGGTCACAACGAGAAGAGACCTGCAAAAAGAAACAATGTACAGTCCAAGAAGGTACTAGTTCCGATGAATTGGGTTTAGGTTGTATATTGGGTGGAAAGGGTCTACGGGCCCTCGCAGCCTCTCAGTCCATAAAATCTGCCTGCCCATGATATGGCAAAGTCTACGTTTGCCATGTTCAGTTAGATACGCGTCATGCCCTATTGCATACTCAACAGCGTGTTCAACAACCTGGGCTCGGCTCAGTCATGGCGCCAGTCCCAGTTGCAATCTTATCGCTTTCTTTTTTCCTTAGCTTCATCAATTCTTAACGAAAGACCCGAAAACGTAAACTTGCCACGGGAAAAAAGCTCCTTTCCTCCCTCCTTTACTGACAAAGTGGATCGCGATCGGTTGAAGAAAGTACCACATTGCGATCTGCACAGCTGGGAGCAAGCCACGGCCACCCTTGCTTCTGTCTTCGATCTGCCGGGCTTGGAGGTCCATCAGCTGGCCGTGTGTTGTGAAACGCCCGGTTCTGCTATACCAAGTGAAAATGATGGTGTGGCTGCATGTGATTGCCGTCGCTGACTTGTTTAAAGCTTTCGCAATGCCACTGGGTTTGTATTCCGCAACTTGAGAGAGTTCCTTTCTGTTTCAACATGTTTTCTTCATCAGTCACTCGTTCACTTGCTTTGCTTAGCGTAATTCCAGGCATTCACGCCGCGCCATTCGTTAGCACAACAAAAAGATCGCCATACTACGGCACTACACCAGCCAACCTGAATACGACACATTACCCCGTTGTAAACCATACTGAGCCAGCCTACCCAGTAAAAAACCATACCGAAACCGCTCACCCCGTGAAAAATGTCACCGACAGCTATCCCGTGGCAACGCATGACGGCTACCCCGTGGCAACACAAGACGGATATCCTGTGGCAACGCAAGATGGATATCCCGTGGCAACTCATACCGAGCCAGGCTACCCTGTGGCAAGCCCCACTGAGACAGGATACGAGGCGGATCCTACGCCCACGGACGATGTGCTTCCTCCTAACAACAACACGGACAGGTGGGACAGCCCGGAGTACAGGTGGATCTTCCAATACCCACTGCAGATCCCCCCAGTCAAGGAACCCAAATTGTAAGGTACCCATGAATCTGGAGATAGCCCAATACTAAGGTGATTTAGCACTTACACAAACAATGCCACGGGCGCCAAGATCGATTACTACGAAGTCAACGTCACGTCAGTGAGAAAACAGATCTACCCTGATCGCGCACCTGCCCAGCTTTTTGCGTATGATGGACTCGTGCCTGGACCGACCTTCAAGATGCACAGAGGCCGAGAGGCAGTAGTACGATTTACCAACGTCAGCCCAACAAACTCGTCCGTCCATGTCCACGGCCAGTACAACCGCGCTCCTTTTGACGGTTGGGCAGCCGACTACGCCGTACCTGGCCAGTACAAAGATTACTACTACCCAAATGCACAGAATGCGCGAACTATCTGGTATCATGACCACACTGAACGCGAAACTGGCGAGAATGTGTACATGGGTCTTCACGGCTTCTATCTCCTCTCCGACGACGAAGAGCAAGCGCTTGATTTGCCCGACGGCGAGCAGGATGTTCCACTCGTCATTTCTGCGAAGCGATATGCTGCCAACGGATCTCTTTCATTTGATACCCACCACAACACCGGACTTTGGGGTGATGTAATTGAAGTGTAAGTTGACCTCAACAAATGATCCATCCACAACTGATCGTCCGATAGCAATGGTCAACCCTGGCCGTACTTTCAGGTAGAACCACGCAAGTACCGCTTCCGTGTCCTCGACGGTGCTGTCAGTCGCGGTATGTTTAGTCTTGGTATCCCTTTCATAGCTGATATGCTAATTGATGATAGCATTCAACATCTACTTGAAAGCAGATGGAAGCAATGAACCGATGAACTTCAACATGATTGGTTCCGACAGTGGTATGCATACTGAGTTTTCATTGAGGCTTCGCTAACTTTCTTGCTAGGTCTCTTTCCTCACCCCATCGAAACGAACAACTTTGCTCTCGCTGAGGGCGAACGTTATGAGATTGTTGTTGACTTCACTGACTACAAGGGCAAGAACATCACCATGTTCAACGAGCGGGGAATGGCTGGAACTCTCGACTATGCCGCCACAGACCGCATTATGCGATTTGTCGTCAGTGACACAGAAGAGCCCATTGAGGACGAACCCCTTCCAACCGACCTCCACTACATTCCTCCCCCACCTCAGACCAATGTCACGAAGAACTTTACCTTTTCCCGAATCAACGGCGAGTGGGTCATCAACGGAGTTGGGTGGGCTGACATTGAAAACCGCATCTTGACGCGACCTGTCTTGGGCCAGGACGAGATTTGGGAGTTGAGACACGGAGGTGGTAACGCTTCGCACCCCGTTCACATCCATCTTGTCGACTTCCAGGTTCTCTCACGTACTGGAGGAAGGAACGCAGTCATGCCTTATGAGTCTGCTGGTATGAAGGACGTGGTTTGGGTTGCTCCTGGCGAAGTCGTAAGGGTTGTCGCCAGGTATGCGCCATGGAAGGGAGTCTACATGTTCCACTGCCACAACCTCATCCACGAGGACCACGAGTAAGTTTTGGCCCCTACCCACCCAACCGGTATTCCAAAAACTGACAATTTCAAAGCATGATGGTGGCATTCAATGTGACGCAGCTCGAGAAATGGGGCTACGACAACACCACACTCTTTATCGATCCAATGGAACCCCGGTTCCGTCCAAAGGACATCACTCCCGAAGCTTACACGGAGACTGCTATCTTCGAGAAGCTGGACTGGTTCTACCACACCAACGCGTACAACAGGACCGCTGCTTGAGAAAACAAAAAAAATCACAACAATTGTATATACTTTTGAGCTGCTGTCCAGTTAGACGGTTATAGGGAGCGATGGAGAACGCTCTCATGCGGCCATCCACATCTCAACATGGCTCTGCCTAATACATTTGACTGCAATACTTGTCACATCCATGCTTTTTTCCGTCACATAATTCCAGTTTTCCCCCGTATCATTACCGTACATTACAGTACATTACAGGTTGAGGGTGTTTGCGGCGGTCACTGTCGAGGCATGTCTTGTCAAGGCAATGCGCGCATCAGCTTCTGGTAATGTAACTTTTCTCTTCTTTCCCTTGTTGTATGGCATAGCTATGTTTACTTACAACAAGTACGTTTTTAATCTTGAGGGATTTTTCCATTGCACTGTTCACACTGTTCATCGTTTTCTTCCCCCCTTGTAACACACAACCTGAGTGAGGCAATCCATGTCAAACTGTCATTACCGAATCTCGTGTTTCCTATCTCTCTATCACCACATAGTTCTCTCCCTAACCTGCTTTTTTCTAATCCAAACCTAGATGTACAGCTCTTTGGTGTCATCACTGAAATCTCATATTCCCATTGCAGCAGCAACCGACGGCTAACCTGCCACAATAGATACGGAAATACGGATACGAGCCATGGGCATATGCTCATTTGTATGCGACATTTGCACGGCACAAGGCCCGCAAGTTGTAAACCTTCGTCAAAAAAGCGTTACCGATTAGCCTTTTTGGCCCCATTTGCACACACCCACGACACCCACGACACCCATGAACTTGAGAGCAACAGCCCGAAACAACGCACCTCACATCACGCCATGCAGCCAGCGTGTCTCAGCTCCTCCTGCGCCCTTTCGGAATTTCCGGCTAGGCAAAACGTCGTGAATGAATCAGGCACCCATGAGCCCCATACATGCCAAATTTTTAGTACTATACGATGGCTTTTTAAAGTGGGAAAAAAAGATAAGTAATCACACAGGCCTTATTACGGCGGGCGGCGCACAGAGCTCAAAGAATCCATTTATCTGCGAAGCGGGGAGGCGGGAGACATGACGGTTTAGAAATGAAGAGGACCGCGGGGGCCGGGGTTGCGGGACCGTTACATGGCTCAGGGTCTCTCTTTCTCTCACTCTCCTTTCTCTCTACCCTCTTCCCCGTCTTACTACTACCATCAACCAGGTTTTCTTCTTCGTTTGCTGATAACATGATGGTTATGGTTGCGTGGTGAGGGTTGTTCCCAGCTCGTCTCATCCTCGTCATCTTCCATGTACTTCTGTCCATGCACCTGCACTTTCTGGGACATTCCCAGACAGTGGTTGGAAGATTGCCCGCGAGTCATGCCAATCTAGGATTACCTGTTTGGGGGGGGGGGGAACCGGCACCATGTACGAGGATTTGCCTGTTCGCATTGATGATGATGTGTGGTGGGGACCAGGGTCGAGAGGAGAGCAAGAAAAAAATCCCCGAGAGTTTAACGTCTGTTGGGGCTCGGGGATGTGCGGATGGGACGAGGGCTGTTGTAGAGACAGCCATGGACCCAGCTAGCGCAGACTGCATTGCCGATTTTTGGGGCCCCCGCCCAGCACCCGAGATGAGGAAAACAAGGTGTAGAAAGTAAAGAGGAGGACAAGAAAAAAGGGTACACGGTAGTTGGGAAGATCCTGTCAGACGCTCGTGTAGAAGACCACGCTCGTCTTCTTCCCCTTGTCGTGCACAGGGTACCCTTCACGGTGTAACCCGTTAGGCCATTTAGTGTCACTCCTCTCTCATCACTGACTTCTTGGCACGTGTATCGAACAAGCTTCTCTCTCTCGCATTGCGATATGGCACAGCTGGACGAGGTTGAGACACGCGCGTGAAACACTCCATAGACAAGACAAGAGAAATTCAGGTCTCACGAGCCGGGCGCCAAGCCGGATAACGCCACTGCGAAGCCGCATGCGCTGCCTCCATCGGATCAATCCAGCTGTCAGAAGAAAAAGAGACAGACATGCGGCACCGAAAAGCGGGGAGGGGGGGTGAGTTACTGCGGGCCTAATGTCATGTATGTGTTATCGATGCACACGACGGCACCAACGGCAAAAGCCAGTTTACTAGTATGTAGCGTAGCAAAGCATCTTTTTGCTTAC
Source organism: Exserohilum rostratum (assembly GCA_026367775.1). NCBI lineage: Eukaryota > Fungi > Ascomycota > Dothideomycetes > Pleosporales > Pleosporaceae > Exserohilum > Exserohilum rostratum. The sequence goes on from CP111157.1 coordinate 397,490, forward strand.
CCTAGCCGTTGGCTCCCAACCCCCGGAACAGCCCCGAAACCCCAATTCTTGCATGACAAGCACTCTGTCTCCTCTCTTTGCTTCCCCTCACCCGACAGCCATAGCGCCCGCTAGACCCACGCACAAAGCGCACCAAAAAACGATAATAGTATGTAACCATTATCTAAAGCCCGCTTTTTTTTCCTAGCATGCACAGTCTTCCGTCTTTGGCCAAGCGTGTGCAGCGCACACCAAGTGGGTACACGCTGTCTCTCTTTTCTATCCAAAACCACGTGATTATTCTTTAGTATAGTTTAGTAGCGTTACTACTAGGTATGCTGTCTGTCCTGTCTTGTCCTGTGTTACCCCACTCCGATAGTCCACCCGATAATACTCCACACCAGCCCCGACGAAAGCGTGCGAGAGAAAAAAAGAGTCAGGCCCACCGAAACAACCAAGCCCACTCTTTTAGCCCATAATTAACTTCAACCACCCCCGTTGTTATCACACGAGTTGCGATCGCGATCGCACGAAAATGAGTACCTAGTAAAAAAAAGGTGGACTGACATGTGCCGCCGTTACATGTGCGCTTGTGCTTGCTTGTCTCTTGCACTGGCTTCGCGTGGGTAATTTCGGGCACTCAATTCTCTTTCGCCGATGTGGCTCGGTCGCTCCGATGGTCTGCCTCATTGTGCAGCCCGTAAGTAAGCGGTAGGGCTACTAGGAGAAAACAAGTACGCCCTTGAGCAAGTGGTGGCCTCATCTCGGGCCGACTGCCTTAATGATTCGTGAAAATGCGACGCGGTGTTCTTCGCCGACTTGAATGCGTCGAATAGAGCGGTCATGCTTGAGGGTGCTGATGATCGACATCGATTTTGATAATATCAGTGTCGTTATTGCTGTTGCTATCGCTGTCGTTGTTATCGCATGGCGCTCTATGACAGCATCGCATGCAGGTAGTGCTTGATGCAGAGATCGACCCGTCGAGGCCAGTGCCCGACCGGCCTGTCGTCATGACAGGGATGTGCGTCAGAGAGGCGGCAGGGTTGCTGTTGTACGGGTAGTCTGACGGGAGCATTCGCATTTTGCAGTCTAGCACAAGGGCGAAAAGGTAGGATCTTGGATCTTGATTAACGTGGTATCATAAACATTTCTTCGTTGTCATCTAAGAGAATCTACCATCTACAGCGACTAGCGCTCTTCTTCTAGTTCCTCTTGTAGTAAAAGACCAATTATGTATCATCCGTGCGCCAGTACACCAGTGCTATGCCGTATAAACAAATTAAAATGTTGGAAAGAAGATGTCCAAACTACTCCTCCAATACGTTGGTCGCAATCATGCTCTCCTTGAGAGCCTTCTTGTACTCGCGCTCCATGCCATGCTTGACTGCGTCAAGGACAGTGTTCACAGTGGCCTTGGGCTCGAAGCGAGGCTTTGTGCCGTCCTGGAAGACGCCAGTCTTGACCAGGATCGAGTACCAGTTCGCATCAGGGTTTTGTTCATTGTATTCGTTGGTACCTCGGATATCCGATTCAGGAGTGTCTCCTACAAAGTAAACCGTTGAGGGGGGCGAGTCAATACCGTGCGTGTCTTTGCGCCATTCCTGGAGTAGGCGAGTGGCGAACTGGAAGGTACCAATCTGGGGCTTGCCAAACGCAGTCGTCTCAAGGGTACGACCAGTCACAGCCTTGAACATAGCTTCTAGGGAAACACGGAGAGCACCCATGCCAATGCGAGTGAGGTCATGCGAAGCGCTCCAGACCACGTCGTTGTGTGAGAAGAAGACTGGTGGGCCTTCGTCGTAGTTCTCGGACCTAGTGCCAAGGCGGCCGTTCTTGGACATGAGAAGGTCCAGAATGATCTGCTGATCCGAAGCCCAATCGCGCGAATCGGCGAAAACGAAAATGGCCTCAATCTCGACCTCAGCAAAGTTTCGCGTGCGCGAGTTTCTGTATTCTTCCTCTGTGAGCTTCCTGAATGGTGTGGTATCTTGGTTGTCCTTGATGATATCACCAGGGGTTACTCTGAGCTTAGCGTTAGAACGAGTCGTACCGTCGCAACAATGTTCCAGACTTACACGTCCTTGAATCCATAACCCTCAGCAACAATGCGGCACTTCTCGCCCTCACCACCAACGACCAGTACAGTACCGTACTTTTCGGCCATCTCCCGCATTGGGGTGTGTCCGCAAATGAACTGGCCAGGCGAGACCTCAATCTCCAGTTGCTTACTGAGTTGTATGCAACGCTCGGCTTCGGTCTTGCCGCCTCCATTGGTAACGAAGATGTATGGAACTTTGATGCCGTATTCGTTCTCACCATTGAGCATCTTCATGGCTTCAATGGCCTCCGGGATTGGCCGTCCACCACGAATGAGGACACCGTCAATATCTACACAAGGTTAGGAATGTTCCTCGGGGCTCACACGGGAGTCTGGTTAAACACACCAAAAGCAAATGCATATTTATCGGTGACGGACGTCTCAGGCGGAGTCAGGTCTGGGGATCCAGGTGCGATGGCATCGAGGTGGCGTCTAGCATTCTCGAAACCAGTGGCAATCTCCGTCTGCTGCTTGGATGGTGCCATCAAGTGTTGTGGGGGAACGACGACAGTTGGTCCCATCTGAATGTTCTCGCGGGTGGCTTCTGTTGACGAGAGGCGACGCACGAAGCGGCTTCCCGCAGAGGGAACTACAAGCGAAGGGGCTGACATGGTGTGCGATGGTGTTGGGAAGATATGATCCAAACACAAGTGTTTATTGAAAAGGTTCTCCTGTTTCAGGTGGAGAAGCTTGTGGACTTCTGAGTTTGACGGGCGGACAGTTGAGGATTTTTGGTAGCCTTTATAGTTTGCGAGCCCGAGAGAAAGGTCGATTCTCCAGAAAACCCCTCAAACAAGCGGAGAGAACAGTGGGTATGTGGGTATGTGGGTATGTGGAGGTGGGTTATGTTGACAGATGGTTGGTTTGCGCAAAGATACCGAGAGCTTTATACCGATGACCATCCATACGTCCGCACTGGATCCCTGACATTGATGAAGTGGTGGTCTGCAACACTAGTGCCACAGTACTCTGCACACCTACGTCGATTGACCGGACCCTGAGCATAGTCGCTAACAACTTAGGACTGTATTGACATGTATTGCGTACATTGATGGCGTCACCTGGGTCGAACCAAGCGCAAGGGACACTTCACCAAGTTGATTTCGATAGCGGTAAAGCGTCTTAGGCGTATGCTTCCGACACGTGGTGGGAGATTGTGGCACATTTCTCGATGCCCATTCGATGAGCATGCCGGATGGTGTTGCAATAATAGTGGGTATACGGCCGAAATTCAGCGGCCGTCTGCATCCCTGGCAGCCCTCGGTCAAGGCCGTTTCAAGCGCACATGTGGTAAACGGCCGCGGTTGATGCTGTAGCTGTGGAACAATGTTGCAGAATTTTGAGGTTCTTCGGCGCTATGATGTCACGGGTGATTAGCCTGCATATGGCTACGCCGCCAGAGAGTATCCATCCTCACCGGCAGGGCTTGCCCGCGAATGAAGATTCGCCAGAATTTCAGGGACTCAGGGCAGCCGCTGCAAACGACAACCGGCTGTCAATTTTAACACGAGTACATGTCAGCCGCCCCTTGCCTCCAACGAGAACAAGTCGGCCTCCGTTCTCGCCAAGCGACGGGGGCTAGTTGAGGCAACTTGAGGCTCAAAGTAGGCTATCTCGGCAGACATGCCAATGCTTGAGCCGCCTCCTTAGCGTTTGAAGGGTACAACAGGTCGCATCGACTGGCTGTTGCGAAATTCGCGGCATGCGACCGCGCGCGCGGGGCGCGTTGTTCGGTGCAGCAGCGACTGTTTGAGACGCCCTCCAGATGACTTTTTACGCCATGCGACTATCTCTTTCCCAAGTAAAAATGCGTGCATATCTACACAGCTTCAGCTTACAAGTAGTGGGTCGTTGGTAGAAGAAGTACCCACAGCTAAGGCGCCAGCATGTGACACTTGACGTAACTGTACATGGGCATACACGGCGCCCGGTGCTTCTGCAGTGTGTGTTGCGGTCCTACGTAGTACACCTACGTATGCGACCCATGAGGAAAACTTGGCCAGACGGCAACAAAAAAGATAGTAGTGAGGCATTTCTGCAACATAGAAATAAGGCCGTGTCAGTCCTCGTAGGCGTGACAACCATACCAAAGAACGTTTTGCTGGCTGTGATAGGATTGGCCATGTGTGGGATGCAACACTCAGGCTATCTCCCTGTGAGACAGTATCTAGCGTCCAGTAATCTTATGCCTAGCGTATCATGGGCATCTGGAGGTGCCGAAAAGCCGCTCAGGACCGGAAGAAACACTGTAAGAAGTAATGATCAGAGGGCGCTGCTATGAGAGGATCGAGGAACGCTTTTACCGCCAACGTTTGTGCCTTGGATGTCAAAGAGGTGGGTGAAGAACGACTGAGGTCCAGCAGAGAAGGCGGGGTGTAGTGTCGAATTCCACTTTCTCCACGTCTCCACGCCTCCACGAGTTCTCTCGTGCGGTCCCGATTTGCAATCCGCGGAGGGCATCGACCTGCAATCTTCACTCACCGCACCTTTGTCGTGCATCGAACGAGTGTCGCTAAGGTGGCGCTATGCAATCCTGAGGCCTCTGTGTCTGCAGCCTCTGGCCGTGGCTGTACAAGATTTACCGCAGTACACGACATTCCCGTCGCAGGGACTCGGTTCAGCTGCCGCGCGCTCCACAGTTTTGGCGGAGGGACAAGATGGCAGCGCGGATCCATTAGGGGAAGTGGACCCTTTCATTTCTGGGTGCTTCGCTATCGGCACCACACATCCGACCAACGGTGTGCAGCGCATGGCGACGAGTCCGCAAGAGGAAGGGCGGGGTGAAGATGAGTCAAGTGGGCTGCAATGCTGGAAGTGAGGGTTGAGGCGGGGGAGGGGAGAGGCAGAGGCAGGGTGGGGTTGACTGTCATGCGTGGAGGAGGGGCTGCCTCGTGGAGAGGAAGGAAGGAGGGACACCCCTTGCCGTCACGCGTCGCTGCTCATTCACTCGCTGTCTGCGACGACACTCCACATCCCTCAGTCATGTCAACGTCCCGAACAGGTCCTTTGTCAGAACCATGAACTGGACGGGTGGTTCGCTGCGACGCACCAAAAAAGCTAATTCCGCCACTCTTCAACGGCAAAAAGCGTATTTTGCAGAGGCGCGAACAAACCTTCAGAATGCGCGTCAAACACTTGCAGCGCCCTTTCGCCCCAGCTACCTTCGCGGCAAGGACAGTACAGTTTTTCTCGCAGGCCCTTCGCCTGGCGCGGCTTCGGTCCGAGGTGGGGGACACGCTGAGGAATGTGGAGAGGAGGCATCACGACAAGAGCGTTCACCAGACAACAAGTGGTGCACCATCGGTGGACGTGAAGCATCTCCGCATCAATCGTCCAGTAGACGCGTCGCCCGCCATCTTGTCCAGTCAGAGGTTCCACACAAAGCTCAACAAGGTAGTTGTGGCGAACGGATCTACGGACGATTACCTGTATGATGTGCAGACTGAGCAACTGACCCCAAGGTAGACTTGCATAGCCCGAAACATCAGGACCCAGAGACGAATGCGGAGACCCGACTGCTTGAAGCGAACAAGAAAAGATTGTTGACGCAGCCGGACTGGGTCGGCATTCACGCGTTAAAGCCAGTGAGCCTGCAATTTCTATCCCGCGAGCAGAAAGAGAAGATCGGCAAGCGCAGAGCCACGAGGGCGACACATGGCGCAATCAAGAAACAGAAAGTTGACAGGCGATCGTGGAGAAAAGACCCTGATCATCAGCGTGCAGCTTTCGCCAAATCTTTCCACGATGGCGTTAGACGTAACAGCGGCGAAAGCATACGTATCCGCATAGGTGTAGATGCATTGACAGATACCTACTCTACCCAGCCTCAAGAACACGTACGATCGCATGCTTCGTCAGAATCGATGCTTTTCGATCAAGATAGGTCACCCATACATGAACGCTTTGGAAGAACATGCTCTAGGCCATCAAGGGCCTCTGGGCGTCAGACCATAATGATTGCATATGAACAAACCGGTGCACGTCTGCCCATGTCAATGACAAGTGAAGGTGCTGAGTGCAATGACCACGCCTCTGGTAGTGCGGAAGCTAGGAATGCTTGTGGTAAACTACTCAAGCTGCAACCGCAGCCCACAACGGTGACTTTGGATGAGCGCGCAAGCTCTACACCTGGTTTTCGCCTGATTCACGGCGCTCACGGCAATGAGGGCACGCTCCATCTTGTGTTTAGCGGCTCAAACTCTCCCGCAAGCATACGTACTCACAAGGCGACGGGCGGACGTGAGGTGGATGAAACAAAGCAGCACCGAAAAGCAAGCTCGCCCTGCGCATCCCAAGCAAAGCGTGTGCACCACCATGTCGCTACCGATAGCAAGAACCCAGCTGCGTACGCAATCGTCGATCAGGAACCTTGGACGATGTATCTCGCAATCTCCGATGATTGTTCAGTCCCATATGACAGAGCCATTCACACAAGAGACATGGTGCATAGTAACTTTGACACGGCACCTAGCAATGAAGCTGCTACAAAGTGGTCGCAACATGTTTCTCAGGGTCAGGATGATGATAGGCACGGTGCCGCGTCGTCAATTTCCGGCTCCTTGCCTTCAGTGAGACGGGCTGTTTGGAAACGTATACCAGGGCGGGCGGTAGAGGACGCTATTCGTCAGAGCAACCCAACATTGACAAATTGGCGGAATTCGGAGGACGACGACGACGAGAGGAATTGGCAGGCCTTCGTCTTGGGAAACGACAGCAACCCATGCTTGCAAGCCGGCCGAAGTTCTCCGTTGATGTCGAAATCTCCTGAAAGGGCATCTTCAAAACATGTGCCTCTGTGCGTGGCAGTCAGCTCCATGAGTCCACTCACCGCTCCGCGGCGACTGTAGAAAATTTCTTCCCTTGCATGGGCGACGGGCTGCCAGATGCGACGGGCTGGGAAGCGCCGTGCTAGTCAGAGAATACGAAGACAACAAGTTTGTGCGTGAGGCGTTGGGAGCAAGTGGGTGTTGTTGAGCAAGGCCAGGAAAGGCTCGAGCAACAAGGCGGTGGAAAGGACCGGTGGGTGAGTCATCCAAGGGCTAGAGAACAACGCATCGTTCCATGGGCTGTCCCCTAGAATGTTCATTGCAACGTCCCGTCCTGATCCGGAGCGGCGCAGGCCTACACGAGACGGGTGCCAGCTTGAGGATACAAAGCATTCGGACCGCCGCGGTCTGAGCCGTAATTTCCAGGGTACTGTTGCAGCTACGGTACCCCAGTCAGCGATGACGAAGCACTTGACTCTGTGTAGATCCCAACATGCGGTAATCAAGCGTATGCCTGATCGTCGTTTCAGTGGAGACGGTAGGATAGTTGAGACTACTCGATTAGCCCGTTTTGACCAAGGGCATGGCAGCGCCAAGTTGTGAAGAGTGTGGTAGGCTAATGTAGCGACACGCCGTTTTGTATGCTCAGCGAATGAAGATGGCCTTGTGCGTTTGCCTTTGTGTAGTTGGCGCGCTACTCAGTAGGGCCCGGGAGTATATGTCAGGCTCTCGGAAGCATTAGCTCAGCTGAGGTTGAATGACCAAGATGGTACTCGCTGGGCGGTGTTTGGGAGCAGGATCCATGGGGCAGAGGTACAGTTGCAGTTTGCAGTGCAGTGCAGTGAGGGTGCTGAGACTACGATCCGCGGTACAAGGCTATGCTGGAGGGCTGTGATGGATACAGGCAGACGAGTATAAGCATGCGGAACCGAGACGCTTGCAGACGGTGCAATGCGAACACCTGCCCTTGATGCATCAGATTCGGAGCAGCAAGCATGGCGGCGATTGCAATTGTTTCGAGAGTGGCTCGGGGCAGGCGGAGCAACGTGCAGGGCTATTTCTGGGTAAGCCCTACGAGAAGTGAGGATGGCAGTGACCGGGCACCCCTGTCGTTAGCGAACGGCACTCGCAATAGCCAAACCAAGCAGATGAAGGATCAGCCACACACAGCAACCCACACAAGACACACAAGACACACGACAGTGCAGCATGCTGATGCCCAAGAGTCAAAAGTGCGGCGGTGGAGACGGGCGAGGGTTCAGGCGGGGCAGTGAAAGCAGCAGCAGGGCGTGAATGCGGCACGCAGCCCAAAATACACGGCGCAACAAAGAAACGATTGGACGAGGCGGCAGGACAGCAGAAGATACATCACACCGCCAGCCGGTCACATGGACGTGCCGGATGAGGATGGAAGGCGCGCAGTTGGCAGCGAAAAAAAAAGAGGGCACCGGATTTGATGTGCGGGGGCGCTGTGGCATGATTCGCGCATGGGCGTCAGGGGTAGAAATGCTCTGCTTCTCGAAGCCGCCTGGGAAGACGGCTACTGTTGCAGGAGGGCAAATCACGCGACTCGCGGCGGCGACGGGCTTGGGGGGTGAGTGGGCATTGACGGTGAGCAGCCTTGTCGCGCCAGCACGAGTCGCCTTGTCGCCCCCTCGTCGTAGTCGGGGGCGACGAACGAGGACAAAGAGAGAGCGGTGCGCGCGTGTGGTTGCCGTGAAGCGGCCGAGCGGAGAGCAGGAAATTGGGTGGCTCCACGGAAACTTTGGCCTCGGTGACGGCGGATCCCTGACTGTTGCGCCGTCAGAAGCCGGCTATGGTGATCGAACCGTTGTGCCGGCTTCGCACTTGGTTTCAACTTGCCCGCACGCCACGTGTGGGCTTATCGAGGGCGCAGCCACACATGGGGCGCCTCGTCGCTGCATGCGACTCGCTGGTGGCTTTGTCAGAAGCATATCCTTACGCCATGACGGCTACTCGGCCAACGCAGCGCAGGCAACGCGACCCATGCTAGGCCGGCCAAGTTGCACGAGACACAGACGCAGCACCAGCGACGAGGGCGGGCGTGGGGAAAGCCGCTGCACTGCAAGCGCCCATGACGAAACAGGACCGCTGGCTGCATTCTGGCACACTGGCATACTGGCTTTCAGGCTTTTGGCAGTCATGGCAGCGCCAGCGTGTACGTACGCACATGGACACACAGCACTCGACGAGGAGTCATCGCCATCATCATCAACATCATCTCGCAGCACAGCATCTGTGTGCATGTGTGCCTGTGTGCCAATCAGGCCCGCACGGATACGTGATGGGCTTTGGCAAGGCAAGACAAGGCAAGGCAAGGCGAGTCGTCGCTCCTTGTCCCCATTGTTGCTCCTGCTGGGCTGGTTGCAGCCTTGCCAATGCCCATGCCCATGCCATGTACATGCCATGGGGACTGGATGGACGGATGCGTCCATGTAGGATCTATGTACATACTATACTACTGTGCTGTAGTATGTAGGCCCCGGCCATGGGCTCCCCTCTCTCTGGCCGGAAGCAACGGCAGCACATACGACGGGCCAATGCCGCGCGCCGTGGTGCAACATCGCGCCCTCGTCTGTCAGCGGGAGGCGGCAGGGCAGGCCATGTCGCTCGTCCGTCGGGCGGGCGGTGGCAGCGTGTAGCATGCCTCTTGGGGGGGGGATATGCCTGGGCTACGTACAGCGAGCGTGCGATGCTCAGGCGCCACGACGGGCAGGGCAGGCATGATTGGCGGACCCCGTAGTCGCAGCTTCGGGTGCGTCATACTCGACGCCGTTGCTCGGTGGGGCCTACAACCAGTGTCGCGGCTCTCGAGGGGAGGCGCTAGCACAGGAGAGGTACAGGGAAGAGGCCTCGGAGCCCGAATTAACACTCGAGGCGGCCTTGGGCCCGAATGACAAGGAGTCAAGGGATAGGCGTGTCGTTGTAAGATTTAGCTGAAAATTCGGTGTGCGGCTTGTCTGTTCCTGGCCGGCTCAAGGCCCACCAGGCGCGGCCGCTGCCCATATACTGCCTGTTCTGCCCTACCGGCCACCAAGCACCTCTGCCCGCGCCCGCACTGCCCTCGCCTGTTCCGCCAGAGAAGCGACACGATTACTGTGCGCTACCCACCTAGCGAGCAAAACAATTACAGACAAACGACATCACGCAATCCAAAGGCCCCTCGCCATCCTGCTCCTCCCTCGGCACCCACGCACTCACCCACAACTACAATTACCACCACCACCACCACCAGCACCACCACTACCACTACTACCTCTCTCGACATCACCCGCATCCGCTGCACCTCTGCAGAGCCTGCCTGCAGCTGCCCGCTCTTCTCCGCATCCCACGGCCGCGTTTGACGAGCTTGTTTTCGCCCGCCCTGGTCTGCCCGCCTCGCTTGCTGCCAAAAAAACAAACCCCCACGACTCGACTGCTCCGGAGTACCTCAGATCGCACCCAGCATCCATGCGCCGTGCATGCAAGGCAGCCTCCCAGTAATCCCAGCTGACCTGCACCTGCACCTCGCGCAGCGCGCGCTTCACTCGTCCAAACTCGTCATAGCCACACGCTCTTCTGTCAGTCTCACGATGCGATCCAGCTCCTAGCCTGAGCTTTTCCACCAGGACCCAGCAGGCTGTTGATCCTATCTGCTTTTATTCCCCAGTGGCGCCCACCCGCCCTTACGCTCCTTCCCACCCTGCAATTGCCCGCGCCATGAAGATTTACTAGCCAGTCTCGTCTCGACAGCCAACCTCTGCTTTGACCACCCGCCCGCCAAACATGTCGCTCCTCCACGACTCCTACGCGCGCCCGCGCATGCCCTCGCCCTCGCCCACCTACGCCCGCGCCATCAACATTTCCGCCCGCGGCAGCCCGGCCCTCACTGCTTCCTGCCTCAATGGCTCTCTCCAATCAACTCCAGAAGGCATGGTGCCAATCTCATCTTCCCTACCCGCCATCCCATCCTACGCATTGCCCGAACCAGTCTTGGCTCCTCCCATCCAGTCGCCCCCAACTTCCTCTCCCTCGGCCATGGCCGAAGCCCTTGGAAAGGGTCCCGGCTTGATTCGACGAGTAAGCCGGGGCGCCCAAGGAATTCCCCATCGCTTCCGCCGTGGCAACTCGACGGCCCAGCGCGACAAGAGCTCGGGTCCCGTCATCATGCGCCGCCGCAGCGACAGCAGGACTGCCGCCGACGGCGACACTGGCATCTCCGACTTTGACGCTTTCGAGGAAGAGGAGGCCATCGAGGACCCTTACGAGCCCATCCATGGCCTTGGTATCACCGGCCCTTCGCCCAGCTTCAGTTCCATCCCAGATGCCGCCGTCGTGGCGCCCGTACGCAACTCGCGCCTCGAGCAAGGTACCGTCCTGAGGAAGATTACCAAAAAGGAAAAGAAGGAAATCAACCTACGCCTCGATCTGGAATCGGCCAAAGTCTTTTGGGATCCCTCACGACCTTCCAAGGCCTTTTACATTGACGACGTCAAGGAAATCCGCTCTGGTCCAGAAGCCAAGCACTACCGCGAGGAGTGCGGACTGTCCGAGAACTGGGCACCCTACTGGTTCACCATCGTCTACACCGACACCACCCGCTCCAAGGGCCGGATAAGGACCATGCACCTCATCGCCCCCGATGTTGGCATCTTCAACATGTGGACCCAGACACTTGAGTCGGTGTCACGCAATCGCATCGATCTCATGGCCGGCCTCATGGGCTTCGCCGACAAGAGTGCGAAGCTTGTATGGCAACGCGCCATGAAGAAGCGTGGTGAAGGCGAAGAGTCTTTGGACTTTCCCAGCATCGTCGAGCTGTGCCGAAGCCTCCACATCAACTGCAGCGAAGCCACACTTCGCGTCTACTTCCAAAAGGCCGACACTCTCGACACTGGAAAACTCAACCAATCACAGTTTCTATCCTTTGTAAGACGCCTAAAAGAGCGCAAGGATATCAAGATGATCTACAAGTCCTACACATCAGGATCCAAGATTGAAATGGACAAGGTCACCTTCTTCTCATTTCTCCAACAAGAACAGGGCGTCGATGTGAATGCAGACCTCGAGTACTGGACCAACACTTTTGAAAAGTTTGCACGCGCAACAAAGCCGCGGGCGGCTACCACCCCAGTAGAGGGTGGTGAAGTTCCGCTGCCGTTGGCCATGAACTTTTCTGCTTTCCAGACGTTCCTCACATCAGCCGCAAACTCGATTTTGCGCCCAGTCGGTCGTCAACAGAAGCTCGACCGACCACTGAACGAATACTACATCTCCAGCTCCCACAACACATACCTCCTGGGCCGCCAGGTTGCTGGTGAATCTAGCACCGAAGCATACATCACTGCCCTCCAAAAGGGTTGCCGATGCCTTGAGATTGACTGCTGGGATGGCGCCGACAACGTCCCTGTCGTTATGCACGGCCGAACCCTGACCAAGAGCATTCTCTTCCAGGACACCATCAAAGTCATCAACAAGTACGCTTTCACCGAGTCGCCATACCCAGTCATCCTCTCGCTCGAGGTTCACTGCTCGCCAATCCAACAATCAGCCATGGTCAAGATCATGATGCAAGAGTTTGGCGAGAAGCTCGTGCTTCAACCACTTGACTTTGAGTCGCAGTGCTTGCCCAGCCCAGAAGAACTCAAGTACCGCATTCTTATCAAAGTCAAGGGTGCTGCTGGTGAGGAGTTTGACACCAGAGCGCTCATGGGCGAAATCACCTCGCGAAGACAACGCAGCTTCAGCTCGCCATGGTCACGACCTGTACAGATGAACGACAATGTCATTCCCAACTCGCCTCTTCTTTCGAGCCCACACTCGATGAGCCCACCAGAGCGATCAGCAGCCTTTTGGGCTACTCCCAGGACTTCAAACAACACGCTACCTACATCAACAGCCGTGAGCTCGGCGGAGGATAGTGACAGCCCCAACGCAACTGCTGCCGACGCAGCCGAGGTAGCCGAAGAGCGACACAAGACGAAGAAAAACAAGACCAACAACATTACCAAGGAGCTGGGCAGTCTCGGTGTCTACACCCGGGGCGTCAAGTTCACCGACTTTGCCAGCATGGAAGCCAACACGTTCAACCACGTCTTCTCCATCAACGAGCGTGCTTTCGACAAGCTCACCAAGCCCGGAGCGCGCGAAAAGCACCTGCTAGAAGACCACAACATGCGCTGCCTCATGCGCGTGTACCCGCACGCCTTCCGCATCAACTCGTCAAACTTTGACCCTCTCAAGTTTTGGCGTCGCGGTGTGCAGATGGCTGCGCTCAACTGGCAAACGTACGATCTCGGCCAGCAGTTGAACGAAGCCATGTTCGCTGGTGGTGATGACCGCACAGGCTACGTCCTCAAGCCTGCAGCGCTTCGTCTCGAGTCTCAGACCCCTGTTGTTGGTCACAGGAAGGCACCCAAGAAGGAAGTCAAGTTCACTGTTCAGATCATCTCTGCTCAGCAGCTACCCCGACCCCGAGGCCTTGGCCAGGAGGCCAACATCAACCCCTACGTCGAGTTTGAGATGTACTGCGCAGAAGACATGGGTGCCAACGCTACAGGCATTGGCGGCCAAGACGCATCGGCTCGTAATGGCCACTCTGGAATTGGCAACCCTCTCCGCAAGCGGACCCGCATTGTTGAGGGTAACGGATACAACCCTGAGTTCGGCAACGAGATTGACATGACAGTCACGACAAGATACCCCAGCCTCGTATTCGTACGCTGGACTGTTTGGAATTCGCTCGATGCACGGACCACGAATCACGCGCCACTAGCTACCTTTACCGCCAAGCTCAGTAGCATCCAGCAAGGTTACCGACACCTTCCGCTTTACGACAGCAACGGCGAGCAGTACCTCTTCTCTACGCTCTTCTGCAAGATCAAGAAGCAGGACATTGTCGATGCCCCCGAACCCTCGAGTGCCACTTCCTGCGGGTCGTCGATTGACCCAGGCAGCCCTCTCCAGGAGCCCACCAACAACAAGTCAAGCCGTAGCTTCGTAAGACGCTTGATTAGCCGTGCGCCCAGTGAGCGCAGGCGCCGCAAGGAGGAGCTGCATCGCACAGGAAGCGAGTCACGCGAATCCGATCTAGACCCTATTAGTCGCTCAAGCACAATGGAGCGGTAGTCCGAGCTTACAGAATAACGCCACATTTCGCAGCTGACGGTGTCGCCACGCGTATGTGAGCATGAAATCCTCGGTTGCAGTTGCATCATACCCTACCATGTTGTTCGCCCACCTATTTTGGTATCTTACAGTGTGCCGGTTTCTTGTTTTCAAGGATTCCTGCGCCACGGCATGGGCCACGGCTATTCGTTCCGCACCCTACATCCAAACGGGACATGCGGCACGAAGCCAGGAAATCCCGCTCGATAGCACTGCAATTATGCTCCCTCCCGCTTCCGACGACTATCGATTTTTTTTCTGTTGGAGCCGCAATGACACATCACAGCTGCGCGCGGCTCGGCCATTTCCCGTTTTCCTTGCCCAAGCAAAACAAAAAGTTATGATTGATCCAGCGTTTTCTTTCCGGACGGCCTGGACGTCGATCGTTTTCTTTTCCCCGTATATTCGGTTCTAGCATATACCCTTTTTCTTTTCTTTGTTTTTGTTTGCACAACAACAACAAACTTTTTTCCTTTTCTTTGCGTTTTTCGGGTCTGGGACAACATTGGCGTAGTGAACAACAACTCATAGGGGAGAGATTATCATACTGGTTGTTTTTTGCCGGCGAGCAAAAAAACTCCTTTCTTGCATTCTTGGCGATATCCCATAGACTTGCTTTTCTTTTTTCTCAAGCTACTTCAGTGAGGGCTTCATTGCCTCTCCTGTCGCTATCCTGTACAAACCACTTTTATTTTTTTCGTTTTGTCATTTTTTTTCTTCTGTTTCTAGGCATCATCTCTTTTGTTGTCCACACACATACATCCTTGTAGTGTACCATGGCTGGGGGCTTATAACGACGTTACGATGTAGCTTAAAACTATGTACATGGCACCTTTGAAGAAGACACAAGGGCCATTTTAAGGGATTGTGGGCGAATCAACTGTTGATTCTTTTGGGTTTCCACCCTTTCTATCTATCTATCTCTCTCTCCTCTTCACATATTTCTCCTTTTTTGTTTCTTTTCCTCGTCTCTGGTCTCTCTTCGATTCCGATGGCTTATTATATGTGGGTATTAGGCTGTTGTTGAGATGGCGCCAACAATATGCTCTAATCCCCCATATGCCAATATTCGGGGCGTGGGGGTTTTTAACAAAAAAAAACTCTCTATTTCTGTTTTTCCACATTTTCATGAAAAGTTCAACGAACACGGGGGCCGGCCCCAACAAAAAAGATGAAAGCGTATTTGTTTTGATTGGTAGTAAAGGCTGTACTATGTTTGTGTCTGTATTTTTTGTGGGGTGGATCAGTGTAATATTTGACAGCTCGTCTTGTATTTATGTATTGTAAAGGGAAAAAAGGTGGATGCAATGGACCGGGTAGGAAGGGAGGACTATTGGTAGGCAGGAAAAGAGGGGACTCAAAAGTTTGGATGATACCATTTGTATTCGTATAGCTTCTAATCAATGCTCCTTGTTTGAAGGAAATCCTAAATGTTGGATTTTGAATAGGAAATGCAGTCAATATTCGAACAAAAAAAGTTTTTTGTGCGTTTGCGAGGTTTCTTTCTTTCTTTCTTTCTTTCTTTCTTGTGCCCACATATTGGGGAAAAAGAAAGGACTCAACAACGGTTTTCCTCACTCAACGAAATTATACGTACCACTGCTTTTCTTTTCTAACTTTTTTTACCCGTTCCTTCGTCGTACCAGTCTTTTGTTTTTCCCTCTCTTCTCTTCTCTCCATTTCTCGGATGGTTTCTCGCTTGGCTTGGCTTCGCTTCGGAACAAATTACAATACCCGGTAATACCCAATACCCAATACAATACAGCCAGAAGAACCATGGGACTGGGGCACACGACCAGCAACCAACGACTTTTTTTACCGAAGAGAGCCCGGCGGCCGCCCGTTGACGCACATCCAACTAAACTAAACCGCTTTTTTTTTTCTCATCCCACGCGTACCACTCTTCTGCTAGCAGTTTCTCTAGTACATACAGAAATACGGGTAGGCTTACTACGGCAGGCAACTCAAAGCGTAATGGAAAGACAAGAGAGAGAGAGAGAGAAACAAAAAAAAAGAGGGCGAATCCATGCGTTACACGCATGCGTGCATAATTTTGAGGGGTGGGAGGCAGACCATGCAATCGATCGAACATCGTTTCCTTCTCCGTCACTGCCTCCCACACACACCCCTCGGCCCACCCGCCCGTCCGCACCCGCCCGCCCGCTGCGCGCGCCTCACCTTTTTTTTTCTTCCCTTTTCTCATTGTCTGACTTTTCCATCAGCTTTTCCCGACAAAGAGGGAGAGACCCACATATTTGGGCTTGCAGCTCGTGGGGTTAAGGAGATGTGTGCGGTGTCATTATTACAAGTATGTAGATGGAAGGATGGATGGGTGGAGTGGATGGCGTGCATAATGGAGGTGTAATAGTTCTCACTTGCTTACACCTACCTAGACATCATTCTTCGTGATATGCGTAATTGCTCTTGTGTGTCTGTCTATAGTACGTAGTCAGAAATTAGGCAATCTCCCCTTTCTTCAGCATCTCATCTCATCTCATTGCGTATGTACATCTAGCTCAATTCCAAAGCAAAAAAAAAGTTCAGATTACCCATTTTACGTATGTACACTTTTGCACCGCTACTCATACCCCATTCGTACCTCTCTCCACCCCCCATGCCCAAGTGCCCAAGTGCCCAATGCCCAATACCCCAGTACCCATACCCAATACCCATGTATTCTGTGCCTGAGCCAAGTACCAGTCCCGGCAAGTGTACCCGTAACCGAAGAATAACCCAATTTGTGACCCACATGCATTTCTTGGTGTTTATGCCCAAAAGCCACATCCACATCCACACATCCACATTCTTACTCTTACTCTTACTCTTACTCTCTCCCACATAAGACCCTGGGAGCGAAGAGGGCACATATGCATGTTCATGTCCGTATGTGGCCCAGCAAAGTAAAGCAAAGCAAGCAAGCATCCGTTTTTTTTGGTGGCTCCACCACTACCACTATCCCTTACCCGCATTTCGGAAACCGTCTTACATACATACATGGAAAACTCCCAGCCGCAACCACAACCAAGAACGGAAATATGGGAAAATGGGGGCAGTCTTACGGTTTCTTGTTTTTCCCCCACCTTTCTCTTTGAATCATGTTCAAAGGACTCCACACACACACACACAGACACCTTGCAGCCTCATTACATGCAAAGCTCGGGGACGTCAAAGTGGGGTTGGTTTGGGTTTACTAGTCAAGTATGAGAGAGAAAACACATGGGCTGTTTTAGTTCCGCAGTCCGCTTCATTTTTGCTTTTTCCTGCATCTCCCTCTCTCTCCTGGATTTCTGGGACGGGCTGCACCACCCACCCGTGCCGTACCACACACACCGTACACCCATGTCATAGCTGACCGGGAATATGTCCTTACCCCACACTTTTCTTCTTATTAGGACATTACCATTGTTTGGTACGGGGGTGACGCGTACGGGCGGCTTTTACTTTCCTTGCACATTGGAGACATGGGAAAGTGGGGAGAAGATGGCTGGGGCTAGGGCTTATGTGATAGTCATGTATGTCACTATGTTTACGATGTATGTAAGCGCGCGGGTTGCATACCCCCTCTCCTTCCGCGATTCATTCACATACATACGGTAAGCGTGAGACTACTGGTGTTAAAAAAAGGAGATGAAGAAATTTTTTACTATGCCGTCTCGTGTATGCACTACTACAACCAATTTGTCAGACTGACACGGGAAGAGAAAAAAAAAGGAGGAGGCAAAATGAGGCAGGGCCTGGAGCAATTGGTGTAAAAGTGTCTGAGTAAAGGAGACCAAAGCCTGCGACGATCTGGACCCGTCCCGTCCGCGTTGAGTTAGTAAGTTAGCGGGAACGACGGACGGACGGGCGTGGCGGGTAAGGTTCAACGCGAGCGCGGGGAGCGACCGAGTAGCATGGGCGGACGCCACTTCCTTGTACGTACGTCTTGCTAGGTCGGGGCATTTGAGCAGCGCCCGGCCAGCTGGGCTCTGCGGGCTTTATTTCCTTTCCTCTCTGTGCTATTGCTGGGTTCTTGTGGAATGGGTGGGGTTTGCTAACGTTTGAACGCGCATGAAAACCCAAAAGCATAGAGAAAAGGGCCTTTCTCATCTGCTCAGATAAGGCGCTGAGCGCAAGAGACACAGACCACGAGAAACGCACACTAAAGACCTCAGAATAGACAAAAACTAGGTCGTGTGCGCTCGAAGGATTTCCAATATTTCTGCGGCTGTGCTCATGTCCTGCGACCAACTCGGGTCTACTGCGGCTGTGCTCCGCATCTCACCCCCGTCTTACCCAACCTTCTCTTAGTTTCCCTCACTTTTCCGTTGCGAGCCTCTGGTCCAATCGTGAATTACTACGGAGCAGTCGACGTCTACCGAGTCATGGCCGGCAGCATCCGACGTTAAAGCGAGATAATCACATTTGGTTGCATCTGCATGCCCCGCTCCCTCTCGGCAGGACGTGTTACACAGCATGCGCGCAATACGTAGCGTACATTGGCCGTGCGTGAGCGGGCGGAGGCATTAGCCGTGTTGGTCAGGTCGAGATGGAACCCCTCTCGCCTAGTCGGATGCATACAATTTCGTCTTCTCGTGTCCGACTGTAGGCAGCACAGCACATGAGACGGCATGCAAGACCACGTTTTCTGCAGCCTGGCGGCATCTTGTGACACGTGCTCTACACGATTGCTGCGATCCGGTCAAACTGAAAGAAGGCTGGCTTTGAGACATGCAGCTGTTCGGAATCACGTCCGGGCCTCTTACGACGTGCATATCATGGCTGAAGCAGTATTGTGCCTTGCGTCTGCCGTTCTGCGTGACATAGAAAAAGGGCCGAATAGCCCTCTATGACTACGTGTTACCGCGTGCGTGGCAGTAGAGGCTGAAAATGGATTTTGGCTGCCCACCGGTGTTTGGAGATTTCAGATCGAATTTGTGCAACTGACCTTGATCGGTGAAGGTGATGTGGTGGGTGCTCCCATAAGCTGAGCAGCCGGTTTGATTGCGCCTCCTAGTAGCTCCGAGACTCGATGGAGATGTGGCTTTCTCGCTTGCGTGGGGGTTGCAGAGTCGTAAGTAAGGACTTGCAGTTTTAGGAGTATCCGTAATCTGCAAAGCAAGCGCGCTGCATTCGGCGGTAGTTCTTGGACCTATCCACCGAGCTCTTAACCGTGAGGCTGCACCATACTATTCCCAGAGCAGACGGTAGGCCGCACTGCAACGAGGCTGCATGCCCACCACCACCATTCTTCCTTTGCATGACAATGACGATGCACCTGCGTGGGCTGGGGATACTGGCATGTGCAACATATCAAGTGTCTCGCAGCAAGGCAAGCGAGGAGTGGTGTGCCATGCGAACCTGCATTAAACCAGATGCTGAGCAACGTGGTACCAATTGTGGGGGTCGCGTATGAACTGATAGCCGATCGCATGTCAGCTTCATGGACCTCTGGTGAGGGTCCTCGGCCTAGCAAATTGGGTGACTTGCATAGCGCGATGCAAGAAGTTGTCGTCTGACAGTCTCAATAAGTGCTCCATCATCCCCACCCGAGCCTCTACTGTGTACTGTGCAGCCGAATCAAAGAAAAAAAACGCCTATGCACGCGCGGGCACATGCAAGCACGAGCCTCCTCTGTGCGATTTGATGATTGTTCGCAGACAGCTGACCGTCCCTGCGTTGTGAGCTGACCGTATGTAATGTATGCAAATCTCGCCAGTAATAGATTGGCACGATGGCCGTTGAGGAATTGCGTATGCAATAGAATGATCTAATCTAAGGACACGATTTGCGTAGTAGGCAGCTGATGTGCTTCTCAGTACCACGCTCAGTGCAGCACCCACCACCCAAGTGGAGGAGCGCCCGTGCCGACAAACAATACCGACAAGCAGTACTGACAATAGAGACGTGGCCGCCGCAATAGCCGCCAACGCTTCTGAGGGATAAAAAACGAACGATGTACTAGGGACTCCGCTTCTAGTGGGTCGAGGACGATCTCCTCATCCAAGTGCTAAAAAGACTCGACGGCAGATGAGTGAAGCTGCGCGGGATACAGCCGAGGCAACGCCGTGGCCATAGGGCGAATGGAGAAGTCACATCCACTAAGCATGGGAGAAAAAGGTCGATTGGTCTTGCATCGATGCCCGCCGTTTCGAGTTCAACAGGTTGGTAAAGCCATGAGCGTATCCACATGGCAATTGCCGTCGCCCTCTGTAGATGCAGAGCTGAGCGCTCTACCCGCGGGGATATGCTAGCTGCTCAGCTCATGGGCCTTGTCAAGGTCATCCTTGTGATGGCTACATAGAAGATGGCTTGATATTCACGTCTTGCTGCGAGGGCGTGCTCAGGAGAGGACGATGCAAAACCGCGTGCGCCGGCGACCTGCACCCCGCAACAGATAGACGAGTGACGAGGGATCAACCGGCCAGTCCCGCGCGGTACGTATGCCGTCGTTTCCTGGAACCAAAGAGCGTGGTCCTATGGCTACAGAGGCCGCCAATGGACATGCATGGGGCATTCGGAAGGTTGCCGGCGGTAGTGCGCTGTGTAACCATTTCTTTTTAAATCGACCGCAGTCTTGTTCTCTTGCAAAGAGGGGTAGGCATATGGCCATTAACAGGTAGGCTGTTATCAGATTGTTGCACGGAAGTGGGGGGTAGGTGGTCGTTCCAGTGCAGCCAATGGGACATGTTCAGCTCGTGGGCGGGATGCGTAAAGCGACGCTCAAGTCCGCATGCTGCTGTAGCGGACAGCTGATGGTGGAAGAAGTAAGTGTGGTATTTCCGTATGTTAAGCCCGGCATATCGACATGCAGACAGACCAGCTCGGGTGTCTTGGCTGTGCGGTGGGCGCAATGCATGGGTGTTTTGGGAGCTGAGCAAGGACAATGGCTTCGCGATGGGACGAGAAGTCTCTGCCGTCGTCGTCGTCGTGGTTGTCGTCGACGAGATGGAGTCAGGAGGGGAGGTTGATGTTTGTGCTAGGCAAGCAAGCGGCTGCCTGGGGCGCCAAGGGCATCACTCATGCTCCGACATTCCGACCCCGCTGAGCTTTGTGTGGCACTGCCGCAACACAATCTTTGTCCGCCACACCCAAAACTACTCCTCGCGCGCAACCGCACACGCGCAACGACCGGGCCCTTTCCCGCTGGCAATGGTGTGAGCAGCCGACGCGCTCCTATTTCCAGCCCTCGCCGACTCTCGCAACGGGTAGTCACTGCCCTCTCGAAACTTTGCATCCGGCCCCACGAATTTCCAGCAGCGCCGCCCGCCCGCCGTCTCCAGCGCACACGACAAGGCCTCGGACCGCCGCAGCCATGGAGGGCGCCTTCACCCACATGGGCAACCACCTGGTGTCCGACTCGGCCGCCACCATTAACGCGGGGGATGTAGACGAAGGCATCCTCGACGGCGACCTCTCCCGCGGCCAGCTCTCGCGCCGCCGCCGCGCCGACGACGACGAGGAGTATGATGACGACGATGTAGAGAGCATGGCCAGCATGCCCGTGGGTGGCAGGAACGGGCAGTCGGCAATGCGTGCAGAAGATGCAGAGGTTGAACTGCCGCCTCATGCGTGTACGTAGCATCGATTATGCAAGGCTGAACTTGGGCCGCCAGACGGAGAGAATACGAGAATGAGACTGACTAACCGGCTGCTCTAGGCGCATACTGCGGCATCCACAACGCCGGCAGCGTCGTCAAGTGCCTGGCCTGCAGCAGATGGTTCTGCAGCGCCCGCGGCAACTCGTCGTCATCGCACATCATCAACCACCTGGTCCGCGCCCGCCATAAGGAAGTCCAGCTGCACCCCGCCTCATCACTCGGCGACACGACCCTTGAATGCTACAACTGCGGCACCAAGAATGTCTTCCTCCTTGGCTTCATCCCCGCAAAGTCGGACACAGTCGTCGTCCTGCTGTGCCGCCAGCCATGCGCCGCCATGCCCTCGCAAAAGGACATGAACTGGGACACGTCGCGCTGGCAGCCCCTGATCGAGGACCGCTCCTTTCTTCCCTGGCTCGTCCCGCCCCCCACCGACCAGGAGCAGCTGCGTGCCCGCCAGCTGAGCCCCCAGACAATCGCCAAGCTCGAAGAGTTGTGGAAGGACAATGCCAATGCCACCATCGCAGACCTTGAAAAGGGTGCCGGCCAGGAGGAGGTCATCGCCAAGGTCCTGCTCCGTTATGATGACGCTTTCCAGTATCAGAATGTCTTTGGTCCCCTGGTCAAGATTGAGGCCGACTATGACCGGAAGCTCAAAGAATCCCAATCGCAGGACAATCTTGTTGTGCGCTGGGACATGGCCCTGAACAACAAGCACACGGCCAGCTTCATCCTTCCCAAGCTCGAGCTGGGCGATGTTAAGCTTGCAGTCGGTGATGAAATGCGACTCCGCTACACTGGAGAGCTCCGCCCGCACTGGGAAGGCGTCGGCTACGTCATCAAGATTCCAAACAA
Organism: Exserohilum rostratum; assembly: GCA_026367775.1. Classification (NCBI taxonomy): domain Eukaryota; kingdom Fungi; phylum Ascomycota; class Dothideomycetes; order Pleosporales; family Pleosporaceae; genus Exserohilum; species Exserohilum rostratum. The sequence continues at coordinate 419,938 of CP111157.1, forward strand.
CCAGTCGGACGAGGTCACGATTGAATTGCGCACCAAGGGAGACCACAAGTCAGTGCCTACCGAGTGCACGCACAACTTCAGCGCCGACTATGTCTGGAAGGCCACATCCTTTGACCGCATGCAGCATGCCATGAAGACTTTTGCCATTGACGAGATGAGTGTATCCGGCTACATCTTCCACCGCCTGCTCGGCCATGAAGTTGCATCAGCCCCCATGAAGATTACCATTCCTCGCAAGTTCAGCGTCCCAGGTCTTCCTGAGCTTAACAACAGTCAGATCAATGCTGTCAAGAGCGTCCTCCAAAAGCCCCTCAGTCTGATTCAAGGTCCTCCAGGTACCGGAAAGACTGTCACTTCTGCCACCATCATCTACCATCTCTGCAAGATTAGCGGCAGCCAGGTCCTTGTCTGTGCACCCTCTAACGTCGCTGTCGACCAGCTGTGCGAGCGTATCCATCTCACTGGCCTAAAGACGGTTCGTGTGACAGCAAAGTCCAGGGAGGATGTTGAATCTCCTGTTGGCTTCCTGTCCCTCCACGAACAAGTCCGCATGAACGACACCAACGTTGAGCTCAATAAGCTGAACCAGCTCAAGAGTGATGTCGGTGAACTCTCCAGTCAGGACGAAAAGAAGTTTAAGCAACTCACTCGTGCCGCCGAGCGCGAAATCCTAAACGCAGCCGACGTCATCTGCTGTACTTGCGTTGGTGCTGGCGACCCTCGTCTGTCCAAGATGAAGTTTCGCACAGTGCTCATCGATGAATCGACCCAGTCTGCGGAGCCAGAGTGCATGATTCCTTTGGTCCTTGGATGCAAGCAGGTCGTGCTGGTAGGTGATCACCAACAACTTGGACCTGTCATTATGAACAAGAAGGCTGCAACGGCTGGTCTTAACCAATCTTTGTTCGAGCGTCTCGTCATCCTTGGCTGCTCTCCAATCCGACTCCAGGTCCAGTACCGCATGCACCCCTGTCTTTCCGAGTTTCCATCCAACATGTTTTACGAAGGCTCGCTTCAGAATGGTGTCACGATGCAAGAGCGCATCCGCCGTGATGTCGACTTCCCTTGGCCAGTTGTTGACAGTCCCATGATGTTCTGGTCCAATCTCGGCGCTGAAGAAATCTCTGCCTCTGGAACCTCCTATCTTAACCGGACTGAAGCCCAAAACGTCGAAAAGATCGTAACCCGCTTCTTCAAGGCAGGTGTACAGCCAGGCGACATTGGTATTATCACTCCATACGAGGGTCAGCGCAGCTATGTTGTCAGCTCCATGCAGGCAACTGGTAGCTTCAAGAAAGAAAACTACAAGGAGGTTGAGGTCGCTTCCGTTGATGCTTTCCAGGGTCGTGAAAAGGACTTTATCATTCTGTCCTGTGTGCGTTCCAACGATCACCAGGGTATTGGTTTCTTGAGCGACCCCCGTCGTCTCAACGTCGCCCTTACGCGAGCCAAGTACGGTCTCGTCATTCTCGGTAACCCCAAGGTCCTATCCAAGCACCCGCTCTGGCACTACCTCCTCCTTCACTTCAAGGAGCGCAACTGTCTTGTTGAGGGACCCTTGACCAACCTGCAGGTATCGCTTCTTCAGTTCAGCCGCCCCAAGCAGACCTACCGCGGACCTCAGCGTTACCAGATGGCCTACCAGCATGCCAACGCCATGACCTCTGGTCGCCAGCCGGGCTTCAATGGCAACAAGCCTCGCCAGGAGTACAACGACAATGGTTCCATTGTTGGCTACATTCCAGATGATGTCTCTTCAGTTCACTCCTCTGCCCTTGGAGGTGTTGGTGTCCCTTCCAACTACCCGCCCATGTTCTCCAACTTCCAGGAGGCCTGGCCTCTCCCTGGCCGTCCCAATGGCAAGGAGAAGAACGGCGCCCCCCAGAGTGTTGCAGGTGAATCCATCGCAGCTAGTGAGCTCACCGATACCCGAAGCGATGCGCCTGGTGGTATCAGTCTCTCTGGTTTGAGCCTCAACGACTACAACAAGCCCACCTCTCTCAGCCAGTCAGACCGCCTTAACCGCTTTGTCGAATCGACTCGCCAAGGACCCAATGTTGGTACTGGTTTCGGTGCTGGTCGTGGATTGCGCGGTGGACTTGGTGGCTTCGAGGACGATGACGCTCGAAGTGTATCGACTGCTTTTGCCAGTCAGATTGGTACCGGTAATGGCTATGACTGATTTCTATTCTGATATGGTGGGGACATTTCCTACTACTTCAAACACACGTTTTGGCTGCGAGCCTCTCTCTTCCACCCGACCGAGCAAGACAGCCCTCATCACCGGCCGTCGGACTTGGGACATGCCCTGTCGGCGGAACCAGAGCAGGCGACCGCCAGTGCGTTGGCACTGATATCGATATTAGGTCCAGTCTGTACTGCAGCTTGTGTGGGCTCCTCGAACCCATGCGCCGCATCACACTCGCGCAACCTGTGCTAGCACGCAGCCGCATCCTCAACACATGCGAGCTTCAGACCCTTTACACACCCTGACGTCAACTCGAAGCGGGTGATGTATTAAGAACAGGATGCACAAAGGAGTTAAACCTAGCTGCAGCCCGCAAGAAGCAGAAGAGGATCAATCACAAGAATTGAGCAGTTTCAATCAATCCCTCACACTCCTTGTTAACTCTACATGGGGATAATTTGTTTACAATGTCATATACGAAAAAAAGGGAAGAAAACCATACTTTGAACTTTAGTTGCTAGGTGGAGAATTCAAACCATACTTGTCTTGATTCCATCGTCTTCATTGTGTCGTTTCGTGATTTACGATATTTGCATTGGTGTATCTTGTGAAGACACAGGAGAGGTTTAGGGTTTGAGGAAAACAAGGATGAAACCCTAAAGCCAGCGCTCGAGCTTCAGCTGTATATCCAAGTTGAAGGCCACATGCTTGAAAATCCTATCAATAAAGCCTCTACTACTTCCCACTACCGATGAAAGTCACAACATTCCTTGTTCTTTTTTTGTTCTGCATAGTTCTACTCCTCGATCATGATCTTTTTAACTCGACAGTTCGTAGCTGCGTTCGAATAGGCCCGACATTCCACTCCATCATGAAAACACTAAGATGTATTTGTTAAGAAAAAAATAAATAAGACAGTTATGAGAAATGCGGATACCAGGTTGAGAACTTACAGGACGTGCTCCTCCACACGGAAAAGGTATCCGAGCACCAGTACCATCAGGGAACTGAGAAACTACGCAGGATCTAAGACCGTAACTGCAAGACTAAAATTTTGTGTCAGTAGCGCGCTTTATAAGCTACATGTTGCAAATTTGCGATCCTGTATGCTCTAGTTACTTGAAACGTAGACCAGTTAGTTTTGTTGGAACTGTGAGCTTATCCAGCTAGGCCTGTGAAGCTACTACATGGGAACAACTAGAATATAGAAGGACACTCTGCAGGACATAGTACATGTAGGGTGATGAACAGGAGTACAGGGGGTACGCTTATTACATTAAATATCGTCAAAGTAATGGTGTGCTTTCTAAGCCTAGAGTTGTACCCCCTAATTAGACACTTGATACTTGATTAGTACATCCTTAGTGATATATATCTACAAGAAGACCAGGAGATAGATAGACGCTGTAGCTACTGCTACGGACTAACAATAGTTAGCAAGGGATTTTCCTACAGGCTCACTGGATACACCTCGTAGCATAGAAGCTGTGAATGCTGACCTATTATAAGCAACTACATGAGAACTAGTCGACTTGATCACAGTAGAGCCTAGGAAGGGCCTCGAAGTACAACTCAATAGTTGAAGATTCTGGTAAGCAAAGCATATATTAAGTGCGCTGAAAAATTACAGCTGAACGTAGGACTGTTCGCTGAGCCATATCGACTCGGAACCAGTCGGTAGAGCCATTAATTCACGTCTATTAACAAAAGCATTACCTATTTAAAGGGGTCACTAACACTACCCTTGACAACACGAATCGGTAAAAATCATAATCACACGTCTACCTTCTTGTTTGATATAAGATCTGATACTAGTTTCAAATATTCACCTAGTCGTTCTCAATTCCAACTGCCAAGAACAGGCTTTCTCGAATAAACTACTCAAGAGCACTGTCCCAGTGACAGTGTCATCCCAGACAGAAAGATAAAACATATCTACCACAAACCCGTCAAACGCATTGTAGTACTCTGGAGTAAATGCTGTTGTCAACAATATTGCATTTACTGCAAGTTCATATACGGCTCCGGAAGTGGGAGGGTTGCAGACTACCAACGATAATGGAACCACTGAAGATGAGAACATAAGATTTTACACGTTTGGATCAGAGAAAAGTTTTAGGGATTCTGGGTTGGCTTGCTGCAAGATTCTTGAAGTTAAAAAAGGACGGCGCTTGCTTATGTCTCTTGTAGAAAACAGCTTATCATCTGACATTGATGGCTGGTATGAGTTCATTATATCCGTAGATGTAATTGTCACTAGTCCCGAGGAGATGCTTTTAACGAGTGAACAAGGGTAACATTATAGGCAACTTAATCATATAGGCATAAAAAAACATTGCTAACACTATGTACATGACGTCTGTCAAGACGGCTAGCATGATATGTATAGACATCGACATGCTTCGATAGTTACGTTGGGTATCAAATCTCTCCTTCCCTCATCCCAGGTCCATTGTGGTTGATATTTGCATAAGGAAGGAAATATCCCATCCTCCGAGCAAAGATCTCCGCAAGACCCTTACATAACCGTACAGCACTTGAGCATCTTGAGTAACTTGGGTAGCCCCTTCTTGACCATCTGCTCGATCTCGTCGTTCTGGTCTTGGGGCTGCTGTGGCTGCTGGTGATGTTGCGGTTGTCCACCGTGGTGCTGTTGCTGGCCACCATGTTGTCCAGGGTAACCACCATAACTTGGTGCTGCGGGCGGCGGCGGCATTTCATCAATGTTGCCGCCCTGAAGGTTAACAAATATTCTACCTTCGTTTTCCTCGGTGCGGTACTGCAAGCCCAAATCCCGACACACCTGCTCCACACGTGGTTTGATCTTTTGGACATGGTTCTTGCTGTGGTTTCCCTTGCCAACAATGACGTGTAGGTGGGTTTGTCCTTGCTGTCTTGCGGCTTTAATTCTTTCCTCAAGCACATCCTCTGCTTCTTCTACAAACAGCCCGTGGAGGTCAATGGTGTCGCTGGCAACACGTCCCTCGGCATTGTTTTCTCGGAAAATGAAATCGCGTGCTTGGCGGTTGTACTGTTCCATCTTCTCCGCGTGCCTTTTTCCTTCTTGCGAGAGCTCGTGCGCGGCGGCGCCATCACCGGCTTCGTAGGCTTGGTGCGCGCGGTCGAAACATGAGGAGCGCTTAGCGGCTTCCTGACGGGCAAGGTCGCGGAGGCGGTCATATTCAGCCTCGGTATCAGCAGAGGAGTGGTTCAGAGCTAGAGTCTCCGTCAGTTTTGTTGTCGCGACGCGGTCCAGCAGCTGGTGTTGCTAGGGTACGCACAGCGTGAGCCCAGAGAGGACATTTCTATGGCTGTCATGTTGTCGCAACACAGAGTCGAGCAGTTTGGAGGAAGCGCAAAAGGTCAGTATCAATTAGAGGGTGTTCCTGAGCGGTGCATCGGGCGGAATCAAGGCACATAAGAAGATGGAGCTCGGGGACGCTAAGCGGCTGCGTGCAGGATGCGAGATGCGTGCAGGGTCCAGATCTGCGGCTCAGCCGTGAAGATCGGGCTGCCCGATCATGACCGGAACCTCCAGCACTATGCAATTGCAGTTGTAAGCTACGTGGTGTACCCGTAACACACGTGTTCCGGACAAAGCGCGTAAAGTGGCATGGATGTTGACTAAAGTTGGGCCATTGTCATGCGTGACACGCTGTCATTGGCGCCAAACTGGTGCTGGCATACACAAGTGAGTTGGGCGCGACACCAATTGCTCCTCATGCTTGCGAAAGATTGGGAGAAATAAGTTGAAGCCATTGGTCTTTCCCGACAGTGTCGGTTCCCGAAGGACATTCCTAGAAGCGAACTTTGGGCCCCACGAATACGATCAGAAAGGCGATCAGCCAGAGCCCAGCAATCATGCCATAGAGCCTCATCCGATCCCACCAACCCTTGCCTTCAGTCATCTTCCGCAATGCGCCCATTCTTTTACTAGCAGCATCCATATTCAGCGTGTTCTTGTCTAATCCTGCTAGTGCTCGGTCTACCACACTCTTGTCTCCCTCGAGAGCATTGCTAAAGTTTATGGATTGTTGTTTCAAAAGCTTTGCCATATCGAGAAGGCTCGTGGTGAGCATCTCCTGTTCGTTGCGGTCGTGCGATAAGAGCGCTTCTGTTTGTGCGTGTGATGGGTCGCCTGTCGTCGTCGTGGGCTTGGAGGGGAAGAGAGAGTTTCCAGTTGCTGCCTGTGCCCCGGATTCAGCTCCATCAGCTCCTGGCTTGCCCCTCCGCCGCAGCTCTGACGCCAATCCTTGTGCAGCATTTTGGAGTGCTTCGTTGTTTTCCCCTGACGTTGAAATATCGCGACCCGCTTCTGTTTGTACTCTCGGCGCATACGAAGGGAAATCGTCTGCATCTTCTTGGTCCGACTGTACAGACCCATCCGATTCCGCATCGTCTAGCTGGTTCAACTCGTATATGCGCTGGTTAAGCTGCTTTATGAGCTCGCGTTTCTGCTGCAGATCGGTCTGTAATTCCGCTTTCTTCGACTTGGACGGTATTGTAGAGGCAGAGTGCTCGAGGTTGAGGAGTAACATGCGCGCATGTTCAATATTCTAGGAAACATTAGCAAGAAATGTATGCGGTATTGGTTCACAAAAGCCATCTTACCGCGCTCACGCGTGCACGCTCATAACTTGATTTTCGCAACTCTGGTGACGGGTCTGACAGTACTACTCGGTCTAACCTCGACAGCAAACGGTTGAGATTGATACTGGTGATGTCACCATATCCTGGTGAGCGGGATCTGGTAGCCATCGTTTGCTTGTGTACAGTCTTTGGGTTGTGGATGTGATTATGGTGATGGAGAAATGACGAAGGTGTGCAGCGGGACACTAGAATCGGAAACCAGAATTGCAAAGTGTAGACCACTGCAAAAGCACGAGTTTCTATAGTCACAAGGATTTTCTCGAAGGCGGCGGTGTGTATGTGGCAGTGGGCTGCTGAGCGCAAGATGAAGATTGAGAAAAGGTGTTCATGGGTACATTGGTGGGTTCCAGCCACAACGTCACTTTCGCAGCGGCCAATAGCAACAGTGCGGGTCCCCCCACAGTAGCCTAAGCCTGACCGAGTAATCCACGACATCACAGCAACAGACAATCCAAGTGCATATCCATTCGTTCATTCATGATGGATGAGTACATCCTATAATACACGTGTGCATCGACCTGAGACGCAACAATTTTGTCTTTTCCAGCTCTTTCAGCCCCTCAACGATCGCGTCGCGTGACAGTGCCAAACTGGGCATCGCATGCTCTACAACCCCGCACTTTCCTCGAGACCCGGCATTTTGTATCGTTGTGGTGATGATACCGCTCATTGGCTAATCCCTAGCTTATGATGATCCATCTTTCGACTGCGGTTGAGAGAGGGGTTGCATAGGTCCGCGGGTGAAGCTGAAACTAATCAGTATATGAGTTTGGATGGGTGACGTATCACATACTTGTTCCACCAGGTTCCGAGAATGCCAGGCTTTCCGTAGGCATCGTGGAAGGACTGTCTCCTGGCCAAGCTCTCTTCATCTTGACGGCGCTTGAGGGCCTCTAGGTTTGCAAATCGCTGTGCTGCCGAAGACTACACAATGTTAGTACCACGGCGTGCCAGAATGTATACTCAAAGACATACTCTCCGACGTCCGTTGAAGAAAGTTCCGGAGTCTGAAGCATCTGATCCTCGACGCTCAGTGTCCTGCTTAGGTGCATCTGGCATGGCTGGTGTGACATTGTCTGCAAACGTCTTGCCGGTCTGAGTGGAATACTTCTGGGAAATGGGAGAAGACATTTTGAAAAAGTTGTGGAAATTGGTACTAAGACGTGGGAGATTTCGTTCAAATGTGAGGTTTCAAGGTAAATTGGATTGGATGATGGTTTGAGGGGAATCCAGCCCACTCATAAATACCCCCTCAGTTTCTTGTGCTCAAGCGTACGATCCCTCGTGGCATGACCATTACGCAGACGATATGTGATCGTACCAATCAATGAGGCCCTGCTATTTCCCCGCATTCTGACAGTGCAGTTTGGACCCTGAAAGCTTGTAACAATGACATGAAGGGCAGCTCAGAGGCGCTAAACTATAGATACTTTGCTGGTCAAAGCTAACGGCTGCTCCGCGACGAATGAGCGTCTGCTGATTCAGACACACTCCATGCGGCTCAGGGATCCAGAACGCATGTGAGAGCCAGAACGTTCGGCAGCACGTGACTTCGATCTCCGCTGACAAGTCGAGGCGTCGAGGACTGTCTGCAGCGTCCTCAGGCTGTAATGCCAGGCGCGACTGCATCTATCTCAAGGGGAGTCTGGGCGCCGTGGCGGGAGGAAACCGATCGCACTAATTTTTGCAGGTAGATCTCGGTGCCTGGGGTGGGCCGGCCGACTTGTATTAGGTGTGGATCTGTGCATATTACATTTATTAGTCTGACATCGGCTTACTCGACCACATGTTTGGGGTAAAGCGGTGTTACATGTCGCCCGTTTTGACAAGTCTCGCGCTGGACCCTTCACACCGCAACGTCGAACTAAGATAGGCTATGACACCATCGAGAACGTTCCAAGGCGTGCGCTGAACCGGGCATTGTGCAAATGCCAAATCATGGTACTATCGACATCATGCCCGCTGAAAATAGACGTTGCATTACCGCACATGTCACCAGTCCCTGGTGATGATACAGACTATGGTTGAAGAGAGAGGCGAGGGCAGAGTAACAACGGGGCTGCTGACGTCAGTGGCTGACAAAGCACCGCACGTTGCCACTTTGGTTAAGCGAACGAGCGCAAATGTCTTTCGCGCTCACACAGCAGAGCAATCTCTTTCTCAACCCTCAGCAACGCGATTTCGATGCACACGTCCGCAAATTTTCCCGAACTCGGCACACCCGACATCGAATAAATCTCGTATTCATGGCATGCTCGGCGACTACTGTTGAAGCTGGAGTTAACTACTCCCTGACGCTACATTGCTAGCTGTCTCCTGAAAAAGAGAGAAGAGGTAGTTACTGATGCAGATCTTTCGGACATGGAGTTGCCGGACTGAGAAGGAGCTCCTTCTCCCACGGCGCGTGTCGCGACTTGTCTGCTGTCCTCTCATGCACCGTCTAACAAACTGTATGCCGTTGTGCTCGCGCACTGCGTGTGACTCAGAGCGCAGCTCTATTGCCTGCGCCGGCTTAAGACTTGCCGCGTAGATTTTTTTAATAGCTACACAGTCTTGCACAAATGGCAGCTGCCAACAAAGAAAGGTACGTGGCACATTCGTCAGCACCCCTTTCCCCTTTTCCTGATGATACCAAATTTTTAAAGCATAGTTCATCTTAGTCCAAAGGACACTGAGGAACCAAACAGCATTGTCTTTCGCTCCTATCTGATCGCAATTTTAATTCGCGTTACATCACATGATAGTTGGATGCAACATGTTCTGACTCTCAATAGATTTGCTCCGAACCAGCCACGTTGCTGCGTATGCACTATGGTCATGGAATGCCTTGCCGCATTTGCCACAGCAAGCGCCGGTTGGCCCACTCGATGCGGTTGAATGCAGGATATATGCTGTGCATTGTTTCTTTTTAACAGCCGCCGACGACGGTCTGTGTCACATGACGTTATCGACCTTTGGCTCAAGTGACCCTGTCTCCTGCTGAAACGCATGCAGGTGACGTGCAAGCCTGTTTTGAAGCGCTGTCGCTGTCACCGTCACATGTAGCCCAGCCGGCACTTATCAGCGCAAGCGGACGTGCGGTGTAGTTTCCAAGAAAAAGAAATTTGTTGAACAGTTGGTGCTGAGTAGCACGGATGTGCCGGCTGAAGGGAGTTCCCAGCCGGTTTCCCGCTGCTCAACTGGTGTCAATCAAAAGGCTATTTCGCGTGCGGCGCCATAGCCCCGCGTCGATGGCCTTGTTCAGATGATTTGTGAACATCGGCTCGGCAAGCTTCAGGAAGTGCTTTGGCTGATCAGGGAGCTAGACGAGGGGCACCGCCGTCTCCTTGAGGTTGCATGTGTGACGGCACCGTCGAGCCGCCACCCGGGCCACGCGGTTGGCGGGCGGCCGCGGCGATCGCTGCTCTGTTTGCGGCTTCGACAGGCCCCTGGCGGTAATTGAGTTATGATTTCCCCCATTTTAATCCGAGAGCGACAGGAGTATTTCGCCGACACGGAACACCGTCCTGGCAGTGTGAGTCGTACTGTAGCAGTCGCAGGGTAACTCGTGAACCGAGCGCGGCCTCTGTGACGTTAGCGCTTGACTCGTCGTGATAAGAAGTGCATCCGTCCCAACCAAGACACGCACGCAAATTTGGCCCATTGGCCTTGGAAACGCCGAAGAATTTTACTCGCCAGGATTGGCGTGTGGGGCCCTCGCCCTATGCGTTGGCACTCGCACCAAGCCACCAGCCGGTCAGCACACCACGCCCTCGCCCGCATATTCTCAGCTCGCCCGCTTCCTTCTTCCCTCCTCGACACCACAATATTTTCTCTCGACGACTACAATCGCTCTGCAAATTAGCAGCTCCAGCGAGTTTTCTTGCCACATTTGCTAGACCAGCAACTTCGAAATCGATCACTATACACAAGAGCCCTCGCTCAGGATGACAATTCGGAGCCCAGACGGAGCCCTATCCAGGTACTTACTGCCCAACGGTTTCCCCCCAACCTGTTTTTGATTTTCACCTTTCCTTGCGTTCTACTACTACGGCTTCCTGTGTTGCTACAGTCATGTGTTTCTTTCCTACTGTTTGTTTGTTTGTTTGTTTTCAGCTTCGCCGCCATTACAGCCCGCTATGGATTTCCCAATGGATGCCACAGGATACCACAGGTTTTACCGCCCCGGTAAAGGAGACACCCACATGGCCACTGTTGTTCAATTCTACCCAGGATCACATTTCCCCATGGATTTCGCCCCCAGGATTCGAAATACGTAGTACACTGCCCTTGCAGTGTTTGTAGACACGACAAATACGAGGCCTCGATGCCCCCGATTCAGAGCTAAAATGCAGAGCTCTTGAAAAGGCGGTGAACATACGAGAGTGGATCCTCGCTAGTAATGCGCGACCACACACTGGATCAAAATTCGTTTGCGACAACGGCATGCAGCCCTGCATCGCCGTGAGGATCACGTAGGCTCTTTCCAGCAATGTCGTTCTTCTGTTTTGTTGTTCGACTAGGCTAAACGACAACCCACTGGTAATATGTGTACGCAATCTCCCAAAGGACGCCCAATCCATGGACAATGAATCTCACGCCCAGGATCACCCCGCGGAACACGTGACTTTAATGAATGGTCACGTGCTGGACCCATGCCTAGGACACTACTAACTCCGGCCGGCCCCGGCTCTGGAGCGGATTTGGAAACGCTTTGGACGGACATGAAGTACGTACTATGGGCTGAAGTTAGCCTGTCTCCGATCCATTGATCTCAAACTAACTTGCGTGGTGTTAAAGGAGCATATCATGTTCTGCATGGTGTTGCCTACTGGATTTGGCTTTCTGGCTTTGCGTGCACTTGCTTCCCTGGACCTGGTTTTTCACCACTGGCGTTGCCTATGCTCTGGATATCGTGCTATTCCCTGGTCCCTTCCATTGAGGTTTCAACCTGGACATGCGTTCGACTATACTGACAATCCTGGCTCCTTGAGGTGCGTGCCCACTACCATCACTCCCGCCTATCTGGCTTTGACTAACGTGTGGTTGCATACAGATTTCCTTCTGGCTGACCTACTAACATGGCGTTTTCCTTTGTCTTAATCTATCATTCTATTATTCAGGTTTGAAGTGAAGTGGTTTGGGTACTGACTCTGGCTCCAGCGACTCTTTCTTCGATTCACCACCGGAGCCCGCATTCTACATCTCAAACATCACTGAGTGGAGAAAGGAGATTCCTGCACCTATTGTTTCCGCGCCGGACTTTCCTTTCTCTTCAGATATCCAGGACATGAACACTTCAGACTTCTTCGACTTGAAGGACACTGTTTCTGAGTGCAGCATGGACAGCGCATACCAAAGCCAGAGTGGCGCCAGCCGGCGCGGACCCAGGAAGCCAGAGATGACCCGCCAGGAGAGCCAGGGACAGATGAGCAGCCACTTTGTTGGCAGTGACATCTACTCGCCAACCATGAGCTCCGACAACTTCAGTGCTTTCCCAGACACCCTGGACATGAGCCACGTTCATCAATCTTCCACATCTGGATCATGGGAGCCCACGGAGGGACCCCTTGCGTATGCTAATTACTCTTCAGCTCAGGACTACACACAGTACTCCACATCGAACATGACACGGTTCACACCGTCTCTGAACGACTCGCCGCACTGGCCTACTGCCGACGCGCACTTCCAAAACAACACATTCGCCTTCACATCATGGCCATCTCACCAAGCAAACGATGCCATGTTCAGCACACCCTCCTCTCAGCGCCACTGGCAGAGTGCCTCTATGGATGCTTCTGAGCGTCCTGCTGCTGCACGCTACTCATCATACAACCTTCAGGGCGAGTCACGGAGAGCATCTGCACAGGACTCGAGCTTCGGCGCATTCGTCGGCACCCCCACCAGCACTACTAGTGTGCACTTCCCTCAAGTGGACCTTGACCAGTCAAGACTTGCCGAGTCTCGGTAAATACCTTCCCTCTTAGCAAAGTATCACCACTAACCGCTATCCAACAGTGACGAGGAATTGAAGACTGCCTCCGCACCTCAGTCCCTAGATGGACACGATGACACTCTCTCTCAGTCTGAGGCTGCTGAGACCAAGCTTGAGGAGGAGCGCACAAAGGTTGCTCGCAGCCACCCTCTGTACCAACAGACTCCAGACAAGGACGGCAAGTACCACTGCCCCGAGGAGGGCAAGGCTGGATGCAGCCACAAGCCAACAGCACTCAAGTGCAACTATGAGTAAGTAACTATACGACATTAGCCCGTGGTGTATTCTAATTCCTTTGTAGCAAGTACGTCGACTCGCACCTCAAGCCTTTCCGCTGCAACAAGAAGACCTGCGTCGGTGTGCAATTCTCTTCCACTGCATGCCTTCTCCGCCACGAGCGGGAGGCGCACGGCATGCACGGTCACGGTGCCCGACCACACTTGTGCCACTTCAGGGACTGTGAGCGGGCTGTGCCTGGCCACGGCTTCCCTCGTCGCTACAACCTCTTTGACCACATGAAGCGTGTGCACCAGTACGATGGCCCAACCACTGAGCCATCGCCACCTGTGCAAGGACAGGCTGCTCGCAAGTCTTCGACTCGCAAGCGCAAGGCTACTGCTGAGGAGTCTGGCGAGAAGCGTGCCAAGGTAGTCAAGCTCACTGCCGAGCAACAGCGCCAGCAGCGTCGCGAGGCTCTCTCCAAGGAGTTCCTCACCAAGAAGCAGCACATTATCGATGTGTTGACCAACTTGAGCAACCCGAGTGACCTCGGTGACGACATTCAGCTCACAAAGGAGGTTGTTGGCCTCCACGACATCTGTACTCAGTACCGAGATGTCTTTGGCGGCTGAATGAAGTACGCGTCTGGTAGAGTCGGTCTGCCGTGACGCCTACAAGCAGGTTTGTCGTTACATTGCGGATCCCCCCTGCCTTTGTTATTTTCCAGCACTGCATTTGTTTTCTGCGTTCTCCGAAAGCCGGATGGAATTCCCGCATGCCTAGCGGATGAAGGACCATGACTTGCCACTTCTCGGATGGATGCCCATGCCCCCAGATGGATGGATACTCCTGGACACCAGCCACAGGATACAAAGCCATAGGACATGTCCCAGCCGTGGACTCGGAAGCCGAAGGATCTCCCTAGTCTGCCGTTACGGCGACAGCAAAAGCCCCTTCTGGGGGGGTATACGGACTGCGGTCCAACTCATTGCAAAATGGAAGGCATGAGTCTTGGTTGATGTGTGAGATTGATTGATCTACTGTTAACGGGGGAGTATACATACACTTAGATGGAGTTTGTACTTTCATTGTTCTGTTTTACGGCGTCGATGGTTTGGGATGGGCGAGGAGGTGACCAGGTATCCGAGGTCAGTCTTGTATGGCCATCATTGCCCGCTATGCGGAAGTTGGTGGCCCCTCCTCTTGTATTTGTATATCTAGACAGTTTATTCTACTCTTGTTGCACCAACTCTATTACCAGTGGAATGTGATGACATGTGTCCAATTCTGCCGTCCATATCTGCTCAGATAGCTCGGGGAACGCTTCGAGTCTCGTGACACTACCTACTTGGACAATCGGGCCGACTCGCGGGTTGTAGCACTGCAAGGTTTTGGTGGGCTGACCCTAATGCAGCAATCAATCACCGGCCCATACGTCATCAAGTGCTCGCAGTGATCAAGTTCTTCCTTTCGCCTTGAATCGCCGGTACATATCACCAAGGCCCTTAGAGTCCGAGGCAGCTAACCTCGCGTGTTGACACGGACCTTGAGCACCCTGCATGCGCCCAAGTCCGGCGAGCAGCCTAAAAGGAGCTCTTGAGCTCGGTGTTCCGTTCCTTGGTGTGTGAGAGAGAGAGAGTGCCGCCAGCCAGCCCGCCCGCCCATTCCCACAGGGCATCCTCCATCTTCCGTAAGCAAACGCGATCCGGACCTCGGGACATATCGTAAGCGGGCAGAGACATCGAACGAGAAAACCAGGAAAAAAACGAGCGATTCATGGCCTTGATTAGTAGTACGGTGGCCGGGAGGGCCGCGACTACCGTGCGATCACATGTTGTTTGCAGCGGTGGTGGTGGTGCACGAGTGGTGGGATTGCGAACCGGCGGACTTGTTGGAGGGGCAAGGAGCACAGCCCCGCGGTATGTTGCGACGGACCTGAGACTTGTGCGACGGGACTTGTGCTGCAGCTCTACTACAACTTCTCGTACCCTCGCCACTTATCTTCCTACATCATCACCTACTTTTATTTCTTCCCCTTCTAGTACTGCTGCTGCTGTCGCTGCTAGACGCACACGACCTACGCTTTCGAGGAATACTACTACTACTGCTTCTGTGAAGAGAGGATACGCAAACATGGCTTCCGCGACGAGCTTTTACGAGTTTAAGCCAAAGGATAGTATGTTTACCTCCCGTTTCTTTATCCGTCACACAGCGAGCGAAGTGTTTCTCTGAGAAGACCGAGAAACACGGCGCTTTGCTACACACCCCTCAACTTCCCTGTTGCCCCTCCATCCCAGTGTATCCGCGCAAACCCATAGCAGCGCGCCGCCATCACACGCCCCTCTGACATCACACCAACTTTCTACCCTCTCTCCTCCATATCTCTACCAGTGCGCGTCTCTAACCCGTAAAAATAGAGAAGGGCCAGCCCTACGACCTCTCCAAGCTCAACGGCAAAGTCGTCCTCGTCGTCAACACGGCCTCCAAGTGCGGCTTCACGCCGCAATTCGAGGGCCTCGAAAAACTCTACAAGGAAATCAAGGCCAAGCACCCAGATGACTTTGAGATCCTCGGTTTCCCTTGCAACCAGTTTGGCGGCCAGGACCCAGGTTCCAACGATGAGATTCAGCAGTTTTGCCAGGTGAACTACGGCGTTAGTTTCCCGGTCTTGGGCAAGATTGACGTAAGTTACCTCACCCTGTCCTTTTCTTGAGAGACAGTGTGTGTGTGTGTGTGTGTGTGTGTGTGTGTGTGTGTGTGTTGGTGAGGACGTAGTGCTAACGTGTTGATAACAGGTCAACGGCTCAACCGCAGACCCCGCATTTGAATGGCTCAAGAACGAGAAGCCCGGCCTCATGGGCCTGAAGCGTGTCAAGTGGAACTTTGAAAAGTTCCTGGTTGGCCGTGATGGAAAGGTCAAGGGACGCTGGGCGAGCACCAAGAAGCCCGAGGACCTCAAGGCGGAGATTGAGAAGGAGTTGGCTGCGAAATAAACTGGCGATACAATGAAGGAAAAAGGGGAAAAACAGTAATGGAGGAAGGGGCATTGATACCACTAGATATTTAATCGGTGAAATTGACATGTGCTGATTTCTTTCTTGATTTTTTGGCTTGGTTTCTAAAGGCTATTGTTGTACAATCGTGTTGTCTATGTGAGGTCGTAATGTCATATCCAGGTATTCCCTAAACGCCATGTCCATGTCATGTCCATTCTTGATATCATCCCAACGTTTAATCAAAGGGTACTCTCCTCAAGCCCCTTGCCCCTCCTTTCCTGGCTTCACCCTCAGCGCCAACAGCAGCAGGCACACGAATGCCGCAGCAGTCACCCCAGCCCACACTCGCGTGTACATGTCTCTTGCCTGCCTCGTCATCAAACACTTTTACCTCACCGCCCTCTTGCTCCTCATCTTCTTTGTCCACGCCCGCCTCATCCTCTGTGCTCATGCCTTCGACGGCAGGTATCAAACTGCCAAACAAGAAATGCTGCATGACGGGCAGTTTTTCCAGAATCTCCTTACGGAACATCTTGCGCATACCCGCCTCAATCTTGCCCCAGTTCTTCGCCGACGAAATGTCGTCGAGCATGGGGGAGTGCCAGCGCAGCCCCTCCACATTCTTGACGCTGTTTACGAACGCAATCTGATCGAGGTAGAGATACTGTCCGCCTTCCTCCTCTAGCACGAGCGCATTGTGGATTGATTTGGGTGTAATGTAGGGATGGTGCAGGAGCTGCGCTGCGCCAAAGAGGAACGGAAGAAACTGGTAGTCGTCGAGGCCCCAGACGCCGTGCGAGCCTGCGGGCTCAAGGTAATATGCTTCTTGGACGCGGCGCATGAGGTGCAGGTAGGCGGGGAGCACGACGAGCGCGAGCGCGGGGAACGTCGACGGCGGCAGGTAACCCAGACGATTCAGACACAGCAGCCAGAGGAAAAAGTTGAGCTCATGGCCAGAGCCGTAGTCGATGCGGCGCCGGTTGCCAAACGAGTGGTGCAGGTACGTCGATACTTCGTCGACCTGCGCTTCATCGCTAAGTCCCAGTTTCGCATGCCATGCCCCCACAGCCTTGTCAATCTCGTCGAGAAAAGTGCGAAACACGGGGTTTCCGAAGCGCGAGCCTGTGTCTTCAGGCGGGCACTTCTCCAGCACTTTTCCGGCTTCCCCTAGTATCTCGACAATCGTCTTGACGGTTGGTGTCACTTCTTCGCCGTCTCGCACGCTCGATATGCTCCTGTCGCGCACCGAGTCGGCGATGCCGAATATGAATGCCTCGACCAGCGTGCAAGTCTCGCTCTTGAGAAACAACTGGTGATCTTCTGGACTCAGAATGCGGCGCGAGGGGAGTATGTACGTGTGGTTGTCTAGATTGGGTGGCGCGGGGAGCGAGGGTGTCGGCGGGGGAGGGGCAGAAGGCGGTTCTCGTGTTATGGAGGTGCGCTTGCGTGGGACGAGTTTGGGGAGTTTGGCGCTAAGATCGGGGGGCGCCTCTGAAGGCGAAGATTGTGTTTGTGTCATGGTGGAAGATGTGACTGTTGGTGTTGCTGGTTAGGTGGCGTAATGGAAGGTGTTTAAGTCCAAGGGTCTGTGATGGGTGCATGCAGCAGCTATGCCAAAGGAGAAAGTGGAGGAGCGGACCGGGGCGCCGCCACGCCGTTGCCATGCCTCACGCGACAGCCCGTGTGGGGGTGATTATCAAAGGATCTCAGACTCGTGGCATCGCTAGAGTGCCCAGAATGCAAAGCATTCGGATATTGCCATGATGTTGCTTGATTCACTCTAGCCTTCATTCATCTCTCGTGCTTTCTCATCCATGCACAATCCTTTGGTAACCATGATGTCCACTACCACTACTTCCCCACAACGAACTGCATCATCCATCTCCACGCAATACTGAAACATACCACGAGACGCCTGCTAGTTAACATATGCAAAACATCGCAAAGCAAATAGCCCAATCAACACCACAATGAGTAACCAAAATAGCAATAATACATTCAGAACACAGCGGACTTTTCTTCGTCCGCCTGCCTAGTAAAGTAACTCCAACAACGCCTTTCTATGGATCGCCATGTCATACCATGCCATGAGCATGTGGCAAGTACGGAGTGAGTGTACTCTTCCCAAGCCACAAAACCGCCTTGAATTGTCGCAAAAGATTAAGAACAAAAGAGAAGAAGAACAAAACTACGAATAAAGGTCTATGCGGCATATTCTCAAACAGAAATCATGCCTATGTGTGATGAATGCGCAGCCCGAATAAATGGCTGTAACATGTAAACCCGCCCCTGAAATGACGTGTGAAGCGGAAAAAAAGAACCGGAGAGAAAGAAGGCCGAAAAGAAATGCCAAACAAGGTAAAGGCGCTGCCTCTGAGTCTATCAAGCAACCGCCCACCCATCCTTTTTGATTCTAAGACGCTGGAGAAGAGAAGAAATTTTCCGCATTAAACGAATGCTAGTCGTCTGTCTCGCTAGGCGCCTCCTCAAGCTTGTGTCTCCGCTCCTCGTCCATCTCCTTGTACGAAGCCCAAGATAGCAGGGCGAAAGCACCGATGATTAAAAGGCCGCCGACGATAGCGGCGGGCGTGAGCGGCGAGTTGAGCGGCGGAGGAAGGAGCTGGTCGACGAGCGCGACAATGAAAATAGTAAGGAGCGCCGCGACCGAAGAGAGGACAGGGGAAGTGAGTGAAATAAGGGCGAGGAAAGCGCCAGAAAAGGCTGTAAAATGTTAGCAGAGTTGCAATGTTTGGGGAGGAAAAGGTAGACATACTGGCATTTGCCAAAACACTAATAGCCATCATCCACGCTTGCTCTCCCTTGGGCAGCTCAAAAATTTCCCAGCCCATCCAGTGGAGGAAGGGCAGCGGAAGCCACAGTACGCTCAATGTAAAAGCACCGATCAGACTACCAAACAAGTTTGCGAAGATGACGCCCTTGTTTGGCGCTGCGCCCTCGGGTGGACAAGCCAGTCGCTTGTACAAGACTTCGTATAGTCCATATACGACACTTCCAACGCCAATGACTAGATTGCCAAAAGCGCGGTTCTGGGCTTCATTCGAAGGAGGCGCCTTGTCACCGCCGGCTCCGCCTCCAGACTGGGAGCCATGTTTGGCGGGCGATTGGTCGCCGTATGCAACGACAAAGACACCGGCAATGGCAACCGCCACGGCGACAATCTTGCTTGTGCGCACCTTTTCGTGAAGGATGGGAATACTGAAAGCGTAGGCGAAGAAAGCAGAGCAGTTGTAGATAGCCGTCAAGTCGCTGGCGGTTGTCAGGTTTACCGCAACGTACCAACTGCCTCCTGCAAGCGTGAGGGCGCATGTGATAAAGGTTGTCATCTTGGCCATGTATCGGACTGGCGAGACTTGCGATTGACGAGGCGTGGGATGGAGCGTCTGGTGCTGGACCATGAGGGCCGTCTGGCGCAGAATCTGGACGTGTCTGCGCCAAAAGGTCGACCACGGCTCGCTCCAGTGCTGAATGCGCAGAATGGCAACGGTGGCAGGCCACAGCACAACCCACGAGCCGTGGGTCATGTACAGCATGCAGTACGGCTTCTCCCATTTCAGCTGGTGCTGGATGTATACGGCCGTCTCCGTCTGGATGGTGAAGCTGATCAAGCTCAGCGCGAGTAGGAAGGCAGCGTATGTGTACTTTCTTCTCGTCTCGAGTTTTGCCTGCGTCTCCGGGTCTCTTTCGTGGAAGTGGTGTGTGCTCCTTCCCAGAAGGCCCTCTTCCACGGTGTCATCCTCCGTCTTGCGGCCTAGCAAGGGCGCACTTGCGCGCCCGTCTCTTCCACGGTCCATCGAGGGGCGAAGATCTGACGGCATAGCCGCGTCGTGTTCATCCCAGTCGTCAAAATCGTGCCCCGAATGGCGCGGACTGGCAGGGCCTCTGGATATCGAAGCGCCTTTGCCGTTGGGCTTGCGGTACTGCCGTGAAGAGGAGCGTGAGCGTGACAGCTGGCGCGAGCTGGCGCCTGAAACAATGACGGGCGAAGCGCTGGTGCTGGTGCTGTCGAGGCTGAAGTCGTCGGAGAGGGTGTGTGCGAGCGAACGAGGGTGCGGCGGCGGCTTCTTCTTTAGAGGGATAGACTCAGGCATATAAGGCAATTGGTTGGGGAAAGCGAGTGACGGCGCCGAGTGGCAGGTGATGATGCTGGGTGGGACCCGGGGGGCTGCAGCTTGGTCGCCGTGGGGTCAGACGCTGGGATGGGCTGGCGGTGCGTCGGGTCGGCTTCCCTGGGATAAGGCGCAGGCGTCAAAAAAAAAGCCTCTAGTGTTGTTTGGGCGTGCGTGGGCAGAGGAATTGCTAACTTCTGATTATCTGGCTTCAGGTTGCTCAGAGCCAAGCCCCCTGCATGCCGTAACCTCCGTGCGAACTCCGCTCTCCTTACTTCCGCACAGCCCAGGGTCCAATCGCGGCCAAGATAACCTCCCCAGCCTACGCGTCTTTCCCCATCTCCCAAATCTCCTCGTCTCAGCCAAGTCCAGACCGCCTATATTCAGCCATTTGGTTACTCATAGCAATCCTTTACGAGCGTCTTCTTCACTTGGTTGACTCGCTATTCTTGGCCCTTCAACATGATCGCGCGCAGCTATCACGTCATACCTTAGCCATATCTTAGCCGCATGCATAGTCGAATCACAACCCAGCTGCGCCCGCCTTGCCTCGCGTCACTCTCTTCCAGATGACCCAACCACGAAGCCTGCCTGCGCACCATCAAGTGACTTACTTGGGCACATGTGGAAAACAAAAAAGCCCAACTCCCGCACAAGTCATGACGGATGGGCAGCAACAGTAGTCACAATCCCACGTATGCATTAAGAGTGAGACAAAAAAGCTTTTGTTATCTCGGTCGTAAACACTCGTTATCCTCCCTAAATCCAGACCCAGACCCAGACCCAGACCCCTCAACCAAGGAAAAAAACACGATCCGGGGAATCAATACATCGAAGAAATACTTGGCCAAAACTTTACAAATCAAACAGGGCTTCCATCCAGGCCCTCGGCCCGCTCCTGAGTCTCTGCCTCTTCCAGCTCTTGCAGGATCTCGGGCAGCATGGACTCGACGTCTTCTTCCCGCTCCCCCAGTGCTTTTGCAATGAGTTTCTTATACGTGCCTTGTTTCTCGCTCATGCCTGCCACACTCAAGTTGCCCACCACCTCTCTGACGAGCTCTCTCCGTTCAAGCTGTGCCCGATGTAGCAGCAGTGCAAGCCGCATCTTCTCTGTGATATCCACGGGTGAAGTGTCACTGTTCTGCTGCGGCATGCTACTGCATAGCCGGCGCAGTTCGGCTTTTTGCTCAATCTCCAAAAGAGACTCTGCTTCTTCCACGAGTAGCCGTAGCTCCTCTTCCTGCTGCCGGTCGGCTTCGTCATCATTGAGGTCAATGTGCAATCCGTTTGATGTGCCTTGGAGCTCGGCCACTTGTTTCCGCACGGCCTCAAGCTCTGCTTGGCGTCGCTTGACTACGCGTTCTGCATCAAAAAACTCTGCCTCCTTTTCTTGCAATTCTGCCTCATACGCTGCAGCTAGTTCCTCACACTTTTCGAGCAATGTTGGCGCTACTTTGGTCATCAGATGTGAAGCAGTCTGCGAACGATACTGAACGGGTTCTCGCACGGCCATGCTAGAAAAGGGAACTGGCATCAGTGGCCCGCCATCCAGATGTGGAACATGGCCATTTAGTCGATGCTCCGGTGGTGGCGCAAATGGCGACGATGAAGCTTGCCGAGCTCGACTGTGCATCCTCCGTCTTTGGTTAAGCTCTCGGATGAGGTCGTCGGCAGTTTCGCCCTTCTTGTTTGGAATGTCAACGGCAACATTACGTCCCAACAGGCTTCGTACGCATTTCCTGGCGCCGTTTCGTGCGGCAATCATAATGGCTGTGTCACCATTCTGGTCCGCCGCGTTCAGCAGCCTTGTGACTTCTTCTGGTATCCACGTTTCCGAGAGCTTGTTGATGATGCAGTCGAGATACCATCTCGCGCATACGTACTTGTTCGAGCTGCTCGTGGTCGCTGCAATGTGATGGAATACAGTGCTACCAAACCAGTCTGTCCTGTGCACCGTCTGCTGGAAGATCTTGACCATGCTCGGCATTGTCTCCTTGTCAAAGTTGTTGGTAAACATGACGGCGCGCATCAGGGGTGTCTCCAAGTTGTTCGAGAGACAGTCTAGACGTGCTCCTCGATGTATCAGCTCCTTGACTACACCAACATCACCCATGGCCGCTGCCCAGTGCATGGCCGCGTGGCCTTTTTCGTCAATCGGCCGGTCTAGGTTGATGCTTGGCGGTGGCTCTGGCCATGAGACGGCTGCCTCGTGGTCGAGCAGCATGAAGTAATCCAGTAGTTGATCTGCCCATATTTGATGTTGCTGGTCCAGCAAAGACATTTGGTCCATGCCCCGTTTGCGCTTCCTGTTGCCGTCGGCCGAGTATTGCGACATGTCCATGAGATCGGCGTCACCAAGCATCGACTCTGAAATCACAGTCTCGTTGTCCGGCGTCTCCTCGCGGAAGATCTGCGACCTGACCTGTGATGCTTCATACGGGTCTTCGCTCACTTGCGATTGCGAGTTTGCGACCAAAGCTGCTGCGGCTGCTGCTGCTGTCAAACATATTAGCGCCAGCTCTTTCTTTCTTTCACATGGTCGCATGAACAGAGCCAATGGAAGACTGGATATATTCAAGCGGATAGACAAATTTACCATTGCGACTTGCCGCTGCCGTCTGCTTGGGCGGCTTCATGCGATTCGAGGCAGCCGTGGCATGCTTGGGTGCTGGGGGCGGGCTCCTGTCGCCCGGGATGTAATCGAAGATTGCGCGCATCTTGTCCAGGACGCCATTTCGCTCTGCCAGACTGCGCCCCTCTTCGAGAGGTATCCATGTGCCCTGGTATTTGCCATAGCCACCTTGCACCTTCTCGTGCACGCCCTTCTGCACCTCGCGCTCGAGGATACGGGTTCGCGCCGGCTTGTCATAGTCGGCTACCTTGAGGATGTGCGTAGCGTTGATCCAGTCGTCGGCGCGACGGCGCATGACATGGTTGCCGTTCACATTGCACTCATAGACGGGGACCTGGGGCATGTGTCAGCATGTGGTGGCCGACAGGTAGGTAGGTAGGTGGGTGGGTGGGCAGAGCATGGTGCATGGCAGGGCTGAGGGGACGTTCAGCGGGCTGCCAGTGGCTGGTCGCAACGCACATTACTGTATGTCGCCGAATAGATCTTGCCATCGGGCGCCGGGGGCATCTTCACCATTCAATGAGGCACAAGTGGCGTCTGGCGGGCGTGTCAAGTGATTTCGTGAAGGCGTGTCTGCGGTTCGCGTCAGACCTGGGGGAAGTCGCGTTGGCAAGGACCGCGGTCGCGCCTGCCCTGCCAAGCCTCGGGGTCGGGCGGTGGCAGCTTCCCTTTGCCGACCGCAGTGAGACCTCAGCAAGCTCGCCCGCAAACGACGCTCCCGCCCACCAGCCCTAAGCCCACCCCCCTCACCCCGTCCGCGTGCCATTGAAGACGAAGACGCCCTGGGCCCGCCACCATGTCCATCACAGAATCGATCAAGCATGCCGTCGGTCTCGGCGGCGAGCCGCGGAGTGAGTGCTGCCACGCCCGCCCACGCAATTGCAATTGGCCATGCACCGCCAGACACTGACAATGCACTGTGCAGAGGCTACCCGCGAGGAGATGAGCGCCGCCAAGCTGCCGCTACCCTACCGAGACTCATGCGCACATCTCCTGATTCCCTTGAACCGGTGTCGGTACGAGGAGTTCTACCTGCCCTGGAAGTGCGAGGTGCGCAGATGCCAATTTCCCACAGCCGCGGGGCGAGTGCACGCCGACTGACCACATAGCTAGAACGAGCGACATTCCTACGAAAAGTGCCAGTACGAGGAGTTCAAGGAGCGCGTCAAGAAGATGGACGAGCTGAGGGCAGCAAAGGGCGGAGAGCGCAGCAACTAGAGCGTCGGCCGGCGCAGATGACGGTAGATCACGGGAATGACAGTCATGAGCGGATTCCGCTGCATGTATATACCGAAGCAGCAAAACGCATGCATTTCACCAGAGATATTCAGAAACTACCAGACATGACGCAATGGTTAGGGCGGAACAGCCCAGTGCCTTTTCACGCCGACGACAGACCTAATTACCGCCACGATTCCATGCTTGCATATTGCAGAAAGAGGAGAAAAAAAACTTCATTTATACCGTTCCGAGATTGTGGAATTTGAACTTCAACGAGCTATTTACATTGGAATGAACAGTTTACAGCTTCGCCTTGGTATCTTCCTGGGCAGCCCTTTGCCTCAGCTCCTTTCTCATAATCTTTCCTGAAGGGTTCTTGGGTATCGCATCGACAAATCGAACACCACCTTCCAGCCACTTGTGTTTCGAGACTCGCTCGGCAAGCCATGCTTTGATCTTTTCCGCAGTCTCTGGCGTGGGCTTGGCCGAAGGTTGAAGCACAATGTAGGCGCGTGGCAGTTCGCCAGCATCACTGACCATGATTAGCAGGTAATCTTCCAAACCAATGCCAAAACTTACACCTCAACTCCAATGACAGCAGCGTCTTGCACATCGGCGTGATCTAGCAATAGGGCTTCCAGTTCTGCCGGCGCAACTTGCAGTCCCTTCACCTTGATAAGCTCCTTCTTTCTGTCCACAATGTAAATGTGGTTTTTGGCATTCATATATGCGATGTCTCCCGTCTTCAGCCAGCCTTCTTCTGTAATTGTCTCCCTTGTCGCCTCGGGCTTCTTCCAGTATCCTTTCATGATATTCGGGCCGCGGATCCAAATTTCTCCTCGTTCGCCTTGGGGCACTTCGATCTTGCCGTCGTCGTCCAGGACAATCTTTCCCTCGCAGTTGGGTACCAATTCTCCTACCGAAGCACTATCATAGCTGACTGTAGTATCGCGCATGGAACCAACGCACGTGACTTCCGTCATGCCCCAGCCATTCGCAACCTTAATTCTTCCGTCTGGCCAAAGGCTTTCGAATTCTGCCGTAATCTCACTGCCAAGTGGAGCAGCACCGCAGCCTACGTTCACCACGGAGCTCAGGTCATACTGCTTGGTTGCCGGGTGCTTCGCCATGGCTATCACGATGGGTGGCGCCAGGTTCAGGTCTTTGATGCGGTACTTTTGTATGTATTCAAGCATCTTCAGGAAGTCAAACTTGGGCATAATGTATACTGGGTACCGGTTCTTTATGGCAATCATACAGAAATTGGCTTGTGCCATGGCATGGTACATGGGAAGGAAGGCAATGTGCGACTTGCGTTTCATCGTGCCGTCGGGATTCTTTGCAAAGAACAGTGTCTGACTGGCGTTTGAAACATAGTTTCTATGCGTAACCATTACGCCCTTTGCCACTCCCGTGGTGCCCGACGAGTAGTTGAGCGCTACCACGCGGTCCAGTTCTTCGGGCGTACGAAGGTCCGGCCAAGCGTATGCGGCGCCATTTTCCGGCGTGTCGAGGAGTTCGCTCCAGTGGCGGATATAGCCTAACTCGGTGTTCTTTTCTACCTTACGGCCCTCAAAAGTTGCGACTCCGTCATCGAAAATGAAGATTCGGTCGGCACTCAGTCCTACTTCTTTTGCGGCCGCAATACCAGTGTCCAAGCTGCCTTCTGCGCAGATCAGAAATCGTGGCTCACTGTCGTTTAACTGATACACCAGTTCTCGGGCCACGTAGCCAGGATTGGCGCCTGTG
Organism: Exserohilum rostratum; assembly: GCA_026367775.1. NCBI lineage: Eukaryota > Fungi > Ascomycota > Dothideomycetes > Pleosporales > Pleosporaceae > Exserohilum > Exserohilum rostratum. Next base: position 445,694 of record CP111157.1, read on the forward strand.
AAGACACCTTCGGCCATGATGATGCCCATGAAGACGGGTGGAAAGAACAGCGAGTTCGATGAGAATAACAGCACACGGTCGCCAGGTTGCAGACCAGCGCGGCGCAACCCAGAAGCAAATCGTTGTGCAAACAGCCGGTAGTCGTGCATGGAAAGAAAGTATTTGTCTGGGTCGCTGGCAGACATGAGGAGTGGTTCCTTTGGCAGGTCGGCAGTAGGCGATTCCAGGACAAATGTCGGTACAGAGACCTGCGGTATATCTATCGACCAGCGTGATTTGATGACCATGGTGGGCGGTTGTGTGGTACCCGATCAGAACAAATGCTATGCGGTTGAAAAGAAGAGACAGGAACCGATATCTCCGTATCGTGGTCGTTGGTTGAGAGAGAGAGAGAGAGAGAAAAGGCTGGTCTTGATTTCCTTTCTGTTTCGCGCACGCTGTATCGGCTATACAAACATCAGTATCCGCATCCTATCTCTTCCCACTACCAACAGCAATGCATCTCACTTACATTTCCGTCAAACCTTACTTACAGCATGCAGATTACTATGGAAATCTCTCCTCTCTCCTGCAAGATCCCCGTTATAAATGGTGGTGCGAGCAGGGCCCGTAGTCTAAGTGCTGATTCAGTCTTGCCGGCCGGCTATCAGCAACTGCCCCGGTTACAACCTTGTCAAACGTTGACATGGCAAAACTGACTACACATTGCGGGGTGCGGGCTGCCGTGCCGAGGTATTGGCAGTCTGGGGTAAACCAGGGTTTGGACTTAGCGAGTAAGTATGGGGTATCGCTAGTGTTGATTAGAAATGTGAATAAGGGCATTGTTGGTTGTTGCGAGCAGGGATTACGCGTTGTGATGGGTGTTTGGGTTGCGTGATGGTGGTGAGGTCGGGGGAGTTCTTTTCCCGAGGTGATGGTAGTACGTACCCTGTTTGTTTGACGTACGTACAGGGAGCCCACGACAACGGTTCGGGTTATGCTTTCTCGCATATCGGCGTCCCTGGGCTGGGTATTTTAGAGTTTGGAAATATGAGGGGGTTTGCTTAGTAATTGTCTAAGTCTGATTTGACGCCATTTCTACGACTACATTGTCTTTGCTAGTATATTCCAGATGCCTGGTTTTGCTTTGCTGTTGCTAGGCAGTCTGGCTTGTGACAGCCAGGGTATGGAATAATGTTATGGTCTTTTCTGTATGCAATTCGCGATATTTGGAGTGCTTGGCAATAGATACAACATGTCAGTTTTGTTGAGGATACTTACCCGGATGCGCAAGGTCCCGAGATTCCGTGAAGCTATGGGCATTACGAGAATATTAAGCCGAGGGATTAATGGTCACAATGGTCCAATGGCCAGGAACTGTGAAACAGTGTTTTAAGAAACGATCCTTCTGTAAGGTCAACTGTATTTTTGTAGCTGTGGATATTTTCCACATACGAAATAGTCTACTTAGCGCGCGTGTACACATTAGTATTGCACTTTGAGGATACGAGACTGCTAATGCGGCATTTTGTTTTTGACTAACCCTAGAATCATGTGGTGCATAAGTATCCCCGATCCTCCGGTGCTGTCCTGTGACCTCGTGGCCATGCACAGTCTTTTTTGGAGAATCTGATAGTATACTCCGAGTGGCCTAAGATCTCTCATAAGAGATAATGGTATTATGGTTTCCTGCTTGACGCAAAGTAAGGTTGGGTATCTCTTCCAAAATGAATCGACAGATATGACGAGCTACTACCACCCATTGGGCTCAAGAATAGTTTGAACAGACTAGTGTACGCCATCCATAGCTCGGCACTTGGCGGGCGGGGCCTTTGGAAAACCGTATGGTAGATCTGTATGTAGACGCTTCTATGCCTTGCTTTAACATTTGCCGAGATTCTATTCTTCTGCAGCTCTACTCTTTCGATTCACTTAGCAAACATGGGTTCTTCAGCCTCAGTGCTCTCTGTGGTCTGATATCTGGTACTACCATCAAGTTTGAAAATTCTACTGATAGCGATATTCTTTTCGTTCTGTGCAGCCGCTACCTTCTTTTCTTATCGAACAAAAGAGCCACGACCTCAAACAAATCAAACGATAAGAGAGATTGCGTATAGGAGCCCGTTGCGAGCCCAAGGAAGTAGCCAAAGATGTAAAATAGAATGAACAGCTGAGTAAAGCTCGGAACCTGAGTCTGGAAATGCAAAATATCGTGATGAGAGCTGTTCCGCAGTCACGATAACAATGTATGGCTCTTTTCCCCACAGCCTCTGTGCATTACTACTCTCATATAGTCTAGCGCAGAGCCGGATACAAATACGATGCTGGATATTGCGAACATACCGACATATAGCTAGGATTACCTAGCATTAGGGGCAGGCACGCAGCTGCTCAGCCGCTCGAGACGTTGCAAGTCGCTTCATACTGTGTCAAAACATCTACAAAAAACAAAATCCTTGCTTATTTCTTTTGCGCTGACACATTGATTACATCTTGAGTATCTTTTATGCCCATCGACAGTCAAACAACGTTGTTTTCAAAAATTCGTGTCAGCTGCAATGCATCTGCTCGTGCTCTCCGGGGTACCTCCGAGGCGGCTGCCACGTCTGCTCGTTTCACGACCAGCCACGACCAGTCATGAGTTTCGGCCTCTTTCCTTCATCTGCACACCTGCATCGCACAATTCTCCGGTTCGCGTTATGCGAGCTTTCTGTGTTCGCATTCTTACCCTATTGTCAATGTATCGGCACACCGTAGCACAAGGCGACAAACCCTAGAGCGCACACTCGATGAGTAGCCCAGCCCCGAAGAAGCCCCCTAAAGTAGCCCCTTCTGTTCATCCGGAGGAAGGGCTGCAAGATGTCGCCCTCCATCGCTTCAGGACTTCAACTCTCCCACAATTATTGGAAATGGATAACAGACCGACATTTGTCCTGGATATCCACAATCACCCCAGTGGGACTGAGAACCCGATTAGGCCTGTATTCTGTAATTTTGCGCTGAGGAGGCAAGAGCAGTTGCTGAGCCAGGTTATTGGCATTGAATCACATGACCTCGAGTATAGCCATGGCGCAACATATAACGAGTTCCGAACCTGGGCAACGATGACCAGTAATTTCCAAGATTCTAGAGACATTCTTCCGTTGACGATAGAGTTTGCAAACTTCATATGGACAAGTTTCTCCATCCGCCCAAATTGGAAACTGATCACCGGTCATTCAATCTTCCGTGACGAAGATAGCACACAGAAAGATTCGTTGCCCACACCTGCAACACGACTTCCAAAGAAAGAACACGGCGTTCTGACAACGAACCTCAGAAAGGCCTTGGCTTCTGCAGCGACCATTTCGACCCGGGAGATTATTGGAGATGCCCTGCAGCCTAAATTCCCACAAGTAGCTATCGGGCCGGACAAAGAAAAGGGTGACAGACCAATAGTCACAGCTGTAAAGCTGTCAACACCTAAAGATGCCGTGCCTGATTGGACAGTCCCACACCCAAAAGGTCGTCTTTCAGAACACATCAAGTTTGTGAGGAGTATTGACTGGGGAAAGACGCCTTTGGGCCCCATGAACGATTGGTCAGTTCAGTTCCGGGAGCTTGTTTGCTTGGTCATGCGGAACCCCCAACCATCCTCTATCTTCTGGGGCGAGGATATGACTATGCTATACAATGAGGCTTACAGAGATGGCATTGCGGGTGACAAGCATCCTGCTCTAATGGGTACTGGATTTACCGGTCCTTTTCACGAGATGTGGGATGCAGTGAGTCCCATAGTCCATCACTGCGCCCGCACTGGTAATGCTATACTCAATGTTAATCTCCAGCTACCGATTATGCGGTATGGCTACCTCGAAGAAGGGTTCTTTACTTGGTCTTTTGTGAGTAACCATACCCTCATAACGGGGGCGTAGCACTCACATGATTGCAGGTTCCGGTCTTCGGCGGCACTGAGCGCATTCTTGGTTGTAAGTTGCTATGAGAGAACTCACTATAATCCCAGGATGTCAGCTGCATGTTACAAGAGCGACATGGAATGCTCGAATATAACAGATGTCCAAACCCCTTATCGGCACAAATCTTATCGCGGGTTCAGAACTTTGCTAATTCATACTCGGATTCTAGTCTATATGGATGCATTTGATACGACTATCGAATCAGTCAGTAGCAGAAGAATGGAGTTATTGCGTTACCTCGGCGAGCGTATGAACGCAACGCGCACCGTCAAAGAATTCTGGGGCATAGTTCTCGAGGGTCTAAGCCACAACGAATACGATGTACCTTTTGCGCTTTTATATTCGATAGCCGACAGTGACGGCCCCGAAAAGAGCTCTTCGAAATCGCCCAATGCTAGCCCTAGTTCTGAGAAGACTTGCGTCATTGAAGGATCTATTGGTATTCCAAAAGGCCGTCAGAGCTGCCCTGATAAATTTGTCCTGGAGGAGAGCAACGATGTTTTGGTCTCGGCTTTCCTGGAGGCTACCCAAACACTAGAGCCAAAAATGTTGAGTGTGCAGAAAGGAAACCTTCCAAGGTCACTATTAAAGAGTGTCGAATGGAGAGGACACAAGGATCCTAGCAAAGAGGCGGTAATATTACCTCTCCAACCGACAAACGCGGAAAATATTTGCGCTTTATTGCTACTCGGCATCAACCCTCGCAGGGCTTACGACCAAGAGTACGAGACGTTTATAGGGATGCTCAACAGACAGATCGCCTCTTCTTTAGCATCAGTACTCCTCTTTGAAGACGAGGTACGGCGGAGCAAACATGCAGCTGAGGTTGCGACGATGCAGCGAGAGATGCTGTCTCAGCAACTTCAACTACAGACCAGTCGTATGCGGCGGATGACTGAGTTCTCGCCTCAAGGCATGTTCTTGTTTGATGTCGAGGGACGTCTATTGGAGGCGAACGAACGGTATTTTGAAATGACTGGAGCCACTCACGATCATCTTGGGAAAGTCTGGTACCCCGATATGCTGACTGAAGCAAGCCAGAAAGTTAGCCTTGACCAGTGGACGGGTGAGTGACGTTCATATACAGCTGTTTGTTGTTTTTGCCCGGAATACTAACAAAGTGAACGTCTAGAAATTGTGACCACTCTCAAACCAGTCACTTGTGAGCTCCAGTTCAAAAAGTCCAAGTCTAATATCAAAGACATTGACGGCGAGCCAATTGAATATTGGGTCCTTGGATCCAGTCAGCCAGAGCTGAGTGCGGATGGAAAGCTCGTAAGCATCATGGGCTCAATCACAGACATTTCACATTTCAAATGGGCCCAAGGTCTTCAAGAGCGAAGACTAAAAGAAGCGGAAGAGGCAAAGCGCCAGCAGAACGAATTCATCGACATAACGTCGCATGAAATGCGAAACCCGCTTTCTGCAATTCTCATCTGCGCAGATGATATCCGAGACACGCTGGCTCTTCACGATTTCTCCTGCGAAGAAGACAGGGACGTTGCGAATGATTGCATCGAAGCCGCGAAAAACATTGCGCTTTGTGTGCAGCATCAAAAGTCAATCGTCGATGACATTCTTACAGTATCGAAACTCGACTCGAACCTCTTACGCATGAGTCCGATTCCTTCACAACCTATCGCTGTCATTGAGCGTTCCATGGCCATGTTAGTAAGATCCGCTTGCCGTTGTCACTAGACATGTACTCACCAGTATTGTTATGTTAGGTTCCGTCCAGAAACCGAAGTTAAAGATATCGACTTTACTTTTGAACAGCACCGCAGCCTACGCGAGCTCGACATTGACTGGGTGCTACTTGACTCCGGGCGAGTGCTTCAAATCATTGTCAATCTCATCACCAATGCGATCAAATTTACCCGCGACCGTTACGTACGCTCTATCACAGTCCATGTTTCTGCGCGCACAGGCACACCGGACTTTGAGGTACCCAAAGGCTTCGATTTTGTCCCGCAAAGAGTCAAGATGAGCGATTTTGGTAACGGAGAGGACTGGGGTTCCGGCGAACCACTTTTCCTCCTATTCCAAGTACGGGATACGGGTTGTGGCCTTACACCAGCACAGAAAAAGCTGTTGTTTGAGAAGTTCGCTCAAGCCTCACCACGTACACATTGCAAGTACGGCGGCAGCGGTCTCGGCCTCTTCATCTCGCGCCGGCTCGCCGAACTCCACGGCGGCCAGATTGGCTGCGCCTCTGAAGCTGGCGTCGGCAGCACGTTTGGCTTCTACCTCAAGTGCAAACGCATGATGCCTCAAGACGTTGCTCTCCCTGACGATAGACCCCAGACCCCACTGGCGGCAGACTACGCGGCTTCTCCACGTAAAGCACAAAGATCGTCACCAAAAGCTGGTGGTCGGCAACGTCTCAAGTCGATAGCAAGACCACTTTCCAGCCAATCATCCTACCAAGACCCACCTCTCCACGTCCTCGTCGTAGAAGACAACCACCTCAACCAACGACTCCTTTGTAAACAGCTCACAAAGGCAGGATGCATCGTAAGCACAGCCGACAACGGCGTGTACGCGTTAGAACATCTCGCCAACACGCACTTTTGCACTACCGACGGCCTTCCTCTTACCATTATCCTCATGGACTGCGAGATGCCCGAGATGGACGGCTTGACATGCTGTAAACGGATTCGGGAAATGGAGCAGCGGAAACAGGTAAATGGGCATGTTCCTGTTATTGCTGTTACCGCGAACGTGCGGGGGGCGCAGATTGACGAGGCGAGGGCGTCGGGCATGGATGATGTGATTGGGAAGCCGTTTAGGATGCCGGAGTTGCTAGCTAAGATAAGCGGGTTGCTGAAGAGATTAGAAGAGGGTTGAGGTTGGGGCTATTCATAGCAACTATTCTGGGTTTCCTATTGTGGGTAGATTTCCTTGGGTTCGATGCATGGGGTTGAGATGTGTTAGGCGCATTTTTGACATGTGATGGCCTTCCGACTGCCATGTGTCAGGGATGGAGTTTAGTCAGGCACGAAGTGGAGCTCATGGCGCATCTCGTGGCGACATTGGAGTGACACAACATGACAGACAATGGTAGTGAAATCTCAGGTTAAATTACTTCTGTAATACTTTCACGCTATCATGATTACCATATCAATCATAACGCCTTCCACCACACACCCTCATCTCTCAACGCTCTACTTGGTAGAGGGGTTAGGGTTGATCGTTCCCTCTGGAAACTTACGGAAGATATCCGCAATGTGATCAATGGGCGCTGCCAGCATGCCCATTGGGCCCTCGAACAACGGGTTCTCGCCAGCACTAGGATGACTCCTCGACGGTACGAGCATCTTTGTGCGACCAAAGTTCTTGGCTAGGCTCTCCGACTGACCCTTGTGCTCGGGTGCTGCCAGCGCCTTCTCGAGGATAGGCAGGTCGTCGCTCTCCTCCTCCTTGATGTGCTGGCCGAGGAAGCTCCAGAGCTCCTTGAGCTTGGGCTTGTAGTTGGAGTCGGTGGCTTTCATGTTTTGGAACTCCTTGAGGAACTCTTTGACCTGGGGATGTGTTAGTGTGATTCACAACTAGTCACAATGTGGAATTGAAGTTGCCTTACCTGGTGATGTTGCTTGCGGTCCTTCTCCGCATGCTCGTGGCCCTCCTTGCCAACATACTTCTCCATGGCAGGGTAGACAAGCAGCTCCTCGGCTACCGAGTGGCGGGCAAGCTCCCACGTGAACTGGTTGCCGAAGCGTGTCTGGTGGTCGACATCGTCCGAGTTCATGACCTCATTGTAGTACTGCTCGAGCTCACGGTGGTCCTTGGTAATGACTTCTGAAATGGTCGACATGGCTGCGATTCTGATACGGCCTGTTGCGAATTTGTTGGTGTTGCTGTTTACTACGCGAGTGATGGTCTGGGGCCTGGAGGCAGCTCGTGTGATGGAAGAGGCAAAGAGACGGGGGAATGACATGCTGGAGGGAAAAGAAAGGTTCAAGATATGGGAAAGTCGAGGGTTTTAATATGCTTTGCTGGGAGCAAGGTGAGAGAGACAGTTGCGACTCGACAGGCCCTTGCCATTGGCGCTTTTATTCTGCGAGACAGTGTTGTATACTAGTGCGTCATTGTATCGCAACATAGTTACAGTTGCGGTTTCAGGACTACTCTTATTGGTAGGAGGCAAACGCCGTGTCTGTGCACCGATGCCACTGTTTGTGGTGGAGACGGGTCGCGAACCGGCTTATGCTCGAATTAGCGAGACGCTTATTGGACGGCATCACTAGAACGTCACGACCTAAACCCCAGATTCTCGATTCAACCTCCTATATACAATTCAGAGACGCGTTAAAATTTTATTGCTGGATAGACGTAGATGTGAAAGTCAGTGAGCAGCAAATTGGCCTTTTCCAGACACCAATTTCTCTCCTTGCTGGACTGAGATGAAGGATTCGAGGAGACAGGTCTGGTAACGCCAAGGTACCAAAGTGCAGAGTTGCAGCTGTCCTTAGATTTTGCTCCGCGGTGCACTCGCTTTCATATACGTCACTCGTCTTTCATCGCAACGGCATTGGTAATAAGTGAAATATGAGAGGTGCAGACGACTCCGCTGTTGCGCGAGGTTTTCTGCGTCATAGCAACGTCGAATGCATGGCAATGCGCTGCATGCGGCGCAATGCAACGAGCGCATGTGCTGAAGTCTGACACGTGCTAGATTTCAGCATTCTGGAAAGCACTAATTTCACGTATTAGTCGCTAGGAGGCTAAATCAAGGTTTGTTGTTTATTGTGGAGTAGACGTCTCCTGTTAGTGATATTCACGCTAGAGTGCTTCGTTCTGGCGGCCTTGCGAGATTGCTTAACGATGGAGAGAGCTGCAGCGTGTCTCACTAAGAGGTTTACTTTGTTTCAAGAGCCTGAAAAGGCGGACTCTATCTGAAGTTTAGAAGAAGGCTCTAAGTGTTGCTGCTGTTAGACTATTGGTGAAGTAGGTGTTATGGTAGGGGAGCCTAGTAAAAGTGGATAACTCGTCTGTAAGGTCGTTGTATCGGTGAAGGCTTGAATTGAGACAAATCGTTGAGGTAGTTGCTCTTGGCGGTTCGGATATAAAAACTATATACCCCATGCATGTGAATGCAGACTCTCTGTCCCCAAAGATGCTCTTGGGTTGCCCTTGGGTTGCCTTCTCTCTGGGTCTAGTACAAGAGTATCATGACACACTCTTATACCTTTTAATAGACCCCTGCAATTTATCCCTTCAATCCTAATCCACACACCAATATACTGCAGGACTGTCATTCCCGTTCTCAGCACCCCAAACTTTCCCACATTTCTCATTAGGAACTTTAGGAGGGCCCCCATTCCTGAAAAAGTCGTTAAATGTGTTAGCATCATTACCCGATGGTTTCTGGTCGTAGCACTAGATGCAGATACACTGAGTTAGCATAGAAATCTATGGTATGCTGTGACTGTCGGGGGTGTATAGGTAGGCGTTATCATACAGAACCACTTACGCAAGCCTGAGCATACCAGCCTGGACAACCATCATTCCGTTTCTCAACTGAATCCTCGATGCACCATCTTGGATGGTTTTTTTTGCTGAGGACCAGGCTAAGGAGAGGTGCGATTGCGAGAAAAATGAACTCCTTCATGATTCCAAGGTAAATATAGAGCGAAAGCGTCTTAGATAGCGATATTGTGTTGTATGTGCGTGGTGCAAAGCATACGAAGCGACACTTGGCTCTACTTATATACATGAGCCCCCTTCCATTTTGAACCTGTACGTAGTTGCTTCTGGTAAACCTTCTTCATACAAAGTTTTTCTTGTTTCCTGTTACGATGGTAAGCAGAACGGGGGGGGGGGGGGGGGGGGGGGGGGGCATAAGGGTAAAATAAATTCAGTGCCGTTTCTACTGCAGGTTTGCCGTGGAATCCTACGATGCGCTGCGAGTTTTAGGCCTGTTCTGAATATATATTTTGGTGTGTAGAGAATTAGCAATAGGCCCATAGATGTGGCTCCCTTATTTGCAGCTGGCGAAGTAGCGTAGGGCTTGCTTTCTAACAGGGGGTACAGCAAATGAGTCTTAAGGCGGCACGTTGGGAACCTCAGGCTGGCGCGGTGCTATTGTTCTCAGCTCAGCTTACTACTCCTCTTACCGCTATTGAAATTGTTCCTGCTAAACCGTATTACTGGTAGGGCCTTTTCTGCTTACCACGGGTGCACAAAGGTACATAAACTCAGTACAATTCTCTGCAGCATGATTTCGGCGCCACTGAATCAAAGCCAAAGTGTATCTAGAAGGTTAGTGATTTTATAGTTTCTGCTACCAGGAGCTCGACCAAAGGGCGGTGAGCCCGTTACATCTGCCAGGTAGTTTGATACTAGTAGGAGTTATTCGCAGATAACACATTGACTTGTATAGCGCATGTTGAAATTTTTCGTCGCAAAGTATGTAAGACCGCGTGATTTTTTCCATCCAAAAGTGGTATACAGACAACCTGAACAACGCGCCAGGAGCACTAACTCCTACTACCGGACCTAGCTAGCGCAAAAAAATGACGTGAAAGCAAGTCGTTCTTTACCTCTTTTTATGCTTCTTCGCCGCCCTCTTCTCACCCCTGACATCCTTCTTCAGCCTTGCGTCAACCATCTTGTACTTACCCTTAGTACCCTTTGGCCTGTTCTTGATACCCTTGTTGCCGCCTCTGGCCACAATGACGCTGACCTTCTGCTTGGGCTTCTTCTTGGCGGCTCTCGACATGAGTCGTGCGATGCTCTGTGCCTTCTCCTTCTCTGTCATACCTTCCTCGTCGGCCAAAAGCGCAGACTTCTTCTTGAGCTTCTCCAAACGCTGGGCAGCCTTGAACTTCTTGCGAGCCTGTGCTTCGCGAACCTTCTTGATAGGTCGGGCGTTGAGCGCGCGGAGTTTCTCTTTGATGGCAGCAGCAGCAGCGGCCGTAGTCGGGCGTTGTAGCTTGGAGTGTTTATTTTCATCATCGAGGAACCAGTCGGGAAGACCATCAACATCGCGAAGAGAGTAGCGGTTGAACGACTCATCCAAAAGGTCGTGCTTCGTTTTTTGGCCGGTGGCCATCTGGTGAGCGAGCGTCATGGCTTCCGCCGTAATAATGTCGATGTCTGGCTTGCCATTCTTCATGGGCATTGAGTCCTGCTCCCATTGTGTCTCGTCGCGCGCGACTTCTTCAATCTTGTCATCGTCTTCGTCAGATGAATCATCATCGGAGGCTGCAGGTGGCGGAGCGGTCTTCTTGCTTGTTCGAATCGACAACTCCTTCTCAGATGTACGAGCGGGAGTGGCTGATTCCTTCTTCACACCGGCACTTTCTTCGACGTCGATACCGCTGTCATCGTCTTCATCCATGTCATCGAGTCCGTCAATGCCCTTGAAAATGTCTTGATCGAAGAAACGTGCAGCACGCTTTGTAAGACCCTGCTTAGGCTGGTCGTCGCGGTCGAGATCGGTGATGAGTTCGTTCGGCCCGTCCTCTTCCTCGCTGCTCCAATCGCTGTCGGCATCTTGTACAAGCTCGTCGTCATCGCTCTGTTCCTTGTCTTCGTCAGAGAACCCGTTCCATTCTCCATCGTCGTCTTGTTTCCTTGCGCGTTTTGCCCGGTACTTGGCATCTCGAGCGGATCTTTGCTCAACATAATCGCCGTACATGGCATCGAGGTCTCGTTCAAGTCGGTCTTCTTCGTCGTCAGTTTCGGGCTCTTCCTCAGGCTCTTCCTCCTTCTCCTTCTCCACAATTTGCGCCATCTTTCCCCTGGCAACCTTGTTGAGAGCACCGGCCTTGTCGATAGCCTTCAGACCAAACATGGCGTCTTCGCCAGTCGGTCCAACCTGTTCCATACCGATATCAAACGGTGTAGCCATGTTCATTTGCAGTCGGGTAATCTCTTTTTGCCTGCGCTCATTCTCTGCACGACGCTGCTTCTTTTTCGCTTTCGACTCTTTTTCCTTTAGACGCTCAAGCTCTTCCTGAATCTGCATTTCCTCATCCATGGATTCTACCTCGGCAACCTCGTCTCCTTCTTGGGCCTCCTTGGTCTTGTCGTCATCTGCCTTGGCTTTCTTTGTCGCGAAGCCAAAGATTTCGCGTACTCGGAGCCGCCAGCGGAGAAGACGCTTGAAGTCGGCTCGACCCAAGACCTTTAGATCGGCACAGCACTCTCTGATTTCCTTGGTTGTTTCTGGGAGCTTATCAATGGTGGCGATGGCGATATCGCCATTAGGTTTTTGCTCGAAGCTCAGCTTGTTCAAGCCTCCAAGCATGGCAATGGGATCGGTCGTTTGAATAAATTCCGAGACAGGGGCCTCTTTGTACTGTGTCCAATCTCCTTCCTCGTAACCCTCACGCTTCCTCTTCTTCACCTCAGGCTTGAAAACCTTTGCTTCATTGTTGGGCGTGGGGTCTGAGAGCTCGGCGAAAACACTGCGAGCGTCGAGGAACTTGGGATCGAGGTGCTTGGGGGCCTTGTAGCCACGGCAGACGACGAAAATTTCGGCGGATACATTTCGGGAAGATGGCGGCTTAGTCGCCTCGACCTTGGTGAAGAGCTGGTTGAAAACCCAGAGCAACGAGTTGTAGTCCTTTGATCGGAAGACCTTGGTAACAAAGGTTCCGCCCTCGACCAAAAACTCGGTTGCCAGCTTCATAGATTGCAGCACAAGCTCAGCCTGGGTAAAGGCATCCTGTACCCACGCAGTTCCGACATTGGGCGCACCATCGTGAAGTACCGTGTCGCACTTGAGATGCTTGAGGTGTTGGCGCAGCGTCGCCCTGCACTTGTCCGTTGTGATATCGCTCTGGAAGGTAATGCATCGCGGGATAGGTTTGATTGGGGCGAGATCGACACCGACAATGAGGGAGTTTGCGGGCATAACCTGAAGGTGTCAGAATCAATTTGGTACATGAATTTTTTTCGCACAGAATGCGCACCTCGGAAGCGACTTGACACCATGATCCTGGCGCAGCGCAAAGATCAATCAAGACCTTGCTCTTTTCCAAAAAGTTGTATTTCTTGTTCAGCTGGATCAACTTGAAGGCGGCACGCGCGCGGTAGCCCTTCTCCTTGGCGAGCTTGTACCACTTGTCGAGACGACCTTTTCCATGCTAGAAGCGAGTTAGCTGCTGTCGCATATGCAATGCGAGTGTTTGCGCACCTTCTTTTGGATCGCCATGGCTGCGGGTTGGGTGTCGTGATGGCGCGGGCAAAAGTTCGCCAACTAAAATTTGGGACCCTCGACGCTACTGCAGGCGGGCGGTGGCAGAATGGTGGACCCCCATGTTCTACAGTAGCGCACGGGACGACTACCATGCGTCATGGCCAGCAGCCGGCTAGACCTACGCGTGCCTGGCCCATCCTCGGGATGAAGGTAAACACTCCACCTTGTTGTCTTTCACATGTCGAGCCGGCGCTGATTGCTGCATAGAGGCCTTACAGCCTGCTCTCGTCTTTCCCCCTCCCCGCAGGCATGAACCTACGCAAGAAGTCCAAGCCAGAGCCACCGGCGCCCTCACAGGGCCCACCGCCTGCGCCCATTACGACCGATGCCAGCAGTAGCACCACCACTACGCCCAGTGGAAGCGGAGTCCTACCAAATGCATCCTCAGACAAGCCCGTAGCAGGCTCGGCGCCCTCGACCGGCAATACCACGCCCACGACAACGGGCTCACAGACGCCCCGAGGCAGGAAGTGGCTGTCGGGTACGGGCAGCTGGCGCTCCAAGGCACCGCCCAGTATTCAAACGGCAAAGGAGAGCATCGGCGTAAGCGGAGGGGCCACCAGCGAGCTGCGGGCGATGGGGCAAAGACGCCTAAGGACGAGTCGCCCAAGAGGTTCCTCACCAAGCGCAGTTCAAGTAAGAGCCAGGTCATACCTGCCGCCATCACTCAGGTCAACGTGTCTTCTGACGGCCTCATCGATGATGCGCATCAGCCGAAACCGGAAAGTGCCGAAGAACCACAGACTCCCACCGTCGACGAGCCTCCCGAGCCTCCGTTGCCACCAGAACCGTCCACGCCAAAAGCAAACGCAGCTGCAAGCACATGGGGTTGGAGGAGTTGGTGGTCACGGCCAGATGGATACACAGATGCTGCCAAAGCCACAAGCGACGCAAAGGCTACCGTCCAAGAAGCCTCGAGTACGCCACTACCTGGGCCTACCCCTTCAGAGGAGCCAGATGCTGGTACAAAGGGCTTGGATGCTGGCGCTGTAGTACCAACAAAGACTGATCAGGATGGAGATACGGAGATGAAGGATGCTCCTGAAGTTTTGCCCAGTCAAGATGGAAAGGCAAAGGAGGCGCCGCCCTCCACTGCTAGCCGACTGGCAAAGGCTGCGTCTGGTTCATGGTTCTGGACGTGGAGCAGCGCGCAAAATGCTCAGGCCAATCCCCCTCCTGTAGAACCGCCAGCTCAAGAAGACGCCTCGCAGAATCCAGATCAGCCTTCTCAAGCACCATCAGAACTGCCGCCAGAAGCACCCGCCGAAACGACTGAAACGGCCAAGACCATACCTGCACAGGAAGCGGCACCCGCCGCAGAGCCGGCTGCACCTAGTGCTGGCGATCAGTCTACAACGCCTGCATCACAATCCTCAAAGCCCTCGGCATGGGCGTTTTGGTACCGGGGCAAGCCCGATGATAACAAGAAGCCGGGTGATGCTGGGCCACAGAAGCATGTGGGTGAGGTGGCTGTCTTTGATACCCCTTCGCAGTCGCACCCAGAAGCAGCACAGTTCAACGAACAGGAGCAGCCGAAACCAGATCAAGACGTTCCCAAAGAACCCCCAAATGTTCCCGAAGAGAAAACAACTCCTAAGAAGTCGTTCGCATCATTACGGGGCCGGCCAAAGATGAAGCCTGCACCGAAAGATGCCACAGCAGAGACCCCTGGTCCCAGCAATACGACTACGCCAACCAAGACTTCTCCAGTGCGTGAGCCTGTAAAGCCAGAACCAGCTCCGGCTACTCAGCCCGCACCAAAGAAATCAGCCAAGGCGAAACAAGAGCCTCCAAATCTTCTACTACCAGAGTTCAGAAACACCTATCACATGGTGCAGCAGCCAAATTTCTGGAAACAGATCCGGCAATATTTCTCGGGGGCGAGCCTGTAGCCCCTCACTTGCACATAAACCCAGCACCGCCGAGATTAAGAAGGCTGTAGCCATCGGTGTCCATGGTTTCTTCCCTGCACCTATCATCCAAAAGGTGCTAGGTCAGCCGACAGGTACATCGATTCGGTTCGCCAATGCTGCGGCGGCAGCCATCAAAGAATGGACTGAGGCGCGAGGGTATTGTCCAGAAATTGAACAAATTGCGCTGGAGGGCGAAGGCTTTATTGCTGAGCGCGTCAATTCGTTGTGGAAGCTTCTGCTCAACTGGATTGACCAAATCAAACAAGCAGACTTCATTCTCGTCGCATGTCACTCTCAGGGAGTGCCAGTCGCGATGATGCTTGTGGCGAAGCTGATCCAGTTCGGCTGCGTCAACGCCACGAGGATCGGAGTATGTGCAATGGCTGGTGTCAATATGGGGCCCTTTATTGAGTACAAGACCAAGTACTTTGGTCCCACCGCTGCCGAGCTCTTCGAGTTCTCAAATCCTAAGAGTCTGGTTAGCCAGATGTACCTTGCTGCCCTAGACGAGGTTCTTCGGTTCGGGGTGCGCATATTGTATGTCGGCAGCATCGATGACCAACTGGTATCGCTCGAGGTATGAAAACACCTGTTCCTCTTTAGAACCAAGCACTAACAATTCCAAGTCATCCACATTCTCTACTCTCTCTCATCCCTACATTTACCGCGCCGTGTTTGTCGACGGCCGCATCCACGCCCCCGACTTCCTCACCCACCTTGTCGGCTTCACACTCAAACTCCGTAACCTCGGGCTTCCCGACCACGGCCTTATCCGCGAACTCTCCCCCGCACTAGCCGGGTCTCTCTACGGCGGCGAAGGCCACTCCCGCGTCTATGAAGACCCCGCCGTATATGCCCTCGCTGTGCAACACGCCCTCGAAACAACTTCCCTCCCTATCCCATCAAGCAAAGAGCGTCCCGGCACAGCAGGTAGCTTTCAGGGCATCAATATCCCCATCATCGGCGAGAAGCTGAATCCCGAAAAGAAAGAAGACTTGTTCAAGTTGCGAGTCAAGGAGTATGAACCAAGTGCTACTTCAACAAATCCAAATCCCTTCTTCCTGCCCTGGGCCATGAGAGGTTTGCTGGAAGAAGATGTGGTCAAGAAGGAGCTTGGCCAGGAAGTGGAGAACCTACTGGCCTTGTTCGAGCAGTGGAAGCCTACGGGCAAACAGTTGAAGGATGTCAAGTTTCGGCTGGAAGGCGTCAGAAGTAAGCTATAGATTTGTAACCTCATGCGTCATGTACACCTAGACTTTTTCTTTTCTTTTCCTGCATTTTTAGGGATTCTAGCATGGAGTTTTTTCGGCAAATATGATTCGGGATTTTTGGGTGCGACAGCGGTGGCGTTCCGGGTACGATACCATATACGTTTGCAAGCAAAAACATGTATCGCATTGTTAGCTTGATACAAAGGTATGTTATTCGAAGAGAATATACACATTGCTTGATTGTGGCTACAACTCTTTTTCCTTTTGCGCAAGCACCGTTGATTCTTCATCTTGGGTGCTCGTGTACTTGCTGGTTGCTGCATCTGCATATGAAAGAGGATCGATCCTTCTTAATCTGTCGCCCTCATAACTCGTCATGCTCTTCTGGAAATGTTTGGTCCAAATAGTCAATTCCCAATACCTTTAGTTGTCGTCGTAGAAAATCTCCTTGTATCGGTGTGTAGCCTCTACAACGGCATTGGCTGCGTTGAAATCTGTATTACATTAGCATCGTCATCCATAATCACCCCCCCCCCCCCCCCCCCCCCCCATTTTCAGATCAAGAAACAGAGAATAGAAGAAAAACATACCAACATTTGTCCCAAAATCCGTAACCGCTTGCACCTTGACGTGCAAATTCTGGTCTACTTTCCCGATGATTTCTACTGCATGGCCGACGGCCAGATGGGAGTCCTGTATTTCCGTTCATTAGCATCAACTTTCCTTTTCTTTCATTCCCTCCCATCTCTTCCTTTGTCTTCACTTTTCAAACTCGTTTCCCTGGTAATACTACTTCACCGGTGCATTTCCTTCTCTTTTCAAAGACGATGAATGGAAATGATAACACGTACCCTGGTGAGAATAACATCAACCTGGCCTCCCGCATCAATCACAGCCGTCTCGCCACGTAGTTGCACCACCTTCCCCAGCATGCGCACGATGCGGTGCTGGAAGTTTGATAGGTGCGGGGCGAGGATGCGTGGAGTCTGGGGGTGGTCCATAGTCGCTGCTGTTTTTTTGTTGTGGATTTGATGCGGCGGCAATTAGATGTGTAGTCCACCGAGCTCCTGATTTCGGTATAGGGAGTTAGTTGACGGGTTGATTTTGGTTTTGTAGAAGGCAGGGAGTACAGTTGTTGCGTGTGGAGAGTGGTGGTGCCGAAAGTGAAGGTTTGACGCGTCGCGCGAGGAAAGTGGGGTTTAGCGTGGTGCGCTAGCACGTGATGTATGGATTGATGCTACCCTGAGTGGATGGAATAAAAAGTTTGAACCAAACATTTTGATACCACAGTATTGTCGGGGAATGAACTAAGAATAGCGGTACATATTTTAAAGGCTTATCTGTCAATCCCTGTCTTTAGTATATGTAGTCTTCCACGGACTAGAATACATCTAGATATTGTAAAAAACTGAATTCATATTTCGATAGAGTAATTTCAACAACATAGGGCAGACCATGCAATGATTTCGTAGGTTATTTCTCTCAGTTTGAAGGTGTATGCCATGCTGTTTCCAGATTTGAGGCTCTTTAGATTCAAAGTGAAGTTCTTATACGCGAATTTCAAGTACTAAGCAAGAGAAATAGAAATATAAGATTGCCTTTTACCCCTAGCAGATGCTTAAATCATATAGCTTAATAAAACTCGGCCTTCTCCTGCCTTGTCTTCCTTTCCTCGTTCTGATTTATCGAACTGTGGTCGTACATCAGGTCCTTGCCCCCCTGATATGGATCCTCTTCTGTAAATTCTTTTGCTGAGTCCAGCGTAGATGGTGCCAATCTAGTAGAGTTTGAAACCAATGTCAACATCGGAGCCTGCGTCACTGAGCCTGTTAACCAAGGTCCGGGTGTTGAGGTAAGAGGTTGGAGGATATACCTTTGAAGACTGCGAAGTGCTCGATTGTGAAGAAGCCTGGTTCTGAGACGAGGATTGGTGCAGTGCATTTGCACGCGCTTGGGCTTGGGCTCTAGCAGCTGCTTGGGCGGTTCCTATAGAGGATACAAAAACGACGGGTATCATTTTGAGAGAAATGAGTAGATAAAGATATCTGGATTTTTCTTTCTTGTTGTCTTAGGACTTATGGAAGACGCAACACGCTGGTTGTATCCTTTTCTTCATGCTATCCTTGTCTATTATATACATTTTCAATTGGTCTGCCTTGACGACAAAGACGGTAGGAATATGACAGCTTCCCTAGGACTTCCCCATGAAGCATTGCAGTTGCAGTCAGCCCCTTCCACAATATAACTTCCAAAGTAAGCAGTCTTCAAACAACTTCAGCCTTACGGTACTCCCTACAAAGAGTACAGTAGTAAGATTGGGCGCTACGCTGAATCCATGGACTGAAATAAGATGAAAGCCTAAACGAACTGTCGTCCAACAGCCTCGCGTTCCTGCATTTCGCGTCATAGTTTGTTCATTCGATTTAGCTTAGCCTCACATCCGCGTGCGCCGTGCCTTCAGCCGCAAGTCTTGGCCATGTCGACTTCCAGATTGGGGTTTAATTGCGCTTGTCAGATTCCTGAAACCGGCGCTTACCACAGCGAGATAGCAACCCAAATGAGCTATGTGACCAGCACTGCAATTCTGAATGGGCAATGAGCAGGCTGTATCGTGAGAAGAAATGAAAAAAGCTGATGGGAGACCACGTATACGGAGAACCAGATCTGCCGATAACAGACCAAAAACGAACAAGGGAAAACATGACAAAAGACACACTCCATTCAACGCCGTGTCCTAAACTCCATCTCACTGAAGCTGCAAAGCACATGTGCCGCTCAGTCGTACCCAACTGATCCCCAACCGCCCTGACCAACAATCCTGCAATGCCCTGCGCTAACGCCGCGCTACTGCCATCCCCACAGCACAACCCGCTCACCAAAAAAACTCTCCCACCCCCTCCGACAAACTACCAAAAAAGAAACTCCCCCGGAAAGGCTCGAACTTTCAACCTCCTGATGAGCTACACGATGCTGTAACAGTCAGACGCGCTAGCCAATTGCGCCACGGAGGAGATGAATGGTAAACGCTGAATGCGCTTCGGTTTTGAGTTGTCATGTGATTGATGGAAGAAAGAGGAGTTGGAGGATATATATTCCACGGTAGATGGAGGGACAGACAAGGATACAGCTGGAACGGTCAGAGTGGGGGCGGAAAGTGGGTCTGGTTCGCTTACATGGGGCAGAACACACTGTGAGAGATTGAGGTATGGCAGACTTTAGCCTGTACCGCGCTGTGTTCGTTGCTAGATACAAGCGTGGTGACGCGTGGGGTATATCTGTTGTGCCGCTCGATGCTCCGCTGGCATGCGGTAAAAGATGTTATCAGATCACCATACTCATACGCCGCTGTCCTCTCTTTACGCGATATAAAATCATACGCCGCTGTCCATGTCCCGGGTGACACCCATCTCTCGTGTTCTACGTGCTCTTCCGGCCCCGCTTCTTGCTCTCCTTCGAGCTCGTGCCGTCGGAGGCGGGTCCCTTGATTTTGAACTCGTCGCTCTCGAGATCGAGGGAGCCGCGAAAGATGCTGTAGGTAAAGAGGTCTTTCGTGTAGCAAGTTATGCCGTCCTTGATTAGCTTCTGTGCTTCTGGATCCTTTTCGTAGCTGTTTGCGAGTACAATGTTATCTCCGGTTGTATTCATCCTGGTGGACGTGACGTTTTTCGCGCCCGCAGCTTTGCACACTGCCGTGACCTCGGAAAACGACTCGTACACGTCCTTGAGGCTCTTGGTGAAGTGGACGGTGTAGCCCTCGAAAGGCGTTTGTGGTTTTCCAAATATATTGTCAAAGGTGAACTTCCATTCCTCTTCTTGCTTGGAAATAGAGGGCTTGTAGGCAGACAAGGGGAGCAGGCGCCCTTTTTTCGCTGAATCCAAGAGCCAGGTGTCTGTGACGATGGGGATACCACACGCAACTGCATACAACACTTTTGTCTTTTTCTGAAGATCTCCGTCCCTGACACTACAATTGATCAGCAAAGTTTTCGTTTGAAGCATGACTGCGCTTACCATAATACGTTGAAGTTGTCAGTCAGTTTCTCGACATATGCTCCTCCCCTTTTCTTTAACAACTTGACAGCCTGGCTGGACTTTGTGATTGTGGAGTTACTGGAAGCTACTCTTGGTGGAGGCCCATCGTAAGCTTCTGTCGTAGTAGATGTCGATTCCCCAGAGCTTTCAGGAGACCGTGTGAAATCTTCTTCTTCTATCTCTGTCGCAGCGACGTCCGTCATCCGCTTCTTTCTCTTTCTTGCAGATCCCTGTGACTTCACTTCAATGCTGCTTGTTCGACTGCTCTGTGAATCTTCATCATTACTTGTCTTTGTACGTTTACTAGGGCCTGTGAGCGCTTCAGATTCAGATTTCGGAACGTCTTCGACAACAGAAGTGCTCCGCTTTCTGTTCGATCTCGGAGGAATCTGGACCTGCGGGGAGCCTTTGCTGGGAGTGCGAAGCGAAGACATGTCTTTGCTGGCAACAACCCCAGTCATTGGATCGTCAGCTGACGGAGGGATATTCGCATTTTGTTGTGCTTTGGAGGTTGCTAGCGTTTTGTCTTGTGACTCGCTGGTGCGAGCTGTGGAAAAGGTTTCTGGTACGGGCTCGGATTCCGCTTCTGGTTCACGTGATTGGATAGCTGTATCATTCACTGGCTCCTTTATGTTAGTAAAATCTGGCGGGTTAATATCGGCTGTCATCGAGTTTGATGCATTGTTGACCCGAGCTACCGTGGGTGTCTCCTGAATTACCAAAGATTGTTGATGTACAAGCTGTGGAGTCGCTCGGGGGTGTGTCTTTTGATTTCGAGCTATTGCTGCAGGTTCGTTCAGATCTTCGTCCTCAGTCTCATCATCGGGTGTTGCAGCTACGGCACGGGCATCAGGAACGGCGGACGAATTGACCTGAACCTCGGAGTCGGTCCATTGGCAAGTGAGATTTGATTTCGACGAGGGCAAGTGTATCATGTCGCCATGGCGGAGAAAGATTGCTTCTGATTGATTGTCACTCCGTGGCTGCAACTCGAATCTGGCATTTAACGGAGAGGCTGCATGCGCTTGGCCAGGTGTAATGGCCAATTTTTCATTGATGGCCTCCAACTTCACACCAAACGACCCGGCAACTAACAATGTAAGGGCCAGTGCCGGGAAATGGAGGAGGGGTACATACCAATGCGGCCAAGCTCTCGTTGCACACGCGAGTCGATCGAGCGCACCACTTGGGCGTGATTCGAGTTCTCGTCCAGAACGATATGAGCAACGCCTTCGTTTGGCAAAACGTATTCATTCGAGCCCAGCTGTTGCGCTGGGCTCGGTGAGACCAAAGTCCACATTTTGGGTGCTGTTCGACGCGCCGTGGCGAATTGTACGGGTGAACGCGCGATCACGTTTATGAGGAGCGGAGCCACCTGAGCTAGCCATGACGTGCATAATAAGTGGGGCTGACAGCACTGATTGGATCATGGCTGCCTTTCCACGACCGGCTCCTCATCTTCACATTACTCCACAAGGGAAGATATGCATACGGTACTACCGTGACAGACTTATGTGTTCCCGTTCCGCCTGTGCATACCAATCACTGCCGGTTACTGCGTGATTTGTTGCCAATGCTCCGGAACCGACGTGTCTCAACGTGCGGGTGGCCTGAACCGAAGAACAATAGTAAGGAATTCGGTGCTGTCTCATCATAGCCTCCTTCGGCACTTCAAACAGCAGACGTGATGGCTTTCGATGATTTTTTGAGCGACTCTGTGACTTGCAGTAAGACAGGAGAAGAGCAACAACAGAGAATATTGGCTCTGCGTCACCAAACGAGGACTCGTCGAGGCGAGCAATTGGACGCACACAGCTCAAGGGACCAGCGAACAATAGCAAGAGTCACCAGAGCACCCGAGACCCTATATCCACCCCGGACCTGGCCTGCTGGACGAGTGAGTCGAGATAACAGAACAATCGCACGCTGTCGCTACAGTTGCTATTATCAGCTCCGAACCTGAACGCGCTTCCCAGTCACTTGATCAACTACAATGCCTAGCAACAATATCCAACGTAAAGGCATAACCACCTGCTAGCTATTGTATTAGCTGCCATATACGATACATATCTTCTGTTACTTTCGGCCTACTTCATTCTTTTCCGGCCACTATTTGTCTCTACCTTTCTGCTTTCCATTATAAGCCCTCAAATTCAACATCATACCCGGCTTTTACCATTTCGCCTTTTCTACAAGCTTGATCGCTTTGGTCTAACCTTGAATTCAACCGCATCGGCTCATCACCAGCAGCCAAATTGACCATCCCCGATTCTCAAAGAAAAGTCTCAATGTCACAAAGTGCTATGAATGGCCCAGTGGAGCACGTCCAAGTTCCGCCCAACTTCGATCCTTGGAGCCAGGACTTGAACTTCACCGTTCCGGATGGACAAGGTGGATGGGTGATTGTGACGAGTAGCATGCAGGAGCTCGACCAATACCGTTACTATGGCTTCCGTCTTGCCATTAGCTATGGGGCTGGATTCGGAGCGTCATTGATGCTTTTTCTGATTCTTGTTCTCATGACGAAGACTGAGAGGCGGAAATCTTCCATTTTCATCCTCAATGCCACCTGCGTCCTCACCAATGCGATCCGTTGCCTGCTATTCAGTACCTGGGTCACTGGCGATTTCTACAACCCTTACACCATCCTCAGCCAAGACTGGAGTCGTATCACTACCGGAGACTTTGCTACCCACGTCACAATCAACATCTTTGGTATGATAGTCAATGCCTTGATCTACATCTCACTTAGTCTCCAAGTCTGGATTGTCTGCATCACTACACCTCCTCTACAGCGCAGCATTATCATGGGCGTTACTACTATTGTGGCCTTGGTCTCGTATGGGTACAGATTTGCTGCTGTATACTACAACACCAAGTTGGCATTGGCCTACAAGGACACGAGCTCCATTGAGGGCCTGGTGTCAATGTCCTATATGCTGCAGGCCGTATCGATCTGGCTCTTCAGCTGCGTCTTTACCTTCAAGCTCGGCCATGCTATCATCGAGAGACGCCGTCTTAATATGCCTCAGTTTGGACCGATGCAGGTCGTTTTCATCATGGGCTGTCAAACCATGCTGATCCCAGGTACGTCAAATGACGCCATGTTGACATCGAAGCTCGACTGACATACTGGCAGCAATTTTTGCCTCCCTCCAGTTTGCAAACATTCTTCCCGAGATTGTTTCTCATGTCCTTACGGTTGTTAGTATCTTCCTTCCACTTTCAGCAATCTGGGCAGGAATTGTGAACGACCAGAACCATGCTTCAAGAGGACCCGATGCTCACCAACGCCTTATCAACCACAACTTCTGCGACACGACTTCCGGTAGTACGGTCGTCGAAGGTTCCGCTGTCCTCGACAAGAACCATCAGATGAGCATATGGTCAGACTCGAAGAGCAAGGACACCATAAGCATACCCCTCACTACTCTACCCAGTCACAGCATGAGCAGTAACGAGATTCGTATTGAGCGGGACTTTGAAGTCTCACGTCATGATGCTTCTGATCGAGTCTAACGGCCGGCTCTCGGCTCTACTTCATCGTCCAAAGTAGAATTGGCGTCGGATGAGTTTGCAATGTCTATGAAGAGGCAGTTCAAAGAAAGGAAGCGGCCAGTAGTGCATTAATATTCGGAATGTAATCGTGGGGCACTCGGATGAGTGCATTATCAAACACTGTAATTATCAAGGTATACATCAAGACCAGTTGATTATGCGGATGAGACTTTCATATCTATCTCCCACAGTCATATCATCAATGCTACATACCATAATTTCTCTCTGTTTTTACATGCACTAGCGTAATGTGGTGGCTCAATACTACTCAATACAATATTGCATACAACCAATCTCTGATGTATCAGTACGCGTCATGTCCAAGCCATCTATACTTTCAAGCGTAAGCAGACTCAACCGCCGCAGCTATTAAACTAGCACATCTTTCATAAAATAATTGTCCCGTCTCTAATTTTGGTTCTTCAGGCCCTCCGTCAGGCAGACTATACCACACGAGATTAGGCGAAGCGCGTTTCACCTTCTGCTCATGAACCCCATTCCAGGCCTCCCAGGGCCCGGAGTTCCCACAGTGTAGCCAACCGCAAGGCTGTTTGGAAAAAGGGCCTTATAGATAGATCGTGGCTATGCTATGCGGCACGACCTTCTCCATAAGGACTCTTCAGCATGAAGTCGCCCCCATCACCCACGTTTCCGTTCAAATCACGCTTATCCTATATGCAACATGCGATACAAACCGCAATATCGCATGGCGCCGCGAGCATCCAACGAGCTCGAGAGCAACGAACGTACGCAGAGTCATGAGGAAGATACGACAGGTGTGAATTCGTGTTCTGCATCGACATCACGTTACACCGCATTCAACCCGCATCTCCACGGCCCGAGAATAAACCTAAAAGAAACGCGACAGACCTCAGGTATTGATGCGACAACAATAACAACAACATATCCAGCAACCACGTACTCGCCGCTGAGCCAAACCCACGAGCCGCCATCACCCAGCTTCCACACGTGCGTCTCGGAAAGCGAGGAGCCCATGGGTACCCTTTATCAAGACCCCATCGCATGGGCCAATTCAACGCAGTTTCCAAAACATAATACTGCTACGACGCAAGATGCACGGTCGTCGCTACCACCGACATACGATGCTCAGCTTCTGGAACTGGGGTTGCAGCAGCAGCAGCAAAAACAGTATTTCCGCCCTGCACGCCATCTCCGCATGCCGTGGCGATCTGGGGCATGGCGCCGTTTCCCGGCCAAGGGAATCATGGCGCTACTTGCTGTGCTGACGTTGACGGGTGCGGCGGCAGCGGTGTTGTGTTTGGCGGATGGGACGGGGAGTGGGGAGTGGAAACTTGGGGGAGGTGATGGAGGAGAACATGAGTTTGGAGGAGTACAGCCAGCTGTTTATATTTCCATTTTGGAAATGTGTATGGATGTGCTTGTTTTCTGTGCGCTTTGGGAGGGTACTGTAGTGAGGTTTTGGAAGGGGGTGTCAAGGGGTTGTACGGTGTGTTCTTTTTTCCAATCTTTATTCCTTTCCATTGATATCCTTTTTCGTGTGGTTGCTGGATATGAGATTGAGAGGCAGTCTGCTAATATACAAGATCAGATTACCGATATACACGATATTTACGAGTCATCTTTCTTCTGGCCTGCTGTCCATGCGACATTGAGGCTACGAGGTAATCGTGTTGCTACAGGTTAGTCTTCTCTTCCCCTTTCCAAACAAAGAATCGATTCGCTGATCATAATAGCGACTCTCCTCGCAATTCTATCAACAACACGGGGTCCACTATTCCAGCAATCACTCACATTGCGAAACGGAATCTACCACACAAACTTGATATTCGTTGTCGTCGGTGCTACACTTTCACTCGTTAGTGTTGTTGCTATATTGCCTCTTTACTACGGCTACTGGGAACTCGGTCGCAGTGTTAGTTTGAATCCACTGGAGACTGCACGCGCGTTTGGGGCCCCGCTTCTCGATGGCGTAGATGGGAATGTGGGGGCGGATGATATACTAATGGAGAGGGGGCATTTGGATGTCAGGTATGGGGCTGTGGAGAGGGTGGGACATGAGAAGGTGCTGAGGATTGAGAATGCAAAGTTGTGTAGTGTGAGGATACCATGGGATGGAGAGATCTTCGGTTGAAAGAATGTAGATTTTAGGGTTCTGAGAGTGGCAATGAAATGCTTGAGTTGCTTTGTTAGATGTGTGCTAGATGGAAGTCTAGCGGGTTTGCGATCCGACACGGTAGAAATGTTTGGCGTGGCTGAGCCTCGCCATACCTACTTGCTACACATCTACATAGATGCTGCTGGTGTGATGCTGGTTAGAAACTATCAATAGCTTCGTCAGCTCCTTAGTGTCTATCCATGATTGCGTCAACATCTGAGACACTCTCGCCAAACTCTTCATTTTTCATCTACCCCCTCCTGCCTCCGCTATCGCAGGTACCATACAAGGTAAAAAGCAGGAAGCAAATCCGAGACAGGATTTCAAAGCAACCAAGTCGATCAAGTCCCACTCCAAAGCCATTCCGCGTGACCTTGCGTAGTGAGTATTGCGGAGACCATTGCGCGGAGGGCAAATACCCCAGATTGCCGATCTGCGGTTCTGAATGGAAAATTCCCCGGTGAACATCTGATTTACCCCCACACAGCGGATGGACAGGAGGCTTTGTCTGTCGCGGGATGTCTCACTTTGTGGCCCTGAGACTTGTACTGTAAAGTATATGCAAGCGAGAATTACAGATGATTGACAGAGCCACACGCACAACAGTGGATGAGATGTTCGGTCCAACGCACACATGAACATGACAATCATTCACATGCTCCTCTGTCACATCTTCAGCAACAAGATAATGAAAGGATATGGCGCTAGATGTCTAATCCATGATTCCGGAAGATTCCCAAGGCACTGCCCAACGCAACACTTTCAAACCTGCAAGAAACCCTGCCCATGATCACTTGGGGATTTTAAGAAAAGAATTAATTCCAAGCGCATTATGATGATGCCCAGCAAACAGAAAAAAAAACAGAAAGAAAAAAATACCGCAGCTACTACGGCGTATTCAGGGGTATAGCCTGAATAGGACCGTAGGCAAAATGCATGGTACCCGAATTTTGATAGCCAGCCATTCCTCGAGGGGTATGTGTGTAGTATGGAGAGGGAGCTGCGGATATGAAGAGACGGCGATCATAAAACCTCCTCCCCCCAAAAGCAGAAAAGATTGACTATAATAAAGATGATATACTATGAATATCTCAAGTCCTCAAGGGCTGTGCAGTGTAAGTTCTGACATGTAGCGTCACAAATATGTCATTGCCAAAGGCAAAAAAACCTGTGTTTGCTACATGGAATCATATCGAGAGAGACAGACTGGAATTTTGACGCGAGCTTTTTCTCTCGCTTGACAGGGGAACCTTCGCGTGGGAGTAGACGGGCCGTCTTTGGTTTGCCAGCAACGGGCCGATTGCCAAAGGCCCGAGGCGGCTAGCCCGTCTTGAAATTTATCTACTGATGTGTGGAGAGAGAGACAAGAGAGAAAGTGGCTTTGCGGGTTGACGTCAGGTGCTATGGGCAAGCAGTATCCCAGCACGATCGGAGATGGATGGATGATGAGCCATCTTGGTGTTGACTTTTTCAAGCAATATGGCCGCAGGTGCTGAGGTGGCTGGTTCCACTTTGGATAATGGGCTGGTCCCTGGTAGGTCGTCTCATACCATGTTGTCCGAGATCATGTCGTTTGCTTGCGTATTGATTTTGAATAGTGTTTTTGTGGGGGTTGTTGTGGTTGGACACTGCAAGCAAAAAGGGAGAGTACTAGCATCTGCCGGAGGCTTACGCCAGTCAGTCGCGGGGTATGTACTACATTGCGACTTCTCTTCCCTGTCATATTGGTCTTCTGTATGCAGTATCTTGAGCAGGATCACTGGCTATTCCGATACAACACAAAGCCCCGACAGTGAGGCTGATCGATATCTACATGCTTACAGCACGAGCCGCGGTTCGCGCCTAGCTGTGTTCGCGGTAAAGAGATAGATAATCTCGGATCTTGGTTATGAGAGGTGATGGGCGTCGCGCGGCTGTTAGGTCCGGGCCAACCATACAAGGGCGACGAGCCGCCATGCAACTAATCGACGACTTCTAGCAGACAAGTCGAAGCCGCGTCCACGCCATGCTGCATACGCAAGCCGTTGCAGGAACACCCTCTATGTCTTGCAGATCTTGTGATGCAGCGTCCACTTGGACAATGCTTAGTGGTGTATGCAGGTTGCATGGGAAGAGCATGTCGGTGAAGGCAGGCTGATCCCTTCAAGTCCCGTCATGATGTGCGCATCAATCGCGGGGTGCCAGGTGGTTGCGAATGTGGAGATGCAAAAGCACCTCTTTCCATGGGCGTCCGCGGCCGTTGGGTGTGGAGACCATGTACAAACCCAGGGCGGCCACGAGGCATGTTGATCGTCGAGAATGGTCACGGGATTGCGTTGGGGAAGCTGTGTCGACAAGCGTAGTGAGCGCGAATAGCAGGGATGGCGACCGGTAGACCGTTTATGCGTGATGTAGGCGTTGATGTCCATGTTTTCCATGGCTTGAGTCGACTCGCTGGTATCCTTCACCCAAAACAGCAGCTGTTTTCGGAACCGCTAGCCCAGAGAGGGTTAGCAGCACACAGACCACCATGCCACTCCCGCACACCCTAGCGATCGATGGCCAACTCCCTCTGACGTAGTTCCGCCTCGTCATCCTGACTTTCCGATCTCAAAGTGCTCTCTTGCTCCTGCAAGTATTACTGTACATGTGGAGATGCTATGACTTTTGAAACAAGATGTACCTCTCGGTTAGACGAGAGAGGCAAAAGACATGATTCTCGAATCAACCGACCGGCGAAGGCTCGGGCCTAGGAAGTGAATTTTCTTCACTCAATGGCTGCAAGAAAATGTGGTGACCAAGGCGAGCCAAGATTGAGAATGCAGTGGCGCAATGAACCGTCATGTTAGGGACTAAAGCAGAGGTGGGGGTCACAACATCGTACCACTGAAGTGTGCCCAGCGCGTGGTAAGATGACCTGAAGCGCGAGCGGTGAGAGGGTACAGACGGCAAATGAACGGCTCTATGCATAGTGCGAGTGTTATGATTTAGCGACATGCAGCAGGCGGCTCAAGTTGCTAGCGTGCGCTAGATGGGGGTACCGCCTAGGTATCGAAGGGCGGAGGAATTCACAAAGGAAGAATCGACGCGAGGGGCGGAGTAGTCGGCGACGCGCCGCCGGTTTACTCAGCGGCATGTACCAGAACGCTTACATGGCTAGGGCCGCCGAGATGGTCCTTCATGCATCCAAGCGAAGCTAATTGAACCCGCCGTGCCCTGATAGCGAGCACTCGCATATGCTTTGCTTAGGGTAGATACGGCAGACGGCAATTTAGGAGAGGTCCAAGAAATCCCACTGCACGCCAGGGGCAGCAACAGCACACACACAGACACACAGCGTGGGCAAGCAAGTGGCTGTCGTCCAAATCATCAAACGTCTGGCGAATGAGCGATGGCAAAGGGCCGGGAGAGCCGCGATAAGATCTTCATGACCCTGATCTTCAGCCTAGTCATTGTGCTCTTCAGGCTCGGCATGTCTTGCGGACGGACGGACGGCCAGCAACTAACAGCCCACCACACCAAACGGATCCTCTGGCACTCCGCTCTGGCGGAGCTCCTCTTCTAGCCTAGCCCCGCCATGTTCCGCCGCACGCACGCCCACACCACACCACACCACACCAGTAGTATAGTACACGCACCATGGAAACAGGCGGTGCGGCACATGGCCTCTACCACGACCGCAAAATCACCGTCCCGCCGCCCATTTGGCATGCAAAATGTCGTTGAAACCATCTTATCCGGCCTATCAACCGCCTCGCACATCTTACCCTGCATTTGGATTCTAGCGCACAAGCCATTCATCTTTTCCCCCCCACAACCATGGCATTCTTTCGGCACCCCCGTTCCGTGACGGATGGGAGAGAGGGGTGCCAAAGCCAGCACACCAGCGCGCTACTGTACCAGCACCGGTAGGTAGCAGGTGCAAGCGGTAGCAACATGACCGCCCTCGACCAATCAGCGCTGCCCTGACTATCTAGGTACACACACACCACACCATCAAGGGGGGAGAGGAGAGGATGCAGGGACGGAAAACGTTTTGGCGAAATGAGAGCCAAACGAGGACCCCCTTTATTTTCCCATATTATCATTTTATTTTATTTTGCTTCCGATCGTTGTTATTATTTCCTCGGTTCTCTCGGAATCTGCTCATGCACACACGCATGTTTTTTTCAAATACGACGCTGACATGTGCAGAACAGGTGTTTTATAGTTTGAAATATAGAAAAGGGAAAAAAAGACGTTACATCCCGTATTCAGTCTGACAGCGGGAGAGAGAGAACGGGAGTGAGGGGGGACGGACAAGAGCGGGCTTACTTTGTTCCTCCGTGCTCAAAAGGGGAGGGAGAGAGACAAACAAAGACAGTCAACACCTCTCAAAATGGCGCGTTATAATATGACGATGATGATGACGATATTAGTTTGTCAATACTTGTCTCGTTATAATCGTACGAGTTGCCAGAGTGACTGACACACACATTTACTTTTTTACCGTAGCTACGGGGTGCCACTTACTAGTGCGCTATGTGTGCCAAAAAAGTCTTGTGAAATTTACTAGCGTAGCGTAAGTGCCGCGGTCGTGGTCGTGGTAGGTGGTAGGTGGTACTACTAGGTTGCCTTTCTTGGGGAGGGGGATGGGAAGGGTAAGGGGGAAAAGAAAATGCACAACGACGTCGTTGTTTATGCAGTTGCTTGTTCCCCCTGCAAAAACCCCCAGCCAACCAACCAAACCAACCAAGCACCCACGCACCTCACCGGTCCAAACAAGCAATTGGAGCGCCTACACCGTACACGTCGTCCTTTTTCTTTGCTCCGATGCTTGTCAATGGACGCGGCGGCGGTATTCTTCTTCTTCCTTCTTCGCCATTGCCATGCCATGCCTTCCTTTTTTCGCAGCAGCAGACCGGATATTCCAACATTGGCGCGCGTATTAGAGACAATGTGCATGTGGTGGTGGATCCACACACACACACGCACATATGCACGCGCTTCCTTTGTCCCCTCTCTCTCTTTCGCTTTTTTCCCAAATCTCACACCCACGACGCTAGCAATGAAGATCCCTCTCGCAAAGCAGCGATAACAGAGCCGTGGTATTATTGTTAGGTAGAATGACGACGGGGGGGGAAACAACAAGTCAGAATCTCGCCGGCGCGCGGCCAACCACAACGGCCCTTTTTTTTGTTGCGTTTTTAATCCTGGGATGTTTTATCATGGTGATGAATCCTTTTTGGACAAGCGTCTCTTTTTCTCTCTATCGGTGCGTGGGCGACGTATCTAGGTATGTTAGAAACTAAAACCACCACGTAGCCAAAGAGAGAAGAAAAAAAATCAATGGGATCAACCATGCAAATTGGAAGGGTTTTTTGTTACTACCATACACACACTAACACGCGTAAATGCACATCAATAAGCCACAAGAACATCCATCCACCCGTCCGTCTCATCCTCCTTTCCACGTGCATGCATATGTACTCCTAGACTCGCGCGCAGCGCAGCGCAAGCGCGCAAAAAAATTAAAGTCAAGTTACCCTTTTCAGGGTCCTGGCCGCCCGACCGCCCGCCCCAAGCCTCGCACCCTCGCATATCCACACATGCACACACACACACTGACACCCTTCAGCTCCCCCATTTCCCGCGTTTTCCCAATTGAGGATTCTTGGGCTACGACGTGGAGAAAAAGGGTAGGTAGGCAAGGCCTGAGTTTACGATGCATGTGGGGCGCATATGCTAAGAAAGTGTGGGTTTCCTGACTTACTAGTACTATGGTTAGCGGCAATTGGGGCAAGTCTGTGTGTGCGTGTGTGAGATGATGATGGGAGGGGAGAGAGAGCAGGAGACGCGAAAACCAGAAATAGGGTGGGTTCGTTAAGCGGTAATTGGTTTAGCATGGAGACTTAGTTTGGGTTAGGAGCAGCTGCTAGTTCCGCTCATGTGTCTATCATTCAGTGAGTGTGTGTGTCTGTGTGTAAGTGAGTGTGTGTGTGTGTGAGTGATGATGGATGGTGGATGTGGTTATGCACGTGAGGTGGTCTTTCTCACGGGTTTAGCTCCACTTTGATGGCTTTTCCCAATTTCGGCGCGCGCGCGCTGGGCAAGGCACCGAGGTCAGTGTTTCAAACAAGCGAAGCCCACCGGAGGTATAAGTCGGCTGGATACGAGTTTGTAAGTGGAGCTTGGGTTCTGTTGCTATGGAGCCCTTGCTGATGGATGGAGGGGGTAAATTCCATGCGTGGATAATGCTAGGTGGGGAGGGGGGGAAGGGACCCGTGGACGGGTAGCGCGGCATCTCACGTGGTGCGGTGCAAGGCGGATGAAGACGAAAGCCTGTGTGCCATCTACGCCAGTTAACATTGGCGATGATGGAGTAGGTGGCGAATACATGTTGGTGGGACTGGGATTATGCGTGTTGTAGAGGAGCACATTGGAGCAGGTTTCATAAAGCTTGTCATGGTGGATGGCTTGAGCTTGCAGTTTGATTTGCTAGCTACGTTCAACGTGTATGGAAAAAGAGACCCGTCATCTGTCCAGCTCGACACCTGATGCAGTGGAGCGCTTGCTAAATGAAGCTATGGACAGGCGAGATGCCGTACGTACTCGATAGGAAAATAAACTCAGTTGGGTATTTGACAAAAAAGCGACCGATGCCACGCTCCAGCACTTGGAGGTGATGAACAAGGAGATTTTTCGTGCGTCCATGCTTCGCAAGAATAAGACCATCTAACACCATGCCTTCTATGATGTTGTGTCTGACCTGATTCCTTCATTTTGTGTTGTTTTGTTGGAGAGTGGTGGGTGGTGGGTGATGGTGGTGGTGATGATGAACGCCGTTGATGCTCCTTGTACTGGCCAAAAGGGGAATGATAAACTCCAAAGTGAATACCGAAAGAAAAGATGTGTAATGTGGCTATTTGTTTCGTGCCCGTGTCTGCATGGCCTTTCTGTGTTGGGTCTGCAGAGGCGTTTGCGTTTGGTGGTGGTGATGGTGGGTAGAGAGTCACCTGCCGCCGACAGAGGCAGTCCTGCCAGGAGAATACTCGCCTCGACGACGAGCCTCCTCGCGGATAAACTTCTCAACGTGTTGTTCGGCTTCGGCCCTGCTTACGCCGGCAGTGAGGTAGCCACCGACCTCATTCTCGAGTTCTAGAGGAGTGACTGCTCCAGGGCTGGCTAGAGGCTCTAGACGAGGGCTGGTTGGCTTGGGACCAAAGCCCTTGTGCTGACGACTGGTGTTGGCAATGAGCTGTTGCTGGTAGAGGTACATTTGCCTTTGGACTTCAAACTGCCGGTTGGTGGATCGAGGAGAGACAGGCGAGTGAGGGCTGTCTGGGCCAGAAGCAGGCGTGTTTGCCTGACTCGAGTGGCTAGAGCTTTGGGAGGAAGCGTAGTTTGCTGGGTGGAAGCGAGGCAGAGAAGGAAGCCTCAAATGGGCAGCAGGGCCGTGGTTGCTGGACTGGCGTGGATTCATGGCTGGACGTCGTCGAGCCTGGGAAGGGATGTCGAGAGGCTGGGACCTGGGGGACAGAGGAGAACTGATAGCAGGCATGTTGCGATCAGCGGGTCGAGGTGGCATGTTCTGGTGGTGGTGGTGGGCTGTGGTGTCGGACCTAAAGATGATTCGCGAAAGGGAGGGTGACGCTGGCGGAGATCTCATATGACAAGGTGGCGAGAGGACCTCGTCTGACCTGTTGAGCAACAAGGACAACAGGGCAAGGCTGATATATATGAACAAAGGTCCCGAGATGGTGGTGGAAGGTGGTGCTGTGCCGAGCGGCAACGCACAGGCAGCGGCGGTGTCCAATATATCTAGCAGCGGGAGGGTCCAGCACAAGCACAGGCTTTTGGTCGTGGAGACAGGCGTCGGGGATGGTAGCCGATCTTATTGGAATGAGTTGGAATGGTACGGCGGTGATCTTCCGCTTGAGAGGCGCGCCGTCGTGCGGTAATCGTGCCTGAGAGGGCAACAGGGTGCAGGGCTCCAAGTGGAGCCCGTTTCAATGTGGTGGCTCGCACAAGCCAGGTGCCTGCTACTGGCAATCTGTGGCTGCGAGCCGGGCTATGGCGGATTCGAGCACAGATTGAGGGCGTGAGTTGTCCCGAAAGCTGGGTCCATCTGCCCAAGCACATAGATACAGTACGGGTAGGGGGGTAGAGGTAGGGGTAGGGGTCGTGGTCATGGTCATGGTCATGGTCACAGTGAATGTGCTGCTGCTAGCAGATGGAGCGCGCGCGCGACCGGTACAGACAGCCTCGTGTGCTGCAGCGGGCGGCCTGGGTCGACGTGGTTTGATCTCGTCATTCCCTCTGGCTGGCCTTGGTTTGCCCGTCGTCGAGCGGGGCCTTTTGTTCCGTGTCGTGGCCGTGGTGCCTGTGCAGCCCGCAGCCCGCCAGCCTTTGCATTTGCATGCCCATGGCCATGGCCTCGACGATGACGCACTGCAGAATGTACCGGCTCTTCTCTCTGGCGCCAGCCCCCCCTCCGCCCACCCCCTCCCCTCCACCATCCCCAACACGTGTGTGCCAGCCCAGGCGCTGTGAAATTCCCGGCGCTAAACGCGTGCATCGCAAACTTGAATTGCTGTCTCTGCCCTGCAGCAGCTCGTCCCTCGACTGTGTCGTGCTCCCGGGGTAACCTTTGCTTTTGTGCTGCTGGCCCCGAAGGCCCTGCGTCGCCGCCGTGCCAGCACCGTCGTTTGCTTTTTCCCCGTTTTCTGCACCCGCCGTGCGCGTGCTCCCACTCCCACCGACAAGCATGCATGCATACTGCGTCATTTAGACGACGGCATCCGCCTACAAGACATGGCACCACACGCTGCCAGCTGCCGCCCTTCACCATGTCCCTACTAGTAGTGTGCCCGCCAGGAATGGCCTGGCGCCCACAAGACGGTCGCACGCCATGCGTTTTTGACGGAACCCACTCCCAAGCATCGATCGAGATCCAGTACGCGTCGCTTGCCCTGCGCTGCCCGAGGTTGACCCCAGACTTCGCCGAGCCCTCTACACCTCGTACCATCTGTCCATGTACATATTCAAAGAGCGAGCCAGCTCGCCTGGCCACTTCTAGGCCACACGGCGCTTCACCAGCCAACTCTAGACAACGCCTCTTGCTCCTCCGTGACCCTCCTGTCTGGTAGTCATGACGACGACATGGAAAGCTTATTGTATCCATCTGCTAATTAGACATGTCACGGCAGTTCGGTCCGCCCCCAGATGCCGTCATGCTCCTCTCTATTGCGGCGCGCACAATTAAATTCCACGATACGCACAATGACTGAAATGTACCCGAGCTCCGTATAGCTCCATCATAGCCCAGCAGTCAGCATGCCAAAATTCAAAAGAATCCCTCATCCGACGATGCGTCATGTTCCACTGCATCTTCGACTGCATCATCAAGCTCCCGCCTGCCGCTCGCCACTTTCCATCACCGCATACCCTAAGCGCCTGCGCCGGCTCTCTGCTAGGCCAAATACCTGTGCCATGACGCTTTGCGTGGCGTTCAAGCGTAGTAGTAGTCGCCCTTGGTATACTAGACAATATCCCAAACTACGAGTGCAAACTGCACCACTACAAAGCAATGCAAAAAGCTGTGACACATGACAATCTCACTAGAGCAAACACAGGCGAAGTAATCCATGCTTCGGACAAACACACATGCTGGTCAATGTCTGTGCCGTGAATTTGTTGGATTTGTTGACATGCAAGTCGGTCTTTACTATCCTCTTGCGCCGAGCTTCTCCAGAGCACGTGCGCCCTGCTCCTCCCACTCGGCCTTTGATATCCACATGTTTTCCTTGTCTGCCATAATGTTCGCGAGCACAGCTCCACCAAGGAAAACCATGTGCCTTCGCCGCGGCGGATCTTCGATGCGCACCTTGAATTTCTATCACACTGTTAGCACAATCATGCAACATGGAGGACCGGGTACCCACGTTGAGTCGCTCTGGGTTGCCGCCCAGAACCTTGGTGAGCCACAGCTGCTTTAGCTCCTTCTCCAATCGACTAGGGAGACCTGGGTACATGCTGCTTCCACCACTCAACACAATAGCCTTGTACAAACTGCTCCTGACATCGACGTCTGCAGCTTGGATAGTGTTGAACAGGAATTCGGCGATACCAGGCTGCTCAACATCCACGAGATGCGGCTGGAACAGGCATTCGGGGGCCTCGAAACGCTCACTGCCCACCCGAATCACTCGGCCGTCCGGTAGCGTATACGACTCGACCAGCACTGTTGTGTCTTCGCTGAGACGCTGGTCCAGCTCGAGATCGTAAGACACGTAGCAGAGCTTTTCCTTGATTTGACGCACGGTTTCGAAATCGGCGGTACGGTTAAGGGCGTATCCTCTCCGTAGCAGGAGAGCAATGAGGTTGCGGGTCACATCACGTCCGGCGACATCGAGACGGCGGGTGAGGTGGTTGAGCACGGTGCTCTCGTACACAGGAACGATATGTGTGACACCGTCTCCCGAGTCAACAACCACACCAGATGAGAGACCCTGCGCGTACAGAGCAAGCACAGCCTGAATAGCCACGTAAACACCCCCGAAGCCGTAACGCTCGAACATGACCTCGCACATGGTCTCACGGTTCTTGAGAGGGTTCATAGGCGGCTCAGTAAGCAGGATCTTGCGGCCAGTGGGGTCGATCTTCATCTTCTCGTGGAAAGTGTAGTCCCAGAGTTGTTGCATGTCGTCCCAACGCTTCACGATACCGTTCTCCATCTGCACGACAAGCAGTCAGTACATGTTTCCCCTCGTGTTTCTTGTATACCAAGACATACTGGGTAGGTAATCTGAAGCATTGAGCGCGCTGCCGCAGCCTCGTCACCGCACATGATGTCCTTGAGCTGAATGTCACCGCCATCTCGCTCTTCGGTTCGTAGAATGGGCCGGCCGACTATTGAAGGGTACTGGTGGTCTGGGAAGTTCTGCAACGGCAACAGTCAGTTTTGCACCTTTTACTGTTATGCTCCTGTTGACGCTTACCTGCCCGGCATAGCCCGCCTTCAGGAAACCGGTACCGCCGTCGAGCACTAATTGAGAGGTAAGCAGAGCTCAGAACGGTCCCCGAAACAGCAATGCCTACCAATAGGAGCTTCAGCCATCTTGTCAAAAGCTCTGGAGAGTGGATGAGGTGAGGGGGGTGGATGTCAAGAGCTGGCTGTAGCTCAGTGTTGCGTGCCTGGAGGTTGACGTTGGCGGCGGGGCGCTGCTGGCTGGCCGGGGTCCGTGACCACTCAAACAGGCGAAGCCGGTGGTCGAGCTGCAACTTGAAATTCAGCAGTCACTTTTGATAATGGGAGAATATAAACTGCAGTAGGAGATTGCAGATTTCGAGAAGATTAAGAATTGCTGCATTGTTGGGTTTCAACACCTCGTCCTACTGCTTGGGCACCCAAGGGCAGCTGGCAATGCACTGCTCACGGACCCTTCCATGGGATGCAATCACCAAAAAGAACAGTATTGTCAAGTGTTTGCAGCTAGATAACTTCACTGCACACCTTACATGGCGAATGGCTGCCTCTGGCTTGCGGTACTCGCGGTCACCCACCCGGCGCTTGCTCGCATGGTCACCCACCCTGAGAAGTCGCGACTTGCACATCGCTTAGCGACGTGGTCCGAGCGCCCACTCCAATATTGGGGCATCTCGCAACACCACTTCGAACTTTCTCCTTCAGCCGAATCTACTAACAGCAGCCGGTCAAGATGCCTTTCGTAAGTACACCTTGAGTCGCTCTCGCAATTGCAACCCCCTCGTCCTATCGCCGTGATGGCAACCCCGCTTCGACGATTCGTCGAGTGGAGTCTTTGCGAGATGCTTCGAATGCGGGTTTGAAGCGCAAATCGCTGACTCTGGGAAAAGTCCAAGCTCCAGAAGAACGACGCCTACTTCTCGCGGTACCAGGTCAAGTACAAGCGCCGCCGACAGGGAAAGAGTACGTATTGAGCGAATTGCCCGTTTTTCGACTGCGTCTAACAGTTGGCAGCCGACTACTATGCCCGTAAGAGGTTGATCACCCAGGCGAAGAACAAGTACAATGCGCCCAAGTACCGCCTCGTCGTTCGCTTCACCAACAAGGACATCATCTGCCAAGTTGTCCACTCCGAGATTGGTGGAGACAAGGTCTTCATGGCTGCTTAGTAGGTTCCACGCGAGTGCACCGCACAGGACTTGTGGCTAACAAGTGCACAGCGCTCACGAGCTGAAGGCCTACGGCATCACCCACGGTCTCACCAACTGGGCTGCTGCCTACGCCACCGGTCTCCTCCTTGCCCGCCGTGTCCTCAAGAAGCTCGAGCTCGACCAGAGCTTCGTCGGTGTTGAGGAGGCTGATGGTGAGTTCACCCTCACCGAGGCCGCCGAGGTTGACGGTGAGGAGCGCCGCCCATTCAAGGTCTTCCTTGATGTCGGTCTCACCCGCACCTCCACCGGTGCCCGTGTCTTCGGTGCCATGAAGGGTTGCTCTGACGGTGGTGTCTTCGTTCCCCACTCCGAGAACCGTTTCCCCGGATACGACATCGAGGCCAAGGAGCTCGACGCCGAGACCCTCCGCAAGTACATCTTCGGTGGTCACGTTGCTGAGTACATGGAGACCCTCGCCGATGACGACGAGGAGCGCTACAAGTCTCAGTTCAGCGGCTACATTGAGGACGACATCGAGGCCGACGGTCTCGAGGAGCTCTACCAGGAGGCCCACAAGCAGATCCGTGAGGACCCCTGGAAGAAGCAGGAGTCTTCTGCCCCCAAGAAGACCAAGGAGGAGTGGAAGGCCGAGTCCAAGAAGTACAGGACCCCCAAGCTCTCCAAGGCGGAGAAGGAGGAGCGTGTCAAGGCCAAGATTGCCGAGATCACTGCTTA
Organism: Exserohilum rostratum; assembly: GCA_026367775.1. Classification (NCBI taxonomy): domain Eukaryota; kingdom Fungi; phylum Ascomycota; class Dothideomycetes; order Pleosporales; family Pleosporaceae; genus Exserohilum; species Exserohilum rostratum. Next base: position 484,519 of record CP111157.1, read on the forward strand.
AGCGGTTGCTTTTTCTTCACACTCTGTTCTATCATGACAAAAGCACGGCTCTGGCGTCTGGGGATGATATGGGAAAGGATACCTGTCTTGACAGGATACATCTTCTGTACTTAGCCTTTCACGACCTCAATGAGATGATGAGACGACAGGCGACTGTTGACTCTCACAAGCAAGATACCCCCCCTTTCAAAACAATTGTGCTCCACTCGTTCAGTGTATGTGAAACATCCTGAATTAGCAAAACGTGATACACTGAGCCGCGCTATGGCAGTGCCCGACACCACATGGGCGTTTGCGGTGAGTTTTGGCCATGACTGTTGAGTATCGCGTCATGTCTCAAGGATGACGGCGACTTGTTCGAGCGGGTCAGTCAGACTCGGGGCGGTTGGTCAGCGTGTTTTACTCAGCAAATTGCATCAGCCACAGGTGCGAGGCACAGCGTCAGCCGCGAAAGGTATAGAAGTAGATAGACGACGGTCGCCGGTGGTGATAATAATAATGCACCGGAGTCTGTGGAGTTTTAGGGGAGAGCGAAAGGAGACCCGAAGCAATCTGCCGAGCATCTTTCGTCATCGCCCGGCTCCCACAGTCAGCTTGTAGTGCACGTTCGCCATCCTCACTTCGCATCGGCCGAAGATCGCACGGGACAGCTTTTTTGAAATCGCGCAACGAGCGCAACAGTTGTATTGCATTTGTCTTGTTTCCCTTGACAGGAACATATCTTTTAAGTTTGGCAGCGTTTCGCACCAGGCTGTGGCGTGATTGCTTACCTTCGGAGTAGCCAGGAAACCCCGCAGATTCCGGACATCCTCACCGCGCGCGTCAGCAGCAACCCGGGCGCATGGCGACGCCCCTAGAGACGCAATGACAGCCATACAAGCACCCACCGACACTTCGTCCGCCATGGAGGAAATTCATGGTGTCGATGTATCGTGGCTGCACCATTCGACTAGAGGTAAGGCCCGCCTACATGGAGTGGAGACGTCTCGGTTCTGCGGCGCGACCCTGGATCTTTTGGACAGCCTTGCTAATATTGCCTCTTCACTGTAGACCATCACCATCGCCAGCAGGCCCCTTCGTCGCCCGGCCTGACCAAAGATGCGCCACCAAAAACCTCGTCGCATGGCGGCATACCCGCCAGGCCCCGCAACGACGAGCAGCAGCAAACACCAGAGCCGAAACCGGCCACCAACAGACCCGCATCTCCACCACGGCCGACTCCTCCTCCTGCTGCCCCTGCGCCAGCTGCGACTGCGACTGCGACTCCCTCGCAAAAGACACCGTTGAAGCGACCAGCACTGCTCAGCCGAGGCAGCGCCGAAAAGAACGTAAACGGAACTACGCCACCAGAGTCGAGAAGTACTTCGCGACGCGGTTCGTGGATGACGAGCTTCAGCTCCAAATTCTCGTCGCAGAACTCACCTGCGCAGACGACACACACTCAAGCTCAGGGATCACATGCAGCATTACATGGCGCGGCCAACTCTTCGTCCGCGAACGGCGCCCTGAACGGCATACAGGCAGCCTCGGGAGGAAACCATGCCGCTTCTGAACCCTACGTCCCGCAGCCACCCAAGAGCTCATTCGTTGGGAATGTCCTCCGACGCCTGTCATCAGGGTCACAGATTAGCGCCGCTGGCAAGGTCTACCCTAATGGAGGGATGTGCCCACGCAAAGTAATGAACGTGGACCAAAAACGCGAGCGATGTCTTGTACCCGAGCTGGACCAGAACAAGTTGAGGAAAGTCGCTTTCTGCGTGGATGTGGAAATCGCAGCAGGACCCAAGTACAAAGATGACGTCGATACAAATGAGAAGCAGCCAAAGCGCAAAGACAAAAAGATGAAGGAGCGTGGTGAAGGAGAGGCACTGAAAAATCCAGAGGCTGTAGCTGAACAAAAGGACAAGTCAGGCGTCGTCTCTATTGCGCAAGAAGCGGTGGGCAATGAAAAAGAGCCAAATCCTGAAGGTACTGTAATCGAAGACAAGCAGGAGATAAGCAAAAAGAAGGAAAAGAAGAAGCGGTCAGAAGCTGAACGTAAAGAAAGGAAAGAGAAGAAGCGCAGGAAAGCCGAAGAGAATGGTACTATACCCTTGGAGCTCACCAGAGACGATGACAATGGCAGCGCGGAAGGTGTACCTCCTGCATCTGGGACGGCAGCTCCGCGCGCTCAGGATCGGCCGACGATTGATCCACTACGTATTTATAGGCGATGCTGTCAGCTGCGTGAATCTCCGATTCTCAAACGTATTAGCGATCAACTTGCCGCACCCCGTGCATGCGCCGTCGTTCAGCCGGGCGTTGTTACCTGTCTAGATCTGACTGGATCGCGATTACAATTAGCAGATGTCTTGACTCTATCGGATTGGTTAGCCATCGTACCCGTAAAGAAGCTATTCCTGGAAGACGCGGATCTCACGGACGAAAAGATCCGCGTAATCCTCGCCGGACTTCTGGCCGCCAAAGTTCCAGAACCACCAAAGCGCCGTAGTCAGTCGAGCGATGGCACTCAAGATGGACTTTGCCAGCAAGGTTCCTGTGCAGTCAAGAAGCTTGTCTTGAAAAACAACCCGAAAATCACGGCTGAGGGCTGGAAGCACATCGCACTCTTTTTGTACATGTGTAAATCCATCATGGCCGTCGACGTGTCAATGATTCCATTTCCAAATGCTCAGCCACAGCTCGCTTCCCCGCAATCCACGGATAGCACGCAAGCTTCGTCACCTAACAAGGATGGCAAATCAGGGGACATTGCTGAGATATTCTCAAAGGCCATCTCGGAACGCTTGGGTGGTTCTGAGCTCCAAGAGCTGGCCATGGCCGAGTGCAACTTGACCTCTCAGAGCATTCGCAAGATTATCGATGGTTGTATCGTTAGTGGCATCCAGCGCCTCAGTCTTGCAACAAATGACCTGGACGTTGAAGGATTAGAACATGTGCTGCAGTACCTGCGCTCTGGCGTATGCCAGGGTCTTGATCTTGGGGGCAACGACCTGCGATCTTGGATAGGCCAGCTCGGCGAGAGCATAAGCCAGTGCAAAAACTGCCCACTTTGGGCGTTGTGTCTGCAGGACACTGGACTCACTCCCGAGTCACTTAGGACACTCCTTCCAATTCTGGTATCTCTGCCATCCTTCAAATTCTTGGATCTTTCACATAATAGGGGCCTCTTCTCAGGCCAGACTGCACTGTGTCTGCTAAGGAAATACATGCCTCAGTTCAAGGAACTGAAGCGGATACACCTGATGAATGTCGACATGAAGCTTGAAGATGCGATATCCATTGCGGAAATCCTTCCGGACTGTCCTCAGATCGCCCATATCAACATCCTCGAGAACCCCGAAATCACACGCGTTGCGACTTCGACCGACGAAGAAACCCAAGAAGATGCTGCTGCGTTGTATGCATCCCTCACACTCGCGGCCAAATTGTCAAAATCGCTCATATGCGTCGACGTCGACATACCGGCGCCTGGACAGAGTGAAGTCATCAAGGCGCTCGCGAAACAAGTCGTAGCATACTGCCTGCGCAACATTGAATCCATAAACGAAGTACCAGAACTTCGCGCAGCACCAAAGGAAGTCGAAGTACCCAAGATTTTGATGCGTCTTGTAGCTCCAGATGATGCTGATGGAAAAGAAAACGATGAATCATCGTCTGCTGCCGACAATGACTACATTGTTGGAGGTACAGGTATCGCCAAAGCTCTGAGCTATTGCCTGTCTAATAAGGAATCCAACGTCCGTAGGATGTCAGCTTCGGCAAGCGGCACATCTACTCCAAGGAGTCGCAGCAGAGTTCCAGTGCTCGAGGAACCCAGCAAAGCAAGAGCCATGTCCAAGGATCTTCTTGATACGGCACGCAATACACGTTCCCGGATTCAGCCCGCCTTGATTCGAGAGGCGAAGGGCGGCAATGACATCAACTACCGTACGTCGTACCATTTCCCCAGTTTGAGGATGAAGCTAACATACGCAGGTCGTTTACTGTTCCTGGACCAAACCCTTCAAGGCATGATTCAGCGCTTTGAAGATGAATACCCAGAAACGCGTCTCCAACCGTCCGACGCTGTTTCTACTTCTAGCTCCATACCTAGCACCTCGCCGCCTACTTCTGCAGTACCAACTCTTGAAAACAGCGCTGTTTCTGACATGACGGCCCCTGAGTCCGACGAGGATGACCCCCCTACCACCATTCGCTCGCGCCATAATTCTGACGTGTCTCTCGCATCCCGCCACATGTCACTCGAAGAGGGTCGTTTGCATCGCTTCGGCCACCGCGTGCGTACCGGTCTTCTCAACACTTCCCGTCCCACCACACCGGATGGCGTCAAGAATCCCAGCTCTATGATTTCCGGCACGGCAGACGACGAAGGCCTTCCCGAGCATATTATGGCTTTGCGTGAATACTTCCAGAACCATAGTGGCGATGAGATGAGGCAGATGATTGAGGGCAAGGGTTGGGAAGAAGCATTCAACAGTATTGTAGAGAATGCAGAGGAGTTGAAGAATCTGGAGAAGGACGATCCCCAACACTTCAAGATTTTTATGGATAGTCAAATCGCCGCGTTGAAGAATCGCAATCCGGATATCCATGCCCCGGGAGATAAGGATGTCAAGAGTAATGGACATGACGATGGTGATGATTTTGCTGTTGAAGATTAGGTTATGTACTGGTTGGTTCCGCGACGTAGGACAGGATTGTAAGATAGGTTTTGATCTTTGGTCTTTGGGTTAAGATTCCGGAACACCTCGGATGGCTTGGGTGGTTCCTTTCTGTCGTTATCATATGTAGCCATTGCGCCTACCATAGCCGGATGGCTTTGGTAGATATTATCCTTAATATTCCTTCAACACCAATTTTGTCTTGCCCAGTTTTTCGGTATAGTTGTTGTTTCCGTAGCCTGTAAACGACGTGAACCTCGCTGTGAATGTAAACAAGATGTTGTATGATCCAAGGCCGACGGGACATTTTACGAAATCGCCTTATACTCACGCCACCACGTACCACCTGCGCAACACACACCACCACCTAGCGCAAGGTCCAATCACACAGCTTCTTATACAAAGCAGCCATGTACGTCGTTGAGACAGACCAATTACTCCGGCATCTTCAAGATGCCCAGCGTAACCACTGCCTCGTTCTACTTATTCCTGGTTCTCGCCATAGCCATCCAGTTTTTCCTCCCATCTCCTCCGCCCAAAATGTCAGCCAACAAGCCGTGGGCCGACACCCCATGTAAACTCATCACCACGCCGCAATATGCGACGAAGAAGGTAGTAAATATCCGTGTAACTAGGTATGTGCTTGAGACAAATGTTGATGTTTCTCAGGACGACATTTTTACCGTTGGCGCAACACACATGGCGCACATCCACAATGCGATTCTGCGTGGCTACAACTCAATATACCTGCAAGCGCCGCATGTGCAAGACGCGGATAAAGCTGCGTTTGTAGGGTACGCGATGACGTGGTATCGTTTTGTGAAGAGCCACCATGATGACGAGGAGGGCTCGTTATTTCCTGCCGTAGCGCAAGTTCTGAAAGATGAGGGTGTTTGGAAAGAGACGCATAAGGAACATGGTATGTATCCGCTCCCACTCCTCCCCCACTTTTTTGTCTTCGCGTTCTGGGGGACTTGTCTCCCAAACCACCTATTTCCAGGAAGATGAACCAGGAAATGAAAAAAAAAGGAGAAAGACTAGATAACTAACACGTACATGTATTTGTGTCCGTTAAACAGAAGCCTTCCTAACCGGCCTCACACAATACGAAGAATACCTTTCCAGCGTCTCCCCCACACCAACTACCTTCAACGGCACAAAACTCCAATCCATCATGTCCTCATTCCAAGAACCATTTTCTCACCATTTCCACAGCGAAATCAGTACTATTGCTTCCTTTGCAGACCACCCATCTGCCCCTGCGCCACACAGCGCTGAGGCCGAAAACGCAGCAGCCGTGTTCAAAGCGTGGGGCAAGAAGACAGTTATGAAGGCGGGGACGCTAGACGTTGTACCGTTTTTCCTCATGAATCTCGATGCCGAGTATGAGGAGGGAATGTGGGCGAATTGGCCGCCGATGCCGGCGCCTGTGAGGTGGGGACTTGTGAATGTGGGCGGCAGTGTGCATTGGGGGTGGTGGAAGTTTGCGAGTTGCGATGCTAGTGGAAGGAAGAGGGATTTGTATGCGCTGGGACAGGGGAAGTGATGATACGAAGGATTGGTTCTGTGCTGTTCGGGTATCGGGGCGTTGTCGAGCTTCTTGATGTTTTATACTCGAGATTGAATTTCCTGGGTTCTTAGATATAGGCGGGACCTCCTCTCACGATGGTAATATGGTTTTTACAGGTAGCTGAAGAAACATGTTCTTGTGTACTTATCTCGTTGCCGATACAAGAACCTTTGAGCCTTGGAGAAGTACGAGCAATTCAAGTGTGTACGTGTGAAAGAGAGAAATGTGCATACAGTGCCAGTAGCAAAGGACTACGAGCTGTTTACAGACAAAAATAAGCTCATTGCCACTTGACTAGTCCATCTATATGCACCTGCAGTGCAATATCATCTCCACACAGCCCCGCGCTAATATGTACATTAATAGCAAGCCCGCTGTCCCCTACTAAAAACATATCATTCCTCACATCATTTCCTCGTAGCGGATCATAAACCTCATCCGGTATCCGCATCTTGACAGCCTGAGGCCAAGTGCCAGCAGCCGGTGCATTCTGCGCAATCTGGGTGACTGCTTTACACCAGTAGTGGCACGTTGAACGGTTGAAGCCAAACGCAACAGGATAATTGAGCGAATGCGCGTATGTAGCTGATTGCACGCGAAGCAGCAGGGCACCCCAAAACTCTGTCACGTTTTCGGGGATGCGCAGCTCGTGAGAGGCGTCGTCCCACGCGTTGCGGGGCGTCACGCTGATGATGCGGACGGCGGGCGTGACTTGATTTGATATCCGGCGTTGAATATGGAAGCATTTAAAGTCTATTGTCGTGAAGCTCGGTGGTATCGAGAGTTTCTGCCGAACATATATAGTCTTGAGTTGGCCGGTTGGCCAGTCGTCGATTGCAGTGAGTGTCCCAGCATCTACACGTGCGTATTGTGTGCCTCCGTCTAGACACTTTAGTGTGATGGCTAAGCGCTGGTTCATGGAGTTGCTCGATCGAATCATGGCTAGTACACGCGTTTTGTCGTTTGGGTCGGGTAAGAACTCGAGTTGGACGCAGAGGCCGATGGGGGTAGAGGCAATAGGGAATGTAGACATGACACTTTCGCGTTCGATCGAACGGCAGTATTCAAACTCAGAGGGCCTTCGCGCAAGTAGGCCACGGTACGTGGAATGCTGTGACTCTTCTGCACGCCATGCAAACAGCGAGTAGTCGTCTGTTGTCTTAAGTATTTCTTCCTGTAACCGGATAAAGGCTTTTTCGCCTTCGCCGTATAGCAGTGGCATTTGAATATCAAAGATGCCGAGTAAACAGTACGCCACGTCTTCGATACGTGTACTCTCGCGATGCGCAGCCCAAGACATTCTTTCTGCAACCGAAACTTCACTCAGAGACCTTGTTTCCTCAAGAACGTGGACAGGTATGCCTGTCACATCTGACAGCTCCTGTAAGAATTCCACCTTCTCGCCCATCAACGTCCAGTCTTTGAAGTAGAAGCGACATACAGCCGGGGCAATAAGTTCCTGAAGCGTCCAGCCACGTTGTGTCCACCGACTATTGGTAAAAGCCGATCTCGCAGTTTCAGAAGCGGACCTATAATCTCCATGATGGTTTTTGGGAATGTCGCCAAGATAAACAATACAGACTTCTGCGTCTCTGTACCAGCGATACATGGAGTTGATAGCTTCTTGCAGCTCAGCGCTCGAAGTCTTGTCGATACAGCAAGTGTCGACCCAAAGATAGTTGCAACCCTGGCCGCGCGCTTGCTCAGCTGCGTTGATGATTTTGCTGTAGCCGACACGCTTCATGAGATCATCCTCTGACAAGCTTCCTGACGGCACACTAGAGTTTCCTCGAATCATCATTTCTAGTGCCAACATGAGGGCCGTTTGCGCATCTTGACCGCTTTGTGATGTCGACACTGGTATCGACGATGCTGACAGCGCCCGAGCTCTATTGATCCAGACAAACTCCTGGTGGGTGACTTCATCTGGACCCCAGGTGTGGGAGAGGATAGCATAGACGGGGATTTCATTGTCATTAAACCATCGGAGTTCGAGGGTTCTTGTATCAATAAGTCGCATGACAGGGGTTGTGTAACGTGTGGGTGCCGAAAGTCCTTAAGGTGGGATCGGATCGGATGGTGGGGTCCTTCGATCCTGATCAGCGAATCCTGCTGGCCCCCAAGAATGGGCCCGCTCGACTGTCGTAAGCTGCAGACAACAATCATCAAAACCATTTCATAACTTCAGTTAGTACGAAGAGAAATCAACAACAGGCTCAACTGGATCATCCTGTAAGCTCGTAGAAAGAAGTGGTCAAACATCACAGCAAGCAAAAGACAAAGGTTTAAAATCCAGACTGCTATTCAAACGCTATTTACAAGATGTTCTTCTTGTGCCTCCCCATCATTAGCGTCAAGGGAAGCACCCCTTGACATTTCCATCAATCTAATTACAATTCCAAAAATTCAATGTGCTCAGTAATGAGGGTATCGTAGGTCAGTTATGTACAACAAAGGGAGCAGAGGCAATCAAAAACCAGATTCTGATGGCCCCAGACTCACTCTTGCACCCGCTCGTGGAGAAAGAAATATACATCCGTCTTCATCCTTGAGTGAAATGCGCAGCAAATCACACACTCATTCTCAAATTGTTAACCATCTTTGTCTATCCAGCTCTTGAACCGTGTATCCGAGAATGCGTATTGCTTGTCGATGTGGAGGACACATGTTCCATTTACTCGAGCTCGGGCTTTCCGAGGAGACCGCGGGCCATGTGGCGCTTGCGGAGGTTGTACTCGATGGCCCTCTTCCTGGCGGCGGTGCTCTGGGTGAAAGCAGCGGAACCACCAAAGGGACCGGCAAGAGCCTTGTTCTGCATGCGGACAACGCAGACGTTGGTGGCACCACCAGCGGTACCCTGGCAAGTCATACCAGCAGGCATCTGGACCTTGACGGGGAAGTCCATGGTGGAAGCGGCAGAGAGACCTCCAATACCAATACCGGGAACGTTCTGGGTGACCTGAGCGTTCTTGAACGCAGCAGGGTCGGTACCGCCGGAGGTGGCGTCGATCTGAGCAGAGAGAGGACCAGCACCGTCCTGGTTGACCTGGTGGAAGGTCATGGTGATGGTACCATCGTCAGCGGTGGTAGGGAGACCAGTACTGGCACCGGCACCAGCAGCGGCAGCAACACCCTGCTCTGTCGTACCCTTAGGGGTCTTGGTACCAGCAGCAGCACCGCCGGCACCGCCAGCAGCACCGCCAGCGCCACCGAGAATACCATCGAGCAGACCACGCTTGGTAGCCTTGGCAGCCGCACCGCCAGCAGCACCGCCGGCACCACCCATGAACTTAGCAATAGCCGCACCAGCGTCGACTGGGCCAGCCTTGGTGCGTCCAAGAGCAGAGGCCTTGCCACCGGCCTCCTTGGCACGGATGATGGAAGTGTCGGCCTCAGAACCGCAAGCAGGCGAGGCGCAGTCACGAGGAGTACCGTCGGCAACGGAAAGACCGGGCATGTTGACACCGTTGGCACCCTGGATGGCGGTGATGACACCGTGGGCCTGGACGGTGGCGGTAAGAGCAGCAACGAAGGCGAGAGAGTAACGCATCTTGAAGGTTGGTTGGTGGTTGGTGGGGATTATTAACAAAGAGTTGTTGAGAAGTTGAGGTTTGGAGTTGGAGATTGCGTGTGAACGGAATAAGCGACCGGCGCAAAATAGTAATTAGAAGTATGGAAAGTAAGAGAGTAAAGCGAAGAAAGCAAGTCTGGTTGATTGGATTATTGAGTGATGATGATATCGACTCTGGGACGACGGGCAGAGGGTCTTTTATACACTCTGGTGGCGTGGTGTATCACACCCGCTGCGGCTATCAGAAGCTTAGCTACACACAAGCATTCGCTGAAGCACGTTTCCGATATGCCAAGGGATTGACATACAGTAGCGCCTCCTTGTCGCGATACCCAAACACAATGACGGGGCTGAGATGAGGTCGTGATACCCCGAGCATAGGCGCCGGAAAAGAGCTGAGACGATGCCGGTCGAACGATAGTCATGGACACACCTCAATGGCCCAGTGTACGAGCGGTACCCACAGCGGGAAGATCGTCTCCAGAATCTCGGTTCAGGATCTCCCATGTCTGGGCACAAGGACGGGCGGAACAATCAGGTTTGCCTCGGAAGCACGTCTTGCATTGATGTTTGGCATCAAAGAAGGATAGTCCGCAGATTCGTATCAGCAGCCAAGTTTGGTGCCTAAACATAACAATCGAAACAGTCTTGTTAGAACGTCGTTTCGTTCTGCATGGCTTCCTGCGTCGCCAGTATTATGGTCATCCAGCCCCACGATGCTCGATTCCAGAACTTGATAATACACCCTTAACAAAGCAATTAAGACAACTGTCCGCAATAACAACAATCGTTCATAGTCCTACAGCGCCTCACGGATCGACCCGAAGCCGGCGGTGCTAGAGATGCGATGGTTGTTTCAGTGGTGGGTTTTGAAACGCTAAAGTTTGGAATCGGTCGTAGTTAGCGTGCTTGCTTTATTCCTCAGACCTCAACTACAAGTGTGACTATTCCCGAAACTCTCACAGCCACCACGAGTAAGGCGCTGTGTCATAGTTTCAACATTTGCCTTCATCTGCCTTCGACACCTATTGCAAAACTGCAGTGGAGTACTGATGGCAGCTTCGAGAAGTATGGCGATAACATCTGCAACAAACTTCAGGCTGTGAATGGAGCATGCCGTGTTGTCGCCTTCTGAATTGTTTCGCTATTCCCGTCTCAGCGATGATGGTGAGGGTATCAAGGAACATCCTTCGTGTCTAACAGGAACGTGAAGATTGTGACGGATGTCGTGTGAGTCGCACAGATTGCCTCATTAGCCTCGTCACGCAGCAAGCGTTGCAGATCCCTTTGCCTTCCCAGTATCACAACCAACAGTATCAGAGATACACTGACATAGGCCTCGAATGGATGTCATTGCATGAATTGTTTTCCCCGTACTTTGGAAGGCATTGCAATATGCCCTCCGCGTGACATTTTTCTCTTCTTTTTCTCCTTCTTTTCTTTTTTGGAGTTAGAGCTGCTCTGCCACGTGGTCTTGTTGTTGTCGATTTCACCCTGCGCAGTCTTCAATCATCCAAAGGTCCCTGCTCGACCCAGGCTCGGAAGTCGCGAACTTCCTTCATCCACAGATACCGTATACATATCTCCTGAATCTCAAAGATGAGCAGGCCCGCGTCCAATTTGCCTTTGCTCATTGAACTTTTGATGAACAACAGCAATATGCTGATAGCACGGGTCTGCGCTTCTTTCCCATATTCAACAATTGGGATACCGTTTTCTGCCCCATGGCCATTGCCGTTCGCAGTCAGCTCTGAAGTCGGCGGAGGTGCTCCCATCGCCTCGACGAGCCGCAGTGCGTGCTGTATGAATCGGAGTATGACATTGGGGCCGTCAATGCCCACCTCCTTGAAGGTATCATCAACAAGGAGTCTGGTCAGGAAATCTAGCGACGAAATCTCTAGAGGGAGTCGAGAAAGCTCCTCAGCAGCTTCATCGGGATCCTCTCGAAGCTTTCGAAGCATGCCCTCTTCCCAAGACTCTGAGTTATTCACCCCTTGGGTCTTGGCATTGCGCGCTGTTTGCTTTTCATTCGAAGGCGACTTTGACTTCTGCACGTGATTTCCAATGACCTGCTGCCGTGGTTCTGGAAGCCTGTCCCAGATCTGCGTCTCCACAAGCATCTGCATATACGGCGTAATATCGAATTCCGGCAGCGAGGCCTCATTCTCGAGCATCCGCTGATATGCGCGCCAAGTCGGCTCCTTAGGCGACAGTGGTTTGCCCACCAGTAGTCCCTTAATACATCGTGCCCTGATGCGCAAAATCTCGTCCGTAGTGACTGTATTCTTCATGTGGCTATTGGTAGCCGAGTCTAGCCGCCATACAGCGAGCTCCTCGTCAATGCCCATGAGCGCCTCGATCCAGTGCGACAAGAAAGGCTTGAACTTGATTGGGGTGCCCTCGTTCATTTTCCAAAGCTTGTATTCGCAATTCAAAATGACCGCGAGCACCTCCAGACTCGGCTCAACCGTAGCTCTCTGTTCAAAGGCATCGAGCGTGTTCTTGACCCTTAGCGCTTCCTCGAAATGGTCTGCGTTCTTGCGTAGCGATTGGGAGACGGTGTCTAGGGCGCGAATTGTGTCGTCCCCCGGTCGGTTTGGATCGCTGAGAAGGTTGATTTCGGCGTGGGTGAGGGTAGCGGTAAGGTAGCTCATATTGGGCGGAATTTATATCGCGCCTTGCGCTTCAAAGGATAAGGTTGTGAAGAGCGAGGCGTGGAACACTGAAGGGAATACATAGGTTCGAAATGGGTGAAGTGTCATGGTGGTGGGTGGTGGTGCACAACACGTAAACCTTGGAAAGAACGGGGGGCACGTGCCAAGCATCGCGCTCCGCCCGCCAGACTAACCATACAGGGAGAAAATAAGTGGTTCGCGTGCGGTATGGGCTGCGAATTTTGGACGAGCGATATCGGAATGTGGGGTAACAAAGGGTTGAGAGACGAAGAAGTAGATATCACTGTGCAGCGGAGGGTCGCTGGCTTTCGGCTTGGCCGGTTAGATGGTGGGTCGCATCCAAACTTTGGTCGTCAGCGTGATGAACGCTATTACAGTATTAACAAAACTCGTCACCAGAAGAAATAGTAGTATAATCAGTTTCTATAATTTTGATACCATCACTGGGTTTTATTGTTTCATAGTATGACAAAGGACATGATTGTGTTGTAGAATATACTCGATTAAGTTGATATTATGCTACGCTCATCGGAATGCTCCAGGATGCTTCCAAAGCAAACCAAAAAGATCCCAACTAAACCAAGGGCTTCATAATACAGAGAGAGTCATCATCATTTACACAAAGCCCAGCCGAGCGCTGCCGTCGCCGGACCCGGAGATCCGCATCATCCAGATATTCCCATACTCAAAATAATCTAGCATGGCTGTATCGAGACATTTCCGCAAGCGGAGCGGACGAAGAGACTTTGGTGTTGGTGAACAAAGGAAAACAAAAGGTGGGTATCGTGATTCGACGAAATCGTCTTGCCGTTATCGCGGCATCGTGAGGTGTGATGGCGCGCCCCCGCTAAAATTTGAATATAATGTAGAGGGCGTGGATGATACCCTGGGATGTTGGTCAGCAACTTGCCGTGAATCGGGTGCGATGCGTAAGCGGAACTCACCGGAATGTAACCAAGGATGGTCAGGAGGATGTTGATGAGGAAATCAGCACCGCATCCGCGCTCGAGGAAAACACCTAGAGGTGGGAGGATGATGGCAAGGAGGATCTTGCAAATGTCGCTGAAGACAGTTAGCATGGCCATCTAGACAAGGCATACCCTAGCATGCTGGGATCGCACGTACCTTGCTGTGAAAGGCATGGTGACGGGTAAATACGAGAAAGTAGTTCGGTGGTTCTTGAGGAGGAGTTCGATGAAGGTTGGTGAGTTGATTGATGGCCCAACTGGCAGGCAGCGAGTTGAGTATTTATGGCAGATGCTGGGGGCTGCTCATGACCACAGCAAAGGATGACGTAGCAGATGAACGCGGACAGGGATGCGACTGAATCCTGGACTGATGCCGCCCACCCGCTTGCCAGTTTTTAGCGCCACAGCGCATGCCCAATTGTGGCTGGCGTCATAAGTCCCGACGCATCCGACTTGAATCCAAGATTCCAAGCTTCCAAGAATACGAGTCTGGCGTGCGCGCGGAAGAAAAAAACTTCCAAGCACAATGCTTCCGCCTTTCTCGCAAGACACTTGGACCACTCTTGTCTGTGACGCATGCCGCGATGCAGACGCAACCAGCGACCATGGCAGACACAAGATGGCCTGACGGCGGCACGCACCGGAGTCTTGGAAAATAAACGGTGCATACAATCAGACCCGATACGGACGAATCTAGACTTGCTTGCCCAAGACATGTCCCGCATCTGTCGTCCGCCACAAGTGTGTGGCAGGCAGGAAGAAAAAACTTGGCTGCCAAGCGCAGATCCGGCACCAGCCACAGCCTCTGCGCAAGCCCTATGACCGTCCGCTGCCGATCCGCTGAATCACCAAGCGCTAACCATGATGTCAAGACGCCACACGTGGCAGTGCCTTCCCTTTGCAGTTAGCTGTGGCTAACGGTCCGCGCGGCGAGGCTGGCCAGCATGTTTTTGCACTTAGCTGATGTCACTATAGCAATTTCTCTTTGGCATCCTCGCAGCGGACACGCGTGTTTGCAGTAGACCTGGGTCAATGCGTCACCGCCGCCTGGGCTTGGCGCACTGCCACCCTGGTCGGCGCACTGGAAGTCTCGGCATTCAATGTACCCATTGTTCATGATGGCTAACGAATACGACCAACATGTTCTAGCTAAAATGCTTACTTTGCGTTAGCGACGCCACTGACGATATACCGTCTAGGACTTGTTCTAGAAGCTTTCTAGATACTTACCCCATATATCGCGTTCCTTGGGAAGATTCGACTCTGTAACGCTCGCAAGGCGAACCTGGAGGCAATACGTAATCCAAGGCGCAGCCTGCAGCAGACCTGCTAAATGACTAAACCAGCAGGCATCTCAGACTTGGCATAAATACGCGTATATCATTATTCGCCGAGTCACACGAGTAACCAGCCACACTCTGCGTAACCAACACTCAACTTCGCGTTTAATCCGAGCGGGTAAGCAGACAAGGCTTTCTTTCTGTACCCTCATGGCCAGTAGAAAGTTTCTCACATAAGACAACGTGCACCAATCAAACAACAGTAAAACAAAAATCACTCGTGTTTGTAGATGTATTATCGACCAGTAGTACCCTGGCCTTTCTTCGCGTAAAAACCAAAATCATAAAACAAAAACCACAAACTTCTCGAGCTCATGCGCTATAGTTCACATGATACTTGCGTAGGGTAACGCTTACCTATTGCACCCAACGAGTTACATTTTATTTCCCATTTTGTTTTCGAGACAAACTCACGAACAAAAACAATCGCTTACGCAATTCTACCAGGATATTATCACAAGGGTACAGTAATGTTTTCAATATCTTCTTGGATAAATTTTACAGCATCGCAACGCTTGCTGTTACAGCGTTAAAAAGTACCTAGGACATCCAAATCATTCAAATACGAAATCTCTAACATAACGCAACATGCACCAGTGAGACGGGACCTTTTTTTTTTCTCCAAAAAAAAAAAAAACCTAAGGGCGTCTCAGGTTTCGGGCTATACAATTCATATACGAGATTTCTTAATTCAGACACCTGCATCAAATGTTAATAAACGATAACACCTTACAAGATCCAAATGAGAGGGACCACACTAAATTCATGGAAAAAATAATCCCCATATCAAACCCAAACTCTTCACATCACAGTTCACCAACCCTCAAAAAGATACGAATTCAGACGAAAAAATCCACATTAGGGGTATATATATCACAAAAATCGGGTATCTCTCAGGTCACCACACAATGCTCCCTCTCTCTACGCCTTGTCAGCCTCAACCTCCTTCTGCAAATCCGCCTCGACACCCCTCTGCCTCGCTTTACCCTCATCATGCTGTCTCCTCGCCTCCTCCTTCTGCGCCTCATTACCCGTCAGTCCCGCAACCGCAGCTCCAATGTTACCTCCAACCCTATCGCCGATTCCCTTTCCGAGATCGTTGACTTGACCAGCAGCTTCCTGGCCTTTACCCTCCTTGTTTTGCTGGATGCCTTCTTGCTTTAGGCCCTCTGCGCCGAGGAATCCGCCAATGGCTTCTTTGGCGGCGCCCATGTTTTGGTTCCAGGCGCCGTTTGTGCGGTCGGGAGAGTCTTTTGCTACGCCGCCTTCGGGGGTGGCGGTGAAGGGACCGGCTTTGGCGGTGGTGTGGGAGAGGTCGTTTTTGGCATCTGCGGCGGTCTTGCGGTTTTCGCCTTGGGCCTGGGGAATGGTTAGTCATGGAGTGATTTGTGTAAAGAGGGTAAGGAGACTGACCTTATCAGTGGTGCTACCGGTCAAAGAGCCAATACCGCTCTGAATGGCGCCAGTAGCCTTCTCGAGGTAAGACTGGCCGGTGGAGGTTTCGCTGTTGGACATGATTGCGTTGTTTAATTGGGTATGAACTAGAAAATTTCAAGTTGCGCGTAAGCGTTTAATGATTCGAATATGTCTTTGTTATTCTGTGCTTCTTCTCTTCATCGTCGTGGATAACGAGGGCTTTATATCTTCTATTTGTTTGCTCGATGCATGGTTGCAACATGTGAAGTATGACGTCACGCCCCACCACGCGTCGCGTTCCCGCAGCCGCAACTCGCCCTGCATCAAGGCAAGCTGGGCATCTGACGACAGTGGCGCTACAGAAAACGAGAGACATGTAGCAGCCATGTGTAGATTTCTTACACTGGGGCTAGATCGGGGGTTTGAAGATCGTTCGTGTTCGAGGGTTGTGGGCCGATATGATGCAATCCCGTCTGGCCTCGTGGCCTTCTAGAGTGAGTCTAAGGGCTGGATGGGGTTTGGTGAGAGATGCAGTGTTACACAATAGCTAGTAGGGTTCAAATGGTAGTGCTTTCTGGGGAATAGTGCCTCGTTTTTGAAGAGGGGGTAGTGGAAGGTTGTAGCTGCTTCTAGCCATGTCTTACTCCTGTGACGAAAACATAGACAACACCTGTATCAATCAACAACTTGCATCAGCGGCAATGATTTCATAAATCGTGATGCTATTATCTCTCTACTCGCAGTAAGGGGAGATGGAAAACAAATCTAAACCCCGAGGGTATGTATGCGAGCCCAAATCTAAACGCCAGACAAATGCTTTTAGTCCATCCATGCATGTATTCGTTACCAGTGGCAGATGCCTCCTTCGCTGTCATCAACACTCCATGTGCCAGCAAGACCCACGACTTCTACCTCTCCGCCGAAGCCCTCGGCCACCTTGCCTAGTCGTGCAACTCCATCATCCACGCCAAACGATGCGCCAATCTCTGCTGGCCCGTTGTTGAGCAAGCGCTTGGCCCAGGCGTCGATTGCAGGCTCGCCAGTCTCATCTCTTGCTTGCTTCAGGAACGGGATCAAAGCCGTGCCACCAGTGCCGCGCAGCTTCTTGCTGCCACTGCGGTTCATGGTGTTGGCAAGGTTGACACGCTGAGTGGGTGCTTGCTTGGGCGACAAAGACCGAGAGTGTGATCGTGTCTCGCGCGATTTGATGATAATATAACGAGAGACGAGCTGGATATGCTTGTCTCTCAAGGCCCGCAGCATAGCCAGACACGCATCGTAGGCCGTTGTCAAAGCACGGTTCCTCCGGTTTGACGTGACATACTCTCGAATATTGGCAACGCTCTCCATATGCTCGAGGAATCGACGATGAGGGCCCGGCATGTAGTTGCGCATGTCTTGGATGAAGCCATGAGAGGGACCAGATGGCGCTAGGTTACCTGACTCGGTTCGCTTCTCACCGGTCGGTCGGTGCTCCACACCTAGTACTACATCGAAGAACTGGATGATGGAGCTCTGCGCATTACTGCCTCCGCTAAACTGTACGTAATCTTGTTGACCGGTCCCATCGTCAAACATGACGCCGTTTGGCAGTCCGGCGTCGGCCATGTTCTTGCTTCCCGCGAGGAATGGTCGGATCCGGTGGTAGAAGACATGTGGATCACAGCTCTCGTACATGCGCTCCAGAAGCGAGCCTAGTTCGTCCAGTCGCTCTGAAAACGATCTCAGACACTGTATCACAGTGTTGCTGTCGTTGCGCCTCGCTGCTGCGATGGCTTCAATCATCATGGGAATGATTGGGCCGGCTCTTGCCTCGATCGCCACGGACACTAGGTAGAACCACGATTCGTCCAGCGAACCAGTAAAGGTCATCTGTGTCGCAAGGTTGTCGAGCGTATCTGTGGGCTCGCCGTCAAACAAAGGTCGCCAGTTCCACAGGCAAACAGCTGCAAAGGTCGCAACCGGCGGCAGTTCCAAATGGGTGCATGTCTTCAGAAACGGAATCGAAATAGACGGTGGTACAATCTACTCATATTCGTTAGCTATGCAGCGCATGTGGAACAAAGTTCATCAAAACTTACATCTGCCGGCTTGTCACCTCCCCAGATGTATGCATGCGCAATGAACCCAAGGATCGAATATGCTCGTCGCCATTCCGCTTCAGTGAGCAGAAAATCAGTCTCAAGCACCGGTAGCGCATCCACTATCCTGCGTAGACGCTTGGCCAGTATTAAGCTCTGGAAGTTGCGCACGACCGTCTCCCAAGGTTGATAGTACCGGTCAGGCAGAACGTCGAGCGGTACCTCATCAGGCAAGAAGCCATTTCGGGCCGACACATCGTAGTCACTTAGTTTGGGTAGATCGGGAAGCATGGTGTCGATGGTGAGGAGGAGGCGATTAAACTTTGGGTGTACGGTTTAGCGTAGAAGAGCCAGAGAATGAGTCCACAATGGAAGAGCGAGAGATGCAGGCTAGGTCGAAATCAGGGACTGGAAGATTTGTCGTTTGTTGGGCCTGGTGAATAAGGCAACTCCGACTTTGGAGTGGGCGAGGGAAATCGGAATCGGAATCGGAGGAAGCTTTTAGTACGACTACTAACAAAGGAGCGTAGCAAGTAGTAGTTACCTTTTGCCACTTGAACCCTGTTCTTAGTGTACCCCAGACTAAAATCGCAGGAGAAGGAAGTGGGCGAAAAGGAAGTAAAATCTGGAGAAAGGGAAAGAGAGATTTTTTTTTTCGGGAAACGGGAACAAGGCAGCTAATTATGTGGTTCGCGTGGGAGGAGGGGTGGGCATGTGTGTATGTGTGTGTGGACGAAAAGGGCCCAATCTAGCCTTAGTCAGAGGGTTGTTTCGGAAATGCAAAGCTGGGACCTTACTAGGCCGGGCTTCCAGACTGAAGTGTTTTCGAGTTAGAAGAGCGAAAGAGAGGCAGAAAAATAAGGGCAAGGGAAGGGAACCTTGTTTGCGACCAACCCGAAACGTCTGGACACTAACAGGATGACAGTGTTGTGGCCACTCCCTTTTTCCCGAGCTGAGTTGATGCTGCCTCTCACTCCCCCCACCACCACGGGTGGGATGTACTAATAAAATAGGTAAAAGAAAACGAAACGAATTAAGGACAGGGTTTGTAAGCACATGTGTGCGAGAGAGAGAAAAGAGAAAAGAAATCCAAAACACGACTACATTCAGACATCCGGCCGCGGGCTGCGAACCTTGGTGGATGATGGGTTGTGTCCCGAAGCCCAGAAGCAGGCCGAAACACGCAATGCTCAGTCATTAGTCGTATGACAGTAGAAATTTCTCGCGCTCCGGAAGACCACCCCGCAATCTTTGTTTCCGTAGGCACCCGCAACTGAAATGGGGTGGGATGGGTGGGATTAGCAATCAATTCACACATGGATTCAGTGTTTGCTACTAGATCGGAGGTAGCGCGGCTCGCCGACGGGCAGACTAGCTCTGTTAAATGCTCCCTCTCCACACCAGACACTAACTACTGTATAGCAGCAGAGCGTCTGTGCCCCCCTTGCATAACGGCTCCCAACCGAAAATCGGCGACGCTGCCGTTAGGGGGCAAAATACGGTTAAATCCGATCCATGCGACCGCCATGCGCTAATATGCTTGTTCAGCAGTCCGTCCATTCTGCCTCGTTCGATGACATGTTGACGGAAACGATCGTGTCGTGTGATCGGTCCTCTTATCTTCATGACGAAGCCTACATATTCTCGCATTTGCCGCCCCCACACCGCAGTACCCCATCGGTTCGCCGACACTACTGCAGCTGCAGCAGTTCTAGGCTAAGCCCGCAGATCAGGCACCGCATCACCTCACAGTCACGGTGTTTTCAAGTCCCTCTCTACTTGTTCTCTTGCATCTATGAAGTTAGTGGAAGGAGATGTAGGCAGCTGCAGAGAATTGGTTAAAAAACGCAAATTGACTCATGTCTGAAACTGAACACGTGATGCCCTTGAAGACTACTACTACACTGTGATATATACATACCGGCAGTGGCTCATAGATCTGCGGCCATGATGAGTGCGCAGCTTTCCATGTACCGGTCATCGCAGAGAGTGGTTGCACTATGCTCGTCCAACCTTGAAACTTAAAATCTAACCTTTGTCAGCATGCGACCACATCAGTATTGAAGGAGAAGAGGGGAAATACTCACATCGTTCTTGCCCACGGCCACAACATCATCTTCTGCAACTCTCCGTCCACCCTCCGTTTCTACATATGCCATTGGTGCGTCACCCATGACCTTCCTGTACACATCGCCTACCGTGCTTCCCTTCTTGACTAGCACACAATCGCGGAATACTGCTGTTGAACTTGCAGAGCCACTAGTATATGTGTGGATATTCCTGACCGGAAAGACTGGTACCAGGCCAAGCAGTTCTGCCGCTCTCGATAGTACCTGCACCACACCGGTGCTGCCAAAGCGGTACAGAACCATGTCTTTGAGGTTTTCGATTCGCGTCTTGAGCTTCTCGTCGAGTTCCTTCAGTCCGCCACCATCCGGATCGCCTTGCTCAATCAGATCCTCTCTTGTGTCTACGAACTCGCTGCCCTCGGTGTATTTGACAAAGCCTTGTTTCGCCAGTTTCCTCAGGAAGACCTCTGATATTGCACTACAGAGGACTATGCTTTTCGGGTCTTGCATTTTCGCAATCTTTGCAATGTTCTTATCGGCATCCGGGTGGTCGATTTTATTCAGCGCAATGACGGTCGGGAACTTTTCATCAGTAAAGGCATTCACCACGCGCTCAATCGTTTCGTCGGACCAGTCCTGGAGAGGTTCCTTCAGCGCCAGCTTGTCAAGACATCGTGCGACGACATTGGATGTCGAACCATAACCTGAAAACTGATTTTGCAACGTCTCAACGGCTGTCGCTTTGACGGCTACATGCCTCCTCTTGATGCTGCCCCACTTCTCCATCAGATTGCCCTGTATCCATCGCACGATTTCGCTCCTTAGCCATACGATATCCTGACTCGGGTCGTACCCTCTTGTCGCCTTGCCCTCGGCGTCTGTCGTCCCACTGACATCGACCACATGCACCAGCGCATCCGCGTGTCGCAGGTCATCCAAGAACCTGTTTCCTAGGCCTTTACCCATGTGCGCTCCAGGGACGAGTCCAGCTACATCGAGTAGTTCAATTGGCACCGATCGCCGTCCATCGACACAGCCTCCATAGTTGGGCTTGCAGCGGTCGGAGAGGTTGAGGCGTGCGCATGGGCAAGAGATTTGAAGGTATCCGATGGCGCGTTGAGGATCGATTGTGGTAAAGCTAAGGGAAGATGTTAGGTTACCCTGCTACAAGAGCGCTGCGCTCTTGGGTGGTACGAGGACTTACGGAAAGTTACCTACATCTGATCAGTCTGAAACTCTCCCACGTAAAATTTTGGCGTTTACGGACCAACTTTGGAGGAAGCGTCTGTCAAGCTGCCGTAGAGTACATCTTAGAAAGGCCCGTGGAGGAGGGGTTTTGGAGGGGCATTACGCACCTATTCAGGGTAGTCGACTTGCCCGACGAGGGCTTGCCGACAAGACCTATGAGCGGGTCGCGTGGCATTGCGGATGCATGTACAAGGGAAAATATGCGGGTATCAACAAATGGGTGGTCACGGAGTGAGTGGGAGTGGTGGTGCGAATGTCGGCATCAAATTCGCGACAGGGCTTATCGATAAAGCAGCTGACATCACGAGTGATCGACGTCTCAGTGGTGTAGCCCATGCCAGCAATCAAACCCCTGAAAAAGCTGTAATTGCTTGAGGAAATTGGCACCCGTAACAAATTTCGTTTGACTCATGCAACGGCTCATCCTCGTATGGCAGACTGCGCGGAACAGAATATTGACTAATGTTGACTGCAAGCCAGTAATCAACCACCAATTTCCTTCGTATTAGAAAGCCTAGATAAATACATCTATCTTGAGAAACGCCTTAAGATGCTAGTCATATCAGGGAACAGTCATACCCCTCCCTATCCAAAATGCCCATCAATACACCAGTGAAAATATGCTCAACTTGAGACTTTTTCGGGGGTATAAACGTCGCTGAATGTAAAAACATGAATGTTGGCAACCACATGAGCACACAACTGCAAGACAAAAACCCCTTCCCCTTCCTTGCTAGTGGCAACAATCGTTGTGTACCCATATAAAATAATGTAGAAGAGCCCCATGAAATACCGAGATAGTCGTTGATCTATAGTGAGGATAATTCCCGGTTGTCTAAGGCTATGAGCGTGATTTCTACATGTTGTTAGCAAATGCAAAACTCATCCGTGGAGGTATCAACTTACGAGGCTTGCGATTGCTGCCGCTGAAGCGAGATCGGGCTTGCCGGATACACTTCGTTGTGCCGCCCGCGGCAGACCGCTACCAGGATTGGGGTTGAGCGGAGCTCCATTTGCAGCACGCTTAGTGCCAGAGCCTCCAGACGTAACTCCTTGAGTGGTCGAGTGACGTCGGTGTGGAGCAGAGGCTTTTACGGGAGATTGACTGTTCGACACCTCGCGTTGTGCACTGGCAGCAGTCCCGTTGCGGAAGCTGGGAGCCGGTGGTTCAGGGAGTGGTCGAGCGCGCGTCTGAGTCGATTGTGGGGCTGGCACGCGCTTTGCAGGCGAGGAGACGCTCGAGGGAGCATTGTAAGTTCGGCGCTGTTGAGGGGGTTTTCGTATACCCGTGATGAACTCGTGTTGCATCGCCTCATCGGGCTTCATGCGTCGTTCCGGGTCCCACCGCAGGCATCGGGAGATGAAGTCCAAGAAAGCCTCATCGTCGCACTTGAGAGCCTGCTGCAACGTCTTCGAGCTCGGTCTGCGCCTGCGGCCCTTTGAAGATACCGTTACTCTAGGCTTGCCCAGCGAGTCAAAGAAGAGCTTCTTTCGGCTGCTCTTCTCAATCAAGTGCTTCTCTGGAGGACCGAAGATTTCCATGATGCAAGCCAGCTGCTCCTGCTCATTCTCTCCTGGGAAGATGGGGTAACCTGTAAGCAGTTCCGCAAGGATACACCCCAAACTCCACATGTCGATGGGCAAGCCATAGCTCATGCCCAGAATGACCTCAGGAGATCGGTAGAATCGAGATTGAATGTACGTGTAGACCTTTTCTGATTCGAAGCAGCTGGATCCGAAATCGATGACTTTAATCTCCGAGTGCAGGGGATGGGCCAGTAGGATGTTCTCGGGCTTCAAGTCACAGTGAATGACCTTTTGTTGCTTCAGAAGAACCAGGGATGACAAAATCTGCTTGCTGAAACGGCGGATCAAACGTAGGGAGAAGCCCTTGAACTCGTGTGCTTTAATGAATTCGTATAAGTTCATTCCCAGCAGCTCGGTAGAGATGCAGAGATGGCCTCGGAAGTAGAAGCTTTGCGTGAAGTTGATCATGCTGTGTTTGTTGTCAGGATCCTGGAAAATTGTTAGTTACTTTTCGAATCTCTTATCCAGTGCTACTTACCCATTCGCGAAGCTTCTGAAGAATGTTGACCTCGACCAGGGCTTGTTGGTGGAATCGCTTCTTGTTACGAATGATCTTGATGGCCTCTAGACCTCCTGTCTTGTGGTCTATGCAACGCACAACCTGACCGAAACTGCCCTTGCCCAAAACATCAACCACCTCGTACCGGTAGGCTAGATGGTCTCCCAAGACGATGTTGTAATCACCGCGATCGTCATCGTAACCAAAATTGGCCGATTGTGCGTTGAGATCGCCAACATGCTTCTTAGCATTCTTAGTGCCACAGAAATATACCTCTTTGTAATCGATAATCTCGCCTCTTTCGAAAATATTGAGGTTAGCCATGCGCACAGCATCGGCTGGAGTGACACGTTCTTTGGCTGTAGCGCGCTTGCGGAGCTCATCCACATCACGTGCAGCATGCTCAAAGTCTTTGCGCTTCGAGGCGAGCTTCTTCATCTCTTCATCGGCGAGCATATCATCTCGGTCGAGGTTGGGGTCCAAATTGCGGGACTTGAGCATGTTGGACGAGCTCTTTGTGCCTAGCATGCGTTGCATTGGTGTCAAAATAGACGAGGATTTTTGGGTCGGCTGAGAAGTAGGCTGATCAGTTTGTCCAGAAACGGCACGCGATCCTGCGCTGCCCACAGGCTTACGCGCACCGGCCTTGTCAACCTCAGTGTCGCTTGCGAGTGCATTGTTTGAGGCTTTGCGGCGTCCAAAATCAAGTGATGGCCGAGAACGCTTGCTGACAACGGGAGTCGGACTTGTACCTGTACCAGCAGCGCCGCTCCACGTAGCAGACGCAGGCAGCTTGGGCGGGGGCATACCGCTGTTTTTCTGTGGCTGTTGTTGTGGCTGCGGCTGCGCTTGCGGCTGCGGTCTCGACTCTTCGGTTCGGGGTCCTTGCTTTCGGGTTTGCGGGGTTTGCGATGGATGGTTTGCGGCCTTGGACGAAGCTCGTCTCCAGCCACTCAAGCTCAGCTTGCGTCGCAGCGAAGAGGAAGAAGAGGGTGTTTCTGGCTCCGTCGAGGTAGACGTGTGCACTGACTCGGCTGTATTCTTCTTCTGCAAAGGCCGTGGGCCTGCAACCATGCTCTGCATCTCCACGTCCTTGTTTGGAGATTTGTACTCTCCGCTTCGTCGTGGCTGTATGCTAGCGAATTCAGCAGTACCCTTTGGTAATGAATTGGACGCAAAAGGCGTGGTAGTTTGCCTGGTTGGATTCAGAGTCGGAACCGGAATCGTGCCAATATTTGGATGTGTGTCAAGCGGAGACTCGGTTGCGCGTAGGTTAAACGCCGAACTGCTGCTGCGCAAATGCCTGTGGTACTCGTCCTGATTGGGGTGTCTAGAGAAGAAACTCGCTTTGGAGGCTGTCATGGGCGTACTAGGCGTCTTGGCAGCGGTCCGCTTTGGCGGCGGCGTGACATTGCCCTCATCTGTATCAGATGCAGGGAAGGCTGATAAACGATTGTTGAAGGGAGTGCCCAGTGGCAGCAGGTTGAGCGGTGGCAGTCTGATTGGCTGTAAATTCTTCTTGCTGGATTGCTGTACCGGGGTTGTCTTGCTGTCGGGCTCGGGTGTGTTTCCAACCGTCAAGCCCCTGCGGTGCCTGATGGATCCTGTGCGGGGGTTTATCAAAGGAGCATCTAGGCTGTTGTCGCTTTGTCCGGTTCCGGTTTGATGTACGTCGGGCGTTGCTGCAGACTCGTGCGATGCAGGCTGAGACGCTCCCGCCTTTGACGGGTGTGCCGTAAAGGCAAAACTGCTCCTTTCGGGGTCTTTGGGGGACTCGAAGGCTTTCGGGATAGCTGGCACAGGAGGCACCTCTTCTTGTTCTCCACCGGCTGAGCTTTGTATGTTTCGTGGCTTCGGGGCGGGTAGGCGCGAGCTGGATGGAGCAGGGTTGGTGCGCAGGGGAATCGACGACGGAGGGCCAGCCTTGAGCGAGTTGAGGCTCGAGTTGGACGAGAGGGAGATGCCCGAGGCATACGATTTTCGCTTCTGCTCAGGTGTCGCGCGAGCCGATGATGGCGTCATGCTGCCACCCAGCCTCATTGCCGGAGACTGGCTAAAGGCACGCTCGTCAAAGGTAGCGTCGCCTTGGGGAGTTGGAGGTCCCACAGGGCCTCCTGGAGGCTGTTGTTGCTGGTTAGGGTTTATAGACAGTCTTCTCAGCCGCCGTGCGTCGGTGGGGCTGATGGTTCTAGCCCCGAGCCCAGATATGTGCGGTGCCGTAGATTGTCGCTTACTAGCGGTTGAGGAAGGTGTATGCGACCGTTGAGCGCCCCTGCCAGGTGAACGAGTGGTGGTGTTTTGAGACATGGAGCTCGGGTCTGGCGTCATGGACGACACGGTTAAATGCCCAGATTGCTGTCTCGAGGGGGGCTGCAGAGACTTTGCTTTTGCGGTCCGTGTGGCGTTTGCGAGCTTGGGCACTCCCGAAGGGGTGTTGTTGAAGTTGACAGACAGGGTTTCTCGCCGGTTTCCAATGTCGGTGGGCATGCTCATGATATCCTCGCGCTCGAAGCTGTGCGTTGGCATCATTCCAGGGCCAACGCTCTTGCGCGGGGGGCGAGCTGCCGGGTTCGGCGGTGCCTGTGAAGAGAACTGGCTCTGGCGGCGAGTCCGAATGGACATGTTGCTGGGGGGCTGGGGCATCGAGGGCGTGTTAGCGCCAGATGCAGGCATGCCGCCACTGGCCTTTCTGGCTGCCGACTGGCTGAAGCGGCGGGCAAAGGAGCTGCTGCGTGCAGGGCGCGTTTGGCCGGGGGTGCCTGTGAAGGTGGGGATGGTGTTTGTGTTGGCCATGTTGATGCTAGCGTGGTTGCTGCTGTGATGGTGGTGGTTGTTATTGTTGTTAGCGTTGTTGTTGCTGTTGCTGTTGCTGTTGTTATTGTTATTGTTGCTGTCGGCAGGCACGCTGCTCATGAAGGTGCCCGGGGCAGGAAAGTCGCTCAGGGCGGGCTCGTAGGCGAGGCTGTTGGCAAAGTCGTCAAAGTTGACCGCAGGCAGGAAGTCGCACGAAGGGGCGACGCCATCCCCGGCGGCGTCTGGGTCCGGGTCGAAGAAGAGCGGCTGCTTGGAGAAGCTGAAGCGTGGGTTGGAGGGGGCAGAGCGCGTGGCCGCGTCGGCGGCGGTGGTGGTGGTGGTAGTAGTACTACTGGTGGTGGTAGTGGTGGTAGAGGGCAGGAAGGAGGAGACAGAGCGGCCCTCAGCGGCGGAAGCAGCACTGGCAGCAGCAGAGGCTCCGCTGGCTCCACCGGCGGCGCTGGTCATCCTACTGCTGAGATTCACGCGTCAGTGAGATGGCAGCCACCCGTGCGTGCGTGCGTCCATACCTTTGTTTGGAGAAGTCGTGGGGACGCTCGCGCGGACCCAGCGGCACCTTGCCCCGCCCGCGTCCGGGAGCAGAGGAAGTCGAAGAGGGAAGGGGCCGAGAGGGCGCTGGCGAGGCGGTGGACGAGTTTGTCGTGGCCGTCGTGGTGGTGGTCGGGGTGAAAGCATTGGCAGCGCCCGTTGTGCGCAGGCGGCTGCCCTCTTCACCCGTCTTCTGGAACTTGCGCACCCGGTCTCCTGCGGACAAGAGGCAATGTTAGCATCATGGCTACCAGACAAACGACAGCCCCCGGCGGCGGGCCCCTAAATGCTTTTTCGTACCTGAGGAACCGCTAGAGTCGTCCGACACGGTGGACCCTGACCGCTCGGCCTCGTTGGTGGATGTCATGGCTGCTCTGGATCGAGTCGTCGTTCGCGGCTGCATCGACGTGGTCCGCACGCCAGCCCGTGGTGGCAGCACCAGCTGTGCTAGCTCTGCTGCGAGAGTGAATGCGCCGAAAGGGTCTCCAAGCGTCACGCTTGGGCGTCAGAGTCGACTATGCCGACATGTCTGAGGGCCCGGCTGCAGCGGTGAGGACGGTGGGCGGACCGGGAATTGACGTTGGGCACGCACGTCAGATGGCCAAACTCGTCTTCTCCAGGGGCGAGAGCTGTGGTTCCGCGCAGAAAAAGCACCGCGCTCGTTGTGCAGCAGGCGAGGGAGGCGGTCGCAAGCAGCGATTACTATGGCCGTCGTCAAAGCAAAGGCACAACGACGGCCGGCAGCCCACAAAAGCCACACCAAACCCACGCACTAACCGCGCCCGTCTAGCCGGCCACTCTAGTCGACGCCGCCCCTGTCGCGCCTCGTCGTGTAGGGAGACGGCTGCCCTTGCACACGACGGTATTACTATCACAGCAGCCCTCCAGTCCCCAGAAACGGCCGCCTTGGCTGCCGGCATCCTTTATTCCCCTCGCCCTCGCCTGACGAGCCAGGCCCGTGGCTATATTATACATGACCGCCCATATGTATGCACGCTGGCCGCCCACGCGGTACGCCGGCTTGCTGCTAACCTCGCCTTGCACCACCCACCTACCCTAGCCCCTCGCCTGCACATGCCTGCCATGGCTTGTTGAGCAATGATGCTGCATGTGCCCGATTGAAGCCTCGAGTTGCCTCGAGTTGCCATACCTGCTGCCTCGCTCCTGAATCAGGCACCACACTTCGCCAGACATGGCACCATGCGAGCAACGGCTGCACGCCCTAGCCGACAGCCCCCTAGCCGACAGCCGTGTTGACGGGCAGGCAGAGCGAGACTGAAGAGCCAGACTGGCGACCCAAACTTGCAGCGTCAGACGGCGCCGAGTCCCAAGGGCTGCCAGGCGCCGAACGGAGACTTTGTCTTTGCTTGTCCCTGATCATCAGGTATAGCGCTCCTCCTCGAGCGTGCACGGAGCGCCAGTGTGTGGGGAAGCTGGCGGAACCACCAAACGTGACACTGCGCCCGCCCGTCCAGCGCCACCCTTCACATGCATGTGCGTCATCTGCGCCTGCGCCTGCGCTGCGCCTGCACCACCACCGCTACCGCTACCACTACTACTACTACCACCACCACTACCAACCTCCGTCCCTTCCTCCCGCTCCCGACCCTAACTCCGACGCCGACGTCGACCAACGACTGCGCAACCACGCGCCTTGACAGCGGAAAGAGCTTGGACAGACATGCCGGCCCTGTGATTCCGCCAGATCCATCACATGGGACGTCGCCGACTGCCCACACGTGACACACTCCCCTCGACCCCAATCCTCTACCAGGCACTCTCCCCCCCACCATGGCGCCCGACGCCTCAGAGTCCATGGTCAACCGCGACGCGCCCATTCCCGTAGTCCAAGTCCACCATGCTTCAGACGACGGCACGCCTACTGAGAACAAGGGCCACGCGCGCCGCCTCTCTGCCAGCAAACTGAAGAACAAGCTCGAGTCGTTAGGCGACACCATGACTCGGGACTCCAGCAGCAGAATGGGCGACAAAATGATGAACCTGTACGTATCTTCCAGTACATATGGAAGACGTATCTGGAAACCAAAACTAACGTCCCCAGACTGCTCTCACAGGTCCTCCCGTCCGAGGACCTCTCTGACAGCTCGCCTTCAGATGCATCCTCGTCTCCGTTTACAAACACTCCACAGGTCAAAGACCGCCGCTCCCGGTCCTATGTCGCACGCCCAAGCTTCAGCATCCCTACCATGTCGTCCAACTTCCGTCGCTTCAACTCGCGAATTGGCGTAGCGTTTGTAGCCCAGAATAGGGCCATACGCCTCTTTACTTGGGTCCAACCCACCCAGACCCTGTCTTTTCTTTTCGTCTGGACATTTGTATGCGTGAACCCATATCTCTTACCCGTGCTGCCGTTGGCCTGCGGCATGTTCTTCGTCATGGTACCCGCGTACCTTACTCGCCACCCGGACCCTGTGAGCAACACACGGGATGTGGACCATGATCTGTGGAGAGGAAGTCTTGGGGGCCCGCCGCTAGCGGACGCCAGAACTATCAAGCCCGCGCCAGAGTTCAGCAAGGACTTTTTTCGTAACATGCGAGATCTACAAAATTGCATGGAGGACTTTAGCCGCGCACACGATGCCGTGCTCAGCTTCTTCACCCCCTTGACCAACTTTAGCAACGAGAACCTCTCGTCACTGATATACCTCATCTTGCTCGTCGTCTCAGTCCTCCTATTCATCAGCGCTCACCTCCTCCCATGGCGCGCCATCTTCCTCGTCCTCGGCTACGCAGTCACAGCGCTTGGCCACCCGACCGTCCAGGACCTCCTCGCAACCCCTGAAACAGAAAAGTTTGTCGCCAAGGTTCAACAGGAAAGCCGCTCGTTTCTCCTGACGGTTTCCCGCGCAGATATCGAACTCGAAACCTCGCAGGAAACACGTGAAGTAGAAATCTTTGAACTCCAGCATCGACCCTTGCATGATGAACATGGTGAATATGAAAGTTTTCTATTCTCGCCTTCACCGTATGCACCCCTTTCGCCATCGAGAATCAGTGGCGATAGACCGCGCGGCACCCCCTTTTTCGAAGATGTGCTTCCACCGCGTGGCTGGCGTTGGAGCGACAAGAAATGGACGCTGGATCTGCTCTCGCAGGAGTGGGTCGAAGATCGCTGCGTTACAGGTGTAGAAGTAGAAATCGAAGGCGAGCGCTGGGTCACGGATCTGCACTACGAGGTTCTTGAGAGCCAGGAGGAGCGGGCTGCGCAGGAGGCGAGGATGAGGAAGAGAGTGTCATCAAAGGGGGGAAGCATGGATTTTGCGGCGGACCAGGAGAAGGAGGTACTAAGGCGGGCATGGGAAGAGAGTAAGCCTAGTCGCAAGGGGGAGTGGAGGCGGCGGAGGTGGGTTAGGGGTGTGGAGAGGATACCGTGGACGCAGGGGCAGTAGGGATGATTATTTTTGATACCAGAAATACGACTTTGAAGATTGACACTTTGAGCCTTTTACCGCTGTGTACCGAGGTGTGAAATCGAAATGAAGACCCAAATCGAAGTTTGAACAACAGTTACGACTCATGACTGGCAAAAGGGTAGTTTTGCATTGCGAGAATACGCAGAATCTTCCTTCCCCTATTGTATCAAAAACCCGCTCCGAGTCCCAAACAGCAGTTGCTCAAAAAAGAGAAAAAACCGACTGGTATCGAAGAACGAGGATGTCTAGAGCGCTCCAACCATGCTGCAAAACATGTACATTCGAGAATAGATGCTCCGACCCTTGTTGCAAGTCCCGTCCAACGCCGGCCATATGATTGAAGCTCCCCAACTAAGAGAGGGGAGGGGGGATATTGTACCATCCAAAAAGACGCCAAATGACGCCCCTAATTCCAACAAGTTCCCTTCACACATACACGTGAGTCTCTATATTTCTGACTTCTTACCCCGCCCTCTTATCCTCCCCTTCGTCCGTAGGCGCAGACTCCTTGGTCAGATAATCCGCATCCTCGGCCTCTTCGTACTCTGCAATCAATCCCTGTACGACTTCCTTTGCGTCGTCGAATTCACCAAGACCATCTTTGAAGGGGACCTCGCGCTTGTAGCTTTCGAGAAAGGCGTTGCGCTTGCGGAGTGTAGAGTACTGCGCCACTATGCGCTTGAAGAGCGTGGCAATGCCAGTGTGGTTTGCGAGCATGAGACCAGACACGCGGTGCGAAGACGTGACATATGGAGATTTCTTTGTTAGTGCGACTTGGATCGAGGCAGGGCCCCAGGGGATGAAAGTTGCGAGGCGGCGTTCGCGGATACGCATGAGGGATTTGTGTACCTTTGTGGTTCAGTTAGCGAAGTTCAAAGTGTAACAATAGAAATAACGCACGTCTGAGGGATCGGCTTCTCCTTGGATAATGTTCAAAATGGACATGTAGCAGCTCTTCTTAGTAGGGTTCGTCGAGACCATACGGTTCTTGGGCTGCAGCAGGCGTCTCATGACATCCAAGACAGTCGTCTTACGAACAGTCTTCGCCTGCTCTACATTTTCGCCGGAAAAGGGTGTGTAAGACGTCATTAGGAAATGGCAGCGCGGAGTGGGAATCAGCGAGGCGACAATGCCGACGAGGTCGTTGTGCATGTATCCAGGGTAGCGCAGGGTGGTGGTGCTGGCGGACATGACAGTGGAGACGAGCTGGTTGGTCTGCTCGAACGAGGGGTTCATGACATGCAGCCGGTCCGCGGCAATCCTAGTGAGGGCTCCGTTGTCGAGGACGACCTGCGCAGTTAGTGTTGGGGTTCTACGGGGTGGTGGCTGCGCTGTCTACTCACGACCGAGTCTGCATTTTGGGTCAAGCGCTTCAAGCTCAGCAAGCTGTTGTAGGGCTGCACGACAATATCGCCGTCCTGCGTGTTGGGAAAGACACTGTATGTCTGTATGAGCTTCTTGGGGAACCGGTCGTTGAGGCGCTCGAGCATGTATGAGCCCAGACCAGAGCCTGTTCCACCGGCAATCGAGTGCAGCATCATGAAGCCCTCGAGCGAGTCAGAGCCGTCGGCCTCGCGGTCAATCATGTCGAGAATATCCTCGTGCACCTGCTCGCCCATGCTGTATCCCATTCCCCAGTTGTTACCCGCACCAGTGCCATCCTTGTGGATGTAGAAGTTCTCGGGGTTGTAGATGTTCTTGTACGCACTCGCCTGGATGGAATTCAACACACGAGGCTCCAGGTCGAGCAGAATGGCGCGCGGGATGTAACGCGTGTCGTCGGACTGGTAGAAGAAGACATCCTTGCGGTCGCCGCCCTCGGTCGCAAAGTCCTCGAGGTTGCCGTCTTTGTTGATGCCGTGTTCCTGGCACAGCTGCTGCCAGAACTGCTGGCCGACGCTGTTGCCGCACTGGCCGGCCTGTAATGTTATGATTTCCCTGGTCCCGGTCAGCTATATGGCCATGTCTCTAACAGCTCCCACTGCAGGCGTACCTGGGCATGGTGGTCTCGGTCGGCAATGTGGTTGGCGTACAAACGCGCCTGGGCGGGGTTCACGCGTCGGGTCGCTAAATGTTTGGACCCTCCGTCATTGTCAAGGCTCGCGGGCGTGTGCTCCCTCCATTCAGCCAGCCCCATTTCACTCGCCAACACCCATGCAAAAAAGAAAAATAATGGTCCGCACAAATCATCATCCATTCTATTATATAGTTCGAACTCTTAATGCTCTTCTTCCTCCTTGACCATCTTGACCAGCGATTTCCTCTGGAACCCAAACATTAACTGAAATAGGACAGTGTAGATCAAACAAAAGAAGTTGATCCGTAGCACGTCCAGCCATGCCAGCACCGACACCCCGTCCTTGACACCCTCATGCCACGAGTTCCTCACCTCCAGGAACAGCTTTGGGTCGTCCGTCACCACACCATCCAGTCCTTCACGTATATCCCATCGCATCTTGCTCTCTTCGTTCACTGTCCATGCGTATACCGGCCGGCCATCGCACTGCGCTTTGCGTATGAACAGCCTACCCCATGGTGTCATGAGAACTGCCTGGGCCATATTGAAAGAGACGTTTGGGACTGTGAAAAAGTATGACGCAATAAGCGTCGAGAAACCAATGTGCGAAATGGGAAAGCCAGGAAGATACCGCGAGCACAGCGGAAGGTACTTGGCCGCCCAGCATCCGAGGACAATACGGCTCGACCACGGTCGCGAAGGCGAAGGCGGTGCATTCCGGATTGTGTCACCAATCAGGCGCATCACATCGTCGGCGTCGTTGTCGAGCTGCACTCAATTAGCCCGTGTTCACGGAGAAGGCGCCGACTACAAACCTTGATATCAAGCAACACCCAAATATCCTCTAAACCAGGTTGTGCAAGATACTCGAGCAGATCCGCAAGACGAGGCATTGGCTCGTGCGGCTCCTTCAACGTCCTCAGTTTGCTTATGAACTCATAGTCACAGTCAATGACCTTTTCGTCCCTGCCAAAGCATCTCTTGAGGTCCTTGTCCTGTACAACATCAGTTGATTAATCTCGCAATGGCCAAGCCTGAGTACTGACGTGAGATAATACAACCACGCCATCCTTTGTTAGATGAATGTCCGTTTCTAGACCCTCGGCGCCAACCTCAACCGCACCTTTAAAAGCACCCATGGTGTTTTCAGGGAACTTGGCCTTGTAACCCCGGTGCGCAATAGCCTGCGGTTTTCGCCGCCCGGACACATCTTTACGTCCAAAAGCAAAGGTTGCTACATGGCTGGTCAATACACGTCAACCCCGCTGGTTTAACATGACAACAGCTCTCACCTGCAGGGAACTTTGCCTTTGGCCCAAGCAAAGGCTGCTCGACAATCTTGTCGAGTTGCTTGGTCAGTCCTTCAAATACTGGCGGTACTCCCACAACCATGTTTTCGAGAATCGGTGTCTGCACGTCGAGCGAGCGGTCGTCGTCGTCGCCCGCCTCGACGACCCCAGACATGACGAAATAGGGCCTGGTAAGCAGCTTTAACTCAACAGGTCCGGCGGTTCCGCAAGCGGACTAGACGGAGATTTCGGCGTTAACAATCAATACGAACAGCGGATTGAACAACGACCATGGGAACGAGAAAATAGAAGCAAACACATGTGCAGACTAGACGACAAAGCAACCGCTGATTGTAGTGTAGAAAAGAGTGCACATACTCCATCCACTTTTCGATCACCGACAAAAGTCTCCAGACAAATTGGCACAGTGCAGCGCGGCAACTCAGCAACCCACCCCATAGCACAAGCCACGGAGCTGCACGCGCAACACAGTAGGCCTCGTGCCCTTTTTTTTTCTTTCCGCCTCCTCTCGTTTTCCCTTCCCCCCACCCAGCAGCCCTTTCCCAAACCACGCCCCCGACTTCCCTTCGCGCTGTAGCCCCAAGTGTCTTAGAACGCTGGCACCTCTCCGTGTTACCCCAAGCGGCATAGCCAGCGAGCTAGTGTAGTAGCGCTCTGGTTTGCCATTGGCTGGCAGAAAAACAAAACTTACTAGGCTCTTTGGTTCCAGGTGTTGCGCCTTTGCTTCGGATGTATCAGGTCCCGGGTCCACTACACTTGTCGTTGCAGGTGTATCCCGTCTCGGACGCGAGACGTGTCACAGGCGCAGGAGCTGAACAAACGGAAATTCCGAGTCTTGTAGGGAACATCCGGAGCCTTGTTTCCGAGCGATACGAGGTGACGAAACGGTGGTGATGATGGAAATCGAAGAGGCTTGATCCTTTCTCTAATTTCACCATCCCCCCTTTTTTCCCTTTGCGATATGATTCCTAACGGCAACTTGCTACCGCACATACACGCTGCTGTACAATTCGTACTAGCCTTTGCTGCCCAAGCTACGATGAGAGAAACTTTGCGGGACGATCGTAAATGCAGTTCCCACATAGCAGAGATTCCAGAACACTGGATACCACATTACGAATCCACAGATCTGCCCGCTAAAACCCACGTGTACAGCGACGATCCCCGTTCTCCTCCTCCAAGTATCAAACATGGTGCTTCTTGTTTTTGTCTCTAACACACAAGACTCAATCACGTACATGTGTAGACACAGTGTCATGGATGATACTAGCTTGTGGGTCACAGCGCTTATACTACTACATTTCTAAATCCATACTTACTAGTATCAACCCCCACACAGCAGCAGCAGCCCATGTGACGCGCCCGCTGACTGACTGGCTGACCGCCAACTCTGGCGTCTATTCTTTGGCTAATAGAAAATAGACGCCACGCTAAAATATGTATGGACTCTACACGAGCGCCACCTTTCGGAACGGAAAGCTGCCGGGTCTAAGACGAGAAGGGAGGCGTTCCGGGAGTATGGTGTGCCGTCCTATTAGTATAATGTGGAATAGAAATGGTGGTATGAAGAAGAAAAGGTAGAAGGTTTAGCGAGAAATTGCTTGGTGCTGTGTTATGTTGTGTTGTATGGAGGGATGGCTGGCGAAGTGTAAAGTCGGTGTATGGAGCATTGGTACCACTACTACCGCAGCCAAGCATACCTACGTAGAAGGAGAGCACGAGGACTACGCCACGGAAGCCTTTGGTCAAGCTGTAGTATGTAAGCATGTGTGAGCTGAGGTATATTCTGGATTACATTCGAGTACACTAGTGAATGTTGCTTTCTCCGTTTCGCAGCACGCAAGACCAGTCATGCAAACACTCAAGTCAGGTGCCCTCTTGTTACTGCGGCTCAACTATACCATGCATGTCCCAGCTCCCGCATCTTCAACTCACCATCTATCGCATACTTCGGCTGCCTCAAGTATTTGTCAGTATCTCGGTCGCTTTTCATTCCCCAACTGTGTAAAGCCATCGGATCGCGCCTTCTGCGGTCTAAATCTGGGGGAGGGGGCGGCTCATCCGGCGTTTTTATTTAGTTAAAACTTGTCATTAATCCGTTTGCTACACTAGCTCTGTTCATGCAAAATCCGGGGTCACTGCTGCTATTTTTTGCACTTTTTGCTACGAAGCGATCTCGAACTGCGGCGTGTACTTTGCAGCAGCCTTTGCGAATTCCTCCTTCTTGCTGGCCCAGTCTGCAATGGCTCGGTGTTGTGGGGCCACCGTCTGGAGTTGTGTCTTCATCTTCTCCGTCTCTTCCTTCTTGCCTAGCAGTGTGTTCAGAACAATCAGGTTTGCAATTGTGTCGGCTGATGTGCCGTCGATTGAGAGGGCTTGTTGTAGAGCGGCCTCGGCTTCGGGCAGACGGCCGAGATGTAGCTCGGACACGGCCTGTGCAACGAGAGAGTGAGGGGAGGTGGATTGCGCGGTTGTGGCCAGTTCCTCGAATACGTAGAATGCCGACTGGTACTTCTCGCCGCCCTAGGGTAAGATTAGCATCTTGCCGAGCCGCGTGTGGCAGAGCGGTAAAGGACGAACCTCGCGCATGCCGACCCAGCTCTCAGCAATGTTGACCAGGAGACTATCTTGTGCCCATTTCCGTGCGCGCTGGGCTTCCTTGGCCGCAAGGTCTGTCCGGTTCTGCTGGAGGTGGATTTGCACAATGAGCGCTACCCTGCCGAGGTGTCAGCAATTACAACCCAAATTTTTGTGCCTAATACACCAATTAGACCTAGGTGTACTGGGAGAACATACGCATCGAGACTGCCTTGGTGCTTGCTCAGCAGTTCAAGCGCAGCCTCCGTCTCGCCAGCCCTCTCCAAAATCATGCCCACGCAAAGCTGCACAGTCAGGTTCTCCTGTCCGCTCTGCTCGGCCAATTTCTTTGCGTCAGCAAGAACATCCTTGCCTTGCTCGTAGTCCGCCAACAGCTTTACTGCGACCAGGTCTGGTGTCTTCTCCGATGCGAGTTCGCTGGATACTGATTCTGCCTGGCCGAGGGCGATTTGGCTGCGGAGCTTGAGGACGCGGGCGGGCAGCGCATTGGAAGGGGAAAACGAGGACGTATCGAAATCGAGGACTTGTTGGTAGGCGCCGGCGTGGAAGGCCGAGTGGATGTTGATGAGCTCTGGGGCGTGTTAGTGGGGGCAGGTGGCATCATGGGAGGCGGCAGCGCGTACCTCCTTCGGGGGAGTAAGGGTCCATGATGTGCGATTTGTCAGGGAAACTGGGAACAGCAAGAAACAGAGACACGTGAAGCAATGGACCGGGACTGAAGATGCAGTCGTGGTGTTGAAGCCAGATTGAGTTTGGCCTGTTTGCTCGGACCCTGGCAGCCGCTCATTGGCTGGCGCAATCGTCGTGCATGGTACGTGGAAGTAAGTACACAGGCAAATGGCTGCATTCTGTTCTACCTGACATCGACCTGACAGCCCTCAGACTCTACGGATAACAAACGTCATAAACCTCGTTCCAGGAGGGACCACCTGGGTCTTCATCCTCTTGTGCAAGTCCTCTTCGCCAAGCTTAGCTTCAACCATCCATTCGGTCCCAGTCTCCTCGCCAACCTTCTTCCACATGTCCTTCCATGACTCAACATTGTGCCAAAAAACAGACGCACCCTTTTCTAAATGTGCAAAGCTGATCGCTTCGGGCTTTCCGGCTTGCCGCCCAACGATCATCGAGTTGGGCACCGGTTTCAGCAGCTGAACCACGCGCCTTGCTGCCCTAACCTGGTCATCCCAGTCGAAAAGATGGAAGAATGAGGCTGCATTGATGATGTCAACCGTGCCATCTAGCTGCTTCAACTGCGAGTCGGCGTCGAAGATGTCGGCTTCTACAAACTTGGTCTGCAGAGTCGACTTGTCGAGGAACATGTCGTAGCCAAAGTCCCAGAAGCTCTTCTTGAGATCCGAAGCATACGTATTCTCCGATGGAGCGCCGTCGCGAACAAGCTTGCGAACGTCTTGGCCCATGCAGCAACCAAGATCGAGGAATCGCTCTCCATTCTTGACGCGGCTGACGACTTCGTGGTAAGCCGGCCCTTCTCCAATTGAGAAGTTGAGAAAGCCCCAGTTGCCCAAACATGGGTAAGGGTACTAGATAGAAACATTAGCCAGGCTAGTCAACGTGGTGAGGTAGACTGACTATCTTGAAGGCTTCATCCCTGACATGCTTGATGTGCGCTACCACGTCAGTTGGAGGCACCTTGCTGTAGTTTTCGAACAGATCCCTGACAGCAGGCTTCGGTTCTTCAAGCTCTTTGGTGTACCAGGGTAGTAGCTCAGGCTCGTCAATGTAGGCCTTGAGGGCGACAATTCGTTCGACTGCGCTGCGCTCTTCAGCGGCATCTCTTGCTGGGGCCGCTTCGGTCATGTTTGTCTCGATCGTGTGCTCACACAGGGGATAATCCACTGGATATCCTGCATCCAACCTTCCATTCCCCTCTCTTTATGCATCTTTCACGACGGCTGAAGGTATGCGACACTGTGTTGAATGTGACAGGCAGCCACCATCTGCACCCTCATTCTCGAGCAGTAGTGTGCAGCTACACCGCCCTCTACATCAGGCCGGCTTTATGGCCCGCCGATATCTCCGCATTGTTGTTTCCACACACAAAGCCATGCTCGCCAGGATGCATATTTGGCTGTCCATTTGGCCATCTGCCCCCCTCATTCTCAAGCAGTAGTGCGCGGCTAAACCACCACCCTCTACATCAGGTCGGCGCCATGACCAGTCGGGCGTCCGCCGTGTCGTTTCCACGCAAAAAGCCGCGCATATCTAGGCGCACGGTTGGCCGCCTGCGATGAGCATCAAACATGTCGTTGGGGAGACGAGATATTATTACCGTGCAAGACGGAGTGTCTTCGGCGGCTGGACCTTCCTAGCATGATGGTGGGGGATGGCGGGGCAGTTCCGCTCGCACGACCAGTGACGTGCATAGGGCTGGAAAATTGTGCCCAACGCAAACAGAGGGAAAACTCAAACATCGGCCTGCCCTGGAGCTCCCCATATATATCCGCCGCTGGCTCTGTCAATCTTCCGTCACCTTTGGTAGTCGCTGCTCAAGGATCACAACACCTCGCCCACACGCCCGCTTCACCCGTTTCTCTACGCGTACTCTTACCGTCAAGATGCCTTCCATCGAGCACCCCACCATCAAGGGTAAGACAGCACAGAGTTTGCCCAGCAACAAGACTCATCCGTCCACATCCGTTGGCTATGCCTCGTGCTGGCATGCGAAGTTGGTGGCTAACGGGCATTCCTAGATGGCTGGTTCCGTGAAATCTCGAACATGTGGCCCGGTCAGGCCATGACGCTCCAGGTCAAGGAGGTTCTTCACCACGAGAAGAGCAAGTACCAGGACGTCCTCATCTTTGAGTCGACCGACTACGGCACCGTCCTCGTTCTCGACAACGTCATCCAGTGCACCGAGCGTGATGAATTCTCGTACGCTACATTATCAAATGGCATGCCTGGCCAATGGCTGATACATAAGATAGCTACCAGGAGATGATCACTCACCTCGCCATGAACTCGCACCCCAACCCCGAGAAGGTCTTGGTTATTGGCGGTGGTGACGGTGGTGTGCTCCGTGAGGTCGTCAAGCACGACTGCGTCAAGGAGGCCGTCCTCTGCGACATTGACGAGGCCGTCATCCGCCTCTCCAAGCAGTACCTGCCCGGCATGTCTGTTGGTTTCGAGCACCCCAAGACCACCACCATTGTCGGCGATGGCTTCAAGTTCCTCGAGGACAAGAAGGGCGAGTTCGACGTCATCATCACCGACTCCAGCGACCCAGAGGGTCCTGCCGAGGCCCTGTTCCAGAAGGCCTACTTCGAGCTGCTCAACGGAGCCCTCCGTGAAGGCGGTGTCATTACCACCCAAGGTTGTAAGCCCTCTCTCAACCCTTTAGTCTATGCTCATCTTTCGACGACCTCCATGCGCCGGTTAGGTGCTGTTTCGGTCAGTGGCTAACGTGTCTTGTCTTGCAGCTGAGAACCAGTGGCTCCACATGCCTCTTATTGTCAACCTGAAGAAGGCCTGCAAGGAGGTCTTCCCTACCGTCGAGTACGCGTACACCACCATCCCCACCTACCCCTCGGGCCAGATTGGCTTCATGGTCTGCAGCAAGGACGCCAACCGCGACCTTAAGAAGCCTCTTCGCAGCTGGTCTCCTGAAGAGGAGGAGTCTCTGTGCAGGTACTACAGCAAGGAGATCCACGAGGCATCCTTTGTTCTGCCCACCTTCGCCCGCAAGGCTCTCCGATGAGCATTCTACTTGCAACATTTCCTTTAGTTCCGACTTTACTAGATACCATGACATATCAATGACTACGAAAAAAAAACTGCAAGGTCATGAACTCGTCATTACGAAAAGCTTCTCACCCTTACGGCGACTGTGTTCGCACTGCATACAAGCTAGATGTTCCAAAAGAAGTACTTGGGTTGGCAGACAGATGCCGAAATACAGAACATTTAGTTCCAGCGACACCTTCTCTTCTCCTTGCTCCTCGCTGCTACGTGTAACCAGTCGCCCTGATTCGCTCGCGGATACTAGTGTGGCGGTAACATGAAGGCTTGAATGTTAGCGATGTTGATCTGATACTCTAGCAAAATTGCGTGAGTAAGATGTTGACAGGCGCTTGTTTGTGTCGAATGCGCCTCAGGTTACTGCCGCTACCTACCCATGCGCACCGATGATAGGGAAAATGAGCTGATTTGGAGCAGCGCTTGAACAAAATGACATAATAATCGAATTGGGCCAGTGATATTCGCAGGTTTCGGCACGCAGTGCCGGGCAAACAGAGGTTTGCCAATCGGCGATTGGGCGTATACGCCGCGGACGCGGGCGCTGCAACGTCGTGGGCAGCGGCTATCAGCCCTTTGCCATCTATGTTCAACATAGCGCGTACCGTATCCGCGTCTCCTTCCCCAACCCCATGCGACGGCAATGCGAGGTGTAAGAAGTCAGTGGGCCGGCGGTTCTAACGGCAGAGAATTAATGCAGTATGGCTCCGCTTTGTCAACGTGTTGCGAAAGTCAGCTTTTAGCGAGGATGGAGCTGTCTCGCCTAAACCGGCTCTGTACCAGAAGTTGATTCGAATCAAAGGAGGCCATGGATAAAGGCAAACTAGTCTAGATCGGGTCGACTTGGTCGACGAGAGAACGCTTTTACTGTGCGGCGACGCGGTTCGGGGCGTGGCTTGAGAGTGTCTGTTCTAAACCATCGAAAAACAGCCAGTAGCAATCATGGCGGAGAGTAGATCAAACTCGGAGAGTATCGCTACAGTAGAATCCGACGGCTGCGTCTACTACTGGTTCCATCGGCAAGGGAGCGGGCTCGTCTGCCAAGAAGTCCTCGGGGCTCTCGAAGGATCCTGACAGCTGAAGGGGACGTGGCCATGCGGTGGAGCGTGCCGAAAGAGACAGGCTCGCAGTTGCTTCTGGGCCGCCTGAGGCTTGAGGGGATGTGTGTCAAAGTAGTGGTTGGAGTATAGCTTCGTTCTATGTTTGGTGGAAGCTCCGAGAGAGACCCACGAGTTTTGTGACACACAGAGTGTCACGATGAGCCGGCGGGTTAGCCGCAACACATTGACGGTGACTTCGTTTGAGGCTGGCGCGTGGGGCCGTAAAGTGGCTCTGCTTCAGCATGGCGGTGACAGCCATGTTGTGCAGATGTCAAAGTCAATATAGGAGGTCTTGCATCGTGCCTAAGACTTGCCTCAACCTGCACTTCAGTCATTTCCCATCCTGCGCCTTTGCTTTCTTTGGACCACGGCTTGCCGTTGTGTCGCGTGCATCTTGTCTACTTGTACACGTCCGTCTTTGTTCGTTTCTTCTTTCTTCGGTTGAGCAGGACTCTTCCTTCACAATCCTGCCTCTTGAAGAGCGCTTGCACCTCTCGCTAGTTGTTACCCAAGCACCGAGAAACGATACGACTCACGCCCATGCAGTAGCACGATCCATCGCATCCTTTGCCCTTTTTTTCTATATATTTTATTTGCATAGAGGATTCAATTTCCTTTGCCCGAACCGTCTGGCTACGTTCTCCTTTTGTTGTACATATACCTTTGCCGCGGCAACCGACCTCGCGACACGGACTAATATTCCATCCGCCCCGGTCCGCAAGCAGCCACTCGCAGCCCTTTATACAGACGATTTCGCCAATCGACCCGACGCCGGTTCCGTTGTCTGACGAAATCTAGCGACCATGTTGTCGGCGAGTTTCAAGAAGAATGGGGAGCCGTTCAGTCCGGCAAAGATCCACCCACTCCTATCCCCACGGGCCAATTCGAGTTTCTCCGACCTTAAACCCGTCGATTCCGACGCATCATTTAATAATCTCACTCGCCCAGAATCGCCGCAACCTCCACAGACGAGTGTCCACTGCCCCCCGGACGCACCGTATAATGCGTCGGTAACAACGGCTGAAACTGGCGGTGCGCCCGCTGTCACACACCAACCAGCCAATCTGACGTCCGACGACCCTGCTTGGAACCCAACCTCCATCCCTATCAGCACCTCGTCTTCCATCGAGAACCTATCCGTCTTGCCCCGCGTTCCTTCTTTTGGTGAAAACCGCACGCGCAAACACCGCAAGAACGCTTGTTCCATTGATTCGGCCATTCCCCGCCAGACTATTCTTAAGGCGCTCCAGTCCCGGCCCCCACCAATGTCAGAAACCATGGATGCGCCCGCCGCCATGAACGGTGCCAGTGACCAGCGCAAGACCGCCCGGTCAAAGTCCATCACCCACTCGCAGCTTGTCAAGGCCATTTCCGAGCTTGAGCTCGACTCCGGAGACATTTCTGCCAGTAGGATGGCTGCGCTTGCCTCGCCTTGCTTTTTCCACAAGAAGTTTGATAAGGCGGTCAACTTGGGCAAGGTGCTCGAGGAGATGAATGAAGATGAGACCATCTCCCACTCGAGGCTCATGCAAACAGCATGCAGTGTCCGCGAAGTCTCCAAGCAGCTCCAGCGACGGCCCATCAAGATGACTGTGCGCAATGTTATGATCGTCACCAAGGCCCGCGACAACAACCTCGTATACCTAACGCGCGAACTGGCTGAGTGGCTCATGACCACCTCGCGCTACGGCTCCGACGTGGGAGTAAACG
Source organism: Exserohilum rostratum (assembly GCA_026367775.1). Classification (NCBI taxonomy): domain Eukaryota; kingdom Fungi; phylum Ascomycota; class Dothideomycetes; order Pleosporales; family Pleosporaceae; genus Exserohilum; species Exserohilum rostratum. The sequence continues at coordinate 527,471 of CP111157.1, forward strand.
TCTACGTTGACCACAAGCTGCAGAAGTCGAAGCGCTTCGACGCCGACTCTCTGTTGGCAAAGGACAAGCGCTTCAAGAACATGCTCCGCTGGTGGACTCCCGATCTCTGCTGGGAAACGCCCGAAATCTTCGACCTTGTCCTCACCCTCGGCGGAGACGGCACTGTCCTGTTTACTTCGTGGCTCTTCCAGCGCATCGTGCCCCCGATTCTGTCCTTTTCGCTCGGCAGCCTGGGTTTCCTCACAAATTTCGAGTTTGCGCAGTATCGCCCCGCGCTAGACAAGATCATGTCCGAAACCGGTATGCGGGTTAATCTGCGCATGCGCTTCACCTGCACTGTGTACCGCTACCAGAAGAACGCGGCCGCGCAGGGGTCGCCTCAACACATTGAAGCCGAGCAATTTGAGGTCCTCAACGAACTCGTCATTGACCGCGGCCCATCGCCCTACGTCTCCAACTTGGAACTCTACGGCGACAACAACCTGCTCACCGTCGTGCAGGCAGACGGCTGCATCTTCTCCACGCCCACTGGCTCAACCGCATACTCGCTCTCAGCAGGCGGTTCGCTCGTGCACCCAGATATCCCTGCCATCCTCTTGACGCCCATTTGCCCTCACACGCTATCCTTCCGCCCCATGCTCCTCAACGACAGCATGCTTCTGCGCATCGCAGTGCCCCTAAAGTCGCGCGCCACCGCCTACTGCGCGTTCGACGGCAAGGGCCGCGTCGAACTGCGCCAGGGCGACCACGTCACCATTGCCGCTTCACAGTACCCGTTCCCCACTGTGCTCTCGCAGCCGACCGAGTGGTTCGACAGCATCAGCCGCACGCTGCGCTGGAACTCACGCGGCGCCACGCAAAAAGCATGGGACGGCGACGACGAGGAAGATGCCGATGCTGACGAGGAAAAAGAACCAGATTTCGATATTGACTTTGACAATGACGACGTCGATCGCGATTCTGGGTATAGTGCTGAGGGCAGCACGGTAGATGGCAGGGGCAGCCCCATACGAAAGGGCGTGGTACTGCCTTTCTTGTAAAAAAGAAAATAGAAACGCGGAGGCCGATCCTCATTGCCGTGCTGACTATCTTCTTTTTTCACTTTATTACTTTATTTCTCTCGCTGCTCGGGCAGGTTCCCAGTGGTTTTGGGCGCCCCCGCGTTTTTTTAAACATTTTTAAACTACTACATATATACATAGAGGCTTTGTTAGATGTATCCTGTCTGTCTGTTGTTACTTTGGTAATTCCCTCCTTGCTATTTACATCTTTTCAGCTCTCTTTGTCTTCTTCTTATACTTGTGTGTGTGTCTCTTTGAATTTCCATTCACTCACTCACTCTTGCATAAGCAACATTTTGAAAAAAACAGGTATATATGTCCGCGCGTGTGTATGAAATGGAAAGATTCAACACATTCGTTAGAGATAACGGTAGTAGGCGGAAGGTGGTTGGGCGATGTTTTTATTTTGTCTGAAGCCTCTTTTTGAACATAACGATGATATCCTTACAGTGCAACAAAACACACTGTCTTTACAAGACGACGAAAGAAGAAAAACGTACATAGAAACGAAAACAAAATATACACAATGACGAATGTTAGTTCGTCCGGGGAAGAAGTATTACCCAACGAAAAACAAGGTTCCCTTTCCCAGCAAAAAAAGATGATGCTCTGACGTTGTTACTTTTGGATTACATACGCGACATGCACATGCAAATGCAATGCAGTGTACGCTGCAAAACAAAAGCAGGTACAAAGTACATTTTTAGTGTATGTATGTACTATATGCCATGTATGCTTTTTGGGCTCGCTTGTGGCGTCTGCAACATGGGCGATCGCTTGGGATGTGAGCGGTAGGACATCTGCGGGTGGTTTCTCGCTTCTGTATGTATTGTATTGCACGTGGCTTCGTGTGTAAAGATGCCGTCTCTCTAACAGATGTATCTTGCGGGGGTATAGGAACCGGCCCTAATATTTAAACAGGAAACTGCCGGCTTACACGAATGCACTTCATACTCGTAATAGATTGATGGCAACGTTTGTTGTGTAAATGAAAAACAAAACAAAAACGATTGCTGGATATATTTCCGACTCGTGTGTGTGGTATATATGTCTAGTTCAAGCAGCGTAGAGATGTTCGTACGCACACCTTGAAACAGTGCCTAAAAGCAAATGATAAGTTCTTCCTCTCTTCTTCCTCAGTTGTACACAGGAAAGCAATCTCCGTCTGTGATACGCCAATACAACTGACCATCTACCCCCTAAAACAGTGAGAACTGGCAAAAACGACAGCAACAACAACACCAAACCCAACTCCTCAAACACAAAATCAAGCCCCGTCCTTGTAACTCAAACCCCCAGCCTTGACGTCAAAATCAATCAACTCATCCATACCACACACCCTAAACAACTCTCTAGGTCCATACCTCCTACCGTCTTCTTCAACACTCTGCACGCTTCCCAACTCCTTCATCTGCTGCACCGCCTTACGTACAGCAGGGTACACGACTTCGCACGCGAGCAGTGGGAAAATCGCTAGCTTATATCCAATCTGGCGGCACTGCTGAACCGAGTAATCGGGGGAAACACCACCGGGGACATTATTAAAAAGACAGGGTGTAGGCGCAAGATCAACACAAATACGTCTCGCGTCTTCAGCAGTGGTAACGCCTTCAAGGAAGGCTACGTCAGCGCCCTGCGCAACAGCAGCTCGAAGCCTCTTCATAGCCTCGTCGTAGCCAAAAGATTGGAGCGCATCTGTGCGAGCAATAATGACGATGTCGCCGCCGGATTCCTCACGAGCGAGCACCGCAGCACGAATCCTGGCTTCGAATTCAGAGATGCTGACGAGTTGCTTGCCGTTGAGGTGGCCGCATCGCTTGCTCACGATTTGGTCTTCAAGGTGCAGACCTGCGACGCCCGCGCGGATGTACGACAGGACTGTGCGGCCGACCATGACGGGGCCGCCATAGCCCGTGTCTGCGTCGGCGATGAGGGGGGTGCGCGGGGAGAGCGAGGCTAGCATCGCGGCGTTGGTGACCATGTCATTGAGCGTGGCGATGCCCATGTCGGCGGCGCCTAGCCGCGACATTGTTGTTCCCGCGCCGGTCTGTTTTTTACATGACGTCTTGTTAGTTGATGTTATGTTGTGTCACCGTGGCGGCGGCATGCAGGAACGGGTGGTGGGAAGTTGTGGACTAGGGCCAACACGTTTTCTTCAGGTATGACGTACCATGTATAGACAATCCACGCCCTCTTGCAAGGCTATCCTCGCTGTGAAGCCGTCGTATACACCGGGACACGCAATGAACTTTTCTGGATCTGCGAGCATAGCTCGTAGGTTCTCGACAGCCGTCATCTTTTTTTCTCCATTTTTCTTCTGTACCGGCGGCTTTGCATGAGTGCCGTTCTTGGTCTCCGTCATCTTTAAATATACCCTAGCTCTTTCTCGTAGATGTGTGTGTGTGTGCCTATAGTTGTTGGACCCGAAGCAAAGAAACACTGGAAGCTGAAGAAACGATGTACACGAAGATGTAAGTTGATCTGGTAGTGATCAAAGCAGGTCTGTTTCTACTAAAAGGTAAGCACGTAGCCCTAGAGATATGATAAGATCAAGTAACGTAGCATTGCCTCACTTTTAGCCAAGCACCGACGAGATCTCGCTGAGTTTCGGCGTCTTGCGTAACTCGATTTTATGTCAGCCAAAGAGGTTGTAGTGAAGCATGTGTATTTTTCGTAAAACGTCCATAGGATCCCCAGAAAATCCACATGGGCCCCCCCACCGGTCAGTATTAATATTCCGAAAAAAGAAGCGTTGGCTACACCAGCGCACCAGATTCGGTAGGCATACGTCCGAACGGATGGAGACCCGACCATGTAGGAGTCTTTTTCTGAGTCGTACTTGGATTGGATACCAACCGGAGACAACTCCTCACGGATTTCCTTCGGTCTAGGCTGGGTGGTTTCGTTTTCGCGTAGAAATGCTGCCGACTCAGCACAGCGATTGGTACAGAATATAGTGAAAGTTAAGGCGGCTGTTCATCCTGGTACGTGGGCGCGCATGACTTGCATCGATCGCGTTTAAGTTCTGTCGGCCAAATATCCATGATATCAGAATCGGACTTTGGCGCAATGCGGAAAGACGTAAGTAGGGATTAAAAATTTTCAATTCAAAAGCATCTATACTGTAATGCACAATCGGGGAAACATCCTCATGTAATAAGAACCACATGCGCATCCGGAAAAGAGGTCAGATAGGCCCCACGCAAGCGGCTGCGAAGAGTCCAGCTTGGAAACCCATGTGGTGTGGTCACCCCGCAATTCATGCCTCCTTCGCTGACGTAGTGTCATTCGCCGATACTCGCCGGAGTCTGTCCGAGACGGGCGCCTCACGCGTGATTTCTCACTGGCTGGGTAACAAGAATATGCAGAACACAGTTCGGCTTCGCCGACGTTTGGAGCGCTTGTGGAATGCGCAATGCAATATCGTATGAGAACGAGGGGGATGGGATGCCCCGATCGGTATGCTGACCGATGCCGACATACGTGTGCGCATGGGATTCCTGAAGGAAAGGGGAAGGGTGGGATTTAAAGTGAGCGGTTGGCCCGGATCGTGATGGAGTGCTTGGCTCATGCCTCGTGCTTGATCTCCTCTCTTGTCGACTCCTCCGAACTATTGGTGCCTTCGTTATAGTCTGGATGCCTGATTTCGATCGCGGAAAACCGTATGCGGGTTTACTGTGCTTCCAAGGATGTTGCCTGCTCTTTACTGACGCAAGAGAAACTACCGTAACCTTGGATAGGTTCTAGGCTCTATGCTTCTCACCGGCCAGAGATTAACCCCACATATGTGTTGGAAACGTACCAACACAGACAACGTCCCGAATCGAGAGACGTCCTTCTCATCCACATTGCACCTTTGGATATTCGATAAAGTACAGCCCGCCTGTGCGACCCGCTCTTGTCTCGCCGCACCCTGGTTCACCGATCCCACCGTCATAACCTCCACAACCTGCGCCTTCTTTGGGACTGACCCAGCAAACATCCCAGTAGTCCAGGTGAGTGATATCGGCTTCTTCCACGTGGGAACTATTTTGGTGTTACACCTGTACCTAGTCGAGCGAATGGTATCGACACGCTGGCGATTCCGATGCAATGCCAGGTCATGTAGGCGCGGATACTGGATAGCTTCCGAGCTCTTCCCGCCTTCGCATCTAGCCGCAAAACTGTCTTCAGGGTCATAAAGTTTAACCGTAGGTATACCCCATGTTTGGTGCGTTCCCATGTCCAGGCATCATTGGGTTCATTGGGCCAACCGGGACGCTAGGCACATCAGCGTTTGAGAACTCGAACCCAGCAGCCCAATCATAGTCCGGAAACTGGTCCAGTATAGGGGGGATTCCGTAATCCTGTCCATCCCAAGTGTCAAAATTACCCATCACCGAGGGATCTGGTTGCAGCTGGGGGTTGACCAGGCTCGGGTCAAACTTGTTCATCGGAACTTGTGTCCTTAGAGATGGATCTGTCAGCTGTTGTTGTTGCTGTTGTTGCTGCTGTTGCTGTTGCTGTTGCTGATGTTGTTGTTGCTGATGTTGCTGGTGTTGTTGTGGTTGTTGCTGCTGTGGTATGTATTCTTGAGGTATTTGTTAGCCCTAAACCAGGAAGAAGAAATGGGAAACTGCTTACGAGATCCATTCTGCTGAGTAGCATCGTTAGCAAGAAGCGATACTTCTTCGCCATTGTACGGGTTCTGCATGTTGCCAAACTCTTCTCGCCAGTACCAAAACATGTCGTAACTAACGCTCATGCTTAATCGAGTACGTAGCCTCAGATATAGAGATTCGACACGACCGTCCTTCTTACGGAACACCTTGTCGCTACCCCAAAGATCTTTCATTATGTGTGCTGTCCTGAAATGAATATCCCCTGGTTGCAGAGACACGTTTTTGAGGAATTCGTATGCTTGGGAAAAGGCTCTTTCACCTGCCATCAGATCGAGATGTTGTGCGAGTGGACTCCGGACAAGTCTAAGGATTGTGAAACCAGCTAGGGTAATGGTTCGGTCGATGAAAGACTGTGAGACAGACGATAGGAGTGTTTTCTGGGTCGTTTGCATTGTCACTGCTGACTGGATTACTGAAATGCACAGAGCATAGAATCGAGACAGGCCCTCCGCGTCTGGCCCAGGATTTGTTGGGTGAGCAAAAAAGTGGAATGCCATCACATGTATACGGGCGCAACTTAGTTGCAGAGTGTCTGGTTGGTCAGCAAAAGTTGTACAAACGCAGAGGAAACCACTCACCAAGATCGCTTGGAGACGATGGAGCTAGGCTCAGAAGCTGCGAGTCGAATATGCCAATCAAGGACCGTAGTACACGGACGTCGCAATTGATGGATTGTAGATTGGTCTTGCCCATGGCGACCATTGCACGCATGAGGATGATGTAGACCTTGTGGAGAAACTGCAAATCAACCGGAAGATAAGGGACCATGTCCTCGCGATCTTGTTCGTCTCCATCAAAGAATGACTCGGCAAGAGGTGGAATGCCTTCAACGCAGCTTGTTCTATATCTCGTCAGCTAAAAGTGCGCGCAGGACGGTTGTTTCGAAACCTACCTTATCGAAACAATGACACAGCACAGCCAGAGTCGGGCGCGCTGTACTTTGAGCGATTGGTCCTTCTCGACAGGCGTCCTGGCGAAATCTTGACCCACACCCGCAATGTGTAAGCCTATTTGGGTCGCGAGGTGTACTGCTGAGCCGCACATGAGGTGTGTTGTGTCCTTGTACATTGAGTTTGTGGGTAACCTCCATGTGCAGAGAATTAGCAAGCCCTGAATAACGGGAACCTGCGAGGTGCGCAATGCCATTGAAGAAAAGGCAAGCTGAGTAAGGGGTTGGCTTGTCCTCTCGAGCACATCGGGATGCTCAGAGTACCGCCGTGATCCCGTGACCACAATGACCCAGAAGAGGAACGGTGACTGCTCGTAGTAATCGTTGGGCGACACATTAGGGTCTAGAATGGGAAATAAAGGGTGATATTGGGTGAAGTAGCTATCGGCCATGTCAGCATGGGATGAGGTGAGATGGAGAGGGCGCCCGGGAGCTTACAGGGTGAAGCAGTCGTCGATTCGCTTTGCGTCGAGCAAAAAGCCGTCAATGACACGAGGTATGGTGCCCTGGTTGTCAGAGCCCTTTCTCGTGGGAGGTCGTGAGTCGAAGGCTGGAGACATGGAGTCGGACGCGTCGGTGCGGCCTCCCGAAGGGTCGGAGTAGGTGGCAGAAGCATGTTCAATGGGCGTGTAGTTTTGCATGTCGACGCTGGGCGAAGCGGTTGAATGCGGGTAGTTTTGGTCAGAGGGCGGCTGGCCCTGCCTCATGTTCCAGCGCAGCTCCTCGAGCTCTCGTCGCATCTCTGCTTTGGTCTGGCGCAGGTTCCTGGTGGAAGTGGGCAGAATGCGGCATTCCAAGCCCATCTTCTTGCAGCGGCCGCATGGGTCATGGGGGACCTTGTGCTGCTCAACATCGCAGCGAATCTGCAGGGTCAGTGAGCCGTGTGTGTTTGGATGGGGCGTGTCGCGCGTGGTAGGGGCGGCAGAGCAGAGGGGAGGTACCTTTTGCTGGCGGCATTCGACACATGCCTTCCGTCGTGGAGTCGTCATGTTGGCCTGATTCATCTAGGTGGTATCCACAGGAAGCGGGCGAGTCGCAACCCCAGGTCGCCGTGGTAATCCGCGTATCAATCGGCGAAAAAAGGCACACGAGGAGATATAAGTTGGGAAATTCGCCATGAAGTGAAGACAAGACAAGACGCACATGTGCAATTAGCACCCTACGTCGTCATCGGGGCGTGCTTGCAACGGTGCGAATCGGATGGCGGGGGAATGGGACCGAGTATTGGGCCGACGGTGATCTTTTTCTCCTGCGCGCACGTCTCAAAGTTTTTTCAGCAGCTCCCCATGGCTTCTCGCCCTGTGCTAAAATGTTTCTCTTAATAATCCGCCGTGGCAGACCATGGTCGTGCGCGGCGAAGCTAACAGGCTTTGTTGTCTGTGTGGAAGGCCATGCATGCATCGACGACACGCGATTTTGCAGGCTCCACCGGCTAGCCGCTTTGGGCTGGCGCGTTTTGCGTAATCCGCCTCAACACCGCTGCCCACTTGCCAGCCTGCACCTCTCGCCATGTCGGATGAACGCATCGCCGCCGCCCCTGGCCACTCAAGCTTTTGAGATGCGCGCTGGACCGCCGTTTTGCCACACCTTGGCCTTCCTTCTGCTGTTCGGCTGCCTTGCCTACACCTACAGTGCTACTAGTAGTGGTTCCAAGTGTCGCTGGACTATACTATTGCTAGGCCTACTATCTACCGACCAGCTCCATCGCGGCCGCCTCGCCCCATCAGCATCTGGCCAGTGCCTCCCCCCCCTCCTCGCTGGGCCTTCTTTCAAACGTGTTTGGTGGGCCGGGTCAATGCAGGCGTACCTGATCCTCAATCGTGCACAAGACGCCTTGTCTGGTTGCAGCCTAGACAGCTCGGAGCTGTTCTTAGTCGCTTCACTTGATGCGCGGGCACTATCCATCCGGCGGTGGCGCTAGGACCATGCCATTTCCCTTCGTACGAAGCCACGGGGCTTGGCTGGGGGGCACTCGACTACGGCAGTCGCGCTGTGCGTGCGCCACATCTGCTCGACAATCTACCACTACACCCAGCCCTATCCATGACTACCGCCTTGGCCTGCGGTCGAGATTCAGGCTCGCACAGCGCAGCAACACCCAACTCTGACCCCCACTGACCTCTCACCATGGCAGCCTGAGCATCGCCAGTCCCCAATGATCGTCCGACACATGACCACCATGCGCTAGCTGCTCTGCCTGACTCTGCTCCATCCTGCTTGAAACGGCAAGGTCATATCACCATCATCGCAAACAACTCATACCAAGCCTCAGACAGCTCATTTCTCCTTGACCGACTCTAGCCGTCGTGCCCGTCTCCACACGCACGTTTCCTGGCCGCCTTCCATGCCTTCTAGTGCAGGGTCCTCTCCGCAAGCCACCTACCACTCAAGGCAAAGCCTAGCATCTACTACATCTTCACTACTCCTCCTTTCCCCCGCAAGGGCTCCGCAGAGTTTGCACATGCAGCGTAGATCGGAGCCGCCTTGCAGATCAACCACGCCATCATGAATCTCATAAAACAGACGGCCAATGGCTAACCATTGTCGACTGGCGCTCACAGAATGCAAATCAAGACGCATGCAATGAGGCCACCCACGGTGCACGTGGAACACGTCCGGTAATATTAGGGCAGATTTTCGGGCCAGGAAGTATCCTTCCTGTCTGTATGGCATCGGTGCACCACGCTTCAGAAGGTGCTTGGCAGCGGACACTAATGATTGCTTTTGTCTCAGCCCTCCTGTCTACACCTGGTCCTGGTCCCTTTCCCCGGAGATGCTCAACTCGGAGTAATCCATCTATGGGCTCGGTTAACGGTACTCTTTACTTCTTCTGTCCTGGGCATCATCATAGGGCGAATACCTCGCCTTCATCCGAGCCACTGATAGAAACAATAGCAGCATGCTACTAACATGCCCATCAAACATACGAAACCATTGCAAATACCGATCCTGGTTCCGAGCTGATCACTGAGACTCTATCGGATAGCACCTCTCCTAGACAGGCCTCTACCCGACATACAATCTGCATAAACATGTCAAAACTAGGTCACTCACATAGCTTACACATGGGTTGAACAGAGCTCCACAGCCCATGGTGTTACCATGATGTGAAGCACTCAACCATGGTCAAGGTTAATTTTCAGCCTCACCTCCCTGCACACGCCCCCCCTGAGCAGCAGCAGCAGCTCCACCTCACCTCAGCCACTGCACACTTTCTCGGAGTAGTCTCGCATTGTTTCGCTGCCTAGGCCGCATACGCAAATACGCGGTAGATGCGTCAATGTAACACCATAAGCTAGCGGAAGTATCATTCCGTGCTTTGGCCACCTCAACCATTTCCGCAGGTCCGAATCGCCCTGTTCCCTTTTTTTTTTTGGTGATTCGCCACCCCTCCGCGGAACCATCTTGGGATAATGCTGAACACGCTTCAGATATAAACAAAAAAACGCCTCAATGGCTCGGGGAGATTTTCGTTGAGTCGCTTTCGGTTTTCCAAACCGTAAACCCTTGTCCCGTCTTCTGCACAATGGGTGGTGCATGCATGCATATGTAACTATTAGGTAGTAGATTTTGCCACTATCGTACAGACACACACACAGACACGTGCGAGCGATCTCGATCTCAGCTCCCCTCGTCGCCAAAATCCCCTTTTTTTTCTCCCATCATTGACTTGCATCTCCCATCTTTTTTCTAACCCTGCTGTCCTTTCTCCATATTTTTTCCTCCTTGCCCTTGCCCACACCCCCCACAACCCTTGTAGCAATCCCAGTCCACGCTAGACCCTGGAACTTCCTATTTGGGACAACTCTGCACCCACGTGACGGGACTATCTTACATACCACACCCATCACACCCACCACTCGCCCATCTCTGCTCTGCTGTCTCTGTGTGTGTGTGTCTCCACCATACACACACTTACTTCGTCTCATCTGTGCTAGGGTCTCACGACCTCCCTCCCTTCCCCCCTCAACCCCCATTTTTTATCCACCCATTGCCAATCTATATTTGTTCACTCCAAGTGGGCACCTGCTTGTTAGAGTCATTGTTGCAGGTCTCTTTCTCTCTCTCTCTCTCTCTCATTCGCCACTGCCACTGCTACTGCCACGACCATCGTGTTCTGTACGGTCTTAGTCTGTGGCTAGCAACGGCGTGGCGAAGCAGGCGTCTCCCGCGGATACCAAGAGATGGGGGCTAGATTGAACTGCACACCTACACCTACACCTACTTGGGCTGGATCGTTGTGTTACCCCAGTTCTGCAGGCCAGGTAGAGCTAGTAGCCTTGGTCATCTTGGAGGGGTGGGGAGTTGACTGATTGATTGACTGATTGGGGCTGATGATCAGATTTGATTATTCGAGACGAAGGATCATTCTAGAAGCATGTTCCTCTCCCGGATCCAGGGCTGAAACTATAGCACCTACGATTCCAAATAACACCTCCCCCAAAAGGCCTCTGCAGACATGATCTGTGTGACCCCATCTGTAAAGCATCGTGAGTCAACAAAAAACTTGAAAACACTAGACTGCTGCCACAAAGAGTCCAGCCACACGACAAGTTTCATGAGCACGTTTTCATTTTCTACGTAGATTTTTCATGACTAGCGCTCGATCCAGGCCCTTTTCTCTCCCCCATACCTTTCAGCTAGCTGCCACGTTCCATGTGGGCCCATCAACTTGGCGTGTCTCCCTAGCTCATGCCGAGATGGAAGCCAAAAGCCCCTCATACTTTTTCTTCCAGTAACTAGCATCGTCATTTAATGGCGCAGACTTAGCAGTCAAGAGCTCAGACTTAAGTCGCTCAATCGTCTCCGCCTTTTCTGAGGCGTCTCTCTTATACTCCTCTGCCTGGTTGTACGTCGAGAGCATGCTCTGATACGTTTTGTATGACTGCATACCCAGTTTTTTCCATCCTTCAATTTCGGCTTCAAGGGAAGCTATCTTGTCTGAATCTGGACCCTTGTGTTCAACTTCCTTGTCGAGGTTTCCTACCTTCTTCGAGAGGTCCTCGCGTTCGATCTTGGCCTTGTTTCCTTCATCTTGCGCTACTTTTAACTGCTCCATAAGGCTGTTGACCTGTTCTGACAGTTTCGAGTTTGCTTGCTCGAGACTGGCAATCTGACCTTCAAGATAGGCAAGCCTGGTCAAGCGCTGTTCCAGCTCCGCGTTGTCCTTCTGGAAGCGTCCGATGTCACTCTTTAGGCGGTCAATTTCCTTGGTTTGCTCATTAAGTTTCTGCAGTCTCATCAGTTTCGCCTTTGAAAAGTCATCCACAAGCTGTGTACCGTAAATGCAATTGCATGCTGATTTGTCACGAGGCCATATTTCTCATTCAGAGCCTTGTTCTCCTTCTTCGCTTTCTCCGCATCGAGTATGGCAGTGCTCCGACGTTCCTCCAGTACACTGATCTTGGCTTGAAGCTTTGTATTTTTCTCGATTTGCTCAGTCAACCGGTCAGTCGCATGTTGTAGCTGCTCCGTGGTGTCCTGATTGACCTGATGGGCAACTGTCACCTTATTGTGGTCATCTTCGGATTGCTTACGCAGCATCTCCATTTCGGCGAGAAGCTGTTTCTTGGAGTCATCAATATCGCAGACAAGCTCAGCCTTGGCAGAGCGTTCTTCCTTGAGTTGCTGCATGCACTTGTCAAGTTCTGTACGGAGGTTGCCCTTCTCAAGTGTGAGTCGCGATACGCGTTCCTCGAGGACTTTGACATCCTGCAGCTGAGCGCCAGTCTGCTCTTTGTACGTTTGGAACGCTTGCTCATGCTCAAGAATCAGGTTATGTTGGATGTTGACCTACGGAATTTCAGGTCAGTCGAGATTAGTCACACGCAACTTGCAAAGGGTGACTGACCTTCTTGTGCTGAATGTCCAGCTCGTTCTGTGTGTCTCGAATCACCTGGTTCATCATGGAACTGTGGTACAAGCTCAAGTTGTTGCGCTGCCTCTCAAGGAAGGTGGGAAGGATAGCCTTGGCATCGTTGAGTGCAGTGTGTAGCTCTTGCAACTCTTTCCAGAGAGCATCGACAGTAACGTTGGCTACATCTGGCGATGTCTCGCGGATGAGTTGGAGCAGTCGGCTGGTATTGTTGACAGTAGTAGAGACTATGTTGGCAAACTTTGCAGTGTGTTTGGTCACCTCACTCTTGAGTGCGTCTCCATGTGCAATGGCGAGTTGCGTATCGCGCGAAGGAGAAGGCGAAGATGTAACTGGTGATGCCCTGTCCGGCAGTGGACTGGCGTACTTGGAGTAGTTTAGATACACCGGACCTTGGTAAGGAGCCGGAGACGCCATTTTCGAGGTTCGCCCTATGCATACGGTGCTTAGTAGAGCTCAAGTGAGTAGAGATGATGCGATATACCTTGCGTGCTGTACGAGTGAGAGCAAGTGTTCTTTTCTCCTATTAGGTGAGACGCAACCAGTCTGAAGTGAGGTTGGAGTTTTGTGCAGAGAATTTGGTCAATGTTTGGTTTGTGTGGTGTTTGTGGTGGTGAAAGAGAAGGCAGTCATGCTTGGCATTGTTGGGCAGGCAGTTGCTCCCCTCGCCCCAGTGAGAATGAGGTGAGGGTGACAAACGAGGCACATGTGATTATAGTAGAGCATAGTTTTTCATTGTATGTCAATACACGAAGACGGACAGGCAAAGCACGAAGTGGCACATCCTTAAAACACGGCGAGAGTTAGACGGCTACCCTCACCCAGCAGCTACGAAACCTCCCAGAGATGGGCATTCGATGAGAATCTCTTATGTGGTGGGGTGACGTGTGCTATGGCTGGCTCGTATGAGCGTAGCTAGTCCACGGACATACCACGGACAGAGCGTGCATGATTTAGTGATATCAACGAAACATGAGACACAAGACGACCATGACGCTGGAATATGGCAGATGTGACGACGAGAAACCTAGCAGGTGAAGATGAGAGAGGACTGTATTGACTTGCGAAATAGGCTTAGCGCGTGTGACTAGAGCAGAGTGTGCGAGCGCCAGAGTCTCGGAACGTCCTAGTCGCTCCGAGCCGTTCACGTGACCACGTATTCGTCCCCAAAAAGAGAAAATAGATCAACCTGGGAGGAAGATGGACGTTGAAAATGCTCTTTTTGGCAATGAACGGGGTGATTGTAATAAGTGGCAAGACGGGGCTTGAGCCACGGGCAGCCGAGGCGATGGGCAGAAAAAGCAGCGAGGGACACACAGTGTCAAGGTGGCCTGTCAAACCAGGGCGATGGGTCGCATTCCCATTCGGCAGTATTGTGTCGCTCTAATCTCGGCGTGAAAGTCCACTCCTTGTGATATCGGCTGTAACACGAGTGTAGTAAAAGGCACACTTATAGCACAGGCCGAGGTAGTCAGCTCTTAGTCATGCGTGGTGCGGCGTCGACTGTAGGAAAGCCGGCACGCGCAGCCAAAGACGGCTGCATCCTTGCGGTGCGCACAGTGAGGGCTGCCCAGCGGGCAGTGTTGCGGCTGGCTGTCGAGGAGCGAGCGTGTCGTGCTTGAGAGAGTTGCAGCGGGATATTTAGGGGGCGGGGGCTGTTGGCTATAGTAGGGATCCTTCAACCCACCCTAGCAGCTAGCACGGAGTCAAGAGGAATAGCTAGGGCGAGCAGCCCCCCTCCCCCCACTGGCTTGTCGGAGGTGACGGGTGAAGAGTGGAGAAGACTACTGCAGAATGCACGAGATGGGATGGGCTCAGGAGAGGGAGGTTGCCATTGCAGAGGGCGAGGGCAAACTGAGGGCACATGGCAATGGGCATGGCGGAGCATTTGGACAAGCATTTGGTTACCGCGGTGGGTCCACTTTCGGAGAGATGGTAGCGGATAGGGCCGCTGTATGTACGTATGTATGCTGTATGTAATGTACGGTCATCTGCTCTGGGAGCGAAGGGAACGACCCCCCCACTCTCCGAAGGCTATTATGTACCTTGACAAGTCGTTGCTAGGGCCTGACTCTGCGTCGCCAGGGTAATAATGCTGGGGATGGGATATATCTGGAAATGGCGCGCGTGCAGCAGCAGCGGCGGCGGCAGAAGCAGAAGCAGAAAAAGAAGCAGCAGAAACGCAGTGCAAAGCAAGGCAAGGCAAAGCAAAGCGCATGACGGCAAGGCAATAAACAGAGACAAAAGCAAGCAGCACAGGGCAGCCGCATGTAGGGCAGCGCACGACCCGGCGGGCTACAGCGTGTTGGTCATGGTGAGCTCGCTTGCGGCCGGGGCGGTGCGAACATGGGCGACTCGCTACCACTTGCAGCGACGCCCCTCGCGGTGGGACTACTAGCAGTGAAACGTCGAGGCGGCCGCATCCTTCTCCCCCAACCGCATTTGCAAATGACTCCGGTGCTCTGATTGGCTGCCCAGCCTTAGCCTGCACGACGGCCGCAGAGCCATTGAACCTTTTTTTTCCTCTGTCTGTTTTGCTTGTCCAGCCATGTCTCGAAGCGACGCAATGGCGGTGCTGCGGGATGCGTGCTGCCGCTGCCACTGCCACTGCCACTGCCACTGCCACTGCCACTGGACTTGGGCGACGGCTGCGTGCGCTGGGAGTTGTCGTCGCCGTCGCTGTCGCCATCGCCATGGACGGCGCCCAGCACTCGATCGCCGCGCCGCCTCGTCGCATCTCATGCCAGAGTGCCAACCATCGCACTGGCGCCGATCGCAGCCAGAAGCAGCACCGAGTCCCGGGGCCCTTGGCTGTGGGCGGCTGCTACGCTTGACCTGCCCTTGGTCGCCGCGTCGCAGACGGCCATGTGAGGGTGAACGAAGCCGCTGCAAGACGAGCAAGGACCCTCTTCACCACGAACGGCCAAGGCCAGGGATCCGTCGGCAACGCGCTCGTTATTTCTTAGACAGGCCAGGCCCATATTGCCCCGGCCTGCCCAGCTCCTGTCCCTAGTGCCTCAATGGCAAATTGCATGTCCTCTCTTTTGCTGCGTCTGATCCGTCCTGCGCCACCGACGATTGCTTCTTCCTCGTCCCTCGTTCCGCACTGCGCCCTCTCTCACTAGCCGTCCCTACTACTCCGCCTTGGGTTCCCGCCCTGCACCTTTCCTCCCAAACGGTAGCGCCGCCTCTTTTGTTCTGTCATGCGAGCCGTGACCGCAAAGGCCTCCACTGACGCCTTGTAGGCTTTTTGTTTACCATCCCGTCGCTGCATGCCCGCTGCGAGCCCATAGTCCGTCCGTCCGTCTGTTGCGCGCGCGTTGCTTTTGCTTTATTGCAACCTACCCCCTCCTCGCCCCGAGAGACTGTCGCTTCCTCATTCCACATTACATGGCACCGGCAATCATGTGCTTCGGACGGAAACCCTCGACTGCTGACCCCAACTCTCGAAAAAATGCCGAAATCGAAAAGACGCTCCGCAACGACAAGAAGCGGGCGGAGCGCGAAGTGAAGCTGCTGCTGCTCGGTACGCATACCATCACTTCCACAACTAAAATAGTGCACTGTGACTGAGACGACTGCCCCAGGTGCTGGTGAGAGTGGCAAGTCCACGGTTCTCAAGCAGATGCGCATCATCAATGCCGGCGGATTCCAAAGCATGGAGCGCAAGACATGGCGAGCCACCATTTTCAACAACCTGGTCTCAGCGTTCCAGACCATCTTCCAGGCCATGCAAGAAGACGGCACCGACTTTGAGGATGAGGACAACATTGTACGTTTAGGCCTCCTCTCCATGCACGCGCCTTGCTAATCATTGATATCAGCGCTACTCCGAGATGGTCAACACGGCGCCCGACATCGGCACCGAAGAGCCAATGCCTGAGGAGTTCCTTACGGCCTTCAATTGCTTATGGGCCGACAAGGGCGTGCAGCTCACAATACTCAAGGGCAACCAGTATGCGCTGCACGACAACTTGAACTAGTACGTCATTCGCGCCGCTTGAACATGACCAATGCTAACCAAGCACCAGCTTCTTCCAGGACATCGACCGTCTGTTTCACAAGGACTTTCTCCCGACCGACCAAGACATCTTGCGCACGCGTTTACGGACCACGGGTATCTCTGAAACCATCTTCGAGCTCGGCAACCTCACGTACAAGATGGTGGATGTTGGTGGTCAACGATCAGAGCGCAAGAAGTGGATCCACGTCTTTGATAATGTCCAGGTTGTGCTTTTCCTTGTTGCCATCAGCGGTTACGACCACGTGCTGGTAGAAGACAGGAATGGGGTGAGTGCTGTCGCCCGTCTGACCATATGCTCTACTGACGCAATCTAGAACCAAATGCACGAGGCCCTCATGCTCTTCGAGTCGATATCTAATTCCAAATACTTTGAGAAGACTGCGCTTATCCTCTTCCTTAACAAGATCGACCTGTTCGCCGAGAAGATCGCCGGAGGCATGAGTCCCATCAACAAGACGTTCCCCGACTACACTGGTGGACCCACGGATTTCGATGCTGGCAAGGAGTTCTTCGCCAACAAGTTCCGCAACCTCGTCCGACAGCCAAAGAAGGAGGTCTACGTTCACTACACAAACGCGACCGACACCAACTTGCTTAAGATTACCATGGCGTCGGTCCAGGACATGATAGTCCAGCGCAACCTTAACGCCCTGATACTATAAACCTGACATCTGGTCGCCACGTGGTAGCGCGATCAAATTGGCCGTAGTGGCCGTTCAGAAACACCCAGCAGACTGCACGCCCACCGGAGTAAGCGCCGAAGCGCATGCACGTTCGCTTTTAATCGACCCGCCCTATTCGGGGCGGTCACAAAGAGCAGGACCGGAGTAAAAACGGAACTTTTCAGTGGACAGGAGCAAGACGACCTTCCACGGCCCTTTTTTCTTTTTATACCCTCGATATCACTTTTTCCATACCTTCTTCGTTTTTCGCCATTCCATGACGATTCCACGACCCCATCTCTTGGTCCTCATTAGTTAGCGAGCATGTTGGTCCCGCATCTGTATATTGGTATAGCATGCAGATTTCGGGTATAAGCACATAAACTCTGCCCCCAGGCGGATAATCGGAAGAGAGACAGTCACACACACACACACACACACACACACACACACATCAGTCATTTGTTTTGTCCCAGATTGAACTATCCCCCCTCACCATCTTGTATACATCGTCGTCTATTTGGGTGGTTATCTGCAGCTTTCTTGTTGTGCCAGAACGTAGCAAAGAGGTTTCCAGGAGCGCGGATCTACACAGATTGACGCAGGGGTCAAGTTGGGGGCCAAAAGACAATTGTCAAGACTATTTTGGTGTGCAGCGGAGAGCAAACTAATCCGTTTTGCCGTAACAACCGCATACTGGTAGCCTCAATACGACCTATCAACACATTGATCCATTGGTTTACCCTACTTGTGTGCATGCTCCAGTCTATCAAAACAGCTTCCCCCTCCCTCTACAAACGTCGACCTGGAACAGATGGCCCCTTGCCTAAGCAGCATGTCCAATTTATCCGTCAAAAGGCTCTGTAGATGTTAGATTAAGGCTGCGTCCATTGAGCCACCCCGATGCATGCACGATTACGGCGTGGTGCGTCGGGTTGGTTCCAGCGCCGAGGCGGCACGAACCGAGCGCACGCTGCCTCGGGGCGGTTGGACGAGGCAGGAGCCTCAGTGGATGGAACCGGTATGGATTGTCTCAACGAATAGTACATGACTGGTGCTTGCCAGCGTTTGACGGCTGCGGCTGGCTACACAAACGGCTACCGACTGAGCAGGATGACGTAATATAGGGTGCTGAGAGAGTGAGGGGGGGCTGCATCGTCGGGTTTCGGGAACAAGTACGTGAAGCCGTATGTAGTATGTTGATGTGATCAAGGACGCATGTGAGGCAAAGTAGTCTAGTTCCCATCATGTCTTGGGCCTAGTGTACTGCAGCACATGTCCCTACCTAGTCATGGCTGCACCCTTCTTTAAGGATGTGCATATTTGGAATTCGATGCTATTCATAATTAGTGCAAGGTGGAGTATTGTCGTCCAAATGATCAAGTAGACGGCTGAGTCAAGCCACCACTGTGACGGATAAGACTAGTGGGCTATAGAGGGCACGCGTCCAAGGCAACACGAGGTTCGCATAACCCATCTTGGATAAGACTCGAATGATGTCTCGTGCCGTCACGCGCTGAATGACGGGGTGTGTGCACGTACGACGCCCATTCACTGTGCCAGCGTACCGCCTGTTCCGAGTCGGTATCCAGGTTCCGACCGGCTCTCGTGATGGCTGCGGCAGCCAATCGGGAAAACATCGGAGCGGAGCAGCCTGCAGCAAGTCCTGATAGCCGGCCGCCTTGAGCCTCATCCACAACACCGTCATACCCGCCCCCTCCACCCGACTGGCCATGTTCTCGCCAGCCGTTGGCAGAGTTGCCCGCTCTGCAAACACCTTTTCTGCTGCGCCTTTTGCCGCGCTGAACGCATGCGCCCGCTCGGCGTTGAGCACAAGTACCGCGCCGCAACAACCCTTCCGGCCGAGTCACCAGCGGCGCTACTCGTCATCCAAGCCCTCGACCCCCGCGAATAACAAGAAGAAGCCCGCCGAGTTAGATCAGAATGCCACGGCAGAACTCCAGGGCGCGGGCAAGAAGTCCAAGGAGCTGAAGAAGCTGAAACAGCCTTCGACGGCAACCACGGGCAACAACGTGCCTTTTGTACCGCCGACAAACCACTTGCGGGAAGACGGTAAGACCCCGCGAATGCCCCCCTTCTTTCACACATACTGACTCAGTGCAGACGTCAAACTATCAGCCTTCTTTGGTCTCCACCGCCCCATTTCTATCTCGCGCGCCTTCCCGAACGCGACCTCGAACGCAGAGTTCGACGCCTTCTTCGATGTAAATCGAGCTAGCCAGGTCGAGAAGATGCAGTTGACAAAAGATGTACTCACCGGGTTCCTCGAGCGCATGCATGCTGAGATTGATGCGCAAGATGAGCAGCGAGCAGACGCCATACAATCCGAGCAAGAGGCGTACAACCTCGACGCTCCGCCAACACAAGACAGCGTAGAAAACTGGGCGGCTCGTCTTGTTCCCTTCCAGCCACCACCGGCACCCGAACCGTACGACCCGCTCGCGACAGCGCCCGAGACTGAGTCGTACTCAGCTGAGGACCTTTCCGCTAGTATCAACCAGCGTATCACCGAGGTCCCCTTGCCTTCCGAGGAGAGCAAGTCAAGAACATTCCGTGAGCACGTCGCAAAGCGAAGATATGGAATGTACATGATCAGCGTAAAGAGGCAACGGAAGCTCAAGATGAAGAAGCACAAGTACAAGAAGCTCATGAAGAGGACGAGGCTGCTGCGGAGGAAGCTGGATAGGACATAGTGAATACATAGTCATGATGTGATCGGTACTGAATCATGGGGCCAGGTGAGCCGCCGAATGATACGGACTTTGTATATTTGCCAGGGTTGCGAATGTCGACATCATACGTGCAAGCTCAAACCGGCACAGACTAAGCCGAAGTCGCGCGCGCGTCTTACACCGCCTGCTCCTCCGACTCGCTTAGGGAACGGTATCATGAACGTACTCGACCTGTGTATTCTTTCCTACCCATGTTTCTTGGTGTTCTTGGGCATAAATGTTTTGGTTGCATTTGGCGCTCGGACAGGGCCACGTCTTCTTTCTCGAATACCAGTCTCCCATCTCTGTTTTCACCTATCATCTCTCCTGCATTGCGTTTGTGCCTGGACACAGAAACCGTTTGCTCATGCATTAAGGCCGGCTTGTTATTTTTTCAATGGTTCAAACCGTTTTCAGGATCGGCGCTGTCAAGCGACGCCTTTACCGGCGGTTATAGGCCTGACACTGTGTCGACAGGTCACATGAAACCCCACCGCGACTGAAGCCGTCACAACCCAACTTCAGGCGCCAGGAACATCGACGCCTCGAGGTGTCCGCCCCGCTCAGAAGCCTTAAAAGACGGATACTAAGGCGTAGCGAAGTCGCAGCCCGGCAATCATACGTTCCAGCATGCCAAAGAGCGCATGACGTCTTGGCGAGAATATTCCTTCATCGCGGTTTCCACCCTCCGCTCTGTTCTGGGCAACAAGGCAGGCGGAAGGATCAGTTTCGGTGGCATGGATGAGACGTACAGGCGATCCTGATGGCATCACCTTAGCCATGGCGCTTGGAAGATGTTGTCTTGGATAGAGGGGGCGCGAATATAGCCATATGGTATATAAGGCTGATCTATCGTGCCTCCCATTACAGGCCAGCAACTTCGACATCACGTCTACAGTAGCATCCAGCAATTCCTTTCGCTTTCAGCGCGCTTTTTTTCGTTCTTTAGCCCAGGTCGG
Organism: Exserohilum rostratum; assembly: GCA_026367775.1. Lineage (NCBI taxonomy): Eukaryota > Fungi > Ascomycota > Dothideomycetes > Pleosporales > Pleosporaceae > Exserohilum > Exserohilum rostratum. The sequence goes on from CP111157.1 coordinate 548,394, forward strand.
CATTTGCGTTTTACTATCAACCTTACAACACCACTCAAGAGCTAGTCTCTCGTTTTGTTCCTCTCCGTCTTACAACCGATAAAGTTTACTGTTTTTACACTCACCTTTTACGGACTTATTTCCTAAATCAAATCAACATGGTTTCTAAGACATTTATCCTTGCGGCAACCATTGCCTACGTCGAGGCCCGGTTTGGCCAAGAGCAGGTTCCTATCGCTGCTATTAGCAGTGTTCAGGGAGGCGCTGGTGGTGCCGCTGCCACCATTGCAGGTGCCGCTATTTCTGATTTGCTTGGTGGAGCCAACTCGTGCGCTAAGGTATGGATCTACTCGTTCTTCATCTGAACATGTTTGTGCTGACCGAACACCAGCTCGTCCGGGCCGATCAGATCTTTACTGAACTCGGTGGCGGTGCCGATGCCCTTGCTGCTGCCATTGGCATGGTCACGGCCGAGAAGAACACGAACCCTTTTGCGAACAACAACGTTCAGAATGTCTGTGGCGACCCCTCGCTCCCTGCCACCCCTGAACTCCGTGGTATCACTCCACTCATTGACCCAGATGTTGATGTCAACGGCGCTGCGGCCGCTCTTAGCCAGAGCAGCGCTGCTTCTCCGCTTGCAGCTGATGGTCTGAGCGTGTTTGATCTCATGGACCAGGCTGGCCTTGGAGACCTAGTCGTTAGCCAGGCAGCCGCTGGCGGTGCTGGTGCTGCGGCTGCTGGTAATGGAAATGGAAATGGAAATGGAAATGCTGCGAACAATGGTAACCAGGCTGCCACTGGCAACAATAATAACCAAGCTGCTACTGGAAACAACAACAACCAGGCCGCTACTGGAAACAACAACAACCAGGCGACTGCAGGAAACAATAATAACAACCAGGCTGCTGGCAAGAACCAGGGCAACAACAATAATAACAACAACAACCAGGCTGCCACTGGTAATGCGAACGCTGGCAACAACAACAACAACAACCAGCAGAACAACAACGCCAACCAAGGTGCTACTAACAACAATAACGCCAACAACAACAATGCCAACAATGCCAACAACGCCAACAACAACCAGAACAACAACAATGCCAACAACAACGCCAACGATGCCGCCGCCAACACTGGGGCAGCAGCCGGCGGCGCTGCGGGCGGCGAAGACTTCGGCGACTGCACTCCCACCATCACCTTCCAGGGCGGTGAGAACGGACGTCCCGCCGACGAATTCACCTTCCAGATTGCGGACCCCCTTGCCCGTGGTGGTCAAGGTGAGGCCCTCAACCCGGACATCATCACCAACGCCCTCTGCAACCAGCTCACCAACGTGTGCAACGCCAACGACGCGGCGGTTGCCACTTGCGAGAGCGCAGCTGCGGCCGTCAAGGGAGGCCCCAGGAACAAGAGCACTGCTGATAAGTTCAACGAGCTTGTCGGATTTGCCGGTGCAGTTACCAACCCTGATGGTGGTCCTGAGGATGTTGCTGCTGCCAGGAAGATGCGCAGGGGTCTGAGGATGTAAGGGAGCTGAAAATGCTCGCTTTCTCTCGACTGAAGTGATCATGATGATGTGGCGGTGGTGAGTTGGTTTATGATTTCGTGGATCAAAAAGGCTGTTGTATCTGTATGATGATGGGATTGGTAGTAGATCTTGGAAAGATGTGTGTGTGTCTGTTTGTTCGGTTTTGTTAGCTAGCTTTTCTATTCTTCCTCCATCTTTTGGGCACGCTTTTATGCGTGGCCCTTAGCTTTATATCCTCCCTTATTTCCCCCCTCTTTTAGCAGCGATGTTAGCCATGTATCGCTGCTATAGGGGTTACATGAATGAAAAATGTGTGTGTTTTTCTATCCACGGTCTTCGCTCTGTGCTTTGAACTTTTGTGCAACACCTCCCCCCCTTTTTTTTGAATGTCTTGGTGTGGTTGAGACAGTAGGTGTGTGACTATGATACTTGTGGTGCGATGGATACTTGAGAAGCCCTTGGAGATGTCAATCGAGAAAGAGTGAGGTAATGGCACTTGTTACTTGACTAATACATGTGTGCTGTGTTGTAGCAGTGTATATATGCCCCTTTTTAGCCCAATGTTCTACTAGTGACAGGATATCGCTGCGCCAAAGGTAGACAGAGAATAGGCTTTGACACACAATCGATAGACAGGCAGAGTGCCTATCCGAGTTTCAAATAGCGATGATATTTCCAAGTGGAAGCTAGTTTATCTTGTCTACATGCGATAGCTATCTCATATACATTTGACTCGAAAAGAATACGTGGGCTTTACCTATACCACATCATACAGATGATAGCCATCGCAGGCGGAGAAAAGCAACCATGTTCCACCTGATCGCCTCGCGCTGATACATGGTCTCCTGTCTATTTATCAATTATGCGATGAAGCTTGTTCCTGTCCATCTTCTGTGTAGTAATATTTCTATCGCTGCCACAGTGTATATGACTTTGTTCATAACGCGAAGAGAAGTTGAGGTATCACTGGTTAAGAAATATATTTCTACAAATATGATGAACTCCTACCGCCCATCAGGCTCACAAACTGCCACAATGTGTATCCCCCCTTAGACCTTTCCCATCTTTTTTTTTTTTTTTTTTTTTAATTCCCACTGTCATACCCACGTATCCTCTCAGAAAATGGCCTTGTATATGCTTACTATGCCTTATCTCTATTGTCGCCTTTCTTCTGTGGAAGTAACTTGACAAGCATCTGTCTTTGCATGAGAAAACACACCACCACACTGGCAATCGCATCACTCATACACACGTCAGTACTAATTCTCACATAAGCTTCGCTGACCAGATGAGCCCATGATGATGCCGCAATCTAAGCAGATGTGATTCCTCACACTTTGCATGCAAGCTACATGTACCATTGTACCTGGCTCGACAATCAGAAATCAAGCGCTTGTAGAAGTACACAGAGCGCATCATCTCTCTGCATGCATCACATTGATACCGCACATAGACTCCCTCATCTCGTCTCACTTACCTTTCTCCAATGGCCCTTGTACACACGGCACGGCACCACTCTCTCCATGTCACATGCAAAGAGCTACGTACCTACCTCTGCCTACGACATAGAGCCAAGACCACATATCAACATACGTCATCACACCTGCGTAATCATCAATCAAGTCCTCAATCTCCAAAGCTACTGTAACCCAGGCAGCAACTTAGATAAGATCCCCCTCCCCAAGTCGGCGAGCAAAAAGAAAAAAACGATAAGCGCCCGACTGTTACTTCCCTCTTTCTTTTGCTTTCTTTTTTCCCAAACACCCTCAAGGCTTATTTTCTGCCTTATCGGAAATATTACTCAAAACGAACAGGCATGCATGCATGCATGGCCTGCACTGACACGACGGGATACCCGTGTGCTAGAGCCCACCGATTTAAATTAGCGCCCATGAGCAGTAAAGTAAGGTTCACGGCAGTTGTGCAAGATCGGTGACGCGACGCATGACGACGGGTATGTGTGTGTGTATCGATGGATTAGATTGATAACAATGGTATGGATGTGGGTTGTGTGATGGTCAACAAGTGTGTCTTTTGTCAGCTCCGCGGCGTCATGATTGGAGGAAAGTAAACAGGTAGTTAATCTATTTTCAACTTTGAGTTCAGGTGTGGCGAACGCGACAAGTTGCATTGTTGGGAGGGGGGTAGTTTAAGCGGTGGGTCCAAGGGAAAACGGCGACCGTCATGAGTACACTATTTTCTTTTCTTTTTTGGTTCAAGTTGATGGCGCAGACGCTATATTTGTTTGCGACATGTGTTGCGAGAGATACTTGGCATGTGTCCGGGTTTGAGATTGTGTGGAGTGAGTGACATGTTGGATGCGGGGAGGGAAACTAGTGAAGCCATGGCGTTTTGTTGACATCTTGCTAGCGGTAGTACACCGTTTTGCTAGAGTCTGGTGGTGACAGGTGACATGTGTTTATATATATGATTTGGTGATACGGATTAGGACGGCTACCAAGTCGTATTGTGAAACGATAGTTTTGTTGAAGCGGCGAATGAAACTGACTAAATATAGGTGTGCAATATGTTCTAGAATGGGTGAGCTTGCAAATTCTTTTTTAAGCCAAGAATAACATACAAATTGTCGACATGCGTAGAATCGTGAAATCAGTCCATTGTGGAATCATTGTGTGTTATAGTTGACGTGAGAAAATAGTTGGGCGGGATACCGCTGCTTCCCAGTTCAAGTGCCGCGGTAAGCTCATGGGACAGCCGCGAGCGACACAGCTCAAGATGAATGGCTTATGTCACGTCACTGTAAGCTTCCTCAACTACTCTCGACACCCACTCTACCTTTTGGTCTTCACCGCTTTCGAGGACTACTTCCGAGACCCTTGCTGGCCCACTCTTGAGTCCACACGCACCATCTTCCCGAGTTCCCCAAAACTCCCTGAGCAGCGCGAGGAACTATCTCCACGATTATGACTCGAAGCTACTGTTGAGTTCTTACATCCTATCTGTTTAATTTAACCCATGACTTACCCTTGTGTTATAATCCTAAAGAATATATTTTGCCTAGAAAGCTCACACATCTTGCCCAGACATTTACAATCATCTCGCCACACCACCTACAGCCTTCAATCAAGTTCAGACGTATGTAGGGCACGTGTTCTCCCAAGACTACAGGTCAGGCAGACGATAAGCACACTAACTAGCGCGCGTGCGGGATTTATTCATGTCAGCCGGCGGCGTGCACGTATGCTACAGCCTTGTGGAAGCCAGCTCGAGACCAATATTTTGTTGAGCAGAGCATCAGCCGGCAGTATCGATGGCGATTTGCAGCCGTATAGCCTGTTTTGGTGTTTTAGCATGCGATGTCGATTACCCCAAGATTCGTATCGGTCGCTGAATCCACGGCTTCTTCAACAGCCGAAAGCCGCCATGTGTTCATCGGTCCGTTATTTGTAAATGCATGAAGCACCTCATCCTTGAGCCTCGTCACGTTAGAATCGATTCCGAGATACACAAGAACAGTATTGAGACGGCTAAGATCTCTCCACTGGGGCGGCTGGCTGGGCCCGAGATCATACGAGCGCAGAGGATACGAAGGCATTAAGAGGCGGCTCATCCGTGGCGTTGGGGAAGGGACAAGCCTCGCGCCGGCTTGGATCTAGCTGCAAGCCGCGTGAGATCTCTGAAACGGGCCATTAGTCTCGAGAGTCATTGGTCTATTCGCTTTGCAGGACAACGGGTGTTGCCGTGTTTTGTCGTCTTGCAGCCACAGGCTAGCCTGGCAGCCGTCAGGCCTAAACCAAACAAGACGTTTGGCTTACCTTTTGCCCGCCCCCAGTCTAACTTTGATTAGTTGAAGCTTGAGGACAACAAGGACGCGGTACAGTACGGTTACGACGCTTGGTTGTTTTTTCCTGAGACGCAATCCCCGAAAAGGGCGCAGCAGGGGTCCAGAAGCCGGAAAGAGACGAGTCCAAGTCGTGGCAACAAACGGTGCAAAAGGAGAGCGACGGCCTGTAGGGCATAAACAAACGCGCAGGGATAGCCGCTGGAAGTAGTGAAGCTGTTGCGAAGCAAGTCTGAGCCTCGTGACCGGAAGGTATGGCGATTCTCACGCCTCACGATCAGCGGCATTGCCTTGGACGTTGAAACCCGTCTCCACGAGGATATCGGGCTCGCATCGACTTCCAAGACGGGATGCTGAGTATCATGCTGAAGCCTGTGCTGTGTGTAGAACAAGAGTCGCTAACAGTTGAGTGTTTCGTTTGTGGGCAGCAGAGCAGGCAATGGCGTGTGCTACGGCTGATGACGTGCAAGGTCGTTTCGTCGGATATGCCTTGCTGCTTCGGGACTACGGCGTCCGCCCTCGTGGCATGGCGCCCTACCGACGGTTCGTCGCTTGTCGAATGCGTAGCCATGACCGCCGGAATGACCACAAAACAGCTGGGGATGCTTGTCTATATCGGCTGGCATAACTGCGGTTTTTTCCTTGGGCATCCCTTTTTCGCGGTCGCTTGGCACGGCCACCTGCTGATAACAGACGTTAATCAAATTTCGATGGCCCCCTCCCCACTTGAGCCGTTCGTACAGGGATGCAGCAGAACAACAAAATTCTCCGCCAGTATAAGGCGCACGGCAATGCGCCACGCATGGTCTTCTGATCCGGCGGGCAATCTCGACGCTTTCGGACTTGTGCGAGGGCGCAATCGAGGGCGCTGAAACTGTGCGGAACTTGAAATGGCATTCGTGGCCTGTGTCTCAGCTCGCGTCCCGGCGGGCGATTCGCGATTTAATCCACCGCTTAAACAGATGCAGTATGGATCTGCCCACTCTTCACTCGGTTGGACAGAAGGGTGGGCCTACCGCGTCAGTCCAAGCTGCTGGACGTCCTCGTCCTACCCAAACACGACTCAGGGCCGTATTCTTTCAAACAGCCCCAGGGCCTTCCCCACGATCTAACGGAAACAGGACTATTTGCGGCCAACGGCGGCGGCGACTAGCACTCGACCGGCTTGGTGGTTCCACCAGTCGTCCTGTGGGTTGGGACCTCATTTTATATTCCTCGGGTCTGGATTCTCCAGCGTGGTGGTGAGCCATGCGATCTGAAGCCGGAAAAGCACTAGAAAAAGACATGGGTCCTCGTATGCCACACGGCGAGGGGGCCTTGATTGATGTCGAGCCCGGCCCGTTTCTGATCCTACGAAACGTGTGTCGTTCCTTTCTGCAGCCGCCCATCTCGGCCATCCTTGTTCCATACCCAGCGCCCGAGGCATTCGCTCGCCCGTCCGCTCGTTCGCTCATTCAAACCTTCTTTTATACTTACCTGATCACGCTCTTTCTATTCGATTCGCTTTATTCCGCTTACATGCCGCTCCCGCTCCGACGGCTATGCCAAGATGATCTCCCGTAGAAAGCACGACGGCGAGAAGCATGGCTATGTGGATCCAACAGTTGAACTCAACCTAGGACTCTGGTTCCTCTTTGCTGGTGCAACCGCCTTTCTTGCTCTTAGAATATGGATCAAAGTCACCCGCCGCCATGGCTTGTGGTGGGACGATCACATTCTCCTCGTCTCCTGGGTGAGTACCTATTTGTCTACACTGCTGTTGAAAGTGACTGTTGTTGACTGTATCGTAGGTCATACTGGCTGTGAACAACTCCCTCATCTCTCTTGAATACGCCACTGGATATGTTACCGACAAATGGGACGACCGAATGCACATTCTCATCAACATCACCTCCTGCGGCACCCTCGTCAACCAATCTCTCACCAAAACCGCCTTTGCAGTCACGCTGCTAAAGCTGACCAAGAACTGGGGCCAATGGATCCTCTGGTTCTGTATTGCGTCCATGAACGCCTACATGGTCGCAAAAGTTATTCTTCAGTGGGCAAAAGTATGCGGCAAGGACTCCTACGACGTCTGGTACCGCCTCAACGTTTGTCTCCAACCCAAGTTCCGGGATGACTTCAAGGAAGGTGGCAATGTCTACAACATCATCATGGACTTTGTCCTCGCAATCTTCCCATGGGTCATCACGTGGAAACTCGACATGCGCAGGATCGAAAAGATTGGTCTCTGCGTTGCCATGAGTCTGGTACGATACGAGAGCCCCTTTAACCCCTGTTCAATCTCGTATCCAAATTGCTAACAGAATGGGTCCAGGGTATGGTTGTTGCAGTCATTGCAGCCATCCGCACAAGCTGGAAAGACCAGGGAAACCAAAAAGACGAATGGTACTTTTGGCGCAACGCACACTCCAACATCTGGTACTCATCCGAAATCGTCGGCACCATCATTGTCCAATGTATTCCCGTCATGCGACCTCTCCTCCGCGACATCAAGACCTCTCTCACGTCCAAGAAGCTGGCTTCCTCTGGCGATGAGTTGACTGGGCGCAGCAAGTACGTTGAACAAAAAAGGGGGAGATGGTAGAATGCAAGATGAGATGAATATCTCCATCTCGCTTCTATCTCACCCAATCCAAAAATCACTGCGAATATTTGCTAACAACGTCTGCAGAGGACCATCCATCTTCGGATTCGGATTCGGCCCCGGCCCAACCATTGGTTCAAAATCCTCGCACAAAGCACACATTTACTCGGACGCGCGTACCACTTTCAACGACACCAAGAGCGAACCCATGATGCCCGACTCCTGGGACAGCCAAGGCATCTACACCAAGAGAGAGTTCGAACTTACGACAATGGAAGTCAGAGCGCAGCGGGGCAACGATATTGTTTGAGACTGCGTCTTGGCAAGTTGGGATAACATTTAGGCTGTTAATATTTTTTCTTCTTCACTTCTAGATTCGGCTTATTAGAATATAAAGCTTCGCAGCGAACTGGGATTCGTGCCTTTGCATAGTGCTGAGTCTGTTTTTTTCTGGGAAAAAAAAGTGGTGAAGGTTGCTGAGACATGTCTGAGGCGTGGAGGGGGAGATGGGACATACAATGAGTGAGGCGGAGCAAAAGGACAAGGGACAGGAAAGAAGCAAGGGACATGGAGGGCAAGATTGCCGGACGGTCGGTCGGACGGAGAGAAAGAGATGAACAAACAGACATGGGGAAAGAGAAAGAGGAGGAAGAAACAACAGAGATTGACTCTCCTGGCACTGAAGGCATAAACTCACCGCTGCTACCTACGAAACGGATACGAAACTAAGGGTTCATTATCCCAACAACCCCCGTCCTAGAACATATCGACTACGACTATCGACTAGGAGAAGACACGCCGTTCGCAAGAGAAAGAGAGAGGGAGACACGACGAAAGCTTTTTGCTCAAGCAAGCGAAGCACACACACTCATTCATTCCATGAGCTGGATATAAAACTAGATTCCCTTGACGTACATATTAGAACAAAGTAAATAAATTCAATTCAATTCACTAATCCCACTTGCCTGTCATCGTCATCATAACCCTACCGACCCTCTCCCTCTCAACTCCTTTTTTTGTCATGTCACTACACGCATACACACATACTACCGTATACTCCTGACCAACTCCCTCAAATCCCCACCCTCGACCCACTTCTCTTCGCCTCCACCTCCCACACCAAGTCCTCCACCTCCTCCCCCGCTAACACCCCACCCCTCGCCTACATCGCCGACGACTCTCGCGGGGCGGCCGCCAATCACGGAGCCAGATGCAATGACCATGTTGGCTGGTACAACCGTGTGCGGCAGAATCTTTACGTTTTCCTTGATGATGGCAAAGGGGCCGATGGTGCAGTGCTGGCCAATGTGCACGTGAGACGAGATGGATATGGCCTGGATGGTGGAGTTGGGGCCTGGGAAAATATAGTTAGTACTGTATAACAATGTAGTATATATGTGTATGTATATGAACGCGTGTATATAAAAAAAAAGCAATCAAGCATCGTGGAATGCCATATACGCAAAGCAAGATACGTATCATCAAATTGGAATCAAAAGAAAACTCACCAACAAAAACATTATCTCCAATCTTCATCGGATAGTAATGCACCTGGCCCCTACTAATCCTGCTGGGCGGCTTAATCACGCTGCCCTGGCTAATGACGGTACACCGCCCGATGCTGATGCTCGTGGGCGTCACGTCCTTGCCCGACTGCGAGGGCGCGCTGCGCGTAGGATGGAGATCGCCGCGAAGCTGCACGTCAGCCATGATGACGGTGCGGCCGCCGAGCGTAATGTTTGCGGTGCCTGTGATGGCGCTGCGGCGCGAGACCTTGTTGCCCGAGTCCTGTTTGGAGATTCATTTGTTAGGGACATGGCTTTTGCTTTCATTGGGTGTGATTATGGCAATAGCAAATTTTTAGATTGCGGGGTTCAATTAAGAACACAGCAATATTCTCTCAAACCAAACATCCACCATCATTCTGAATGTATGCGTGCATATTGTTGTTGTGCTGGTAAACGCACCGTCTCAATGTACTCCCCCTTGGGCGCCGCCTTCCTCGCCGCCGGCCTCGACATCTTTCGTCTATACACAGGCTTCTTCCCTGTCCTGACACACACACGCTCTTAACCTCTTTGACTCGAGATATTTGGCGAAAGACTTGGAGACTTGGCGTAACCGTTGGTGTGTCGCGCGGCTTTTTGGATGTTGTGTCGTTGAGATCTTGGTTGGTCAAATCGGAAAGGCCCCTCGTCCACGCGGAAGGTGCACGCGATCCGAGCTTTCCTCTCTGCAGCTAGCCAATCAGCGCGCCCCCGCACCCCCGGTGGTCATTTGCCTGAGGCACTTTGTCACGACTGGTTTACTACTATAACAAGTCCAAACTAAGGTAACCCACTAGCCCACATCCCCCCCTTCCCATTTCGTTCCATTTTGACTATTATCTCGACGTTGCAGAGCAAGGAACCCTAGGCTATAGCGAGAGAAAAGCACTGGGAGCAATGTGCACACACACAGACATACGTAGCAAAAGCGGTCTGTGTACGTAAACCCCCTTGGCGTTCACGTGGCTCGTTTGGCTATTTGGCCGACCGAAAGACTCGCCTTACGGGCGGGCCTCACGGTCTGAGCATATGTACGTACTCGTGCTTTTTTGCGCGAAAAAACGATCGTCACTGCGATTTCCCCGAACGAACATGCTCCAAAACGGACAGAGATAAAAATGAAAAGAGAAGTGTAGATCTCACCGATGGCCGTATGTAACGTATGTACGCCCTAAAATCGCTGATCTCTCTCTCTGAACAGGGTGCTGATTACGTGAGAATCTCATAATACCATTTACAAACGCCTTTGCTTCACATGTTGCTACCGGGCACAACCATATCAATCCTTTCTCTCTGAAGGAAAGAGACAAGAAAAAAAACGTGTATTACATAGATGTATGCACAAAGCACAAACACATATATATGTATATAAAACACTCCCCTAGCAATAACAACCTCTCTGCTATTCAAACTGCTCATATAACCTCCTCCTTCCAATCCACAATACCAAACAATCCTTTTATATAACAAAATCCATACTATTATTAATATCCCCTCCCCTTCCCTATCCCACTTCCCCGTTTAGCAAAAAAAGAGGACGTCTCACACAGACACAGACACAGACACACGCACAGAAACCCACGCCCCCCTCGGTCCCACCCCGGCCCCATTCCCACACTCCACAACCGCAGTACTCGCCCACGTGCAACATTTCGCCAAACCCACCCAACCCACCCACGCACCGGCACCAGCATCACCCCCCCGTTTTTTGTTGCTGCTTGCTGCTGCCCGGCCCTACCCTTACCCTCACCCTTACCCTTGCCCAATCCTGCCCAGCCCTGTCCTTTCCGGCCCAGCCCAACCGTGATCCCGACGTACATACAGTACATACGTTAGCACTAAACTTGCCATGCCCTACGTAACCTATCTACCTACCTACCTAACCTAGCACGTACTGTAGTAAAGTGTGTGTGTGTACTATGTCCGTTCCCCCCCAGTTTTGGCGATCCGGCACCAGTCACGTCTTGCGTCTTACATATGCAATGGCAGCGCCGGAGTAGAGCCCGATACGTTGAGCGCCTTACCGCTGCTTCCGCGCGGCAGCTAGCTAGTGTTGGTGGAGGAAGGAGGAAGAAGGGGAGAGGGGGGGTGGTTTAGGCTGCGGCGGCGGCGCGGCGATGCACTGCGGAAATGTGTGAGGAACTGGGAGGGAACGATAGTGATGGGGGTGGGAGAGAAAGGGAGGGAAGTTTATTCTGGCCGATATCGTATTGGATGGAGATATCGATGGGGAGTGCTTTGGGTTTAAGGGTAAATTGCGTGGGTACTGGGTACGATACGTACGTAGCGTAGCGGCCCATTCTTTGGTCGATCTGTGGTCCTCCTGTTCCGGGCTTGAAAGGGAATGGTTGAGTGCTGTGCTGCTATGTACAAGGCGGTGACTTGAATAGTAATCTCATTCTTCTCTTCTTCTTCCGTTTTTGTTGCCACGAACTAAAAGTGTTCGAGAGTGCGGATGAGGTCATCTTGTCGAACTCACAGGGCTACAAATGACGTTGAGTTTTAGGGGCACGGACTGAATCCATCGCTGTGTGTTGGGCTTCTCCTTCTCCTTCTCCTTGTGTCTTTGTTCTGCCCTGCACTGCTAGCGGTAGCCTCGCTACCGCAGAAAACAAGAAAGCAACACGGTCTAGAACCTATGATTTCATCATGCTCCAAGGTTATGCTATAGTTAGAAGTGCTTGCAGTTGCGCCTTCTTGGTGCCAAGCAACTGTATATTCACTTGTGACGGCAATTCACATCTCAGCATTCCAACACCATCCCAGAAATGACAAACTAGCATTGAGTGGAAAGGGTATTCATTCATTTCGTATACCAAGCTCCCTGACTGTGTGCATCAATAATACTTTTTTGGACCATTGTCCCATATGCGCCAGCCACTGCCAATAGCCCAGTTCCCATGTCGTGATTAAGGGAAATGTGTCGTAACATCGTCCCTTTGAACCATCGCAGCAATTGTCAATCTCAAAAGAGATAGGTCTGCACCGCCAGCAGAAGATGTCACATACATGGAAAAATTTACATAAAACTCCTGTAAAGAACCTGCCGAGATATAACATTGGAACGCCCAGCGTTCCTCCCAAGCGCCTGTTGACACCGAAAGATAAAGCATGCGTCGTCATCAAGCGCGCCGTGAAAAGGTGAGTAGGCTCCGCTCGTTATAACCCGTCTGTACATCTGTAAATATCCACGTCAAAATGATGCACCCTTGAGTCTGGCGCTGTTTAGGCTGACAAAGCGTCAAAGCCTCCCAAGCGGAGCCCAGAAATAAAGCAAGCTGTAAAAGAAGGCACGACGGAAAAATGCCGCCGCTATGAAATGATTCTCTTGCAGTCGATGCGCGTGTTATGGCAAAGGTATAGGAACTGCCAACTGAGAAGAGCCGCCGAAGAAATACGTCATGTGTTTAGGTGGTGTACAGGTGCAGTGGGAAGTAAGATTTACTGAACGGTAGAGTTTTCTGCGCGTCGACTGATGTAGTGGGCGTGGGCTTCGAGTGCACGAGCTTGGACATGGATGACTACACAGATATTAGTACTCACTGGTATGCTTTCTGGTGTCAACTTACCGGGCCAAACAACGGACTTGGACAGCATGTAAGCCGTCACCATCAGTAACTTTGTGCCATATCCGCAATGCGCCAGGTTGGAAAGACCACCCATCATCGGCATTTGATTCGTGGAGATGTCATAGGCCAACTTCATGTCGGCGTTGTGAAGAATGTCAGCAATCTTCTGCAAGAGCTTCACATCCTCCTCTTCGAGCAACAAGATTGCTGGTACCTCGGAGAAGTTTACTTCGTCTCTGCCCAATACGCCGAGGTAGCGTCCAACACGATCTTGAAGAGTTGCGACCCATTCGGCAAGGACCTGGGCGCAGTCAAATGTGCACAATGCCGACGAGTTGGGTAGTTCTCTGGCGGAGAAGTCGCCAAACGACGAGCCTAGCTTGTCTGCCATGGAAAGGGAATCAGCAGCATAAAAGGCAGCTTTGCGAAGATGCCTTTCGCGCTTTGAGGAAGGACTGTTGGGAAGGCTGTTGGTGACCCGTCCAGGACTGACGTGGTCGCTTGAACCCGTCTGACCTGGAGAGGCCGAGTGGCTAAGGTCCATAGGAGAGGCTTGCTCAGGCGTATCGTCCATCTGGCCTACCACATCCACACCTCTTGCCAACTCATTCGCCATGCCGTCAAAATCGCGCTGCCACAGAAGCTCCTTGGCTCGACCGAGGTTCACAAAAAGCCGCACGTAGGCGAGATCTAGTAGCGGTATGCAGTCAGCGGCCAAGGGCCCGAAGGGATTTGGTCGCTCAAGGCTGTGATTCGGATTGGCTCTCCAAGCAACTTGCCAAGCTTTAAGCGCAGGCTCGACCTGCGCATGCATAGCTTCTGTCTCGTGGACCTTCCACAAGCGTCCGTTGTGTCTGTTCCTGGTTTCCCAAATGTAAACATGCATTGCATTTATCAAGACGTAGCAACCGAAAGTGCTAGGCCGGATATCGCTTTCAGAGGGGCTGTTCATTGATTGGCCTCCTCCTGAAAAGCCCTGTGGGAATGTGTTGCGCATTCTGGAGGTTGATTGCCGTGTGCTGGCTTCAAGGAGGTATGTCATGGCGGTAATGAAGGACAAGCCCCGAGTTTGCGCCAGCATTGGCCCGCCCATGGCTACCCATGCCTGAGGATTGTCGACAGACCAGAGATCCTCTTCGCAAGGGAGATCTAGATGAATCTCAGAGTTCAAAATGCGAGGTGAGTGTGCGTACGCAGAAACAAGTAGGCTGGACATGGAAAAGATGGCGAAGTAGGTTCTCTTGCGTTCTTCAACCTTCTTCCACTGTATCCATTGTGTATGCTCATCTACACTGTCCTTTTGCTGATCAACGTGCGATGTTACATCATCGGACATGTTGACATCTCCGTTGGTATTACCTGGGGAACTGGAAGTTTGCTCGGGAGGCGTGGGCTTGTCCAAACCAGCAGCTTTTGCTAGACTCACAAGAGCCGCGCAATGGGTGCTTGCGACCTCTGCGGCTTGTCGGTCGCCACAGTTGAGTCCAAAGATGAGATTGAGCAGCATAGCCTGGACCAGCCACAGAGGTGGTTTGTTGATGTTGTCGTTGGCGGCACTGGGTCCGTTGACTGCAGAAAGGCCGGCTTTGCGGCGCTCGTCAAGATAAAAGAGAATTAGCTTCTTTGCCGCCTCAAACAGGTCTTTCGCAGTGCTTTGCTCAAACTCATAGAGTGCGCCAATCGCGGCCATTGCAAGAATCAGGCAGCCACCTCCACCGACCATGGTATCTTGGTTGAAGGAGCCCGCCGTACGGAGTTGATATGTATATGCTGGGGTATCAAAAGACAGTGTTGGAATGTGCAGGAAAGGCATGTGGGGATGAAAGTAATGAATGTAGGCGTTCACATAGCGTTGAATGTCCATAGTACTGGGCAGTAAGCCGGTCAGGTTTGAATGTTTACCGGTCCCGTTCGAGGACAGGGGAGAACTAATGGCCGGCTGTGAGAACCTCCGCTGGGGTATTTGGCCGTACCCCATGGCCTGGCTTAGGTTGTGCATCAAAGCTTGCCTCGTAGACTCTGTGATTGTTTCAGTTGAAAAGGAGGAAACAGAACTGTGTCTGGCGCTGCCGTTGATAGAGGAAGATGATATGCTGTGAGCATCAGAAGCGAATGTCATGGGCGTCTGAAAATACTGGTTCGGCATACCGGGTATTCCAGCTGAAGGGCTCATAGCCGCTAAAGGAGGTGGCGTGGATGTGTAGAAATCATTCTGAACACCCTGATCGCCAAGTTCCTGAGAGGTGCTGGTGTTCATCATAAGCTCAGGGAATACCGGAGCCATGGCATCGAGAGAAAAGGCTGTAGGGTTGATGCTGGTGTGGGTAACAAGAGGATTATGCCACATGGCTGCTGAGTTTGGCTGGCTTGAGCCGTCCAGCATCATATCATGGAAGGCGCCTTGACTTGCCGTACTTATGGCTGATGGTGATGAGCCGTCTAGTGCCGACTCGTTTGCACCAGAAAATACCATGGAATTATCCATACCCATGCTCCAACTGAAATCATCCTCCTCGATCGGGTTGTTTCCGGCAAAGGGATTGGCGAACCGCTTGAAGGGCGACTGCGGGATTCCAACGCTTGCATTGAAGTGATGCAGCTGGTTTGGATTGATGGTAGGTGCAGCAGATGATCCAAAGAATTTCTCAAGTTCGCGGTCATCGGGTCCAACCATGCCTTGAATTGGCGCTGTACGAAGACCGCCGCCGCCCATGTTAAATGGAAGGTGCGTGTCTAGTCGTGGTAGCGCCTGGGGCTGTCCGTGGTTACCCATGGCAGTCGACATGCCTCGATAGTCAAACTGGCTGATACCCGAAAGACTTGCATGTTGCGAGTGACCAGAGTGGCCTCTGCTGCCTGGTATCGCCGAAGCGAGGAAGCTACTGAACGAGTTGGGATCAATGTGACTGATGGTGTTCGCACGCGGCCTCATGGTGTTGCCCTTGGCGCCAGCGCCAGCATTGCTGGATATTGAGTTCTTGCGCACTCGGGCAGAGGCGTTGGGTGGCAGGCCAGTCGTGCTTTCCCTGCGTCCTGTGCGGGGGCGGGCGGAAGTCGCGCCCTGCTGATGGAGCTTCTGCTGATGGCGCAGGAGCAGGTCGCGCCGCGCAAAGCATCTTGTGCATTGTGGGCACTCGAATGGCTTCTCTTTTGTGTGGGATCGCTCATGTCGCTTCAGATGCTCTAACCGGGCAAAGGAACGCGTGCATGTTGTGCAGATGTGAGGCCGAGGCTTGTCATTCTTAGGGGGAGGAAACGACTGGACAGCGGCGGGTGGGGAAGCTTCGGGCTTTGCGGTCGATGTTGAAGCTGCAGTTGCCGTTAGCTCGCCGAGGCATCATCTCCGCGGACAGGTGGTGTGCACTCACAGTTGCTACTGCTGCTGGCAGAGCTGTTGGAATCGTCGCTCGGCGTATTCGTGGGGCCCGGCAGGCTCGTGCTCTCGACTTTGGCCATAGCTGTGTAGGGGGGAAACTGGGACGGCCCAACAAGACTATGTTGGCCACAACACAGTTGCTCTGAGACAGTTAATGGATAGACAGCCGATATGCTCGCCAGGTCAGTGGCGTCTCGCACTGCTACAATGGCGGTTAAAGCCGGGGGGTTGTGTGGTTCAGCTTGCGCGGCCGGCAGGCTGGCCAACTAGACAAAGACGGTCTGCAGACTAGACAGCTGCCAGTGCGCATCGGGGTCAGCAGATGGCACAGGAAAGCAACAGAACAGGCATGGTACCTTGACAGACGTCGTGGAGCTTGGTGCACAGTGAAGCGGACCGCGAGGAAGAGGACTAGTGATCTCAGTAGGATACTCGGTACGTGGGATATATCCAGGTGGGATCCGGATCTAGAGCTGGCAATGCAGTCGGACAGGCACGGGCAATTGCGCGACACGAGGAAGCTCTGTCGACTGCGGGGGGGAAGCCGGATTACAGCAATGTCTTGCAATTAGAACGAGGCTACGTTGGGCGAAGAGAGGATCCAAAGGGGGCCGTGAATTGACTTTGGTTGGGTCGGGCCGTACATGTGTTGTAGAAGCCAGTGCAAAGGGACGACGGAGGTAAGCAATGGCAGGTGGTGGGAGGTGGCAGAGTACGAGGGTCCAGCCTTGATGTAAGCGTCTGTGCAAGGAGCAGCGAGACGTAGTGGATGGGCCGGGGGGAGGTGCTTTGGTGGTACGGGCCTGGAAGGCTAGACTATGCACGAGGCAGAGACAACGTTTGGTCCCGAGGAGCGAGAGAGAAAGAGAAAGAGAGAGAGAGAAGAGAGAGAGAGAGCAGTCGGGCAACCGTGGGGCGATTGGCTGGCGGGCGGGAGGGGAGCAGAGTGGCAGACAGGCAGGTGGAAACGCCGAGTCTGGGGAATTGAGCACAGGCCAGCGTTCGTGGGACGAGGGTTTGGGAGGGTAGATGGAGGAGGGGGGCGGGAAACGAGGGCGATAAAAAAAGAAGGGCAAGTAGCAACAGCAACAGCAGCAGGCCGTGGCGATGTCACTGGGAGGGCTGGCAGGTTAGCTAGACGCAGGCGGCATTATAGAATGGTAAGCAGATCCCCAGACTTTACGGCTCGCAGGCTAACCGGGCAGCGTGTCATGCAAGTGGCCAGCGCCCCCCAGGTCGTCGTTGGAGGGCGCCCAGCACCAGCACCCGGACTGGCACCAGGACTGGCACCAGCACCAGGGCCTTTGCGACTAGTGGCTCCCCCAGCAAACGGCGTTTCTGCCGCAGGGGCCTCGTCCGGAGTACTTCCGCCGCCCACTCAGCAGGGACGGCCACAAGCGCCTCTGGCCTGCTCCCCCTTGGACGGCAGTGATGCGCGTCTGCGATCAGCAGCACGGCCTCGACACCTCGTTGCTGTGTCTGAGTCTGCTGCTTGGCACCGCCGACTGCGCCCACGGTCCCATGGGCTGTCCCATTGCGGTGGGCTGGGCCATTTGCTATGTACGTGTACATACGGTATCAGCATCGAACGGAGACGGTCGTCGCGCACCGTCTGGCCCGCCCGCCCGCCGCTGCCGCTGCTGCTGCTGCTGCTGCATGTATGTATGTAGTAATGTATGTATGTCGGCTGGTATGGATGTATGTATGTGGGTATGTATGTGTGTACGTAGTGTCTCTGTATGGATATATGTACGCATGTATGTAGTATGTAGTAGTAGTAGTATGCGTGCCTTTCCAGGCTCCGCGACAGGTCGAATTCATTTCGCCTGGGACAGACGGTAGATTGGCAGCCTCCAATGGCAGGGCGGCGCGATATTGGCTAGCGGGCGGGCGAGGACAGCGACGGTTCCTGGGAGCCCAGGCTGAGCAGCTGGCCGGGGCTGGCCTCGCACGACGGTGGTGGCTCCCGATGTTCAGTTTCAAGAGCCTGTCGCGTCGGTGACGGAGGCGGACGGTGATGGGGCTGTGGAATGAATACGCGCACAGGAATGGGTCTTGCATGCGCGACCCATGTCTCTGCGGCCGTCAAGCGGCTAGCCAAAAGGGACGGCCAAGGCCTGACAGCACGCTACGCAGCACAGGCAGGCCAGTGGCCGTGGGCGTGGACGTGCAATTGCAGCCGTCCCTACGACACGGACAGGTGCGCCCGCTGACATCGGTGAGGCCTGTCTGTGTCTGCGACTCCCGCAAACTTCCCCAGGAATTTCGCGGTCAAGCCTGCAGCGCTCGGACGACGGCAGCGATGCGCGCTAGCCGCAACCGGCAACATCTGGGGTAAAGGCCCACGCTAGCGTGCGAGCTAACTGCTTGCATGGGTCGCCTAACCCGCCGGCCACTCAACGCGCCGCATGACCACGGCCTGCATCCCCAGCACCGCCGTCCGCCGTCCACACACGGCGCCTGTCACCGGCGACGAATCGCTGTCCGCTGGCCGCGCCCTGCCTGGATGGCTGCTGCTGCTGCTGCTACATACTACTGTTGCTACCGTCTGCCGTCCAGCGGCGCGGCCAGTGTCCGTCGAAAAGTCAAAAGGAAAAACCCACAGAGGAACGAGAAGGAAAAAAGGCTCGAGACCACCGTCGCCGCACGAGCCACCCCATCCCATCCCATCCCATCCGCCTCGAGTCGGCTTCGTCGCCTACCTGCACGTCCATGCAGCATGGATGGAATGGGCTGGCTGGCTGGCTGCAAACAGAGCAGCACACATCCATCCACCTCGACTGTACTATGCTGTAGGCGGCCCACGGTGGGTAACTCGCCTGCACCTGACCTTGAGCAGGCCAGGACCCTGACGTCCGGGGGCCTGTCGCGTCCGCTATCCCCCATTGCCTCGCGACGTGCTCTGCCATACCCAACGTGTACGCGCCCTGGACATCGATTACGCATGACGGCATGCTGAGGTTGCTTCGCCTATCCGCTATCCTCGCTTGGGCCTAAATCCGAAGCTGCTGCTCGACGTCGCCTGGTCAGCTTTTGCATGCCATTTGGACATGCTGCACACCCCCAGCACACTGACGTTGGCCGTGGTGGCAATCCACCCTCCGCTGCTTGCTGCCACTCGAGCCCCCGACGGCCAGATCGGCAGTCAACATTGCCCTGGCCGGCGTAGTCGTCCTCTCATGCCAAAGCCATCTACGTCAATCGAAGCATTGTAGAAGCAACCAGCCCGGCCGAGCGTGAACTGCTGCATGCGCCATGGCAGCCCTGCTCGCCCTCGACTGCTGATCGTGGCTGGGGACGATGCTGAGCCACCCTGATCTCCCTCGTGCCGTCGCCTGCGATCGCTCGCTGCACGCAGAGTGCGCTGATCCAGAAAATATCCCGGCCTGCGAATGTGACGGTGCCCTCGCTGACCCGCCGCCCATTGGTGCGGCAATACCTGCGACGTCACGTGAGGGCCCTACCCGTACCCGCACCCGCAACGGCCTGGCTGTGGCTATCGCCGTGCTTGTGCTGGTGCTGGTACCATGTTTGCGCCCACAAATGCAACCGCTGCCCCTCCAGCCCGCCTTGCTATGCTCGCCGCTCCAATGCTGCGTCACGCCCACACCATGTTGCACTGCTCGCATAGCCATGACGTGCTTCTCCCGTGTAACAACCGGGACGTGTCCACCACGGCTCGCCAACACGATGCCGACCGACATGGCAGCACATGCAGAGCCACTGGATGACGAGCGCCTGCCTCTTCCCGTTCGCTATCCAGCCACGGCCGCCTGGAACCGATGTTGCCCGCTAACTCGTTGAAGCAATCCCGATGCACTTCCCCAGACACTTTGCCCCTCGTACTTCATCTAAGGGTATGCGAACCGCCAGGGCTTGCTTGCGCCCTGCAGCTCCACCTATCATGCTGTTGAGCGGTAGGGGGAAGCCTGAGGCGTGCGTGCAGGTGCAGGTGCATGTTGCTGTTCGGAGCATCAAGAGCGAGAGACTGCTTGCTTGCTCTGCTTGCTTGCAAGTCCTGCAAACACAGGCTCTCGGACAGATCAGCATGCATACCAAGTCTGTCGATGCTGTACTTGTCATCGCGACTACACACAACACAACCACATTTCTTACTACCACTATCACCACCACCATGTATGTACATGTGCCTCGCAGTCCGCCCGACGACTCGCCTGGCTAGAGAGTCCAAGCGAAGGATGGCCCGCAGTTGTAGGCAACTGGAGCCATCAGCCCACCTTGACAGCAGACATCTGGACCTCTCCATGTTGAGCGCCCAAATATAACGCAAAGGCGCTGACGCCGAGCACCCAACACGCTGCACAAGCACCAGGACAGCTAGATCTGGTGGGTATCGACACGCCACTGGAGCGGCGCTAAGGTCGCAGTAGCCTGCGTCTCTTGTGCATGATGGGTACGTACTGTACCTCGCCGCTTCCTACGATCCACTACCACTTCGCAATTGGAGCTTTGTACCTTGACCATCGTGGGAGCACCCTCGACATATCAGTCACGCACCCGTCTGCTATCTTTACCCACGCTACAACGAGTCAGGATTCATGTCGGCTGCCGCCACGCAAACGTGGCAGATGGCATCTATCGTCATATCCTCCACGGCACTTGTCGCCTCGAGTAGACAGTTTAGACAGATCCAACGCTTACCCTCATGTCGCTATTCTCCGATAGGTTGAAGCCGAAGCCCTTCCGCGAGAGCCGGTATAACTTTTTCAGCCCGGAAGGGAGCGGTGCTTGTGACACTTCTGGTTTCGGTAAGCTTTCGGTTTGGCAACCGCCCGGGTCCGCCGGTTGACGGCACCTAATACAACAAGACGGCAAAACCCACCGCACGTGTATTGCTGGCGCTTGCCTGGCATTCGCTTACGTTCAGGCACATTGGTCCGTACCTTTTCTTTTTTCGAACGCGCTGGATCGAGCTGCAGGCTAGAGAGAGCAAGCGAGGATCTGCCGTTCGCCGCAGCCGACTAGTTTTGATGGGCAAGGCAGTCGGCCTGGATAAAAAGCCAACTGAAAGGTCCCACAGGACACGCCCTTGTGGCTCAACATGCAATGCAGGAGCATATTTTTTCCTTTTTCCTCTGCTGCCCCACTCTTTTTTTTTCTTGGTATTGTCGATCACATCACCAGACTTTGCAATCTACGATGGAACAAAATCTCAATTGTTTGTCGCAAAGCTACTCTACTATACGCGGGACATTATACGTGCGGGAACATCCTGTTGGCCTGCGGACCAGCATCCTACGCTATCGGGCATAACCCTTTGCCTCCGCGCCCCAGAGATCTCCACACAGTATCCACCCATCTAGCCTGAGAAGAGGCAATCACGGCTCAACAGCGGCAGATGGCCACAGGCTAGTCCTCTAAGACACTGCTAAGTGGGCCTTTTCATGGCATTTATGTTCATCTTTCTCTCTGACGCCGACAGGCCCCCTTGCCCTCCATGGAGCCCTCTCGGTGAAACAGATCCGTAGACGTGCCTTTTGTCGGAAAGTGAAAATCCCCTTTGGACAAATGATTCATTTCGCGACCATACGGGATACGGATCGTCGCAAATCCAGAACGGCCGCTTCGCCCAAATACACAGACGCACAAATATACACACAGCAGCTTTGCAGCTGGATGACTTGCATGGGCGTTACGTAGCAGCTGACGCAACACCGGGTGTTTTTATCGTGGCTTCGTCGTTTCATCAACGGTGTGGGGTTCCATGCGCCAGGGAATACCTACCTTCCTACCAGACTGCGGTTACATGTATCCAATCTCCCCAGGACGATTTTTTTTAGCCATAGAGAGAGGGTTACATACAGCGATGTACAGAGAAAGACCCGTTGGCCACACTGGAGACTGTTGACCGATCGCACATGGTTCTCCCCCGTATTATCACATGACAAGAGATGGAAGATGCCGCGCCGTTGGCGCAGCAGCACCAACAGCGCCTTTCTCTTGCCAAGAGCCACAAAGGTAACATCAGCAGTCCGCGGCGAGCAATCCGCGGCGGGCCAAATAATGAGCGCACGCCCAGCCGGAGGTAATGTATCCAACGTGTGTAGGGTGTGTCAAATTGGTGTGTTTTTTTTTTATTTCTCTTGGAAATTGATAAATCCCCAAACTAGTTATGCCTCGATTTGGCATTCATCTTCATGGGTGTTCCTGCGCTGTTTATTTTTTGGCTGTGTGCTGTATGCTGCGTGTTACTGTTACTGCACGTATGTACCCAGTACCCAGTCAAAGTAGTAACCCAGCTTACCGGTGTGTTTGTGTCATCCTTTTCTTACATGGTTGCACCCTGAAATATCTGAAACGGCCCAACTAATTACTCAACATCTCCTCCCAAGAAGGGAAAGAGTCAAGATCAGAGATTTGGAAGGAAATAGAGACATGATCGAGCTATTACGTGGGTATCTGAGGTAAAAGAATTATTGGCAGTTTCTTGGGCGTTACCGTTGAACCCATGTACTTGGAAACGTGTCAGAGGGCTAGAACCTTTTTTCTTTCCTCTCTCTGTCATTTCTTCCTTTCTCTTTCCCTCCATCGTCATCGTCATCTCTTATTTTTCCTCTTTCCCACTCTTTTCTTTTTTGCCATTGAACTACTGTTTGATTGGCCGCGCGCTAGCTCTCAAATGAGCGAACCGATGATGACAAGCCAGTCCAGCCCAGCCCAGTCCATCATCGCTGTGTCGTTATTTGTTGAGCGCTTATGAGAGCACACACGCACGACTCCTTCTCACCCAGCCACCCACATAGGCAACGCACACCGGAAAGGTGCGGAACGCATCGGCTCCCCTTCCATTATTTCACCACGCCCCATCATCATCACAATCATCATCAACCATCGAACATGTGTAGCATGCTCAACACACGGACTCAATAATCGATTCCCCTTTTTGTGTGCGTTCTATGATAAGCAGCGTATATATCCGCTTATACTCGGGGGTAATCGGGCGTGGCTCCGAAGCTTTTGTTATTCATTCCATTATAGCATATGCGGGTTCGGCGTATAATACAGCGGACATAATGTGAGCGAAAAGTATTGAAGCTAACCTCAAATTATCGATTCAACCTACTTGCCTACCTTATCCAACTATCTACCTACCAATACACACAAGAAACAGAAGAAAAAAAGGGGAAATTAAAGGGAAAATCCAGACTTGCACACTCATCTCAACTGCCCCCCCTTCTCCCTCCACCTCCTTCTCTCCCTCTCTCTCTCTCCCTCCACATCCCGAAAAATTACCAAGACACAAGCATACCAATTCAGTTTCACCCAAGAGAATCTCCAATACTGCTGCCCCTTTCATAACTCACTCCCTCATATCCTTCGGTATCTTCCTTTCCCAGCTCCTTCCATTTCCCCGGCTCCCGCTGCAACATCTCGTGTTTTTAACCCCGTGGATTTCATTACCTTACTTGGTACTTGGTTTGAAAAGAAGATGAAGAAACAGTAGTGATGATGATGATCCTCCGTAAGCACTATCTAGACTTGGCTTTTGGCTTTTGTTTTGGGCTGTTTGGATAAAGGGGGGGCCAGGCAAGGCAGGCAAGGCAAGGCAAGGCAGGGAGCTAGGGGGGCGGGGCGCGGAGGACGGGTCAACGTTTGAAGGGATTTAGGATTTAGGGCCGGGCGGACGTTGGAAAGGGTGTAGGAGCTAGTGAGCGTTGGAGGATTGGGGGCCGGGGGGGGGGGGGGGGGGATGATTGAGGCATTTAGGGACGGGGGCCTGGGGTGTTAGGGGGAGAGGAGGGGGGAAGATGTAAAGGCATTATCCGTTTGCTTGGAGTGTACTTTTGCTGATCAAACATCAACTGTTTGTTTTTTGAGTTTTGCACTCGTGTGTTTGAGATGAGAATGAAGTATCGGATGTATTGCCATTGTTTGAGGAGAAGCGGAGAGAGAGTTAAAGTTTGATTGTTGATGAGATGAAGCGGAATGAGATTTCTTGTGGGAATCGATGCTGTTGCTTGCTTGGCTGTTAGAAACTATCTCAGATAGGAAGGATAGACGGGTTTCTATCATGAAAGATTGCGTATGTCGTGCTTCACTTTCTCTCCACATCTCCCTCATCTACGTCTCTGTTCAAAACAACTTCTGCGTAGAGTCTGCTTCCCCGAAAGCTAAACACTACTAGGTATCTCCCCAAGATAGGTATGCAAATTCAATCTACAGATCTAGTACAGAAAGAGTATTGGGATTATGTGATGATAACGTCCTACTGAGAATCTACTATACACGAATATCACTTGTACAGATGAAAACATAGCGATCTCTCCTCAGTCTTCCCAAGTAGATCTTAGAAACAGAGAGAGACAGTCCAAGTGATACTATACTGCACTGTATGATCTTTGTCGAAGCTCGAAAACTACACACTTTCTTACAGCGCGAGAAAGAAAGAGCCAAGCTAGCTCTACTCGTACAGGGAAAAGCTTACATTCCATGAACTTGGTTGGTTTCTTAATAAGCAATTGAGCTATATCTATCCAGCCACTGCATATGTATCCAGGCTCGACAAAGAGAAAAAACGAACAAAGACATAACAGGTAGTTAGATTCCTCGAACAAACGACAAAACCCCCGCGGAGAAAGAGTCTTATTTCTTTCTCACACTAGGGCTTCAGCACGTATCTAGACATTTCATACGTACAAGTTAGGAATATGTGGAATGGGAAAAAGCAAAAAATGCTAATGACAGGAGGTGGGTGTTGTAGATATCAGGACCTTGATGCTTCGGTGACTTGACTACCTTTTTCATCGACAAATCTTGATAATTAAGTAGATCTAGAAGCAAGGGTGCTAGAAATAGAGAAAGAGAGGGAAAACTATCTACCAGACAAGGGTGCAAGAAACTATATGACTACTGAGCCATAGCAATAGGTTCTTACAACGGTATTTCCTGACTTATACTTTACCATCCTCCTCCATTTTTAGAGTTATAATGGTGAAATCTATCTGTTATCTTCTTCACTCACACACTCTCTCTCTCTGGCATAACGACTTGACGCATAAAGATAAGGGCATTAATTGCGTGAAGGAGAATATCAAGCAGCAGCCGTAGTAATATATCCAGTACCCGAAATATTCACTATGTATATATAACCAGAATACACCATCCTCTGCATATATACTTCGACGTGAGAACACTACGTGACAAAGTAGATAGTCCGAGATTCCCCAAAGCCATACACATCACATTTCGAATAATAACAAATGTTTGTGATAACAATATCAAAATTCAGTAAAAACACAGAAAAGACGAAATCATTTCCACACACGCCGTCATCCCATCATTCCATGTCATCACTCATAATCCACCGACCCCGTTATTCCAACTCTCTCCATTACCTTCTCCCGAGGTATGCTAAACCAGATACTCGAGAAAGCCCAAAAAAAGCAGTAACAATAACAATAACGAAAAAAACATAATACAAAAACATTCAAAAACCAGAAAACAGGGGTATCTCAAGGCTCAGACGATATGCAAACAAAGGCGTTGAAACGCGTCGCTCCCACCGACCGTAAAGCCTTGTGTCAGTCTCATGGTCGTCTTCTCACGAGCCGGTGAAGAGATAGAATACCAAACAAAGGCAAAAAAGCAAAAAAAGCAAACTCTTCAAAAACTCCAACAATGCTGTAAAAAAAAGGACACGGTAATCCAAACCAACCTGCATGGAGCAGTGGCAAAGATCTTGAGTAAGCCGCTTCGGCATGTTGAGTGCCGGCCAGCGACAATTCCCAAACGTCCCTAGGTTGGTAGTATGGTCAGTGGGCAAATGACACAGAACTTAGAGCTCCATCCTCTCGACTACGCCCTCGCTCATTGTCCGTACTTTGCCCACAGTCCTCTCCCTACCAACAAGTGATTCAACGTCGCTGTCTTCGTCGCTCTCGTAGTAGTATTCGGCATCCATACTCATTTCTCTCGCAGGGATATATTGCTCCTCTTCGGCATCGACGACTTCGCCTGGGTGATCGATGACCATATTGTCAAGCTCATCGCTCTCGCCGTATGCTTCAAGACCCTTTTTAGCGCGAGCTCCCAACCAGTATTCGGCACGCTTCCTGCTGCCTGCATTGGCTGATGATTCGTATTTTGACGCCTTGAATTTTGACATGAGCGACATGGCGACGCTGGGCGAGTTGGAAAGAGCAGATATGCCGCGGAGGTAAAAGTAGACGACTCGCTTGCGCTCCTTGTTGTAAAGGAAGAAGTGGTGACTCCAGATTGCACCATCATCCGCAAAAGGGTCGTCTGAAGGCTCCCAGGCGTAGTATTCGCAATTCGACATGTCCATCTCGCTGTCAACCAGTTGCCATGAGCGGGGGCTCCAAATTGGCGAACCAAGTGGTGTGACCGCGCCTGCGGGTAGTCCGGCAGAATAGACTTGCGGTCGGAGGTAGTACATTGTAGTGTCGATTTTGTGCATGAAACTTTGCATGGTCTCGCGGCGGAACTCGTCGGGGTTCAGGGTATTCGCAAAATCGTAGTCAATGTGTGTTGCGTTGAGTGTCGCAATCAGGTAGGCAAAGGTGTGACGGTTCGCGGCCTCGCTGAAGCTGCCGAATGGCGTTTCTCTCGAAATGTCGACTTGGTCCGCGAATTGCGCAGCAGATTGTTCCGACAGCCCCGCAACTGCCGATAGCAGGTCCTTGTGTCGCTCCTCGAGCGTCTTCTCAATGCGCTTGTATAATTTCTTGTCACTTCCCGCTGCTTTTACAGTCCATAAATCGCATCCGCCGATGATGGCTGTGTCTTGGGTGTCGAAGTTGAGGGCGAGGTTGACCTCGTGGAGGGCGCACAAGTCGAGGTACTGCGTCACCGGATCAGCTACATCATCATCACCGCCTTGGCCTCGTCGCATCCCACACCCACCTTCATTGTGTCAATTCCTGGTCCCTTTCAATAGGATCCCTTTCAGATGTGATTTCAGATGTGATTTAAATATCGAGAATGCGATGGCGGTGTCAGCGCGCCGCGGCTGCTGGTCGTAGGCGGAGTTGCGGTCGGGAGGGGGTAGCCTGCGCGAACCGATACAACGAGTAGAAACGACTCTAGGCTGGCTGCAGAGAGGAGAGAGTACTGTTGCTCGGTCAGACAGTCGTCTAGCAGGTGGTGGACATGTGTATAGCGTAGGCGAGAGTGTGGTGTGAGGTGTCCCTGTTACGACGTGGTCGCGATTGCGGAGACAGCGGTGATCCGCTTGGCGGTGACACCGAGCTAACCAGGGCATGTGTATCGGGTTTTGCTTCCTGATTGGTTCATGTAAGCCCAGCTCCTCAACCAACAAAAGCAGCTGATAAGACCGAATGGGTAAATGGCGAGAGGCGACTGGTGTTGAGGAGTGGTGTTGAGAACTGGTGTTGATCACTATGTTAGTTTGGTGCCGGTGATGCGCGAGTAAGTAACGTGTCATCTGAAGTCGATGGAGCATGTGAACTGGGTCAAGAGATTGCCTGGTCAAGAACCCCACTGGATTCGGCAATGTTTCAATTCATGTGTACATGGCAAGGCTCTGGATAGAGGATCAAGAATTGACCCGAACCAATTGCTGTCACGAGATGCAGTTGTGCAGTGCCAGGCAGCTGTAGTGAGATCTGTTGCTAGGTGGTTAGGATTAGTGAGGCAGCAGCGGAACGAAACAGAAGAGAGCAAGCAACATGTCAAGGGCATAAGTCTCGATGGCATGA
The DNA here is from genome assembly GCA_026367775.1 of Exserohilum rostratum. Lineage (NCBI taxonomy): Eukaryota > Fungi > Ascomycota > Dothideomycetes > Pleosporales > Pleosporaceae > Exserohilum > Exserohilum rostratum. Next base: position 576,484 of record CP111157.1, read on the forward strand.
TGTGTAATCACGTTCGAGGCCGGTGAACCACTTGTGTCAGACCTAACTGTGTCGAACAAAGGTTGCCAGTCCGAGGTATTTGATTGTAGTAGATAGAGTACAGCTACCGCCATCCGCTCTACAAGGCAGGATGGCAGGTAGTGCGTTCTCCAATGACCCGACTCCCTGCGCCGTGTGGTATCGCTCCGCCGTAACGCCTATCCTTGAAGTGTTTGCATGGCATGATGCGCGTCGCAACCAACTGCATGCCGTGATTCTAACCAAAGTTCCTGTTGTTCCGATGTCCAAGGCCGTGAAACCCTGTCTCGTGTCTGAGTCTGAGTGTGATTCCTCAAAGAATTCCATGCTCGCGGAGGCGATCTTTAAATGCATCGACATCGGCGTCGTCCTGGAGGCCGGGGCACGGTCAGTCAGTGAGGGCTAGTGGGACTGGGCACTGATAACCGCCAATCCGCGGATATGTAATTGTATGGTCCGCAGACGGGTTACATTATCTTGGTAACGATGTCGTCCTCGGCCTGGACGACCAGCGCGTCAGCCAGGCGGTGCTCTAGGCGCAGCGAAGCGGACCGGAAAACCTCATCACACTTCACTCACCTCCATATCCTCGAGGCTGTCTTGCTGTCCTATACACCGTAGCACGTTCTTCTTGCTGCTCTCTTGCATCTCGCCAGCAAGCAGCAGCTCGTCGAGGATGAAGTAGGCCTTTTGGAAGTTGAAGATGATGTCGAGCTCGCACACGTTGCCGTAGTACTTGTCCATCTGCTCGACGTAGCGATGGACGATCTCGAGCGTAATCAGCTCATTATCGGTGGCGTCGCAGCCGGCAATGAAGAAGAGCGAGGCGTAGCGGCGATAGACAACCTTGGTATCTGGAGCTTGGGCGTGAGCGCAGGGCGAGCATTAGCTGATGGCGAGCCGACTGACCCTTGTACTCGAGAAAGTTGCACATGCGGGTGCGGCGGGCGAGGACGAGCTGCGAGACGTCCTTGACAATCTTGGCCTTGTCCTTGGGCGCGAGGGTGGTGAACCATTTGGCCAGACGCTACGCGGCCTCAGCAGGGGACTTTTGCTTTCTGGGGTGGGGGACCAACCACTTTGCCCTGGCGCGAGAGCAGAATGAGATATCTGGCGATGTTAGCTGCCGCTGCACGGGATTGGGGGCGAGCTTGCGCGCTGTCTCTTACTTGATCGTCATGGTGTCGTGTGCTGGCGAAGGGAGGTGTACATGTGGCCGTGGCTTCAGGACGGCGCAACTTGGGCCACGGGCGGTCACAGGCCAGCCCCGCGACTGCAAGACGTCAATGCGCCCTCACCCAAACCCCCCCGCCCGTTGCCATGACCTCAGTAAACATACACACACGTGCATTGCTCTCTATGCGCCAATAGCCGCCCCGCCCCCAAAAAACAATTTCCTCTCTCCGGATTCTTTCGGCCCCCGTAACTCTATACACCCGCGCTACGGCGACCCATGCGCGCGACTTTCCTGTGAACACGCCCCACTGGCTGACAAACGTGCATTACCGGAACTTTTACCCCCATATCCCCAGTCATACCTATACGACAGCCAGATCCAGGGAGAGACAAAAGACTGAAGAGTAACATACCACAACATCTGTCAATCGGCCTCTATCCGACAAACCGCAATCATGAAGCTCGTGCTATCAACCTCGTATGACTCCCCCGTCGGCCTCCACTGCTCAATCTGACAAACGTAGGAATATAATGTCCGGAGGACCTTCCGTAGTACGACGTGCTCTGTTTGAGAAATCCAATACCGAACTCACGTCCTCACTCCGCGCAAACTTCGCTGCCCACCAACCCTCTCAAGCGCCCGGAAAGCCAAACTACCGAACATGGACCACCGCGACCGATTCCGCCCTCTACATTCCCACACATACCCCATCACCTCTTAGTGAGCCTCGAGAGTCATACGATATTACAGTCAAGCTCTTCTACCTTCCCAACATACCCACCGACCGCCGTTGCGCCCAGACAAGAGAAGCGATAGAACTGGTCCTCAAAGAGTTGGGCGCATCATCAATAGATCTCTTGATTGTGAGCTTCCCGGGCATATCGTTTGATGCCGATGACGAAGAATCCGACCTCGAAGACGAAGACCCGCCATCTCCCCCATCCGCAACACAATCTACATCCGAAAACACCGCTGGTGACTGCTTGGACGCAGGCGTCCCACCAGAAGACATTGAAACCATGATAACTACATGGCATACGCTGGAGAAACTACACGCAGAAGGCCTGGTTTCCAAACTCGGCATCGCAGAATTTGGTGTCACGCGACTAACGCGCTTCCTGGAACACACCAAGATCAAGCCGAGTGTCAATCAGATTAACGTTCGCGACTGCTGTGTCGTGCCCAAGCCACTGATTTTGTATGCGAAACAGCAGCAGATTGAACTGCTCACACATAACGACTGCACAAACATCCTGCCACGCGGCACTCTGCGACAGATACTAGGCGCGGGCGAAAACGGCTCAGGCGTTCTGGCTGGCGAAGGAAACGAAGAGGGACTCAAGGGCGATGTAGAACCGCAATGGGTCGTCAAGTACACAGCAGTTGTCAAAGACCGAGGCGTTGTGGAAAACAAGGGATATTTTGCTGTTGCCGAACTACGCGACTCATAAATACCCACCTATTCTATGACTGACATGCGAAGATGAGTTTTATGAAGTCTACGATTTTTTTGAAGGCGAAGGGAAGTTAAGTACCACTGGCCATAAATCACATTTGCAATAGATATTTTTGTTACCAGTGGTGTTTAACTTCCCTTCGCGTTCAATAAAATCATAAACAAAAATCATACAATTATAGTTATCAATTTATACAGGCAGATTTCAATTGTCTCTTCTCCATATCTCTCATATTTCCCATTCTCTATGCGCATCTAGCTACTAAACAACATCCGCAGTCGCCATAATAGCACCCCGATAAGGCCCACACGTCTTACATGTGAGACTCGGACCCAGACTCGCTGAAAGAAGCGGATGCCCACAATCTCTACACTTGGAATCTTTGGTTACTCCACCGCCACCATCATTACCTTTTACTTCCTTGCTCTTGGCTGGAATCTTCTGAGATTTAGACATGCTTGATCCCATAAACTTTCTGCTATTTCTGAATTCGCTGTGCTGGTATGCCAGGTATGATAGCCGTGTGTATGTGTGTGTTTCTGTAAGAGAAATTTGGGTATTCGATATATATACCTAGATACAGCCGTGTTGTTTTTGGCTGGGACGAAGGAAAGGTACACAGTGCTTTCTCAGTAAACGCCGTTTGTGTTGTGTTATGTGTACAAGGTTGGTGTTGAAGAAAGCAGTAGGCTAGGTACACAGTGCGCGAGAGCAAGTACAATGTAGAGAGAAGAAACCGTGATTCAGTGGTGCTGTTGGAAGGGAAAATAGAGAAGATAAGAGCAGGTTTAGGTTTGTATAGCGCGATAGTTGAATGGGTAGGGTGGTGGCTGGGGTTCACTAGGGAAGAGGAGCCTTCAAGGGCGGAGAGGGATTGCTGGGAGAGGTAATGGATGGAATGGAAATGTGACGTATTCCGGGGTTTTAAATACGCAGTTTCATGCATGTGTCAATATATGACGAGAATTTGGCGCGTTGGAATGTTGGGAATACGAAGGGTTCCACCTTGAAGTCGTGGAAAATGTGAAGTTAGATACGTGAAGTGTTCTTTTCGTGCCTGAATAGTTCCCACGATTACACCTCCCGAACGATAACGGCAGCAACACTCCATATTTCCAAATTACCCTTTCCCCACAATATACCACCAATGATTCTTATACGTGACTTCGTTCGGCTTCTCTTCACACACTCCAAGCGAAGGAGACATCCCCTTCCACTTATTTACCTCAGCATTCTTGACTATTTTAGCCCCCAGAGTCTTCCAAAATATCATCTCTCTCTGAATCTCAAAGTACCTATACGCAGTGACGAGTGTTGGATGTGGAGCATGTACAAGATACTGGATGGTTGGGTCCCAGCTGGCTAGTTCGTCTACCGAAAACCCAGAGTGGAAGGCTGTTGCTAGATCTGGCGTCTTGTAGGATTCGGTATTGATGTATGCGTGATATGGACCTCTCCAAAAGGTCATGGAAATCGATCGTCCCTTCATGGTACACTTTGCGCAGCACTGGTGTGTGTGTGTAGCTTCTGGGTTTCTACATTGAAACCGACGAATGATAGCTGAAGTGTTTTCAGCGACGGTAGAAGGTGCAACAGCTCCTCGAATGCAGCAAGAGAGGCGAGTTCAAAACTAGATGCACCTATCATGTGAAGGTTGATCGAACTCCGAGTGCCGATATCGGGTATTGTCGCCTCCAAGGCAGCGATCAAGGTGAGTTGAACAGTTAGCGTGTTGGTAGCGTATCTGAGATGTTTGATGAATTCTCGTTCTTTGGGGTCGTCTGCCAGGTACTTCAAATCTCGATTCATTTTGGAACTCAAGCTACCCTTGTCTGAGAGCCTTGTGTAGTAGTCGTACCAGTCGGTTGCAGAAGAGAGAAGAACATGTTGGGTTCGGGGGAGTTGGGTAAAAGTAAGGGTCGAGGTCTTTCCCGTTCGTCGGTAGAGATCCACCGAAAACTTGTCGTCGGCTGCACAATCTTGCAAGGTCGCACACTCCTCTGATGGGTGTGTTTGTTGGCAGGAGGTGCAGAAAGAGGTAAGAAGGCAGTGTCGACAGCGGTTCAGCTTCGCTCCCTCTTCAAGTTGAGACTCTCTTCTATAACAGTGATAACAATATGGTTCGTGGCTGACTGTAAGTATCAGCTTGATAACGGATACAAAATGGGTATAGTTTGTGGACAGTCGGTTCTCAGACATACCCAACCAATTTTCCAATCTCATTAGGATACATACTATCGGATTTTACCAACTCTTGCTCCTGTAACGTATCTCAGAATCTGCTCGCTCATCATCTCAAGTGGGCCGAATGATATACCTGCTCCTCGTAGTAATCGTTCCAATGCCTGCCAGCTGAGGGTATGTACCCTTTCTGCTTTTTCAAGGCAACAAGTTTCTTGCAGATTTGCTTGTGATTTCTGTACCAGTCTTGCTTTTGGCACTTTGCTGAGCAGTATGAGACCCGTTTGCAGGCGTTGCATCGCCCGAGATTGGACGACTTGTCCCAGCAGTAAAAGCATAGAGCTTGCTTCAATGCCAGGATTGGGGTTAGCTGCCAGGCTGAGCGCGGATCTGGGTTGGAACCTTGGGAAGCCATTTCGTTGAGTGAAGGTGAAGATGTTCAATCGTACAACACATCTGCAGAAAGGACCCCGCACCTTGTGTCACCTACTACCCTCAGCCAACAGGCCCGCTTATGCACTTTGCCTCAACCCAAAAACTTGATTTGTTTCCTTCTTGGAACTCGTTTCTTAAGGCTCATGTAGGCGAGCCGTGGGCCGTGGTTCGCGTCTTCCTGTCTATACCATGACATTCTTTGCAACGGATAGAAAGCACAGCCACTGATGATGACACTGATGTACTGATTGTCCTTTTGTATAATCAAGAATCATGAGCTTTCTATTTCACGTGTTTGAATATAGATCAGGTGACGAGATCAGAAACATATGGCAGTTCAACCGCTTTGCATTGCTCCAACAGGTAGCCTGGATTGGTGTTCAACAATGCAAGCACTTGATGCGGCCCTCGCTATAGCTTCTGGGCAATACGTCCATTCTGCCTAATACCAAGCCTAATGATACCACTTGCGCATTTCAATCACCTGATGGGAGAGTCTCGCGCTAGTTACCACAAAGAGAAGCTAGAAATTTAGCTCCATTATACCGTTGTCGGCGCTAGTAGTCAATGTGTAAGATAGCAAAAGTAAGCGCACCCTAACATTGTATCGAAATGCAGTCACACCTAAACTCCCATAACGTTGAAAGTAAACAAAAAGAAAGGAGAAAAAGCAATGATTGTGTATAAACGTAAACGTGCGCACATACTACATACAACGTGCACAACCACCTGTATGCTATGCACCTACCTCGCCGCTTATGCAGCAGCACACACCACATCAGACAACCAAAACAATAGTCTACGCACACGCCTTTGCGCTCGGCAAATGCACCGCCCCAAACGCCCAAAGAACGCCCCCACTGTCCCTTACTGTGAAACAAATATTACCATCCCAAGAGTCAGAGTCAGAGGTCAGATTCCGAGTCGCGCCGCAGCTTCCCTCAGATACTACCTCGGCTGAATACAAACAAGCACCATCACAACAACAGACAATTACAAAAAACCTGTTTTTTGTTCTCTCTCTCTCTCTCTCTCTCATATTAAACAAATCTTCTAGGCGCCGCGCTGCAACCAAGACGGAGGAAAGAGTGCACGCACCAGATTCATTACGTAGAAATGACAATAGCAACAACAATAACAATAACAAACACCACATATAGGTGGTACCTACATACTTCACAGACACAGTCACGCACCCAGATGCAGAAACTAACCCGCTGCCCGCCCTGGAAAACGCCCGACAACAGCCGACACCGCCGGACGTACATGGCGCGCGTGCTGCAGGCAGCTGCAGGTACACCCGCAGCTACTAGTATGTAAGCATGTGCTCAAATCAACCGGCCGTTTCACCATGGCATGTGTACATGTCAGAGTCGGAGAGAGACTCCATAGCAACAATGGCGATCACCGCCAGCCAAGCAAATACTCGCTCATCACTGCGCTTCTCCGTTGCCGCTAGAATCCCTGCATGGAACGATGGTATGTATGTAGATGAGAAAGGAACGGAAGGGGGGGTAAAAAGGTACTTAGTAAGAATACATGAATCGCACCCGCTCGGTGTCCACTATTCACCGAACCACCGGAGCAGGAGAAAGAAAGAAACTGACGAGCGAGTGAGCAAAACCGGACAAAGTGGGTGTGTCCGGCATGTTGCGTGGGGCGAGTGTGTGTGTATGTGCGCGGGCGCACGCGTGGGGACATGAAAACTGACTGACCGCGGGAGAGACTATTGGAACCTGGTGGTACTTGCTTACCTTTGACACCAGCACAGAGCACCACGTCAATATACGGTAAACGCGGAGAGGAACAGAAGGAGGCTAGACACCCCAAAAAAATGCGCGTAGTGTGTTGGAAAAGTGGACAGGGTGTCGTGATGAACGGCTATTGGATCGGTGACAAGGGTACACAGGTCGGATATTGATTAACGGATTGGAGATGCAGGTTAGTTGGGTGGGGGTGTAAGAGCGAGAGAGGTACGTCCATACGATGATGATGCTTTTGACGGGTAAAGGAAAAAAAAACGGCTTTCTCGGCTATGCGAGTCTGCGGTTGCGATCGCGGTTGTTGCTAGGGTCGATTGGTTTGGCTCTTGTCAGGTTAGGTCTGATCAGTGGTAAGTTAAGTGGTCTGGCACCCCCCTAGCACACTGGGTATACCCTAGCAGCCCGCGACGAGCGACAAAGCAGCAAGGCCAACGTGGGATGAACTACTGTACAGTGCTGATTCTCGTTTTACTAGCAGTGTAAAAATGCAAGGGCTTTTCTTAATCCCATTCTCTCTTACTCACCCTCAGCTTGTTCCACTCAGCCGAGGTTATTGTAGCGTGACCAAGGGGGTTACTAAGGAGAAGCCAAAAAATCCTTTGCCGCGAAACACTCCCAAACAAGTTCAAGTGCGTATGTATGTGTGTGTGAGTGAGTGAGAGAACGTGCGGGCAGGAACGAAGGATCAAGAAAGAACGCAACGCACGTACATACTACACAGACGCACAGAACGGCGGCTCGCTCGGACTACGGCGACCCCTTGGGATTGGAAACACTGGCCAACGGCTCGTGGGGGGAGGCTGTGTGTGTGGGCGGAAAGAGAGAGGGGGGGAGGAGACAATAACGGCGCTTCTTGGGTCTAGTGCGTATTACATGGAAGCACTGGCCCTCGTTTGCGAGGAACAGGCGGGCGACAGGCTGAATACATGCATGGCGACGAATGTGACAGCGGGACGAGGACGATCGCTCATTTTAACTTGCGGGATCCCTGGACAAGTCGCTGATAGCAATATAGAGATTGCGATAACAACAAAACTGCGGCATGGATCCTACAACACTTGGTGTCGAGGACAAATTGCAGCCTGCAGCGGATTAATGGTCCATATTGCACATCTTCGAGGCAGAGTGTGTAGGGTAATTCAGTGTTTGATTTGTTTGTTCAAGACTGCAGCTCTATCATTCAGCTCAATCCGCTACCTAATTCTTTCAAGCTCAGGGCACAAGATCACCTAACAAGATTCACCTTTCCATGTCAATGTACATGCCCCCAGAAACTTTCTGCCCAACGCACTATGCGCCTCTCTTTGTTTGTTGCTAAGTCGTAAAATGATTGTAGAGAAAATAAGAGATCCGTCGTGCCGTATCTGCCAAACTTGCAGTCTGTTGCTACCGAATGAGGCGGTAAAACCAATCCTGTGTCCATCGATACACTGTTGAATGCAAGGAAATTTTTTAATGAGAGTCGAGGGCGGTAAACGTAAGCCGCCGCTAAAAAAAAGAAAAGGGAAAACCGGTCAAAGTATCCATAGACAGCTCAGTTCCATGCACCAAATGCCAATCACTGGATCCCTAGATTCCCGTCCTCCTATTGTTCATAAAGGAAAATATGCCGCAGTCAAGGAGAGTAGAGAAAAGAAATAAAAAGTCCGGTTCGCGTATGCATGCATCACAGGGTTGCTATGCGCCATTAGATAATCATTCGCTGGGAAACTCCGTCGTCATGCGAGAGAAAAGGTGGTGTTTGAGCTCATTCGAGCGAAGCCGTAAAATCGTGGTATCCGGCGACAGTTACGGGGAAGCAGCCGCGCGTTGTTGGTGGGTTGTAGGGCGAAGACGCGCAAGAGGTGATGGTGTCATATCACATGCGTGCGGTTTCAAGTTTTCGATGGAGAAGACTCCCTGGTGTGCTGAAAGAACCGTTTTAGTCTGCTTCCAAAGTTGTTGTTCTTTTTCTTCTTGTCCCGAGAAGGCTCGCGGTGTTCCGATTGTGGTCGTTGCTCGATTGAGAGCTTGCTGCGTTCGCTGTTTGAAGAAGTTCCCATAAGGCGAGACAAGCTAGCAATGCTGGAACGTTTACGACGTCGAGACTCCATCTCACTAGGGTCCGAAGAGAGAGATGATGTGCGTTCACCAAACCGACGTGGACTAACAAGTGGGAAAGCATTCTGCATTCCGCTAGTCATGGTCGACCGCGAAGACGTCAAAGACGGCACCTCTGTGGAAATGCGAACCTCGGGGCCAGGCTCGCCAAAGCGAGGCGATGGCATAACGGGGTAATCGGTCATGGATGAAGATGCGGTGCCTCCGCGTCCAGTGTCGAAAGAAATCTGGCTGGATCGGTAGTCTGGCGAAGAGAAAGACGACGCGATAGTGTCAGGCGTCATCAGGCTCTGCTGGTGGAGTGGTAGCGTTAGATTCATGACGGGTTGGCGTTGCTTGGGGGTATCTTCGGTTGGTTGGGCAGTGACTGTAGAATCTGAAGAGTGTGTGAGAGATGATGTTCGGGGTTCCTCAAAGTCTTCCACGACTTCAACAGGTTCGGATTTCTGCGTTGACAGCGGGTCCTTTTCGCTCTCGTCCTCGGTAGGTGGTGTTCCACGAGGAGAAATCGGCTCCACTGAGACCACCTTGCGTGCCTTTGGTGTTCCGTTGAAGCCAAGTCCGTCGCTAAAGTTCCACTGGATGCCAGATCCTTCTTGCTCAGAATCTGCCTCCACCACCGAAACCTTTGGCTCTTCGACTTCCACGGTGGCTGGTTCTGGTTTCGCCTCTTTTGCTGGGAGAGTCGGTTCATCTTCGGGCTCCTCCTCCTCGAAAACATCATCCATGGGCGAAGCGTTTGCGATTGCTGACGATCGATTCTCAAAGGGAACTAGTTCGGGCGCACTTTCTGTCCTTCGGTGCGAGGGCGTCATACCGTTGGCACTGTGCATGGCTCGTCGATGCGCTGAGAATCCACGCTGGTTGCCTCGGGGGGCGGTACCATTAGGAGTGTTGAAGGGTCCAAGCGCTGCGTCCAGGTCGATGACTGGGCTCATGATGTCAGAATCAACACGCTGCAATGGACGAGGCTCCCAGGATGCGTAGTTGATGTCCACTGTTGTTTGGACTACAGATGCCTCGGTAGGAGACACAATCGTAACGGTGGTGTCATCATCAAAGTTGGGCTCAAAGTCGATTTCCTCGGACTCATCCGAATCCTCGGCATCAACAACAATGTTGGGCGGTGGCGTTGGCGAGCGCATCTTGGATCTCTTGATATGCTTTCCTTTGCGAGTGATGATGGAGTTTGCCCAAGATTTGACCTTGCGAGGCTTATGGCTGCCCTTGCGCGACGCAGATTTTGGCTTTTCAGAATCCTTTGCCGATTCATCCTTGTCGGTCGTAGGTGAAGCGGAAGACGTATCAAAAGACTTTGAGAGCGCTGGATCAGAAGCGCTGGTCGGAAGAGTCGGCACAGAGTCGGTGCATTGTCGTGGGTCCTTGTGGAAGAGACTTCGTCGTTTGGCTTGTACTTTGGGAGTGGGAGATGGGGCTGAGGGTGACATTGGCGAGACTGCCGATACTGGTCGTTTGCGCTCAAGTACCTCACCATTCATTTTGCCGCTGATGAACTTGTCCAGTACCATGCCGGCTGTGCTGGGTCGATCCTCATCCGGAACTGTGTTCAGCGTGGGGCGTGCGGATCGAGGAGGTGCCGGGCCACTGCCACTGACGATTGACGACAGACTGTTTGCAGCAGAGTGTCCACGGAAAGTCGACAAAGAGCGTTCAGTCTCGGAAGAGATTGTTGAGAGCGGCCGAATGGTCTCGATTCTATCAGAGAATGTGACCCGGGCTCTGGATGGGGGACGCATGGGATCATCCTCCGATCTGTGCTCGCGCAGTGATGGTTGAGAAATGGACCTGTTGAACTTGTGGCCGAGTGTAAATCCATTGCCTTCGGAGGGTGTGCTGGGTGCACTGCCGGTTGTTGATGGAGCAGGAGGGTTCATAATTGATGTGAGGTCGTGCGACGAAATAGCGCCCGAACGACGATGAGCGTGTCCACGGCGGCCTGCTGGAGGACCCGGTCGCAGTGTAGCGCTTGGTGCAGGCAGGACATCCTCGCCCTTGGTAGGGCTGCTGCTCATCAACGCAGTACCTCCAGGCCGGACATCACCACCAATGAACTCGCTTCCTCCCCGTTTGTGTCCATGCGAGGGCTTCGAGGGCGATCCTGGCACAGCCAAAGTGTGAGGCGAATGTGGTGGTGATTCCCTAGCGGGCTTCGGTGTCCCGGCAGGGTTGAAGGAAAAGTCTGGAAGCGCGTTGATGGATTTTTGTCGGTGGTGTGGCATGGATCCTCTGCGGCCGGCTGGATAGGCTTGCAGCGACATTGGTCGTGGGTTGATTGGTATGGGATTTGAAGGAGTTGTGTCTGGACCTCGCATGGGAAACGAAAACTCTGGGTTGGGAATCAGCTCAACGGGCCCGGCACTTGGGTGTTGTCGGCGCTGGTACAGCGGCGAGCCAATGCCAGACTGCGACTGTGTAGCGCGGTGCCGTGGCATGGCGGTCTGAGCCATGGTGAGGTTGTTAGCTGGTGCTGCTGACGCAACAGTGTGCGGTAATGAGGCTTGACGAAATTAGAGATGGTGTCGCCAACGGACGCGCAGGACGGTGGTTGGCCTGCAGGCTGGGCTGGCGGCGTGGATTCCGGCAGCAGGTTGCAGAATCCAGCAGGGCGCAACGTGGTTGGACGGTGGAAAGAGTCGAGGTGCTACAGACGTGAACACAAGGGGCGTGAGACGAAACAAGCGCCGTCGAGGTACGGATGGAGGCGCGATTACTATTGACGCGCAACGGTCAGCACAGGCATACGCAGATTGCAGGGCGATGCGAAACGTGACGCGAGGCAGGTGGCGTGCGTACAAGATGGCGTGAGAAGAAAGCGGAGGGCGTTTTTTGGAGTTGTTGCGGTGGTGATGGTGAGGGCGGATGATCGGTAGGCGGAAGGCAGCCGGAATGCGAGTGAGTGGTTGGACAGAGTGAAGCCAGTACACCCAAAGAATTAAGGAACGACGGGGGAAAGGAGCGGACAGATGCCTAGAGTCGCCTCAATTGGGATGTGAGTAGCGACAATGGGCTCCAGGGAGGGGGGGAAGGGGGGTCGAGAGGGCGCGGCGAGGATGGCGGGGAGATGTTGACGATGAATAGGCGGAGTGGGTGAGAGACGGGCACCTGGGCAACTCGTCGCTTTTGTCGGTGGTTCCTGCCCAGGTTGGCTGCGCGCTAGTGGGCGCAGCACCGTGCGCGCGACAGGGATCCCCAGCTCGTGGCTTTTGCCCATGCTAATCGCTGGCTCCCTCCTCATTTCGCTCCTGGGCCACTCGAGCCTGGGACGCGCTGCCTGCCTGCGCCGTGCCCGAGCCAGCCCGCCGCGGGCCATGAGTACTATTGCTTTCTTTTGGCGTGCATGCAGCGCCGGAGCAGCAGCGAGGCCACCGTCGTCGAGGCAGCACACCTGTTTACATGCAGCCACCCTTGCGCACGCCGCCGTCGTTGCGCTGCGTTGCGTTGCGCTGCTCTGCTCTGCTCTGCTTCCCATACGTACGTACATAAGCTTACTGGGCGTGCCTGTGCCTGAGTGCCGCCCCCCTCCCCCCCTGCCCACCCACCCACGATGGGCCCAGTCGGCCCTCTTGCGCATTCGATGGCAAGCAAACCCACGATGGAACCAGTTCGTCTCGGCTAGCCAAGCCTGCCCACGGCCGGCGAGAGCGACATGGAAACTTGCCTAGCGCCGTGTGGCAGTTTGCCAGCGACAAGTCGGTTTCGACCAAGGCACCATACAAGTACTGCGTCACTTGACTGGGCCAACGGGTCCTGTTAACGCCAGGGACCGGCATTATTGGCACATCTGCGGCACGACAAGTCTGTCGTTGCCCGGCTACTGCGTCGTCGTCGGTTGCATGCGGCTCTTGCAACGTCTGCCCACTGCTTCGGTGCGAAACATGCTGCCGGTTGCTACTGTTGTCGTTGCTGCTGCTGCTACTGTTGCTGTTCGCTCTCGCTCGCGCGTTCCCAGCCCGCCGCCGTCTTGATACGCTGCAAGCAACCGCCCGTCTCGGTGACGCGCTGCCAGCTGCATCGGCTTGGCTGTATGCCGCAAGCCGACCCTTCTCCACCGTCGTGGTCCCAGTCCCGCTGCCAGCGATCGGACAGCGCGGCTAACAATCAACCCACAGCTCAGCGGCTACCGTTGCACCGCCACCGCTTCTGCTAGCCGTCTCCACGCCCCCTCTATACTGGTCATCCCCGGTTGTCGTCGAGGCAGACGGCCATGTTTGGCCTCGAGACTCAACCATAGACGCTGAATGTTTCACCGTGCCCGCGCTCGGTGGGGGTGCTCTGCTCTGTCCCAGATAGGTAGCCAAGCGCAGATTCGATATGCAGCTCGGATCAACAGGCTAACCTAGACCTGTTTGATCCCAGTGCCATGCAGGGGCCGTGACGCCTCGCTATGCCCCTTTGAAGCCTGACTGAAGCTCGTCCTTGCCACCCATAAATAGTCATCATAGACGAAATGCGGAGAAGCGGGATGCCGCAAGGGAGAAGCAAAGGTTGTTTGGTTTGCCCTTTTGGCACATACACACACACACCAACACACACCGCAGCCTCGCCTTGCCCACCACACTTGCACTGGCCAAACTCGCCAACTGGCACCGACCTGTTGCAGCGTGCGACTTCATCTAAACAGGCGGAGGATGCACCCCCAACCAAGCTTGGATGCCGCCCGACTTTTACCAATCCGGTCGTGATGCGCATGCAAAGATAAAGGAGCATACACATGCACACACTTGCTGCAGCAACGCAGTGCGCATAGTATTATACTGTACTTGGGGGGCATTGCAGACGACCGCATGAAGGCCGACACGCACCCGTGTCTCGAGCCCCCCACACCAAGCACCACCACCTTGTGCCCGTACTACATACGTGGCGCACCAATTCATAATACATATTTTCTCCGCCTTGAATTTTTTTTTTCTCCTGCTCTTTAATGTATGTATGAAAATTTTCCTGCCTAGTTGTCTTCCCACGACAGGGTCACAGCGACTCAGGGCAGCCTGTCCCTGCATGGACAGTTGGCGCGGCGATTCTGTCGTATCTACAATATGAGTCCCTGCCAATGGGGACAGAAATTTTCCGTTTGCGCACCTGCGTGCGGGAGTACCCATGTGTTGCAGCTACAAGCGCGCCTCTACTTTTGTGCGCTCGGGACGTGTTTGGCGTGTTCGTCAATGTGTGCCGCGCAGCTTGTACCAGGTCCACCTCTGAAATTGCTCTTGCCTCCGACGTCATAAACATGGAGTACCATGTCTCCCGCCCTTTGCATCATCTGGATGATCTCCAGGGTCTATCTATTCTCGACACAATAGGCCGAGAATGGCTCCGTGGATTTTGTGCATCTTCATTTCTCTCGATCCACCTCGTGCGGCCGTTTTGGACAGAAGCAGCAATTGCCAAGCGTGCTCGGATGAGCGTTGGCATCCGGGGGCCCGAAGGGCGTCGTGAGATGACCGTCGTGGCCACGCGGGCTGCTGTGCCGTTCTCGGTGCTAAGAACACGATGTGCGTAGGTACGAATCGTAATGCTCACCCCCAACCACCTTAGTTGGCTCTCTTATTCGTGGCCATGGATCTACGTCAGCAGACTTTGGCGCCAGCATGCTTTTTGCCTCCAAGCGCGACCGGCAAGTGTGCGAAAACAAAATACCGGCGCGTCTATTGGATGCGGCTCTCGATGGGGGGTTGATGGGACTACAGTAAATTAGTGAGATGAGCACTGCACTGCCACTGCGGACACGTCTATTCCCAAAGCGCGGCTGCACATGTCGCCAGACCCTCCGCGACAACTGTTTGGTTTCCAAGCGCCAGGCGCCCGCCCACCTGCATCCAGTCTTTGGCGTCGTGTCGGCCGACGTTACGTGTCAGTACCTGCGCACCTCTACCAAACTTCTCTCAGGGGAAAAAAAACGTCGCGCCGGCCGATGTACCGAGCAAGGGAACAGCAGCCATGGACCGGCGGCCGACCGGCCAGTCCTAGGCAGCCGTGATACGTTGAAACGTCGATATCTGGTGTCCTACAATGGCAAGGTTGCGAAGCGCACAAAGGT
This sequence comes from Exserohilum rostratum, assembly GCA_026367775.1. NCBI lineage: Eukaryota > Fungi > Ascomycota > Dothideomycetes > Pleosporales > Pleosporaceae > Exserohilum > Exserohilum rostratum. The sequence goes on from CP111157.1 coordinate 591,673, forward strand.
ACAAATTGCGAATCTCGTTTCAAGTGCTGTTTTGATGCCTGAGCAAGAGCGAGATTGCCAATTTCCGCCTCTTGTTTTGCCGACTTGCCGAAAAGGGGAAGCGCCACGGCCTTTTTGGTAATTCTGGCCAATGGCAGGCACGTAGCCACCGCTGCGCCTTCCTTGCCCGCGCTGCGCCGGCCACCTGACCATCCACCGTCCACACCGTCGCCTTCACGGACACGCCCGGGATCTGAGCACCGCGGGCGCTGCTTGTTTTTTCTTCTTCTGACGTATTTTCTTCTTACCACCACCAGCCTGTTCTCCGTCTTCTTCGTTGTCATGGCTTCGGCACTCGTCGCTGCACCGCCAATGAGCAAATTCTGCGAGATTGCGTTGCCCGGTGGGCCTCTGCTAATTTGCTCTACCAAGCAATTGCGGTCTACAGCAATACATGCGCTGGCCAACCATCTGCCGCTCGTGTAGTCTGCTGTCGAGGCCCGCAGAGCCGCACGCTCCGTCCCAACAGAAAAACACCTCATCAAGCTGGGAACCACTCGGCTAAGCTACACGTCTATGATCGACCGTGGTTCGTCGCCTTATGCTTGTTCCAACCTTCTTACTCGCCTGCTTAAGAGCTAGGCTACCTTTTCCCCGGACGAACCAGATGCTCTACCCCACATGTAGCCACCACGCCTGAAACCAGGCCGCATCTCCCGCCAGCTCCAGACTCACCAAGCCAGCGGCTTCAGTCCCTCAACGAGCTGATTGTTGGTGCTGCGTGGCTACTTTGCCCGTGCTAGTCCCTTGGCCAACGCTGGCAACAGCTGAATACCTTAGAGTTCAGCCAAGCCAAGCACGACGTCAACACTTTTTGCAGAGGCCTCTTCCAGCCCACGGGCAACAATTAAATATCCCTTTGCCATGGGACCCCCACCTTATCTAAGCCGCGGGCTGTCTTAGATGGCTAAGTAGTACCAGATAAGGACCCTCGCTCAACTCATACTTGTAATTCTCCGCTTCCTGGCCAAAAGAGTCCGTCGCATTCTACGAGCTCTTCTTCCACTTTCTCCCGTAGTGTACTCGATGCAAGCACCCCGATGCTCACGACTTACGGCTTAGATTGTAAAGTCCCCAATCAGGCGTACACTATACCCTAGCGAGTATGCAGCTCCATGACTAGAGCTCATTCACTACGTAAGGGGAAACTGGCCAGACCCTCAGATGGGCTCCCCGCTGCCAACATCATACTTTGACCTACGTAAGAACATGTCGATAATCGCGAGACGCACACTCGCTCCATGTTCAACCTGCTCAACGAAAACTTCCTGGACGATATACGGACCAGCTATGTCTCAACTTCAAGCTGTATGCAATTACCCGATGTCGACGGTTTTGCTTAGTGCGTACGAACTTGAGTTTATTTCTCATGTGGGAGGTTTGTTGTCGTCTGTCATTGGACCCCTTGGCCCCTCGTGACAACCCTCGATCGATTGGAGCCAACGATCGACAGGCCCAACGAGACGTTCCTTGGGACCGTCGCTTGAGTAGCTCAAGGCTTCCAAGAATAACTGTATGGCTAGGCTAGCACAGCCGAAGCCAATCGCGGCTCATTGTTAGAGGCCTCGAACACATGGTAGAAGCAGAACTACCGTGCCGCCGCGGTGAAATACAGTCGTGCTAACTCTACTGCACAACAGGCAATCCTAGTTCTACGTCATGGTGGATGAGGACAACTACCTTCAGGCAAAATCTACCAGTGGAGATTTCGGCATAACTACAGTGAGTTGAACCGACGGCTGCAAGACGTCTGATCGCCACTCGAAGGCTTAGCAAGTGTCGCAGCACTGGAAGTTTATGCACGTCGCCATTGCCATGCTTCCCATCAGTTTACCCGCGATCATCGCTGGGGGCCAGCAACCTTACTGGTATCGATAAGACAGGACTGTGATTCCAGTTCCACGTTGGATGAAAAGCAGCAGTTACGTACGAAACGAGACGAGACGAGACGCGTTCCTGAGCCTACATAGGCGAAACGCCACCAACCGCTGTATCGTGACTGCCGTGCAGGCAGCCTGCAAGTAACCTAACAAGCAAGTACGGACGCCATGCATATGCAGCGGTCATGGCGCCATGTTGCGAAGCGCTAACGCATCATTCGTCGCCCGTTCCCGGGGTAATCAGCTGCGTGCTCGTGTGCCTATCACGACCCGAGTCAGCCAGTCAGTCAGCCAGGAATGCGAAGACGACGGCGGTGGCGACGGAGGCGTCGTCATCATCACGGCAGCTGCCTTTTTGAAGCGAACCCGATAACTGAAAGGCTCGACTTGAGCTGATAATGGACTGATCAGCGTTGTAGCGCTAAACCCAGTTCATTCGCAACCGGATTCTGTTTTCCAGCTGCTACTCGCTGTTATACGAAGAGTTTGGAACCGACAAAGAAAAGTAAAAGACCCTTTTTCTTTTTAATTTCCTCTCTTTGGTTGCTCACTCGTTGGGTTACCAAAAAATCGGCGGACGGCGGTTTTACAAAACTACCGTCTTTTTTACATAAAACTTGGCTTGGCATTATATTAATCAATGGGACCTATACGTCTCCCTCTCCTCTGTTCCGCCCCTCCCCGCTTCCCCGCCTGTATACCCTATAGCATATTCAGAGTTTCAAGTTCTTTTTTACTTTGCCCATTTTTGCCGAGTCCAACATACATGCACCTCATCCTTGCATGTAACGCCTCAACAAAGTGGGCGATGAGAGGGCAGGGGCGAAGCGCAGTACCAGTACCAAGTACCTAGTAAAACCAAAACGGAACAATCTCATTCGATGCCTAATCTATCCCGAACTACCGCTATCATCCTTCACGTGAGCTGATGTTAGAAAAGCGGGCCTTCTAGCTAGCTAGCTAGCTAGCTAACCAACCACCTCGGCTATTCTCTACGTATGTACTATGTACTCTAGGCCGCGCGTTCACTCAAAATCATAGTCTTCTGAGTCTTGCACGTGGTGATCAGCTGGTGCTGGTGCTAAGTGGGGGCGCTGAACCCGGAGGAAGACTAGAGACAAAAGGGAAAATGGGTAGACGAATGAGAAGTGGGGGGGTTGTTGAGGGGTACGGTAGAGGGGTAAAACTACTAAGTGGTAAGCCCCTCCCCCTGGGATGATGCTCCTTTGTTGGCCTTGGTCTTGGTGGGTGAGTAGGTTGGGGAGCTGAAAGAGAATCTGAGAGAGAGAGAAAGAGAGAGTTTTTTAGTCATAGTTTTACTTGGTAGCATTGCCATGGCTTTTTATTTTTGGAGGGAGGGGTTAGGCATGCTTGGGAAATATAGTATGTGTGTTTTTGTGTGATGAAGTCTTGGGAATCACAGGGGCGATTTCGAGTGTTGGTCATGTGGGGAGTTTTTGAAGAGGGTGCCTTGGTATACTTGGGCTTGGAGGTTGGAGGTTGTGCGGTGGAATAAGTTTTTTTCTGGGATTATCAGAGATGAGATGTGTGTGAAGGTATGTGGAGTTTATGTCTCTTAGATAGTTCTTGTGTTGAGAGAAAAAGGTCATTTGTTGTTTTGTTTCTGTGTAAATTCTTGCTAGTATAGGGTGTAATGTGCTCTGTCTGTGAGCCTGATGGGCAATGGAAGCTGCTGAACTTTTTTTTGATTGATTATTGGATGTAATACCTTCTTCTCTTCAGTGTACAGAAAATGTATAAAAATTTTTTTCCTCGGCTTGATTCATGATTAGATGTAATGATTTCGCCAAGCTAAGATTTGAGAGACTAGGCTTTTATCTTGATACTCTTCTTCACTCTTTCTTTTACGACCGTCCAACACCGCATTCATGCGCCTCGAATTCTGAGACTTTGAAATATGGGCTAAGCAGAATGAGGCGACATAGGGCTTTCGTGATTTAACCGCCCCTCATGCAGCGAAATCAAACTATTCTTAACACCATCCACTAACACCAGGATGCAGTACAAATATCTACAAAACCATTTACATAGTATTCCAAATACATATTGACGGGATGAATTATTTAGTCATCACGTTCTCAATTGCCGGAAACAAGGCTATTTTTAAATGGGGTTGTTGGGTTCCCCACCCTTGTGATACGTTCTGAATCACTGGGTGTCTCGTTATAGTCAAATGTTTTGCCTTGATTGGTAATCCCATCTAGTTCCAGCTAAGGGTAATTTGTAGAGTTGGGAAATAGTTTGATTACAAATATGTAAAAATAAGAAAAGATAGATGAAGCATTTTGACGCCTTGTATGCCTGTGATGAGCTGCGAGAGTGAAGATGGTTGGAACTTTCAATGTTGTGGTGCTGTGAACGTTGTGTTTGAGGACGTGGGCGCATGCAAAGAATAAAAAACAGAAAAGTAATCATTTGGAGAGTCTTCTGCGGTTAGAGAATGTACGGCATTAATATTTGCGTCTTTGTATCTTATAAGAATAAGTTATCTGTGGACTGTAGAACTTAGTGGCGGATTCATCCAGCAGTGTGCTATAACAGTGGACCAACACATCCACATGGTGGCTACAGTGTTAATTCCAGACTTTTTGGTATTAAAAAAAGATTAGAATGTAAGCGATGTTTACAAATGCGTAGGGTAAGACCACCTCTGCTCGTGAAAATGCGAGAAAAGTGAGTTGGTGACTTGCATAGGATTCAACAAGCTCTTTTTTGAGAGGTGGTATTGTATCCTTGAAGAAATAATAGAACACATGAGAAGTGAAGACTGTTCTTGTTAGAGAGCTGAATGAATAAAATGGCTAGTGAGCTTTAAGTCTTTCGAATATCAGAGGAGACGGGATGTCATGTCACCATTTATATGGCTAAGACTAGCAATGACAAAGATATCAGAAAACAAAGGCTTATCGTGTGGGGAATTTCAACCTATCTCCGAAGCAAGATTTTAGAGTGTTGTATGTAGGAGTGTATTTAAGCATATAGATTCGAACACGCCCACCAAATGCAGAGCAATGGATCTATGTAACCCTTTCCGTTACACCAGTTTGTGGTACTGATGGTTGGTAGGAGCTAATCGTATCTGTAGATGCAGTTGTTACTAATGATACTCGTCTTCTCCTCGCACAAGATAAAATATTGATTCTAGTTCTTACTTTAGCTCCTATTAGCACTTATTTGTGCCCTGCTGTTTGTTGTTCCTAATTTTGATGCTTTCCGCGATGGTGTAACCAGAGCAGTAAATTGAAAGCCCCGTGAGTACCAAGTGTACGAGAGGCTGAAAGCCGGGACGAAGGCGTTATTGATCACTTCGCAACTTTTCTTACTATGCAGTGGCATTGCCGTGGTGCTGGATTACGTGTACCAATAGCGGACGAAAGAGCCACAAAATGGAAATCTGTTTCTCGAATAGCTCACATCTGAGAGGGTGAGCTGGGGTGCGCCGGGGCTATCAAAACCGTAACGAAGCTTAGCGGAATAGCTTAATCTGTTCACTAATCATGACCCCCAAGCACCTCGGCAACGCTACTGCTTGGTAAGAAGATCCGCAAAACAGTCTACATACGGTATCCAATATAGAAATAGCATAATACACAAATTCGATTGCTGTACGAATCGTAATCTGCTATTCGTTAATTTTCTTGTGTTTAGTAATCGCATCCACGAATCTGTTCGGCGATCTTCTTAGCGTCTCGATGACCTCTACCCACCACAGCTCACCCTCTGAGATAGGAGTGATAGATTTTGGTTCTGACTTCCAGTTCGTGATGCTCCATCATATTCTGATGGTCATATAATAAGAACAGCGTTGATAGCAGTAGCATATAACTGGAAAAGAATCCTGGTTGACAAAGCGAATAGTTTAGGACAGCACACTGGTAACATCCTAGCAGCCCCTGGTAACAGAGCAATGACGTGATCCGAAGTTCGTCCTGGTGGTCACACTGCTCACAGCTCCTCAAAACTGACCACCATCTTGGTCCGCAAAACATGTCCGTGGCAACTTGTTCAAATGGATGTTCGGAGCCTTTTCCCAGCGAGCTGCACCAATGCATTTGTCATCATTCTGTGATAATCTTAAGAAATGGGCCACTTTCGAGCAAGAAGCGAGAAATGCAATGTATCATAGGTAGGTGTATTCGGCCCGGACTCATAGGAAGATGCTAGGAGTATCAGAAGGCTACCTGGCTAAATAGCCTGCACAACCCATTGGAATATTCATCCTACCCATCGCTTCTTCTATCCTTGTTCAATTCACAACAATGTCCAGCTCTATCTCTTTCAACCCCCAGCATGATATGCCATCGCTGCGTGGCAGAGTGATTCTTGTGACTGGGGGCAACGTCGGTTTGGGAAAACAGTGCATCCTGGAATATGCCCGCCACGATCCAGCTGAAATATGGCTCGGAGCACGCAACCTCGAGAAAGCCAAAGCGGCTGTGGAAGAAATACAGGCTCAGTTGAAAACGCCAGCACCTATCAAACTGCTCAAAATGGACGTCTCTTCGTTCGACTCTGTGCAGCAGGCAGTCAAAACTTTCACCGCTGAAGCAAACCGTCTCGACATTTTGATGCTCAATGCAGGCATTATGGGAACACCTCCAAGTCTGACAGTCGATGGTTACGAATCCCAATTCGGAACAAATTACCTTGGCCATGCGCTTCTTGCAAAGCTACTGCTCCCTATCATGAAAGATACCGCCAAGAATCACAAGGCGGACGTGCGAGTCGTCATGGTTTCATCAGAACTGCTTATGAACGCTCCTAAGGAAGGCATCCGCTTCGACTCCCTCAAGACGGACGGCAGCGACATAAGCACGCTCGCACGCTATGGCCAAAGCAAGCTCGCAATGAATCTCTGGACCCGAAAAATGGCGCGGCTCCACCCAGAGATTACTTTCACTGCTATCCATCCAGGCGTGGTTCAAACCAACATCTCCTCGTCTACTGACTCGGTATTTGCTTATCGACTCCTCATGAAGGTCGTAAGGCCATTTTTGACGGGTGTGGATAAAGGAGCACGGAACCAGCTGTGGGCTTCTGTTGCAAAGGGCGTCAAGAGCGGAGAGTATTATAAGCCTGTTGGGGTTGCGGGAGGTGGGACCGAATTGTCTAAGGACGACGAGCTAGCGGAGAAATTGTGGAATTGGACTGAGCGGGAACTGGAAAACATCACCGCTTAGTGCAACTAAGTTCGGGAATAGGATAGAGAGTTATGATTTCATTGTGGTTCACGTTGTAATAGGCAGTTTCTATGCCATTGTCTTTGTCAGTAGAATTACATGGGACAGCTGGATGATTGGTTCACCAACAACTTCATTAATGTATGCGCTATATGTCATTTGAAAAGCATAAGCCAAAGTCTAGAGCCAACTTAATCCTCCAACTGGTTCTTCATTTCGTAAAAATTGCAAAATGTTATTAGACGTATGGGCTGTATGCGAGGTAGGATCGATGACACTAGTCTACATACGTGCTAGCGTAATCGCCGCGCAAGTTGGCATCATCAGGCCTGGAGAAGCAAGCCTCCCCCACATCCAGCTACCAAGCTACGCGACCACTCGCCAATCACTAAACTAAGGATTCAAACCTAGCACAACATGGCGGACGAAGACAAAGAAAAAGCAGAGAAGATCGCGGCGGCCAAGAAACGCGTATGTATTCCATTCTTGGGAATTCTTACTATTGAAAGCGGGTGCAACATGGCCACAACCTCAATGGACGTGGTTTTATGCTCTTGCAGCGAATGACTCAAAATGTCTTTCAAGAACCCTATGCGCTAACTGTACATATTAGGTACAACAATTAAAGAAGCAGAAAGCGAAGAAAAGCGGCAAGAAGAAGGAAGAAACGACTGAGGCTCAAGCCGAAGCCGAAGCGTCCACTGAAGCGACAACCGAAGCAACCGAAGCGGCCGAAGCGACCGAAGCGACCACTACCGAAGACAAGTCCGAACAAGTCGCACCTGAACCTGTAGAGGCTACCAGTGTACCACCACCCCCAGCCGAGGAGGAAGAGGAAGACGAGGAACCCTCAGAATTGAATGTGCCAAAGCAGTCGCATGGTCGCAAGCCTTCGGTCGCCGTCGAGTCGCGACAACGATCAGAATCATTCTACCGGTCCGGGGCTGCCAATGGTCCTTTGTCACCTGGAGTTGGGGTCACGAGTGAAGTCTACCGGGAACAAGCACAGAGGATTGAGGAGTTGGAGAAGGAAAACAAGAGGTTAGCGAGTGAAGTCGAGGAGAATGCAAACAGGTGGAAGAAAGGTGAAGAGGAGTTGGAGGAGCTCCGAGAAAGCAGGGGAGAGGTTGCTCTAGCGGTTGAGAAGGGCAAAGAAGCCGACAAATTGGTAGGTCGTATGTTTTTTGGAAGTTCCTAGCATGACGCTAATATTTGGTGCAGAAAGAAGAAGTTGAATCGCTCAAGAGGCAGCTTTCGCAAGCGCAATCTCAAAGCAGCAAATCCATACGCCGCACATCGACTGCATCCCCGAGCCAGAGCGCATCTATTGATGACCTGAATGCACAAGTCGCTTCAAAGTCCGCAACCATTGAGTCGCTTGAATTGGAGATTTCAAACCTCAACAGGCAATTGTCAGAGCAAACAAACAAGAACAACGAGCTTCAGTCCAAGATTACGAGCCTGGAAAGTGCAGTGGAAAAGGCAGAACAGGAAGCTAGTTCGACAAAGACCGAGCTGCAGGAGCTCAAGGCTAGTCTGGACAAGGCTGGCGATCAGGCCGAAAAGGACGGATCAGATCGCGACTCTGCGCAGACTCGTATTGCGCAACTGGAGGCCGAACTGGGAACTGCGAACCGCAAGGCATCAGACTCGGTCTCTCGTGCTGAGTTGTTGGAGAAGAAGATTGAGACCCTGACACAGCTACACCGCGACAATGACGCAAGGAACCAAGCACGGCTGCAAGAACACAAGAAGATTGAGCGTGAAGCTACTGAGATGCGAACCCGTATAACCGGTCTCAGCAATGAAAACGCACGTCTCCGAGAAGCAGAGCAGCGTCGCCGAAAGGCCGATCTCGGTTCTATTGAAGACTCGAGCGTCCAAGAGCTTTTGGACGAGGAGCGCGACCGCCTCCTCGCCAAAGTGCGCGAACTCGAGGAAGAAAACTTTGAGCTTCGCCGCGGTGTATGGCGCGACCGCCGCCGCGACATGCAACCATCAATTGACGACCAAGCGGATCCCTACAACAATCCCAACAGCTTCGACGACATTGACCTCTCCGGAGCACCATCCCGCCAACACCCACCCAACCGCACGCACTCATCCTTCCAGGACGTCATCCAATCCGGCATCTCAGCGTTTACCGGCCAAACGCCTGCGCACAGACGAAGTGACGCGGCCAACAAGCCCAAGCCAAGACAAGAGAGTCTGGGCAGTCTGGACGAGTTTGAAATCGACGAGGATGCGTTTAGGCGGGCGCAGGAAGAGGAGGCGAAGAATAGGCTGGAGAGGGTGCGCGAGGTCAAGAGGGGACTGGTGCAGTTCAAGGGGTGGAGACCAGATCTTGTTGATATGCGGGTTGGTATGGGTGGTGTGTTTGAGATTTGATGGATAGATCGATACAAATGTGATGGTGTGACTGCCAATGTTTGCTATTTTGAATGCGTTGAGGTGATGTGATGATGTGGCTATGAATGAACTTGGCATCTATTTCTGGAACCAAGGTACTCGGAACATGTCTAAAGTGTTGACATGATATGATGTGATGTTGTATTATATTCTTGTCGATGCTATTTTTTATCAGACCAAGTCTTTGTTTTTCTTTCTCGTTTTAGTTTTACTTGCTGTTATCAGCTGATGTGGATATCTTAAAAAGAACTCTCTCTTTCCCCTTCTCTATTCTAGTCTTTGCTGTCTCTTCCTACACTCAGTTCATCCTTTTCAATGTTACCTAGTCAGCTAGCTCTCTACAATATCCCTATCTATTTCTTTCTGTCTGTATTGGATTGACGTCTTGTGCGTAACATGAATCATACATCAATTCATTCGCTGTGTCTTCTCCTCGTGTTTCTAGCTGGTTTGTATACTCTGTGAACGGCCTGTGGAGTAATTGAAAGGTAAAATTCATCCTCGTATATTCCAGTGTTGGCCTTTAGTCTATTAAGTTCTTTCTTTCTTTTCTGAACAGTCAATAAGCGTAACTCTCAAAGCGTAGCCATTTCCCTAGTTTTTTTATTTATTATATACATAGAATGGTTGGGACTTTGGGAGGAACCTACAGGAAAAGCAAAGGGTCCTTCACATTCCTCCATGTTACATTCGCTAGTAATAAACCCGGCTGTTTTCTTGGTGCCCGTTACTTCCACTACGTAGTATTTGTTGCAAACTACTGGAAAAGGAGAGAGGCAGGGAGATAAAGTATCTCCACTTCCATTTTCTTGTCGTGCACATCTCAATCATACATGTCAACGTCACCACTTAGGTCCACTTACTTGGAAGACCCACTAATAATAATAACAATATTCACCCCCTTAAATCACACACACACCAACAAACAGTCAAATCTGCATAACACGAAATGTAAACAATTTTATGTATTTTTTTGCTTTTCTAATTTGTTGCCGTGTATTTTCTTCCCATGCCATGCCATGCCATGTGAAAATGCAACTGCTAACAAAAAATGAAGAAAGAACATGACCAAGGAAAACAACAGGAGAGATGATAATAATAATTACCACAGAAATTCGAGAGGGGGAGGAGGGGACATGCAAATAATTTTTTCAGTAAACAAAAGTTATTCGCCAATCAAACTCCCCTTGCTCTGCGTCTTTCTCCACCGCATATTGTATAGCTAGCCTAGCAATCAAAAAAAGACAAGTAGATTTGCCCGCTCAGACAGAACAAAGTGAAAAAAAAAGAAAAAATCCGTGTCTAATCCCAGATCGAACGTTGCCCGCACTGGGTCGTTGCATTTACATTGATCCGAGACCATCTCACGGAATGAAGATGGCTCAGATGATGTTGTTGGAAGTGGATGGGAGGAGGGGGAATAAAACATGTTACACCACATACACGTTCGCACACCACGCTCTCTAGATTAAACGAGACTCTTACAGGATAAGAGCACCGCCGAAGAGCGAGGAAGCGAGAACAACGGCACCGCAGACCAGAGGAGCGAGGCTGAAGTCCATGGGGCGGACAGAGGCAGCAGCGCCCTTCTTGGCATCGCTGCCTCCAGTGGCGCTGGGGGTCTTGCCACCAGAGGTAACGGCACCGTCACCAGCGTTGGCAATGTTGGACTCGGAAGAACCGGCCTGCTGGGAACCGTCACCAGTGAGACCAGGACCCTTGCCAGCACCGTTCTTGAAGTAGTCAGAGGCACCAGAGGGAACGGCAGGAAGTTCGTTGGCCTTGAGGCTGACGTCCCAGGTCTTGGACTGAGCAGGGCACTGAGAAGCACCGCCGTTCTGGAGGTAACCACCATCGCCTTGGGGAGAGGGGGTACCGGCATAGGCGCTCTTGAGGGCCTGGAAGTCACCGAGCTCCTTGACCTGGCCATTGTCAATCTCGACAAGACCGTAGTTGGAGCTTTCCTGGGAGTATTCGTAGACGAGACCACCGCTGTAGACCTTGGTCATCTTGTCGCTGTACAGAGTCTTGATTTCCTCAAAAGTACGCTTGTTGGTGTTGCAACCAAACTCGGACAGGCTGGAAAGCGTTAGTCTAGTGTTTAGACTGTTCACATGCACTCAAGACTTACAAAATGGGGATGCTGTAGTTGGAGAACTTCTGGACCTTGTTGTCCCAGCCAGAGGTAGTGAAAGAAGAGGGATCACACCACGAGTAGTCGTTGAAGGCGAAGAAGTCACTGCGGACGGAGTCGTCGCCACAGTTCATGTAGGCGGCCATGTCGTAGCGGTTCGACTCGACATCGGCAGCAGAGTAACCAACAGGAATCTTGCGGAGGCCGCGAGCGTTGATGTAGGACTTGATGTCACGAGTGACGGACTTGACGTAGGGAGCACAGTCGGTAGTCTTGTCGTCGTTGATAACCTCGTTACCAGAGAAGAACAACAGAGTGTTGTCGTACTTGGCGAACATCTCGACGGTAGCGAAGATGCTCTGCAAGTAGACCTTGTTGTACGACTTCTGGGGCTCAGCACGGTTGAGCGAGTACTTGGGGGTGTTGACATCGAGAGCCAGGTAGATACCAGCGTCAGCGAGGAGGCCCATGCACGTGTCGTGGTCAGCACTGTTGTCGACCGTGTAGACACGGACAGTGTTGATGCCGAGCTTCTTGAACTCCGCAATGTCGCGCTTGCAGCCATCAGCGTCAGCAATGGGGTCAGCGGCCTTGGAGGCTCCACCGGGTTGGTAGTCAACACCGCGAATGTAGAAGCGCTCGTTGCCAGCCCAGAAAGCTAGAGCCAGTCAGTAAGGACAACTGTGTTTCTCAATCGATAACGGGGGGGCCAAGACATACCATTTCCCTTGACAGTGATGGGAGTGACGGCACGCTTCTGGACGGGCGCAGAAGGCGAGGCAGCGGCGGAAGCCGCAATGGCAGCAACAAGGACAAAGGTCTTCATGACGGGCGAGATGTGATGTCTGGCGATGAGAAATATTACGGGAGAAGGGGATCTTTTGGCGAATTCAAGTCAAGAGTGAAGCAAACGAGTGCAAGGAGAAGGGTGCGAGCAAGATGAGAAGCAGCAACTCCCGTTGAAACGAGTGTACGAAGTTGCGGTGGATTAGGACAAAGGGTAAAAAAAGGTGAGGCAGAAGAAGCAACAGGCGCTTTGTCGAGAGTGAAGGAGCATGCTGGGAGGGCTGATTATCAAGGGAAAAATGAAGGCATCGGAAACAGGCTAGGGCACCGGGGGAGCCCAGGGAGGCGACGCGTCCAATTTTGGTGCCATGGGCACGCCGACGCTGATTGGGCGGTACCCCGGCGGATCAGAGGCGGCGAAGACGCCAACCCCTGAGTAAGGCGCCAAGACCCACACAAGCGTTGGCCAGGTACCCTGGCAAGCACTTCCAAGAGACGCTGGCGACCGTGGCGGCGATGCTTGGATCGACTGCGCCCATACGACACAGTGGTTCCGCTCTCTGAGACACGCGTCGGCCTGCCAATCCCCCTCTGCTTTGGCGGCTGCTGCCCACTGCCCACTTGCTTGCAGCGACGATCCGAATAACCACTCGCGTCCCTTGGCTGCCCCCGTCCCACGACCCGTCGAGACCTCTGCCTCAGTCCCAGTGCCGAAATTAGCGCTCGCAAAACGGGCAGACTCTGAGATTGGGATACATGACGACATGCGCGCATGCAAACATGCATCCTTCACAGTGGGGAATTGGCCCGTCGGAGCGTGCCACACTCAACGCTATCGGTCCTTCGCCAACTGTAACGGCAACTCTATTGGGTGCTGAGATACGCACCCGTATCAGCACTCCCGTATCACATGCCCCCTACCCTACCTAGGCTCTTGCTAGCTGAGCATGAAAGCCGCTACGTCCGCGAAGGGAGGCGGTGCAGCCTGTGCCCGTGGGTGAGCAGTTTGGCCTTCGCATGCGGCCTTCAGCTGCTCGTACGCTCCGTCAGTCCAGGCCCGGCTAGCGAGCGCCTTACGCCTTTTACTAGTAGATCGCCCCGAATCGCTGAGCTAAAAGGCTTGTTTACGAGCTATTGCATTTTTGCCAAGATTACGCCCTAGCCTGCATCCTTCTGCACACAGTCCATATACACATTGGTCGCTGCCACGTGAGCGACCCCGGATTACTACTACGGCTAACAAAAACGGCCAAACACATGAACAGACATTACCTTTTCCATATTCCCATATTCATATCATACCCGCCCTCATAGCCATTACATGGTAACCATACACGTCATTACTCCGCCGTCCGTCGTCGCTTATTTGTTCTTGAGTCCAAAGTACAGTCCAAGCACCAGGGCAATGACGCATAGAATGAGTACCACCGTCAACAGGATGTACCACTTGAGTTTTCTTGCGCGCCTCGCCGACTTGATACCCTCGTCCAGCTGCTTGTTGGCATTCTCGGTATCGTCCCTGACTTGGACAGTCTGTTGCTCCGTTTGCTGTATTACTGGTTCCTGGTACATGACTTGCTCATTGAGTTGCGTAAAGAGCAGAGCAAGTTCACTCATCGTCTTCTCAATGCGCTGAATGTCATTGTGGCGCGCGCGCACTGCGCCGAGAACACTGGCTGCTTGGCCGCTGCGGTTCGATTTGAGCTGTGGGCCTGTCAGTTGTGTTTGTTTCAACGCGCCTCATCGTCCACACTTACAGCTTGCGTGAAGATGCCCTCATCGCCCAGGTCGGCATTTGCGACTTCTTCAACTTCAGCATCCGTAGCATCCGGGTTGATGATGCGGTACTGTCGCCCAATCGCTTCGCGGTACCTCTTGGAGTAATCAGCCTCCTCCCGCTGAAAGTCCTCGAGCTGGCTCTTGAACGTCCTCTTGAGCGTCTCAACCTGCGACCTCTTTGTCCTGTCGTTGGGGTCGCGCGCAGCATCTCGCTCCAAAAACTTGATTTCGTCCTTGATCTGAGTGTTCCTGATCTGAGTGTTGGTTACGACGCTCTCAAGTTCGGCGCTCGAGCGGTTGTCAGGCGACGAGAGCATGCGCTGGTGAATGCTGGCAATGGCTTGGATATCCTCGGTGAGTTGACCAATCCGTTGTTTTGTGCCTTCAATGCGCGTGAAGAAGTCCTCTCGGCTAAGAGGTTTGGGTCCGGGCGCTTCCATGCCTGGGTTTGCGACATTGTCCTGCGCAGGCAAGCTGCTCATGGGCACATCTGTATGCGGGACATTTTGCGCATGCGAGTTGGATGTGCTCAAGGCACCACCTTGCGAGTATTGAGACGGTTGCGAATAGTTGGACTCGCCCTGGCGCTGAAGGGGCGCGCGAGGGTTGAGATGCTGCGGCGGCGGCTGCTGCTGCTGCGGCTCGTCATACTGTATTGTTGCATTAGTCTTATGAAGCCGTAATCGGCAAGGCAACTGCTTACACCTCCACCGTACGGGTTGGATGATCCGTAGCCAGTACCACCGTATGGGTTGGACTGCGCACTGTATCCCTCTTCGGCCTGGCCGTAGGGGTTCCCACCGTATTGCTGGTAATTCTGTGACATGTCGGAGATGTGCTGGGATAGCTGGGTAGTGGAGGAGCGATGGTTTCGGACTGCCGTAGTGGAGCTTAGGAAGCAACCGCGGAAGCTACGGAAACAATGCGCTGACGGCGTGGGAGCTTGGCTGCGATGCAATTCCTCCAAAAGCCGAGGCTAACAACTAGGGCTCACGATGCAATCTGCTCCAGCAATTCCGCGAGCGTGCGATAGCAATTATCTGGAGCTCGTCGCAAGCTTGTTTTGATGGAGGTGGAGAAGGAAATTGCATGGCCTGCAAGACCCTGTTGAACAAGCCCAGGCCTCCGAGCCGCGAAAGCTCACGTCACCAATGAGACAGGAACGGCCAAGCGCCCGACCCATGTCTTTCGCCTCTCGCCATTCAGCCTTTCGCGGCTAGCAACATGTGGCTGATATCGTGACTGAGCATGCGCTGTCCCGAGACTCAGCTTTGCAGATATGCTTTCTCAGGCCATATGCATCGCAAACCAGCATCGCTCTGATATTGCGCAATCCATGATGATTCTGGTTGTTTGTGCTGCGCGCTACCGTCCGTTCCCGAGCCCCAAACGCCAAGGCTGGAACATGTGACGTAATGCTGACACCTAGTCACGAGACCCTGATCGGCAACCTGCTGGAACGTGTTCAATCCTTCTCATATGTCATACAAGACATTCACTCTAACGCAGACTGACTAGAAACAGTGTCCTAGGTTGGCAGTATTCATGCATTTCTGAATATGCCATGTCAGAACTATCACAGGACTGCGCATTCTATTTCCAAGAACTACCTTTTTCCGTCAATGATCTCATTCAGCGTGTCCTACCATCCCAAGCAGCGCGCGTCTCAAAAAATCGTGCCCAAGAGGCATTCTGGAACCATACGCTTGGCAAAAACCCAGCATGCCGGATCAGGTACTGCAAGGAACAAAACCCTCCACTACGATCCAATCATCGACAATCTTCCTTTCCCTTATTTTCTTTTCTCTTCCCGTTCGCACAAAAGAAGAAAACGTCCAAACAATGACGTAATAATATACAAGAAAAAAAACCCCGTCGCGGAGACGGCACATGCCAGGGACGCGACAGACTCAAAAAAGATGAGAAACACAAATTACGTACATACAGATATACAGGAAACAAGGCTCCCCATCTCCTTCGGGAAGCAAGGGCAACTCCGCTTCCAAATGCCTAACCTAGTAGCCCGTATGACGTGTGACCCTCTCCCTGTCAAATTCCGAACCTACGTAGAAGGGCATTTGTAAACCTTCTGACAGTAAACTTTAAAAAAAAAGAGAGTAACAGAGTTTCGAGTTTACTAGGTTGTATTAGATGAGCGAATAAAAAAGAAAGACAGAAAGAAAGATGGACATGGGTATCCCTCATTTTATGCTTCTCTGACCATCTCATCTCACGTGTTATACTTTGTAGCTCTGATTTGCATTCGATTTCTCCCCCCAGCTTTCCCCCTAAACCCTGATAGAAGAGAAAAGAAAGAAACCCCTCTTTCTCCAATTGAACAATTACCCCCCTTTTCATCAGATATCCCCAATACCTCATCTGAACTTCCTAGATCGGGGCATTCCCATACATCCATCCACATACACTCCTACCACCACTTCTCCTGCTTAACCCTAACCTTACCCTTGACCTTCCCTTTCTTCACTCCCACCCCCGTCTTCGCCCCTTCTTCCTCCTTCAACTTCTCCCTCTCCTCCCTCTCCCTCTCAACCAACTGTCCCACCGTCCCATCCCCACTCAACGCCGCCTCCAACCCAGGTAACCCCAAGCTACCCCGCACATACTCATCTTCAATGTCTCCTCTCGCTTCTACTCCTGCGTCGTCACCCGTAAATATACTTGGTGCCTGTGGCAACAGGCCCATCGGTAATCCGGGCTTGGGTTTGCTGTAAAGAAAGGGCTCGACGTTGAGGTGTTGAGCCCTTGCTTTTTGCAATTCTCTGTCAGGATCCGCGAAGCGCTCTTCCCAGGAGAGCAACGTGAGGTCGCGGAAAGCGTGGCGGAAGGCGCGCATAGCGGTGGGGAAACTGGTGTTGCGGGGGCAGAGTTCGCCTGTGTAAGGTGTATCTGAGGATGGAGGGGGCTTTGTAACGAGAGAGGTGAGGCGGGTGAGTTCGGGGTGAGTAAGTTCCTTTCCATTCCCATCATTTCCAGTTACGTTCTCCAGCTTTTCAGGTTTAATATCTTGGACTGCCTTGTTGCATTCTCCTTCTTCGTCATCGGAATCCGGGGTTGGCGGCGCAGGCTTCGCAGGCTTGTACTGCGCAATCGCCCAGTACACATGTGGTTTCGCGTGGCTTTCCAACAAGCCAATGTGGTATTGCGCCATGGAATTACTCGAGTGGTCGATACGCGCGAGTACGATTTTGTAGTCGAAGCCCGTGGCGTCTTGGTAGTAGTGGTATTCGTCTTTCCAGTGGGCAGTCTTAGCTTGTGGTCTAGCAGACGTAGCAGCAAACGAAGAAGAAGAGCTGAAAGAACTTGATGAATTTACATCTCCAACAACGTTTCCAACTTTCTTCTTCTCTACTGCAGCAGCAGCAGCTTCTCTCTCTGCCCGCCTACGCAAGAGATCCTCTTTCGCAGATACAAACGGCGTAGCTGGAGCAGAAGTCACACTACTCTGCTTCCCAACCTCTAACTCAGAAGAAGCGAAGAAAAAACTCCGACTTCTCCTCATAGGCTTTGGCTTAACAACAGCAGTAGCAGTAGCAGTATTCGTCAACGTACCTGAGCCAGTCAACTCCCTAATCCTCTGACACCCCTCTCTAAACATCTTACCATCAAACAACTCCCCCAACTTCTTCATCTCCCTTCTTTTCTTCCTCTCCTTCCTAATCGTCTCCCAGAGGTACTTCTTAGTCCCGAGCTTGCGTCTCGCCTGCAGCGAGTCGTCGAACCAGTCATAGCTCAGGATGGGAATATCGAGGTCGGCGGCTTGTTGGACGACGGGCGTGGGTGCCTTGTAAGCTTCTTTGCTGGCAAGCATGTGCGTGACGCTTTTTGTTACGTTGGGTGAGAAGCGGCCGCCGTTGCGTTCGATCCAGGAGCGGATTTGTTTGGGTTCGTGGGGAAGGGTGCCGCTGATGGCGATGACGAGGGTGTTGAAGATGCCCATTGCTGTGATGCAAATGTTCAAGTTGGGTATTTGGAGTTATAGAGGCGAGATTGTTGGGTTGTTAGTTGTTTGAGTAGTGTTGAGAGTGGGGATAAGGATGATAATAAATAGGACTCGGATTCACCTGGTCGTTGCTCTGACTTGTATTACTTTCTGGTGGTTGATAGCGCTTAAAGTAATAGTACCTTTGGCGCTGCCGTGGCGTTGCCATTACGAGGTGAAAGACCATGGCAATGCACATATTCAAGCTCCCCAGACCGCCTTTTCGTGACACACAGTAGCATATATTGTAACATGGATGGCTGATATGACAGAGACATGGTCAACTGATCATCAAGAATTAGCAAGAAGCGTTGTTCAAGGAGGTTGACAGAAACTGAGTCCGCAGAACATTCAGTGTACTCGATGACTTGTCAGATATTTATCTAGTTAGACATGTTTACTGAAGACTCTTAGCAGCCTTTATAAATGCCCGTATTTTGTCCAAGCTTTGTTGATCATCCTCCTCCACACCGCTGCTAACATCGACTGCCTGAACTCGATCTCGGTACTCATCAAGCCCAGCGAGCGTCGTCTGCACGTTGTCTGGGCTTAAGCCTCCAGCCAGTATGATCTTGATGCCATTGTCCTTTGCCAATGCTGCCTTGACGTCTGACAAATCGAGTTGTTTGCCAGTGCCTCCCGATCCTGCATCCAACAGTGGCAGGGCGTGGTATCCCCTGGTACCAATGCCATGCTCGTGTGGTTTGAAGGCTTTGAGAACAGGCACGGACACAAGCTTTGCCCACTCTACTGGCTCTTGGCCGTGGAATTGTACAACATCCAGGTTCAACAATCGCTGCTGCTCAAGTACATATTCGAGTGACTGGTTCCGGAATACTCCCACAAGCAGTGCGCGAGAATCATTCGAAACGAGTCGTGATGCACCGTGGTCAAAGAAGTCGGACGCGGCCTTTGCATCAGCTAGGAGCCCTGATTTTGAGACAACTGGCTTTTTGGTTGTGTGCACAGCTTCAGAGATCGCAAGAGCTGTTTCTGTTGTCACGGTGCGCTTGAGACCAGTAGCAAGTATCATGCCGATAAAGTCGGCTCCTGCCTCGACCGCCGCCTTAGCAGCCTCTGCACTTCGTGTACCACAAATCTTAACCATAGGAGGAGAAGATGCTTGACTGTCCTTCGCAACTTCCCCACCCAGGAGCTCTGAGATGAACTGTGCAGTGTTTGATGCACGCATGAGGGCTTCGCCAACCAAAACAGCACCAACCCCACTCTTGATGTATGGCTCGACATCCTTTGGACCAGCGATGCCGCTCAGGGCGCACAGAATGGTTTCTTTTGGCACCATGTTGATCAAGCGGTTCGTTGTTTCCATGTCGACCTCAAAGTTGACTAGGTTTCGGTTGTTCACGCCGATAACCTGTGCACCCAGTTTGACTGCAATCTCTGTCTCTTCCGCATTCTGGACCTCGACCAAAGGCTCCATCCCAAGCGACCTCGAATAGTCATAGAGCCTTTTCAGGACTGGTTCTTCCAACATCTTAACAATCAACAACACAGTGTCGGCGCCCGCAAGCCTGGCCTCGAGGATTTGGTATTCGTCAAAGATGAACTCCTTGCGCAGAACCGCAGGGCGGTTTGGCATTCCTTCAATACTTTGTCGGACGGCTTTCAAGTCGTCAATGCTACCTTTGAACCACTCTGGTTCTGTGAGCACGGAAATGGTGCTGGCGCCAGCTTTGGCGTAAAGCCTCGCTTGAGCAGGTGCGCATGTTGACAGGGAAATGATGCCCTTGGAAGGCGACGCACGCTTGATTTCGGACATGAGCGAAAGTCGGTAGGGAGATTGCCTGAGACGCTCCGGGAAGTTGATCTGGGGCGGGGCCAAGTTGAGGTCATATGCAGCTTGCAAGTCACTAAGCCTCTGAGAAGGGATCTCTCTCTGTACAGCAACGGCTGCCCTGCGGTGATCATAGATCTTTTCCAGGATAGAGGTCTGCTTGTCCTTCTTTGCACTGCCAGCTGTGCTATCAGAAGCAGCTCCCGATTCTTTCTGCAGTCGTTCATTCTCGGCCCAGGTGCCTCCTTGCATCTTGAGAAAGTTTCTCATCATGAGACGCCCGTGTTCGGTCAGGATGCTCTCTGGGTGGAACTGCACACCTTCCAGAACATACTCTTTATGACGAACACCCATGATGACTTCCTTGACCTCAGCGTCTGGGTTGGCAGGTATGGTTGCAGTAATTTCGAGGCAGTCTGGAAGCGTGCCGTGGGTGCCAGCAAGAGAATGATACCTCGTCACTGGTACATTCTGGGGCACACCTGCAAACATACCCTTTCCGTCGTGCTTGAGAGGAGAGGTCTTTCCGTGGAGAATTTGACCAGTGACGTCTACTGTGCCGCCATAGCTGTAGAAAATGCACTGCCTATGGAGTGTTAATACTGTACCATACCAACTGCACGTGCTCTTGCGATAATTTGCGTTGGCGCCATTGAAAAGACACCGGAAAATAAATGGCAACAATAGATCGCACATTGCGAAAAGGGAAACGGTAAAAACTCACTCTCCCATGCAGACGCCCATGATGGGAATTTTGCCACTAAAGTGCTTGATAGCCGCATTGCTGATACCAGCATCCTTCTCTGGGTGTCCAGGACCAGGGCTGATGACCAATTGCGTGGGGTTCTTCGCAATGAGCTCGTCGAGAGTAATTTCGTCGTTGCGATATACCGTCACAACAGCGCCTTCGAAGACGAGGTACTGGTACACGTTCCAGGTAAACGAGTCATAATTGTCAATGAGCACCACGTTGGAGGCGGTGGGGATGGGCGGAGAGGGGTTGGGATTGCGAGGCGAGTGGTCGATCAAGTCGAGGGACGGCATGTTGGGCGAAGTGGTAAGCTGACGCTGCTCCAGCACCTGGGGTGATGTGTTGTGTATATAGTGGACTCCCGCCAGGGCGGTACTGCAGCTCGGTGCTTTGCCGGCGAGGAATTTGGAGCCAAGCGGGGTGTTGAGACGTAATCGAGGCAGGAGAGTTTGCTGGTCGCCGGCGGGCGGGCTCGGTGGAAAAAGAGTGAATGGTCGGGGCGGCGACGTAGTGGGGTGAGTCAAGGATGGAGGGCACACTATTTACTAGATATTGAGGCTGCGGAGTTAACACGGAGGTGGTGGCAGCCATGCCGTGTGCGGTGCACCGCAGGGCAACAGCACCACGACGGCGGGCAGGTCATGGCAGATGATGGGCATGTATCGCGTCGCATTGCAGTGCATGACGGTGCATTGCATCGCGCATGTTGAGATGAGATGGCATGGTGGGCGCGTCTGTCTGTCTGTCTGTCTGTCGATACTAGCACGTATGTGCAAAGGCAGCGCAGCCCTAACAAAGTTCCCTTGCGGTGATCCCTGCACGTGCTAGCCCGACTTTCGCGTGAGCTCTGGCTTTGGCGACTTTCCGAGACCTTCACGCCAAACATTCGGCCATTGCCCTCCCGCTCCTCGACCGCACCTTCATGGCCTTTGGCTAGCTGGCCTACACGTCGCGCACCGCAGCGCAACCATGGCCCCTCTCCAATCGCCCGACTTTGACCTGGGCAAGTGCCTCAAGGGCGAGCAGCAACTCGTGTATGTTTACCGCCTTTGATATATCCACCGTCAACATTTTAACACCTGCGTTCAGCACCTGGGACGTCGCATACCGCGCCCTTTGCGATCCCGAAACCGCGTCCAAGAGCGACGCCCTACGCGCCTTTCTCACCGCCAAGGAAAACGTCGACACGCTCAGCCATCCGTGGACGCCCTTCCCAGACCCGTCGTCGCAGGAAAAGACAAAGTTTGAATCAAAGACTGCGCCCATCAGCGTCACGCCCGCCCAGAGCGAACACTATGACGTAGAAGAGATCAAGGAAGACAGCCTGTGGTTGTCCAAGGAAGCGCAGATATCTGAATATGCAGCCTTGCAGCTTGTTGTGCAGGAATGGCAAGGCAGGCCCGCTGCCCAGCTGCTGAGTGGCTTGACCGAGGAGGAGACGCTCAGCGTGCAAGATGCCGCAGGGATCGCCAACTTGGGCGCCTCTACTTTTGTCCCCAACTCGTCCATTCTCGCAACACCCCTCGCCTCGAGAACCGCCCATCTCGACAACAAGAACCAGCGCCGCCTGCATATCCTCGATGTCTACCACTCTGCGTGCGCTGCCATCATACGCATAAGTCAGTTGCTTGTCTCGTGGGGCTGCGCATCCAACCTGCGCAATCAAACCATTTACGGGACCGAGTACCTCAGCATTGGCGCAGGATGGATCGAAGAGCTTGGCCAGACTATCGCTGCGGCACAGGATGGGCCTTCGGGCGGCAAAGCGCTGGATGAGTGCCTCAAGGCCTTTTCAAAGAGATGCGACGCCCTCGACACTGGCTATGGATGGAATGTCGACGATTCGATACTGGAGGCCGCGTCGGAGAAGTGGGTTGTCGCTCAAACCACCGAGTTGCTTCACATCCTTCATTTGGCCCTGGTACATGCCGATCTGGTCGCCAAAGACTTTCTCCCTGCGGCCACCATTGAAGATTGGCTCAAAGCATTCAGCTTTCGCGGCTTCTTTCGCGAGTTCCCTGCAGTCACAGTCCGCCAGGAGCCTCTCATCCCAGTCATACAACTCCTGACTTCACTCATGTCCCTGACTATCTTAAAGGTAGACAAGATCATGGACGATCTCGAGTCTGGCGACTGCAACACCTGGCATTCTTCGTCGTACATCTTGAACACTACAGTCATCGAGAGCATCACTACCATATTTGGAGAGGCAAAGATGTTGGGCGCCAGCCCTGCCACACCACCCATGTTTGCCTGGGCCATCATAACGTGGAAACTCACAAGCCGTGCAACCTACGAGGAGCAGGAGCGCGACCGTCTCCTCGAATCATCGAACCCCCCAGGAAACACAGAGCCGGAAACCTCATCACTTGAGGAGGCGGCTACGGTTATCACCAAACTCGAGAGCCATGAGCTGTTTGACGGCAAGATGCCATTTGAGGAGCTCGCGACCGCTAGCTCAGCAGTGGGTGTTCTCGCCATCATCAACCAGCTCGTCGAAACTAGTCTGCCTGCATTCGGAACATCCATCGATCGGATATCACAAGACAGGGTTCGGTTACTGTTTCTTCACCTTGTCCGCGCTGCTGTTGGTAGCGACATTGTTGCATACAGCCCAGACCTTATTATCACTACATACACTATTCTGGCTGGTGACAACACGTTCCGCAGGTGGGAGAATGGAGAATTTGCCCGCCACGCCGATCCAATCGTTGCATACTTCCTGGAAGACGAATATGTTCTGAGGCCACTGCTGCTCAACGAAGCCCGCTTGCGTTACCCCTACGAAATGACACCATTCCTGAAATTTTGCAGCGCTTTAACTCGCGGAGACAGGACGATGTCTAACGGAATGCCTACATTCGTTGACAAGCTTGCGAACCACAACCGATTGATGCAGCGACTGCCCGAAGGCTTCCGCGATTACCAGCTGACGCGCGAAGAAGAGAACGCTAATTGGGTTGAGCTAACAGCGGATCTCCCCTTATTTTCTACTGCAGGTACATCAGTCTTCCGCGGCCAGCGCCGCTTAATGGCTTCGGGCACTTCGACGCAAACAGATTCCTTTTCCACCATCCCGGCTGGCACGGAAGGCATCATAGTTGATGACAACTCTCAACCTTATGTAGCAGTCTGGCACCATCAACATTCCACCTTGTCATACCTCGTCGAATTACTCTCCACATATCCCGTAGGAAGCAGCAAAGTCGAAACTGCTACTCAGCAACCTGCTTCTCGTGAAAGTGTCGTTGAAGTCATTGGGCTTTTCGCCGACCTGATTCACTCGTCTTTGCACTCTTCTGAAGGCATCTGTTCACCTGACCTTCTAGAGGCACTCGGCATCGGCGCTGAGAACAGTCTGGACACTGTGAACATTGTGCTCGCAATTTTCGAAGAAGAGCTCCTCCACCTCTGTCAGGAGCCAAGCAACGAATCATCTTTGGAGCTACTGGTCAACTGCACTCATTTCCTGGAAGCCTTGATCATTGTCTCTCCACAGAGAGTGTGGCCATGGCTCGCTAGGAGTAGATTACTAGAGGGCGACGGCAACGGAAGCTTGGCAACTATTCTAATCGGCACCGAAATGGTTCTTGGACGATACGACTTCCTCCTTGGATGCATCCGACTCTACAAGGGGCTCGTTAAGGATGCGGTCGAACGATCTGTGTCACGCAAAGTCCCCACAAAGGCGCTAAGTCGGTTCAACGCATCTGCTCCCGCGGAAAGCGGTACTTCAGACAAGGTCATGAGCACCATTTTGTTCACATTCGGACGAACACTCGCCAGCATATACGAGAGCTCCCTGAGCTGGAAATACACACAACCCGACCATCGCGCCGAGATCAACATTGCCATTTGCGAAGTCTTCACCACAGTATTGAGTCTTGCATACAGCGTAGACGATGCGCCAAAGCTGTCCACCAAGCTCACAAAATCCATTGCCCCTATTGCCGAGTACCTCACTCAACTATACCTGGCTCCCTCAGACACCGAGATGCCCACGAATCCGCTAATGACATCTCTGATCATCGGAGTCAGCCCCAACGATAACACATTGCTCACGACATCAGGTGCACTATGGACTCAGCAGACCCAAAGCACACTGGCGTTCGCCGACTTGCTTGTTCGAATTGCCATGCTACTCAACAAACCCTGGACTCATATGGAACAGCAGCTCTTCAAAGCTACACCATTACTAGCTCGACTATACGCTACAAGTGACAAGTGGAAGTCTCAGGTTGTACTGTTGCTGGAGGCTTTGGTGCGTGGGGCTGTTCGCGTGACGGTACAAGAAGAAGCAGAAATGGTTGATGGAGATGCAAAGCAGACTGTGCGCAAGAAGAATGAGCAACGAGAACCACCTTCTCTTCTCGGCCATCTTGGACCCCGGACAGCAAAGAACTTCCTGAGTGTGCTTTCTCAGCTGGATGAGCCACTGAAAATAGTGGACATCCAAAGGAACGTATGGAACTTGCTTTCAGCTGTGGTAACATGCAAACAGCAGTGGTTCTCCCTCTATCTGCTTACTGGAAACACTCCACGAGAATCGATCCGAACCAAGAAGAACGCGGCACCAGACTCTCGAAACAAGGCTTTGCTCACACGAGCTTTCGAGGCGCTATCTAGCATGACCCTCCCAGAGAAGGAACCTGCTGGTATTTCGTGGCCACTGTTTATAGCAATGCTCGAGTTCGTCTCGTCTGCGCAAAACAATTGGTCTTGGGCAATGGGCGATTTGCGACAACGCAAAGACCTGATTCAGAAGCTGCTCACATTCTTGAAGTGGATGGCAAAGCAGTCTAAGCAACCGCGGATGAGCAGCAATGAAGAGACATTGGAACGCTCGTTCCAGAACAAATTCGCATCCTTGGCCTGCGAGGTCATTGCCATGTACCTTCACAGCTCGCGCCAAGTCGGTGATGTCACTGTGCTGAAGGATATCGTCCCCAGCCTGACATACTTGGAAGAGAATGCCTTGGACCTACCATCCTACAGCACGTCGCTGCATGGATATTTGAAACAAAACCTCGAGAAACAGTACCCTGGTGTCTCCCTGACGAACCTCAAGCGAACCACTCTATACCCTGAAAACTTTGGACGAGCATTCTTCTACGACATTGACCTTGCCCAGCAACTCCTGGGTTTTAACAGCAAGTGGGCTGGCCCTAAGGAAGGTACAGGTTTTGCATCTGAAGTCGAAAAGGCCAACTACAACCTGGGGCTTGTGGAATCTCAAGTCTTGTTACTCCAAGGTTGGAAACTGTTGACTCTGGAGCTTAGCCAAGTCGTAGCCAAGGACGAGCGAATTGTCAAGGTACTCATCGGTGTCGTTCAGAAATGTATGACCGCCAACACACAGTCGAACTTGCCAGAGGCACTGTTCGGTCAGCTCATGGTTTTGCGAGCAGACCTGGCATTTGCCTTGTTGAAGAAGCTTGTAGAGGCCAAGGTTCGGACCGCAGAAGCGCGTCAACTACTCACCCCGATCTGGAGCGCCATCCGCGCCTCAACTCCGGATTTTGATAATGCTTTCTCTACTGACGCTGTCCACTACTACCGGTCCTTGCTGCGCATCCTCTATCTTGCTCTGCATTTCCATCTCATCGAGGACACTGATGAGTCGGAAGATGCCTCGTTCCGCTCGAGCTTCCGTGGCACCATGCCAGCCAGCCATAACAACTACACCGAGCCCATCTCGACACAGCTCCTCGAGATTCTGACCGACACAGTAGCCAAGGGCTTCCGCAGCTTGGCCACACAACTGCATGCCGAGCCATTATCTGTCATGCCATCTGACTTTGCTCTCCTCACCGCGCTGCTGCAACGCATCATTGCCATACCCGAGATGTCTAAATGGCAACACCAAGCAGCGCTCCTCTTTGCAAACAACAACACAGTGCGATACGCCACCAGCCTATTCTCCTGGGCCGACCGCCTCGCAATATCACACAACGGTATTGAGGATCCCATCTACGGCGAGCTAAGCATCCTCTTCCTGCTCTCACTCTCAAGCATCCAAGCTCTAGCCGAAACCATGGCCGTAGAAGGCATCCTCAGCCAGCTCAACACCGCAAACATCATGAACTACTACCGTCGCGTCAACGGCACCGGCCCCTTCGACAACCCCAGCCGCATGTACTCTGTCTGGACAAAGGGCATCCTCCCTCTCTGCCTCAACCTCCTCCTATCCGTCGGACCCCCCATCGCGGCCGAAATCTCCTCCTTTCTCAACCAGTTCCCAGAGCAACTTGCCCGCTCCACAGCAAGCATTAACTCAAACTCTTCGTCGCGTTACTCGGCCACAAAAATCACACTCTCCATCGCTTCCGAAACCCACAGCCTCGCCCTCATCGCTGCCATACTTGAAAACGTCCGCAAGCAAGGCCCCAAACTGGGTATCCAGGCCAACGACGTCGCGCTCTTGGATTGGGAAAGAGATGTCGTCAAGGAAGATGTAGAGAGCTGGTTAAGTCGTAAGAGCGCACTTAGAGAACGCATAGTCGCTGTTGATGAGCGCGAGCTGGATATGCTGAACAGGGTTGTGGGTAAAGGCGAAGATGCGCTGAGTGAATTGGAAGAGAGGGTTATGGCGGAGCTAGAGGACGCGAGAAGGTGTTTGATTGCAGGTAATGGTTCGAATGGAGGCGGAAATGGGAGTACGAATGGGGATAGTATGAGCAAGTAGTAGTATGTTTGCTGGAATGAGTTCTTCTTTTTCTTCTTCTAGGTGTCATCGAGGAGGTTGTGTAGCTATGTTATGAAGCGTAATGCGAATGCCCCCGTTTTAGCCGAAAAATAGTATTGTTAGTGAAAAGTACACTGGTGTTGGATTCTATTTAATCAAGCTTTTGGAAATGTGATCTTGACTCATGTGTATATTTGTTTTGTCTATATTCATCTCCGTTCAACTTTTATAAAATCACTCATCATACCCAAAGGTACCCGTTCTTTCTTTTGTCATCCCTCTGATTTCGATGCCTTTCTGCCTCCGCGTCGTTGTGCCACTCGGCTCGGATCCCGGCAACATGCCATATCAATCATGAATGCAGAGCCAAAAAACATGACGTTACAATCGTAAGTATGTCTCTCCAAGACGCCATCCGAATTAACACCCGTGAAACTTCATCTTCCTAGTGCTCTTCGTCAAAACATGGACTGTAGCATCCATGCCATACAGTGCTGTTGAACCAAAGTGTCATCAGCGAACCAGAATGTCTGAGAGCTGAGCTCGGGACTGAGCTCTGTCCCTCTCTTTCTTCCTGATATGTGCGTAGTTCCTCTTTAAAGAAGAACTACACATCAAGCATGTATGTATCCTCACGGTGCAAAACCCGTAGCAAATGTTCCAGTCGTATTCCCATTGCATTTCACCGGTCAATCCACGACCAATCCGGTTCCGCGAAGTCATCACCTGCATCTTCGACATCACCCTCAAAATTGATAAAGGAATCGCTGTCAGCGTCGGAATCAGACTCTGTATCGAAGCCCATGGAGTGCCGTGAGTTTTGCTCAAGCAGCGCTTGGCGAGACATGTCAATGTCCTGCTGGACTGTTGTTGTTGGGTCGGCGAGTCGGTGGTGGGGTTTAGATGGGATGCGTGGGCGTGAGCGAGGTATGTATAGAGGGGCTGGAATTTTCCTCTTCTTCTTCTCTGGTGATGTTTCGGTATCTGTATTGCTGGCCTGCTTATCCTTGGTATCGTCGTCGACTACGGAGGTGGTTTCCGTATACTCCTCAACTGGTATCTCGCGGTCTCGCACGAGCAAATAGAGTTCATTGATTGTGCTGCAGGCGTTGGACAGCGTTTCCACCTGTGAGCCTGAGATGAGAAATCTCAGGAGCATGTGAAGGCCGAGGGCAGTCATGATGCACCCAAAGATCATGGCAGTTTGGATACTGGGCAGGATGTGTGGGTATGCGTCGAGTGTGAGGATTGCTGCAGAAGTGAGGTGTTCGACCATCATTGACTTGATCAGGTACATTCCTTCCTCTTTCGCGTTTTTGAATGACGGCTCGGTCTCGGAAATGAGGCTTTTGAGAAATGTAACGGAGGAAAGGAAGAGGAAGAGTATTTTGAGGTAGACTACTACACGCGATACTTTGGTAATAACGGCCCCGATTTGATCAAGAGTCAGGCCGTAAGCAAGCAGTTCTGTGTTCCGTTGTTTGAGATGCTCCAGGGCCTCTGGTGAGACGGTTGGCTTGTCGTAATGCGTGACCGACTCAGCTGGGTAGAAGAGACGGCAAGGCTCGTCCGAACTGCAGTCCAGAGCGAATCCGAATGGCACTTCCGGTAGGACAGGCCTAGAGGTATGTTCATCAGTGTCGATGTCCTCGTCGGCGGTCGCGTTATCAGTGGGAAAAGAGTAATCTTCAGGTTGATTCGAGCCAAGAAGATAACCCAGCACCCAGCTAAGCTTCTTCTTGACAAATCCAAGGGCTTCCTCGGCAATCTTACGGGTGCGATAGCTCACACTGGCCCAATACGTCAAGACAGCCTCTTGTGGGGTCGGCTCTTCATTCACGACTTGTGGTGCGTACTGCAGTCTACCACAGTTCACCATTGTCCAGTCCATGACCTGCTCGCGAACGTCAGGATACCGGAAGCCAAGACCGAGGAGTTCGCGGTTTGCCTTCTTGAGCCCGCGAACAAGGCAGTCTTCGTAAGTCTCCATGAAACCACGGCTCAGCTGACTAGAAAGAACACCGTCCAGGCGAGCATAGACGACCTGCTCCTTGTGCAGGGCACTCGACTGTGCTTGGAGCAGGCCATGTGTTCGCTGGTGTTCAGGCCACACCAGGTTGTACACACTGACAACACTGATCTGAAAGGTTAAGAGTGTGGTAGTGAGATAGACCAGGCAGGCTGCGAGATGCATGACACGTGGGCGCGCATGTTCAAGCTTGATGTTGGTAAACTTGATCGACTTGTGCGATTTGATTGTAGGAGGCTCTTCTTGGCGCAATGGGCTTCGACTGTGGGAGCTATCCCGCCCTGCACGTGACATGTTGCCGTCTGCGGTAGGCCCTGTACTAGGGATGGGAGCTCTTGAAATTGTTGATCTTGATCTCTTGATATGATCACCTTCCACGCAAATCCTCAGGATTGCAGACTTCTGTAGTTGCCAAGAGTGGTGTGTGAGATGTGAGCACGTGGCCTGTATTCTGCTCAATCAGTATTTTTCAATACGAGGCGCGTCGAGAATGCGCGCATGCGACGGAATCCTCGAGTATCACGGTTGAGATTGAAGACGCGAACAGACGTGGACTATCGGTAGCTGGTGCTGCACAGGCGCGCGATGAGTGGGTGCAATGTCGCGAAAGGAGGCGATGAGCGGGAGAGGGATGTTATGTATAAGCGCAAATGCATCGCACTTTTGTGTTCTACAACTACAGACGCGACGATGGACCGTGGATTGCTCGAGTTTGGTGATGATGTTATGAAACCTAATAGGCGCAAGCCAATCCCGGAACTGGTGTGGGTCGGCCAAATAGCAAGCGTGCCCACCAAATTTAGCTCCACATGTTGTTTGCTATTTGCAACGCGGTAATGACGCGGAAAACCGAGACGCGCTGCCCACGAGATTCGCTAGGAGATGTCCAGAAAAGCTGGTAGTATATCTGAAATTCGAGGAAGAAGAACCGTGTGTCTGATATGATCGTTTACGGCTTCTTTCGCGTTGTTCTCTTGCGTGGCTCCCTTCCAATGTCCTCGATATCTGGTACTGCATTTTCCACGTCTTCAGCTTTGATCTCGCCAACATCTGCAACAATGTTTTCCTCCTTGACTATTTCATCGCCATCAGGTGCCTCTATCTTGACGACGGCCTCCTCCTTCTTGACTTTTGTACGCTTTGCCACGACTGCTGAGGGACACAATCCTTTAGCCGCTAACTTGCAGTCACCACATTTCCTACCTACTGGAAGGCATATTGTCTGACCAAAGCCTACAAGTAGGTTGTTGATATCATGCCACTTGTCTTTGGGTAACCATGATTCCAGCGCTGCACGCGTCTGTTCTGGTTGTTGTGTCTTGTGCCAGCCCCAAAGGTTGGTGATGCGATGGACGTGCACATCGACACCTATGCCCTCTGTCCGACCCCATGCAGCGCTCATTGTGAGGTATGCCATCTTTGGCCCTACTCCTGGTAGTGAAACCAGTCCTTCAATGGTGTCGGGTATATCCGAATTCCATTTGTCCCTCAGAATCTCAGCAGTCTGCTTGATGTACTTGGTCTTGAGGTTGTGGAAGCCCACTTTGTTGATGAAAGCGTTCAGTTGGGTAGGCTCGAGCGCGAGGACGGATTCGAGGTTGAAGCCCTATATGTGTCAGCTGGAAATCGATGAGGTGGAGTCATGTGACATACTCCTGGCATGTTCTCCTGCATTCCGCGCATTACTGGTGCTGTGACGGTATCCTTGGTCTGGCTACTCAGCATGAGAGCTACCAGGGTTTGGAATCGCTGATCTCGCGGTGTCATCTTCCTATCAGCCAAACTCTCACAGCCCATTGTATCCACTGGCGCTACGTTCTCGTTGCGCATCTCCCTCGTCAACGCATATATCTCCTCCCAATTCGCAGGGGGTTCGATCTTGATGCTCCCATCACTAGCCTTCGTCTTCTTTGCCGGAGTACGACGCGCTTTCTTGACTTTGGCATCCTTTTTAGGCGATGTAAATGCAGCAATTGATGTCTCCTCCACTTCCTGTTTTATGAGAACCGGCGCACCTTGACCCCCTTTTCTCTTCTTCAGCGCTGGCTGCGCCTCATACTCTGAATTGGAATCTGCTGGGGCGGAGCTCAGTTCAGAGTCAGAGGCGGCATTCGCATCATTTTCAACCTCCTGTTTGACATTGACGGCGTTGATACCGGCCGCTGGTGCATTGGCGGCGGATCGGGTCTGCCGGAGGTTGCGTTGGGCGCGACTTGCAGCAACAATTCGGGATGTGTCCCGGGAGATACGTGAGGTCCGCATCGCGCACAAGTGTATATTTTGCTATAGCGATCGAGCGATTGTCGTAAGTAGTTGATCGTAATCAACTGACCAACAGTGTTGGGAACGTGGAGGAATCATGGCGAGCGGTCATGACGCACACGCGGTCCCCTGAGACGAACAGCCAATGAACGCAGAGCTGACTACACGCGACTGCGCGATAGCACGTGGGGGACTGCACATGACTGCAAGTGAGACCGAACAACATCTCGTCGGCGCATTCAACAAAAATTCATTCACTTGGCATTCCTTTTGGCGCAAGAGGTTTTTTTTGTGGCGCGGTCCTTGGGGCACTTTATTTTTCATTTCGGACATGTTCTTCATCAGAATAACCCCGTGCTGCGGCAATACGGCAAGCCACGCCGAGAGCCGGTGGTCGATATCAAGACCCACCCACAGAGACATTGATGGTTACATATGCTTCCACTGATTCGCGCCGATCGTGGCTGAGCAGCTGAGTTGGAAGGCCGAAGATGAGCAACTCTACAGGCTCATGTCCTATCATGACCCAATGATTGGCGCCGACTAGCCGAGTGGGAAAGCTTCGGGATTGCACCATTTGCTTCTCTAGTCTTGGAAGAACAAGAAAAGCCGCAAAAACAAAGGAGCTAGGAAAGACGGAATTGGGATTAAAGAATTTGAAATACGGACTTTCCATGTACAACCCTGCGGTATCTTACAAGCCCAATCTACCATTTGCTTGGCCGTCAGGTGATTTATCACATCTTGAGTAAAGATACTATGCGCTTGCTTCGCTGTACGGCTTATGCCCGCAGTAGCGTTGAATAGGAGAAAGGCCGAAGGCCATCAAGAGGCGCCGAACTTGACAGGAACGGTATGCGTGTAACATGGAACACGGCCCATGACACATGTTCATGCTTCACTTTGGAGTGTACACAAGCATGCAACAATTCGATCTTCGAATTTGGTGAGTGTGCTATGCACAAAGTGGGCTGATTTATTCCCGATGCTTCACTGTCATGGCGGGTTGAGTTATGTATGGCCGGCGCTCATCTGCGAGCGTCGCGTGGCGCTGTGTGGCGCTGTGTGGCAGTGTGGCGGTGTGGCGGCCGATTGGAGACGACTGCAACGAGGCTTGCACCCGCACTAGGCCTGAGTCGGCAACACGAAGGAGTCTACTTGGTACCGCTATGTAAGACGGATGCAGCTTAACGTCATAGTACGGGGTTCAGGGCTCAGATCAGATCCACGCCGGTGCCACAGCCTTAATACTCCTGTGCCAACAAAGATAAGCCGTGCATGGCAAAGAGACTTTGTTGTGTTGGGCGCAACCACGACGGTTCTGGTTCCGCAAACAAGGAGCCACAAAAACAAAACAACGGGCCCCAAAGACAGGGACCAGACCAACTGTCCATAGCTTGTAGCGGACAAGAGATTGCATAGGTCCAGCGCCTGTTTGGCGCGAACAGCGGGCGGCTAGCCACCAGACCATGGACGCCAGTGACGTCGCCAAGCCCCCGAGCAACCGCGCATCAGGGAATGCAAGGCTTGAAACACGTTGGCTACCCCAGTCGCCTATGAATCCTTAAGTCCCTCCAATAACCCCCCTCGGCCCTTCTTGACTTCACCTTAGTTTTTGTATATCTGCAACCCCACCACCGACTCTGTCCCGCCCTGCAACCGCACATAGTCGCGGCTGCTCTCCTTAAACCGCCTGTCCATGGCCGCCCGCAACTGAGCGCAGGGGTCCCCGATTCACGAATCCGCATTCCACACCACCTCGGCCGCTCCACCTTCCCCTCCACCTCCACACACGACACCATGTCGAACACAGGCAGCGCGCCTGCGCCCACAGACACTACGGGCCCTGGCGCTGCCCAGCGAAGAGAAAACCAGAGCATTGAGAATTTCGCCGCCTCGCTCTCCACGGCCGCTGTCATTTTCGGCGCGCAGATTGCCGTTTTCCTGATCCTTAGTGGCAATTGGAAACTACACAAGACGAAGTCACGACAACTCAAGGAGGACCAGCAGAATGGCGGCGTCTCGCGACAGAGCCTGTTCTACAAGATCTAGTATGCACAACATGGCTCTTTTGCCCAGTATGCACTGACAAAAAGCAGCTATTACAAGACCGCCTTCGTGCCTGTCGCAAAGCGCATTGCAGCCCCCGTGACCGCAATCGAGTCTTTCAAGAAAGTCTTCACAATCAGCGACTCCGAGCTCATTCGCGTTGCCGGTGTCGATGGCTACCTCTTCCTCCAATACCTACAACTCTTGCTCCGCATCTTTATTCCCATGGCCCTTGTAATCCTGCCCATCCTCCTACCTCTGAACCGAATCGGCGATGTCGACGATGTATCTGGCTTGGATTCATTCGCATGGCCCAACGTGGGCGTACCAGGGAAACACGATCGATTAGTTGCGCATCTGATTCTCGCTGTCTGCGTTATTTGTTGGGTTTGTTTCAACTTTTACCTGGCACTTCGGCAGTTCGTCCGCCTGAGACAATCTGTTCTCACACGACCCGACCATCGTATCCGAGCTTCTGCCACCACTATTCTTGTCCAGAGTATTCCTAAAAAGTGGCTTACTGTACCCGCTCTTGATGCACTCTACGATGTCTTCCCTGGTGGTATCAAAGATATCTGGATCAACCGCGACTACGACGAACTGATGGAAAAAGTCGAGGAACGACAAAAAATAGCGAGAGCCCTTGAAGCTGCCGAGACAAACTTGATTATCCAATGCACCAAGAAACATAAAAAGATGGAAGAAAAGGCAGCAAAGGAGGCTGGAGAAAAGACAAAGTCTAGGAAGGAGAGAAAACAGCACGAAGCCATGCAAAATGAGGCTATCAACCAGGAGACTCACGACCACGGTGTGGACGCTGGTAACCCTCACGAAATCGAACAACAGCTTCAGATTGTCCTCGCTGAAACAGCCTCGTCTTCGTCTTCGTCTTCGTCTTCTTCATCCCGGTCTTCTTCCCCGAGTCGCAAGCGCGGCATAATACCCATTCCTCTGCTGGGTGAAGGTATGCACGCAGTCGGTGAGGGTTTCCGTGGGGTCGATCGTTTTAACAAAAAGATGTACGGCAATGTCCGAGGCGTTTTCCGTTCAAAGAGTCGTCGCGGCCAACCCACGGATCTCGAGCTAGAACAAAATGCAGTTGGTGGATCAGATGAGATTCCGCAGTCTTCACCGACTTCAGCAGACTACCCACAGAGAGGCGCAAGCAGCGACACTCAAACTCCCCTAGCAAGCAAAGAAAACTACTTTGATGAGCCTGCATCTGGGCCAAACTCTCCAGAGAAAGATCTGAAAGCGCCTGCGGACGAGGATGACGACGACGATAAACCCCCTGCCAAGGTTACCTGGAAACAGCCTATCAAAAAGCTGAAGGCTATCTACGTTGGGCAGGGTGACTTTGTTAGTCCTAAGCCATTCAAGAACAATGAGGCACCGCCCATGGAGGTCAAGGACGCCGATAAGATCAAGTACGACACCACAGGATTGTGGGACGAATCTCTTGCAGAAGACGGCGAAGACGCTCTCTGGAGAAAGTATATCAAGCCAGGCGACCGAGATACTATGCGCCTGCCGCTGTTCAAATGGTCATGGTGGCCTTCTCTGCCGTTGATTGGCAAGAAGGTAGATACGATATACCACTGCCGCAAAGAGCTTGCTCGCCTTAACGCCGAGATCGCAGAAGATCAAGCACACCCGGAACGGTTTCCTCTAATGAACTCTGCCTTTATCCAATTCAACCATCAGGTTGCGGCGCATATGGCCTGTCAGTCATTAAGTCACCACATTCCCAGACAGATGAATCCACGCACGGTCGAAGTCAACCCCAACTATGTGCTTTGGGAGAATCTCACAATGAAATGGTGGGAGCGTTATCTGCGCTTCTTCGGTGTCATTCTTCTCATCGTCGGACTTGTCATCTTCTGGGGTATTCCAGTTACCTTTACGGGTGCACTGTCTCAGGTCGACACCCTTACCACGTTACTGCCTTGGCTGGGCTTCATCAACAAGCTGCCTGACTGGGTAGTGAGTTTCGTGCAGGGTGTGTTGCCCCCTGCATTTTTGGCTATCCTGTTTGCTGTCCTCCCTCTCGTTCTACGCTTCTTGGCAGGAGTCACTGGTACAACAACATCTGGTGAGCGTGAGTTGCTTGTCCAGAACTTCTACTTTGCCTTCGTCTTCGTCCAACTGTTCCTGGTGGTATCCATTTCGACGGGTATTACGACAGCGATTGACGAACTGCTCAACGACCCTCTGAGCGTTCCTCAGACCTTGGCCAAGAACCTGCCCAAAGCTGCCAACTATTTCTTCTCTTACATGATTCTGCAAGCACTCAGTATCAGTTCTGGAACTTTGCTCCAGATTGGCGCTGTGGTCGTCATCATTTTCCTTCGATTCATGGATACGACTCCTCGAGAGAAGGTTTCTCGGGTGCTACAAAGACCTGGAATCAACTGGGGTACTATGATACCTGTGTACACCAACTTTGGTGCAATCGGTGAGTCTGCCTGTTTGCGTGTTGTACGTGTTCTCTAACAATATATAGGTTTGATCTACTCGGTCGTGGCGCCTCTCATCTTGATCATGATGTTAATTACGTTCTGTCTCTTCTGGTTCACCTATCGTTATCAGATGATTTACGTTAGTTACGCCAAGGCCGAAACTAACGGTCTCATCTTCCCAAAGGCTGTGAATCAGCTGTTCACTGGGCTCTACTTTCTCGAGCTTTGTCTTGTCGGTTTGTTCTTCCTTCAAGAAGATGAAACTGGCAGGCAGTCCTGCTTCCCTCACGCCATCGTCATGATCATCATGCTCATATTCACCGCACTCTTCCAGCTTGTACTTAACAGGGCATTTGGCCCACTGTTCACATACCTTCCAATCACGTTTGAAGATGAGGCAGTGGAAAGAGATGCGGAATGGGAACGAGCACAGGCCAGTCGGTGGAAGCAGGCGGACGAACACACAGCCCTGACCGCTCAGCAAGACACTGAGTTGACAGCTGAGGAACGCGAACAAGCCCATCTGGACGAACAAAACTCTGCTGGAGACAAGAAACGCCGTGAATCATCTCAGGGCCCGGAATCTTACGAACTAAGCAACATGGATAGTCGATTCGGTCGATCACGGAGGCCGAGTGCTGGTGGCCGCGATGGCAGCTGGGCTAAGAGCTCACGCGGCGGTTCCAAACCGCGTTCACACAAGAAGCACAACAAACACAAAGACCCCTTGGACATTATTACCAACACCCTTAAGAAAGGCCTGGACGATGTCGCCAAGCCTATGCGGGACGCCGAAGCACAAGTCCTCCCCGCTGGTAATCTCTTCGATGAGGTCGACGACGAGCTCGCAGATATCGAACCCGAA
Organism: Exserohilum rostratum; assembly: GCA_026367775.1. NCBI lineage: Eukaryota > Fungi > Ascomycota > Dothideomycetes > Pleosporales > Pleosporaceae > Exserohilum > Exserohilum rostratum. The sequence continues at coordinate 628,796 of CP111157.1, forward strand.
GCCCGACAGAAGCTGATTAAGAGGTCTTTCCAACACCCGGCTACACGCGCTATTCAACCCGCAGTCTGGATACCGCATGACGAGCTGGGTGTTGCCAAGGACGAGATTGAGCGCACCAGTGCCTTTACTAAGCGTATTTGGATCACGAGCGTGAACGCACGATTGGACGCTTGCGGCAATGTCATCTACAAGGGATTACCGCCGGACCGGGACCCCTTTGAGAACATTGAGGTCTAAAGCACCTTTTCTTTTTACGCCCAAGATTCTTTTAATATAACGGTGGTCAAAGAGAGATGTATAGACGGAACTTGCGCGCTTTTTCACTCTTTTGTCGATTTTCAGCGTACCTGCATAGCGTGGCGTGGCATTCGTCTAGAATTTTCTTCTCTCTCTCTTTGTTATGTTCGAGTTAGCCCATAGATTGGGTCTTAGCATTTGCATACATTCTTGGTACATAGTATCTAACAGCTAAACTTGCTGCTTGCATCTGGCTTGCGAGATATACCCCAACCAACACTACAGAGTAAATATCATCACAATTCACTTGTATCACATGTGTTCGCTTGATTGTGACCAAAAAAGTGGCATTCAACTATCTCCAAATAATGCATCAAAGTCAGGGTCCTCTTCCATTTCCGCTTCATCTACTGCAGGAGCCGCGGTGTTCTCCTCCAGCAAGCCCATCATGATTTCCGCCATGACATCCATATCCTCATCTTCATCCCTATCTGCTGCTGGCTGCTGTTCCGGCACCAGTGCCTCTTCCGCATCAAAAGTACACCCCGCATCGTCACTCAAGAAGGCTTTGATAATTGCCTCCATATCCCCATCCTCCGCTGGTGCCTGCTGCACCAGCTCCTGAGGATATTCTTCCTCCAGCAAAGAAGCAAGCAGCTCGTCACTATGAGATTCCAGCTCATAAAACTGCCTCCTCACCGCACGAGCCAACATCTCGTCACTCAGCTCAAACCCATTCGTCGCTTGAGCCTGATTCCTCACCAGCGGCTGCTGCTGGTATCCCACTGCTGGATCGTAACCAGGGAAAACATTTTCTTCTTCTTCGCGATGTTCTGGTATCGCGGGCGGGAAGGAATAAGATCCAGAGAAAGAAGGAACTTTTTCGGAAGCAACAGGGGGTTCCCGTTGCTGTTGCTGGACAGGTGGTGGTGGCAGTGTTGTTGGTGCCAATGTTGTGTTTGATGCTGAAGCCGCACTCTTGCTGCGGCTTCTGAGAGCTCTGCGGTTCTGAGCGTCTATACGACGTTGCTCTCGCTTCGTGACGAGGCCTTTGGAGGCGTGGGATGGTCTTCCACGGCTTCTCTTGGCTGGTGGTGTCTTGGTGGTAGGGGCAGAAGCGGGTTCTGCCGAGGAGTCGTTTCTGCTTCCACTTTGCCTTGATGTTTGGCTTCTTTGGAGGCTATTCGCCTCTTGTTGTGGGTTTGGCTCCGTTGGAGCTGCCTGCTCTTGGACAGGCGTTGGAGCGGGTGTAGGAAGGTAGCTCTGGGGATTTAGAGAGCGGTGGTGGTTTTGCAGCTGTGGTTGTTGCAGCTGCGTCGGTGGGAAGACAGCGGGGCCGTGAGGAAACCGCTGGTTGTATTGAGGTGTTGGTGGTGCGGGATAGGGCTGGTGGGTGAAGCCCTGTTGTTGTTGTTGCTGGTTGAAAGTGACCGTAGTGGAAGCGGGAATGGGAGAGAAATGATTTGTGGCTTGGTTGCCATATGGATAGGCGGGAAGAGGAACTTGAGGAACGTGAGCAGCTTGTCGTTGTTGTTGCTGATGCTGTCGTCGCTGTGGGGGAGCTAGGCCTGTGATGTTGACCCATTGGCACGCATCTGAAAAGTAGACGTGACGGTTCATGATTCCAGTTCGGAGAGGAAACATGTGGATGGATTCGCTAATTGATGAAGATATTTGAGTTATTGATGAAGAGGCGTGAAGCTTTCAAAATTTGGAAGACTGATGTGTGAAGTGATGATAAGGAAAGAAGGGGAGACGTCGAATGCACAGATCTTATACGAGAGAGATAGACGAGAGATAGAAATGGATTTACTCCAACTGTGGTTCAACTTGGACAAAATATCATCTTTTGGGACGAAGCTATTCAGGGAAGAGCATCTCTACAATTTGGGCCAATGAGGTAGACTGGAATTACTGACAGTTTGTACAACCTCGCCAAAATCGATCACAGACAACTCTAAGCCAACCTCTTATGGCGAGGCCATAGGCCATGATGAAACCAAAAGCCTCTTGAATCCAACTTGCGACCCAAAACACTAGTCTCCCTTGGTAGAGCGCGAATTCCTTCTTCTTCCATCAGTTCGCCGACCCACTTGCCGTATTGCTGGCGTGCCTCTTGCTCCTCCTTGGTCAAGGACGCCTCAACCATAGAACTGAAACTCATAATAAGGTCGTACCAATCGTATACGCGCATATCTGAGATGATCCAGCGCTTTCCAGGCGTAAAATTCTGGTGCGTAGCAATTATTGCACGTGCAACATCTTCTCCGTGGACGAAATGCACAGCCCCACGCTTTTTGATATCGTCTTTGGATTGGACGATGCGAGGGAGCCACCTCGCCGGGATGCGTTCGCCGCCGTAAAGTCCCGACAAACACAACACGCAACCATGGAGCGCACGCAGTTCGTCCTCGGCAACAGCTCGTTTATCCTCCTTGTCGTACGGTGCGTCATCGTCGCTCCAGTCATTAGGCAGCTTATTGTAGATTCCGGTCTGGCCAAGTTGAATCCAGTTATTCTTTGCGCCGTGAACGGAGCGGTAAAGGCCGACAATAGTCTTGGACTGCCCGTGACCCACCAGCGGAAAAGTTACGAGCACTGTTTTGGCAGCAGGGAGGCGCTTGTAGGGCTCTGCATCGCCGGATTCGGGGTCGAACTTGAATGGAATTGTGGCATCTCTTCCTGTGGTGGTAGTGGCCGCGTATGAAATGTCGGTGTCGCTCAACTGCGGAATCAGAAAGGTGGACGTCCAACCGGCGCCGAGGATCAACAAGTCCACCTCTTTCATTTGTTGGCGTAGCATTTGCCGGGCTTGTTGTTATGTGTATGAATCTTTGTAGAAGAGGCGTAGTCAAATTATGGTTATGGGTCTTCCAAGGTTCCTGTCTTGCGGATAGCTGTGGGTGACACAATGCGGAAGCGCTGGAAGTCGTGACGTGCTCCCCACATGCGCACAATTAGCCCACACTTGGATTCTGCACAGACCACCTGTTCGGGCTTTTCGCATGCCTTTCGGCTTTGGGCAATAGGCGCGGCGGTATTGGTATTGCGACTGGGAATATTTTCTTCAGGATTGAGAGGCATTTAGTTTTGATGTATCAACGATGCTGACCGACCGCTAGCGACAAGCGAATTACCAATGACAGTGTCCTCGACAGCCTAGCTGTACAACGTAGGTGTGTCGCATACTTCCCATACCGTATTTATTCAACACCCAACCTGACAGTATCGAAGGAAGCAAGGTAATTTTGTCTGTCATACACGCGGACATGCTGGAAAGAAATGTTCTACAGCACTTACCCAGTCAAATAGAAGACCTGGCCAGTAATACCCTGGCTTACCGACAGAGAGAACAATAGAATATATGTCTACGTACTAATCACCTCGCCTGCAGTTCTCACAATTCAGATGTGACGTCGTGTTAACCTTCCATTGCACATTGCAGGATGCACGTCCGCCTGTCCCGATTAGGCAAAGCCTGGTTTGGACGCGTCGCGCTTCCAATTCATCCCCGCAATCCAAACTCCCCAATCATATCCCACTCAGCACTTTTACAATGAGTCAACATGCCCCAGTCCGTGGATCGAAACAAGCCACAATTGTTGAGCAGAAGCAGCATTTCCTTCAGACGAGGAAACATATCCTGTCGCGTGGAATACCGCCATCAGAGCGGCTGCGTACACTTGCTCAAGATGGCGGGATCGAACTCAGCGTCATGAAGGGAGTGCTGGACAAAGGTATGGCTTCAATTAAATCAGAGGTTCTGCAAAACAAAACTAAAATACTCCTAGTCAACCGCGACCTTAAACGGCACTCACGGTCAGTCTACAGCCGCCAAATGATCGAGCATGTCGTGGAGCAAATAGACACGTTATACTGGGACTCAGGCGCCCAAGCTGTCGACGACGAACATGAGGATGACCAGGTCGCATCCGACATTCATGAAGACGATGCGAACGCGCTATATCAAGACGCCGATCTCACTCTCGACGAGAACATTGCGAAACTGCCACCCACATGGCACGACCGCGACAGTAACGACCAAGTAACGCAAGACGAATACCTCTCCTCTGTCTCGCGCTTGCAGGAGCTCTCTGCCCAGCGGCAGACCCTGCAGAACAAGCTCAACACATACCGCACGCTGTTATCGCTGTTGGAGCCATATCGCCAGCCAAAGGAAAGCATACAACCGAATCTGGCGTGGAAAGATGCCCCGCTGGCCCCGGAGCTAGCAAAGACGAGGACATTGGCCATACGTGTTGCAGCGAGGGTTGAGGAGAAGTTTGGGAATGTACAGGTGCCTGCGACGGCCGAAGATGATGAGGATGTAGATATGGAGGAACTTGAAAATCACGGGCAAGCAAAAGTAGACAAGGTGTTGGCGAGTTGGTAGTCTTTGGATCCTTTTGGGGCATGGATTTTGGCGTTTGGATATGATACCCCGTTTTTGCATCAAATACGATTCTGGATCGTTTTCCCATGTCTCTGTCCTTGAGTATATTGCTTGTGACTGCTAGATTATACAAGTCATCAATTGTTGGCTTGTGTGCTCTCTGTGTGTAAGCTCAGCAGATCGCACACTTGGGCTTGGCAAAATGACAGCAGCTTGCACTGTTGTTTGTGGCCATGTTGGGTACTCGCCCATGTGACGGTCCACTCGCAAAAGCTGCCTGTCATATTATGCCTGCAATTGCGAATGAGGGTCGACTGCGACGAATGTTGCGAGTGTAGATGCGTAATTGGCGACGAAAGCTGCTATTGGTTCAGACAGAAGCGGCTCCACGCCGGCGCAAGATCCGCCGCTAGCTTGCGCAAGGGTTAACGTCGATTTGACACTCCGACTACATCTCACTTGAACACTCCGCAACACTAGCCATGTTTCTCCTTGTCCTTATCATCGCTTTGTTGATTGGTTTTACGTTCCTCACATATTCCCTCACCACAGCCCGCTTCTTCCAGAGCCCAAAGAATGCTGCCAAGGGAAAGAGGCCACCAACTATCCCGTACCTAGCCCCCGGTGTATTCCATAGCTTTAGCATAGCTTTCGAAGGCCCACAAAAGTACTTTGCAAGGCTAATGTAAGACAATCTACTGGGTTTCCCTAAGACGATTACTAACGTACACCAGCAAAGAGTATGGCAGCTTCGCCCCGTTCACTGTCAAGGCGGGATTCCGGACTTTTGTTGTTCTCAGGGATCCTCAACATATCAAGGTAGTTGCACAGGCATTGAAAATACCAGAACGCAATTCGATCGTGGGATACGAATACGAGGAGGTCTTTAGGTCTCCAAAGAGCAATGCCAGCTCCAGCACAAATGCTTCCAAACCTGAAAAGTACGACGAGAAAGCCAAACATGCCCGCACAGCATCGATCCATAAGTATTTAACCGGTGCATCGTTGTCAGACCTAAGCGAGCTTTATGCATTAAAGCTTTCCAGCAATATGGACGATAAGATGTTTCAGGTTGGTACCTGGACACAGATAGAAGACTGTTGGTCATTCTTCCAGCAAGTTCTTACTAGGTGCATAGTAGAGACGCTTGTTGGTTCTACATTCTTCCGGCAATATCCCAAATTTATAAAAGAATATTGGGCTTTTGAAGACAGCCTGGAAAGTTATCTACCAGGTGTCTCAGGACTGCTAGACTCGAGTGCGTATGAGAAGCCCCGCGATACATTACTCGAAGGCTTGGAAAAATGGATTCGAGCAAATCATGCTGGTAATGAATTTGCCAAGATTGGGACCTTTGATCCGGATTGGGACGAACAAAGGGGGTCGAAATTCGTTCAAGAATTCGACAGTCTCTTCTCGGAGTTTTCATCTGAAGAATTGCGAGCGGTGGAGTTACTGGAGCTCATACATTGGTGCGTCTTGAGAAACCACTGTCCAAAAAAGAAGCGCAACCGGGTATGCTAATATGTATATGCAGTTCTACCGCAGACATTATCCCAATGACAATCTGGTCTATGATCGAAATATTGCGCAGTCCCGAAGCGGCCAACAAGTTCACCAGCATTGTATCTAAGCATCGTTCCGAAACAACCGGCACCTACGGGGTTGCGGATATCGCAGCTGAGCCTTTTGTCAAATCCATGCAACATGAGGTCAGCCGCTTCCGCATGGCAAAGTATATGGTGTATCCTCCCAAAGGTCATGATATCTTGCTGGATAACGAATACACACTCCCTAAAGGTAGCGCGCCAATCGCATTCTCACACGACGTAGCATTGAACATGTTTCCATGGGACAAAGCTCGGGGACGTGTCCTAGACCAACCATTGGTGAATTTCTGGGCAGAGAGATTCCTCGTTTCAAACAAGCAGAACAAAAAGGGCGGCGAGTTCAGTCTGGAGGGTCTTGAGCTATTGACTCCGTCCTTTGGAGGCCATCAAAACCTTGGGCTGGGAAGAGAGTTTGCAGAAGCCATGCCCATTGCAACTTTGGCTGTTTTGTGGAACGAGTTCGAGATCCAGCTCTGCGATCCGGAATTTACAGATGCGGTTATGCCGCCAATGTTAGATGTCGCTTTCGGTACGCTAAAGCCACAGCATACGGTTGCGGTGCGCATACGCAAGCGCACTGTGAACAGGGGAAGGTGAAATACTTCTCTTTCCCGAGGTGTAAGGGAGACAGCTAGCAAAGTGCTCGCATAAAGGTTAACTCTCCGAGTGACCCGCCATATGAGGGTCGTTCACACAAATCTCTACAGTTGCTGTCCAGTCCTTCACTTCCATCACTAGTGAGTATTTTTTTAAATAAAAAGCAACAACAATTGTATTTGGATCATGTTCCCACTCTCTCATATGTACAGCCAGATATATCTTCCAAAGTCATTCTGGTAAGCAAGACCTATGATCCACCGAAGATTCCTCCAATCCTTCATTCCCTTATATCCGTCTTCCAACAAACACCCATATTCAAATTGTCTCTTGCTACTGAGAAAGCCTAAGCCTACGCGCCTCGGACAGCGTTGATCTTTCCGATCAAGAACCTGCCCGCCTCGCCAGCATCGCGACCATAGCTAAGATGGGGAAGCAAGATAGCTGCCTCAAGGTTTCCATCACACACGGTGTCGCGGATGGCACCACCGCAGAAGATCTTGAGCTTGTCACGGGGGAACCTGGGAATCTGCTGGCCATCAGCGCGAGCCTGGGTGTCGCCAAAGGTGACGACACCGGCAATCTGGTTCTTGACAGAATCAGACAGGTCCTCGATCGCGCGATGGTTCACGGCTGCGCCTTGACTGTAGTTTTGTGGTTAGTTTGGAATAAAAATTAAAAAAGGGGAGATGGAAAGCTTACGAGTAGCCACCGCATACGATGATGGAAGTTGGGCACTTGCGGTTAATGTCTTCGAGGGTGCTGCGCATCATGCGCTCGGAAACAAGGTCAGTGCCGCCGGGTAGGTAGTTAGTGGAGAGGAGAGCAGCGTAATCGATGCCTTCAATGGCGAGGTCGCGGCCGTATGCCTTGCGGAGCTCATCTCCTAGGGGTTGTCCGATGATGGAGCCCTAAAGATTTTGATATTAGATTGTGTCAACACCCCCTATCTTGGGAATGAGATGAACTCACCATGTTTCCGGCTTCAGTGGAACCACGAGCCCAGACGAAAATGATTGGCTTGCATCCACCACCGATGAGGCTGGAGAATTCATTCTCAGTCAGGCTGGTGCGGTCGAGTTGGCGGGTTACGAGTTCAGGGGTCTCAGAGACGGGAATGAGAACCGGAGTAGCAGATGAGGCAATTGCCAAAGCGAGGATGGAGAGGAGCTTCATCATTTTGAAGATTGTAGCGAGGGAGACTGGGATTTGATCGAATCAAGAGTGATTGTGGGTTGGAAGATGGATAGTGAGTGAATGATGGAAGAGGAGCTTGGTAGTGAAGCTTGCTGAGTTGAAAACAAGAGTTCCAAACACTGGATACTTATACAAAAGATTTCTTCCTGTAAGGCCTCCAATCCCGTACTCTCCCTATCTTACCCGTAGGATGCGGAGATCCTGGCCTCGTGGTGTGTAGCATAGATGATAGCCATGTTGACAACACAACTGATGCTGTGGACCTCAGCCGAGGCACTGAGATGCTCCTGCCAGGCACCATCCAATTAGCTATCAATCCCTTAAGGAGAGCTTTGCTAGCCAAGCCCATCGATATTACACCAAGACCTAGAATGCTCACTTGTGGTGGTGACTTGGTGTTTTGGATGACCTCTTGGACCAAGATAGTCCAAGATTAAAGGCCTAGCTCGAAAACTGAGTTTTGGTAAGCATTAGCCTTGGAATCCCAAAACACCAATGACAGCTCATTGAGAAAAAACTCGCCTCGGTAGAAGGGGATGTGCCGTCGCGTGATTCTGGAAAAGACGGCGACGACTTGAAACTTTGCTGTATAGGGAACCATGACCTTACAACGGGTAGCCATGTTGCCTCTATGCTGCAGGGGAAAATGCGGGGTAACTATACAGCTTTTGCAACACACCTCCTGCAATCGAGTGGGGTGGTACGTAGATGAACGCTTTAGGAGGGGTTACAGTACTTTGCATTGCTAGTATCTGGGGTAATTGCAGATTGTAGTTAGCATTCATGTAGGGTACTCCCGATTGGCAGATTGGGCTTCTCACGAGGCGTTCGGACGATAATAACATCGCGACAAGTCGGAGAATAGCGCGTATCTCACGTGCGGAGTGCTTGGTATACATGGCTTTTTTGCCTTGGGGCAGACCCGTTACTACCGGTGTGTGCATCCGTAGTGGGGCAAGGATCTACGGCACATGTATATTGTATACAAGTACGTACCTTGAATCAAGCAGCTGTTTCATGTCTTCAGACTGATAGATTCCTAAGCATGTGTCTTGATCGTTACAGTAACTGATAGTGCCACACACCTATTTCGACATTTAACTAAATGTTCTAGAAACCATGATGACCAACTTCGCAACATACGTCCCCCTCTGGCTCTCTAGTATATTAGAGTCGTGCCTCGGCAGGCGAGGCAAAAAATAGATTAATCTCCCGTAGGGTCAATGTGGCTTGGTGCAGATGATCTGAACACTTCGCATCCTTGTTTGGGTTGTCGCAAAGTTGCCGAGGTCCATTCTACTCGCAACCTCCAAACCCAATCTCTTGCGAACATTCAGACGTAAGCCAAGTCAAAGAAATCTGGGTATGATGTTTGAAGACACTGGAGATTTCGTTTCATAGAAGGGAGTGGTTATAAGGACGTGCTCTGCTCGCCTTGCAGACAGCAATCACCTTGCATCAAGTTTTGAGTCGAGAAAAACAAATACGATACTGCACACAGACACTATGCGCTCCACCTCTGTTACTGCTTTGTTGGCTCTTGCTCTCCTCGCCTCTGTCTCTGCTCAAGGACAATGCCCCGAGATTCCTGAGAATGATGTTCAAATTGGAGAGCCTGTGCCAATTGTACCAGGCGATATCCCCAAAGGATGTTCTGATTATGAGATCCTCGTTGGTATGCTTGCACTTGATTATCATCTCCTCATCTCCTTTCTTCTGTAGAACTAACAAATATTCGTTAGCCCGAGGAACCAGCGAGCCAAGTTTTCCTAAATTTGGTGTCATTGTCGGTGACCCTGTTGTCAGCAATGTTTCAGCACAACTGCCTGGAGTACAAGGCTATCCTGTCCAGGTACGTCGATGAAGAGAAACTTTTCCCCGGCATTGCCCGTATCTCTAAATTAACTTTCTTTCTAGTACCCGGCCAGTTCCCAGATCATTTCTGGAGGAAGACAAGGCACGCAGGACATTGTTCAGCGCTTGACTTCCCAGGCTGCTGCTTGTCCCAACCAGACCTTTTCTCTAGTTGGGTACTCGCAAGGCGCAAGTATCATGCACAGAGCCGCAGAGAAGCTTCCCACGTCTTTGTTCCCTAGGATCAAGTCAGTTGTTATGTTTGGTGACCCCACCCTCAGGCTGGGCCAAGTGGGAGACAAGTTCCCACAGAGGCTGCGAGCAAAAGTATTGCAGGTTTGTGCAAAGGGTGATCCGGTAAGTCTATACTCCGCTTATGTGGTGAAATTTGCGAGATGTTGGAAGTGCAAGCAATTGATATCTTCAATTAGGTTTGTGACTCTGGATCCTGTCAGTACTATCATTTGACCTATGTTCTCCCCAAGTACATGGAAGGCGCTGTCATGTTCATTGTCAAGGCTTTCAAAGGCGAACGCCTTTAGAGGGTTTGGTATCAAGTCTAGGAAATCCGGGTCTCTACGAAGCTTTGTACTATATCAGACTGTCTAAGCACGAATACGCTACGAAACCAATGCCAATTCTATTATTCTACAGTCATGCTTTCTCTTGATCAAACTTGACTGATTTGATAGCTGTGTTGCCTGATTTTCGTACATGGTGCCAGTCTCACAAGTGCTACTGTATTGATAAAACCACTCCACCCACCCCGTCCTAGTCGTCTTACTTTGGTAAGCACCTCGCATTCGCACAGAAAAACGCCACGGCGGCCCAATGTAGATCCATGAATACCACGTTGCTTCCCCCGGGCTTGCGCCACCACATCTCATGCGGCAGAATGTCGTGCGTAAACGCTTATTGGTAAAGCGGCTATCTCGGCGTTCAGGCGACCGTGGTAGTCTTGGCTAGCAAGACGGATGTCGTTTGGCCTGCAGACAATTAAGATCTCGCATGATCTACCGCAATCGGAACCTGGGATACAAGTGCCCCGCCTTGGGCTGGGGGCGTTTTAGCCGCAGGGCGTAACAAGTTTCATGTGCAGTGGAGTTAAGGCCTTATCTCCAACTCCTGCTGACTGCTGACCGCTGACTGCATATGCAGAGAAAGTATTGGAGTGTTGCCTTGGAGGAATTATGGTGTTGTTCAAGTGCTGATCCGTCACCTACGTGGCTTCTCCTCTTGAGTGGCCTTCGTTCCACTCGAAACTCGCAATCCTCGTACAAGATGAAGCTGATAGTTGCTGGAGCTACCGGCTTCATTGGTGGTGAAGTTCTCTATGCTGCGCTTCAGCATCCTGCGGTGACTAGCGTTGTGTCACTGACTCGTAGAGCCGTCGTCGATCCTCGCATTGCCGACGATGCCAAGTTGGAAAGCATCGTGCTAGATGATTTTGAGCAATACCCTCCGGAGGTAGTGGAACAGCTGAAAGGTGCCGTGGGTTGCATCTGGTTAGAGAAACCTTCCTTGCAGAGCTACAGTTTCGTTACTTACTAATGTGCCGTTTTTTTAGGGCTATTGGAGGACTAGCTCCCAAGTTCTCCACCTACGAAGCACTGCATAAGGCCAATGTAGTGTACCCACTGGCTGCTGCACGCCAGTTCGTAGAGACTCTATCTCCTGCTCTAGGACCTGAACGCCGTTTCCATTTCGTCTATACAAGTGGAGCACTGGCAGAACGCGATCAGAAGAAACAGCTTTGGGCTATGCGTGACTCGCGCTTAGTAAAAGTACGTGCAATGTTGATTGCTGTCGTTCCCAAGCTTTGCAAGAATGGTTGATGTTAACACTTGAGATTAGGGTGAAGCAGAAAACAGTCTTCTCGATATTGCGAAATCCTCGGCAAACGGCTCTTTCGAAACACTGATTACGCGGCCGGGATTTGTATTGAAAAAGGGAGATGTGAAAAGTTTTTTGCTGGGTCTTACTGGTCAGGCAAAAACCATACCAGCAGAAGATCTAGCTTCCGTAATGGTGGATATGGCGATTAATGGTGCGGATGTCATTGGTGGTAAGGATACGGCAGACAACATGGCTCTTGTCAGGGGAGCAAGAAAGTTACGAAGTAAGAAGTGATTTCATGATACTGCCGCATATGTCAATACAATGCATAGCAATTATTTCTTAAGTACATAGTATAATTGGATCCTTCTGCAAGTATCATACAAAACAAAGAAACATGAGTCACTCCAAATTCCCTCGCTTTGAGAACTATTCCACATTGATAACGAGGGTTGTTCATTGGTCTCTTGCTTGTCCAAGGCAGTAGATTTTTGGTGATGTGGGTTTTGTGTCAACCCAATCTAACCAAGGTCCTATGCTTTCGCTACCGGACTAATAGCCAAAGTTGAGGTCTCCACTAGCCTTACAAATGACGCCTTCGCCTACATTTTACTACATCACACTTCATGCATGCCCAAATCTCTAGATTTATCCACATTATATGATCATAAATAGCTATGGACTATCTTGAGCTAGACGACACGGCGTTGCAGGCCCTCGGAGAACTAGGCGGAGACTCAGACTTACACTATGCCTTGCCAAACCCTACTCCTTCTACCTATACTACTTCACAAGCACGTCCGCGCCGCCAAGTAGAAGTGAATTACCTTCTCCGGCTGGGAAACCCTTTCCCAACACCTCGGGACCTAGCCAACGCTCTGAACCTTTCTCGCGTACCACAGCTTGAATATGACATCGCTGAAGACGGCGAAGCGAATTTCTGTCGAATTTCCCAATCAAGCATCAACGCACTCAATGCTTGGGCTGCAAAACATCCTAAAGCCCAAAAGTTAACCAAAATCCGAATTGGTATTGCGCACAAAGACCTCGGGGAACTGCCCCTGCTGGGCCGCGATCCAACACTTCCTCAGCACCGCCCCGATTCTACTGTTAGCACCACCAACCAACATGAGCTGGAATACCCCGTTCACTACTTTCTCTATGGAACACTAGCAGATCCTGAGCGGCTTGTACGGCTTTTTGGTATGTGTGCTTCTGATCTTCGGACCTTGCAGTCCGCCACCTTACTCGGCGGGCACGTTAAAACATGGGCGGACAAGTACAAAGCGCTAGTTGATGATCCAAAAGCCATAGTAAATGGCTTCACATATGTTGTCACGTCGGAGGACCAGGAGGATGCGTTCAGGGTGTACGAAGGCGATAACTACGAGGTTGTTGCTGCAAAACTAGTTGTCGATGGACAGGAAATCATGGGAAGGACTTTTCGATTTGCGGGCTTTGACGATGAGCTTGCCGATTAGGTAGAGAATCGGTTTCTTAGGTAATTTCACAATACGGTTGATCTGCTTCACTCTGCATCTCATTAAATAAATAAGAGTTCCCTGCTATAAATAACAGGAACTATATAGCATGTAAGAATGAGTGATTAAACGGTACTTTTGTCAGTCGATACCTTTTACCCATAATCATCAGCAGTATAGATTATTCTTACATACATATGCCTTCTTCCCCGTGTGTGTCCTTCCATGCTTATACGTATGCGTATCCCGCCGTCCAGATCACCGCCGCGGCAATGCCGGGTCTAACCCTGACCAGAACCTTACTCAAGCAAGAAGCTCATGATCTGACTAAAACCCCAGACTAAATCCTTACGTTTTAAATTTTGCGTAGTTCCTTCGGCATATCTTGTCTTGGCTTCCAATAATTGGAGTTTTGGGGGTTATGATTTGATTGCCAGCTACACATATGAATCCCAGAGATTCTGAATACACACCAGTAATTAAGAGAAAGTTATTGAAATATCTAATGCATGTGGAATAAAACAACTCATGTGGTGAACTCGTATAAGACGACACCGTTTAAGGTGACTTGTCGGTGCTTTTTGCGCCTTTTTCACAAGCAGGATGACATATCTGTGCTTTTTTTCTTGCCCTGTGCAGACTTGTAGGCAATGTCCATCATTTTGCCAAGTAGGATACCGAGTATAAATATAAACCAGATATGTCATTTTCCCCTGCTATACAATTCTCTAATCAAACCATCTGCTTATCACGATGTATTCATCTTCCATGTCATTCACCTTGATCTTCGCTGCGTTCAGCCAACTCCTGCAGCCAGCGATCGCCGGCACATATTTCGCTTGCGAAAATGCTGCCACCTATAGAACTTGCAATGGACTTGGAGGGATGATAAAAACCATCAACCCTGGTCAACATGGTGATATTTATGTTAACACTCCAGCGGTAAGAGCACGCATAAATAAAAGGTTGTCCAGCGGAAAACTCATGCTTGTAGTTGGTTTGTTGCGCACCTGGCGATATTACCCAAGACCAGATATCTAATGCTTGCGTTTCATACGGACGACCGCAGCCGGGTGCTAGGTTTTATGGCGCATGCTAAACTACAGGCCAAAAACTGGGATTGGTTCATAGGGTTTATGCGAAAGCGTCGAGTGGGTTCCAAACATTGGTCCTGAAGGATGGTTTTATACATATGTTTATAGCTGCGTACGTCAACTGCCGATATTCTGAACACATACCACGGGTCGCACAAACTTTGGATACCATATAGTGCTTATAACGCTAGTCAGCTTATATGTTCGCATCGTATGAGGTGGCAAGTAAGATAGCTTACGAGTATTCTTCCGTCTTAGGAATCGCCTATGAATCGGCCTTAATTCTGCCGAATGCAATGCCGATTGGTATAAATGTACACTGTATGCGGCTTGTTTCCCAGAAAAAGGTTTTATATACCCAATCACCCCATAACTTCGTCATCATGCATTTCCCTACCATTATCCTCACGTTAATTCCCGCTGTGCTTGTCCAAGGTCAAGGCCGCGCAAACCCCGTCAAAGACGGTAAATTGTGGGCCTGCAACAATGATAATACAACTGAAGCCTGTAATAGGTTGATTAGGACAGCTGGAACATCGCTTCTGCTGCTCCGTCCCGGTAAATGGGGTTCTTACACATTAACCGAAAATACTGTAAGAAGGCTTTACAAAAGAAAGACAATTCAGCATTGGCTTACCAATATGTAGCGGGCCTGTTGTGTAGGAAATACTATTGACAGCACTATACAGTTTGCTCAAGCGTGCGGGCCTGACAATAAGGACCTGAAGTTCTACGGCGGCAATTGCCCCAAAGTAGTTACAGGAAACTGAAGAGATACACTAACGGAGGCAGAAGGAGAGATCCATCATCTTTAGCAGTATATGAATGTAAATACCGTATGAAACGCTTTTTTGAATGTTCTCTGAATGGCTTAGACGTGCTGACGCAGTGTGTTTCATTGGTGCATTTATCAGTCGTGTTCTGTCTTACACAACGTCCTATATCGGTCCTTTCATCCCGCTTTTTGCAAAGTTTCAAGGTCCAGGGCGCAAAATTAATATGTGCGTGCTGATATTCAGGATATAAATAGTTCATTGTGTACGTAAAGACGCCTGATCTCCACCACGCCCAAGGTTTTCTTACCAGACCATTCCTTCACTCACTATCATGCATTTCTCCGTCATCGTCCTCGCGTTGGTTCCCGCTGTACTTGGCCTTGATGAAAGAGCAGTACTTCACGCCAGAGACGGTAAATTGTTCGGCTGCAACAGCGGAAACGATAGGACCAAGGCCGTCTGCGATGATAAGAAGAAGGACTGGAACACATTGTTGGAGTGGCTGCGCCCTGGCTCTACATATGGCGGTCACCAGATAACCGAAGTTACTGTAAGAAGACCACACAAGTTTATTCTTTTGCATTGACTTACCTGCGTATAGGCGGCCTGTTGTTTACCTAACAATGTTGGCAACGCCTTGCTATTTGCTGAAGCGTGTGGAAATCGCAACAAGGATTTGGTATCGTACTATGGCAATTGCCCCGTGTAGTTAAGGACAGAAATCCACTGAGAAGGAAAACAAAAGGCAGAAGAGGAGATATTCGCAGTCTTTAGCAGCATGTGATAATATACAAAGTATTAGAACATATCTATCCACATTTTGTGACTTATCTTAACGTGCTGACGTGACGTGTTTCATAGTATAGTGCAAGGTATAAGAACATCCCGAGGCTATATACAAAGCAATGCTGTACTTCCCCTTACTTCTTTTCCTATTCACACCTCTTTTCCAATTAGGCCTAGCGTCTACAATAACGCTTAATATATATAATAGGCCTACCTCTTAGATAGCTTTTTGTCTACTGTTCTACTTTCTTGAAATCAAATTGTTCTACCTCTTTCCTTGCTGTCTGTCCAACACTATAAATAGCATCGTGTTGATCATAAGTGGATATTCAGATTATCTAGAGGCTAGAGCCCAATTTTCCGTTCTTCCTCACGCCATTCTTCGTTAACTTAGTTTGATTGTAATGCAGTCTATGCATTTGTTACCTGCGTCAGGTAAGCATATAATTATAGAATGATTTTCATGGGCTAACAGGAAATTGATATTACGTGTAGATCAGGCCAGTTTAGATAGCAAGTCATGCGAGAAAATTTCGTATTCTAGGTTCCTTTATTGGTCGCGTCACGCCTTGCTCTATCTCGGTCCTATTGTTTTTTTTACCGCTCTTTGCAAAGATTAGCAGCGAGGGGTGTAAATATGTCGTTCTGGATTTTGACAATCAGGATATAAATATTTCCCCTATGTATGTGCAGATAGCTGTTCTCCATCATATCCACAAATTTACTGCCAAACTAACCCCCTTTCACCACGATGCATTCCTTCTCTTGGAGAAGATATCTATATTTTCATCTAGTTCCCATAGCTCCAACCAGTGAATGAGTGTCACAGTGGTCGTTGAAGCGCCAAGAGAGCCAAGAGCACTTGTATACACGCTGCCAAGGCAAGCATTATGAAAAACGCTAGCATGGATTTGTCGAGGTTGAGTAATCTTCGGCTTCGCTATATACTATCTCCTTTGTGTTGTCTTCTTCTCATGTTGATCTTTGTCTACAAGGTAAAGGGTGCATATGAGAGTAAGAAATTGTATTACTTGGAGAAAAGAGAATCTATATTTGACGTATGTGAGAAAATGCACCACAAGGGAGAATTGCACAATTGTGTATAGATGCAGGGACGCCATTCTTGTTGCATAGAACAAAAAAAAATCGAGGGGTATTAATCGCTGAATCATGCTGATGATTGTAAGCTCGCCCCCAAAAGTATCTCATGCCGAGATACGCCATGCGCCGCGCTGAAAATATGAATGTTGGAGATCTTGACTAAGAAAAATGAGAAGATGCAAGAGGAAAATCAAAGTTCAAAGTTGTCGAGCCAGTGCTGGGTGACAATCTTGCCCTCATTGAAGGATTTCTTGTTCATGCGAACGATGATTGCCGCATGCGAATGTCGGTGGTTGTGGATGTGAACTGGGTGCTTCTTGAAGCCAACCTTGTTCAGCGACTCGATCATCTTGAATTGCTCCGGTGTGAGGGCCAATGTTGGGAACTTCAAAGTCGCCTCATCCTTTTGTTCTTGGACAGAATCGACTTCGACATCAGAATACTTTTTCTGCACCATTCCGTTGTGCTGTTTGGACGAGGTTGTCGCCTCGTCACTGCTACTCAAGTACTCTTGGCCTTGTGCATGATTGGCATTTTCGTACATGCCTTCAGCCTCCCGCTGCACTGCCTTGATCATCAGCGGTATACGGTAGCGCGCATAGTCGATGCCGGATTTGCCTTGCTCGTGGAGTTGTATACGTTGATGGCTGCGAACAGACTGGACAGCAGAGTTGAGGAGAAAGGCTGATACGCCTATAGGAACGAAGATGGTTAGGAGTGCCACAATGGATGCGCGTCCTAACATCGTTCTTGTACCGTCTGCTAAGCGCTGGACAAATGCTGGCGTTTCCTCAGGTTCTTTTGGTGAAACCGGGTGTTCTCTGTCCACTATAACCTTTGCGTAACCATCTATGTAGTTTACTTTGATATTGTCTATATCCACGAAAGGGTCTGTAGCGGATATTCCAGCCGTATAGTATGTTACTGTTCGATCGTTGACGACATTGGCGTATAGGCTTCGATTCTTAAACAAGGCTAGTGCTTGAATGAAGATGCTTTCTGGGTCTGCAAGGACAGCCAGGAGAGACCGATCGGTGTCCCTGAACTTGTCCACACCAAAAAGTTGTCTTCCACTCCTGGAAAGCGTGCGCGCGCCCAAGACGTTCCATAGGTGGCTGTGGTAGCCTTTAAGGGGTGTTCGAACACCGAGATGGGGAGTCGCAAATGTTGTGAAATTCTAGTAGTGTTAGCAGGTGGTGCTGGATCCGGACAAAGAACGTACTATTGGCTGTATCTTATCAAAGATACCCCTGCGAAAGAGCAGCCCGATAGCATAGCGAGAGATAAGACCGCCCAGTGAATACCCTATGACACTAATCTTGGTTATGTTGTGTCCACTCTCAGCTAGCTCTTGCAGTTTTCCCTCGATCTCTTCGGCGACCCGTTCGCCGCCCGTGTCTACACCGTCGTAGGTGAAGCTGCCCGCGTTGCGCTTGGCGACGAGAACGTGGAGTTTGTCTTCAGGAAATGTCTCGCTCAAGGTTGTACTGAGATATTTAAGGTGGTCAGGGTTTCCCCAGAGACTGTTTGTGGTCAGCGCAATTGCTTTTTCCAGGTCGCAAACAGAGGTGGCAAGACGGGCGCAAAGACATACCCATGGACGAGGACGCAAAGGTGGTCGGCTTTGTTAGACATGGTGGTGGATGGAGGGAGGGAGGTGAAGTGAGGTTTGCTGGCTAAGGGGATGTGTGGCGGAAGGCCTAGAATATATGCGCAGTGCCCCCACGTCCAGATCTCGTCCGTGAAAGGCGCAGTCCTGATCTATGCACGCGGGGCTGTATTGTCATCTGTGCCCTCGACCGGAACCAATGATAGTGTATTTGAAAACCACGGTTACACCCGTTGACTATGGATTGGGGTAAAGGCACAGAAGCCTGTCCAAAGTCGCGACGGTGGCAGAAACACGAGGAGACGGGCAATAGCCAGCTGGCGACGTCGAGATTGTAGCGTTTCAGATGCTTTACATCACCGCGTCATGACGGCATCGGCGGCCGGATCGCCGCTCTAAAGTCCGCGCACGCGTCGGGTGGACCCTGCATTTGGCGCCATGTCGCAAGGCCGAGACGCGTGTGAACTCAGCTGTCTCTCACCTTCACTGTCTGATTGGCTTCGGCCGCCTCACCAAGTGGACCTATTCACTCAGAGCAACTATACGTCCTGAGCATATCGATGCACACCCCGATGCATCCCTCAATACGGTGAACATCTTCTGAACAAACCGCACGGCCGTCGCTGCCTGCGCAGGCTTCTCTCACCCGTCGCTTCTGCATGACTGCCACTGCATGCGCCTCGGAGCCTCACGTATCTTCGCTTCCTTCACCCTGCCTTATTGAATCTGCCCAGCACAAGCAATATTGCGGCTTATCCTGGCTTCAGCATCAGTCCAGCGCTAGCGGAACGCGTCTATACGCTTGACTGCAACTCGACCAGCCAACTTGGTAGGTTGTGCACCATCTGGGCCCACATACGTGCATCACGACAAAGCAACCACCACAATCCTATCAACCATGTGGCCTTCAGTTCCTGCGTACAGAAGTTTTGCCAAAATACCATGTCCTTCAGGTGCATCCTGCGCACTTCCTCATTGCATATTCAGTCATGACGCTGTCAGGTCACATGACCGGGTACCTTCTCCACCTCCAGTAACAGTAGTACATGGCATTGAGACAGTTACAAGACATGATGAGGGTATAAATCGGCACGCGTCCCAGGTTGTTCCTGTAAAAGACAAAGCAGATCCAAGCACTTCCGTCAACTCAAACCTATCCAAGGGCAAGGCGCCAACAACAAAGGAACCAGGAGCCACCCATACGGCACCTTCGAAGCCACTTGCTGAGACGGCTCTCCCTAGCCCACTGCCGAAATCTGCGACCCGGCCAATATCACCACCACCCAAGGCTGCTGCTGCCAAGACTGTCGCTAATCCCGACACTCCAGTTCCCTTGGTACCGCGCAAACTCACGAAAGAGCCGGCTACCTTTACCAAGCGAATGGCACTCCTAAAAGCGTTGCACACGTACATGAAACCACAAAACGACAAGCTCCTCAAAGCAGTCAAGCCTGAGATAAAAGCTCTCCACCTTAATCCAACCCAGCTCAATAAATTGGCAGTCGATGAGGAGGAAAGGATCGCCATTGCCAACCCATCTGTCTATGAGAACATACTAAAGCAGCGGCTGGTAAAACTCAAGGGCATGACGCCAGAGGATTGGGTCAAGGAGAGACGGGCAGCTGTAGCCACGGAAAAGGGAGAGCCACCCAAGAAACCACCGCCTAAGAGGGTTGACACAGGCTTGAATTCCGAAGACGAAATTACTTTTCTCCGTACGCTGAAGTGTGAACAAAAAGGGCTGGATCAGTACGGTTATGTTACCCACTTACCGAGCGATGCAGAGTTGAATGAGACACGTTTGGCTCTGGATTCCGCTGCTGGATGGGAAGAATGTGACCGCTGCAAAACCCGCTTTCAAGTATTCCCGGACCGAAACGAAGAGGGCGCCCTCACTTCCGGCGGGCAGTGCAGGTACCATTGGGGCAGAGTCATGTACCCCAGGAAATCCAACGACGCCACAGACTTTAAGAGAATGTCATGTTGTAACGCGGAGGTCGGATCGCCAGGCTGCAGTACTCACGAAACCCACGTCTATAATGTTAAAGACGCGAAGCGACTATCTCTCATCATGCCATTTGTTCAAACCCCAGAAAACGACAAGGCTCCGAAATCTTCGGCTGTATGTTTTGACTGCGAAATGGGCTATACCACCAATGGACTGGAAATGCTTCGTCTTACTGTCATATCATGGCCACAACACAAGCCGCTCATTGACGTCCTCGTTCGCCCACTGGGACAGATACTAGACTTCAACACACGCTTCTCCGGTGTCACCCGAGAGCAGTTTGTCAACGCAAAACCGTATGACCCAGCAAACCCTAAGCCAATGCGCAAGGACCTTCGTATCGTCGATTCGCCTTATGTAGCGCGAGATCTCTTTCTCTCTCACATTTCCCCCGAGACGCCTGTCGTAGGACACGCTCTGGAGAATGACCTCAACACTATCCGCCTCATCCACCCCGTCATCATCGATACGGTTCTTCTCTACCCGACACGCCAAGGCCTGCCCTTTCGCTTTGGGCTGCGGAAACTCGCCAAAGAGCATCTGGGCGAGGAGATCCAACAGGCCGGAGCGGCTGGTCACGACAGCTACGAGGATGCGCGCACAACAGGCGAGTTGGTGAGGTTCAAGATCAAAGAGCAGTGGAGACTGAAGAAGATTGATGGCTTTGAAATCAGGGACGGCGGCGTACATCCACCCGTGCCTCCTGGTGCACCGCCAGCGCGGGCTTCAATTACGCCCGTGAACGTACCCACTGCTAACATGACTGGGTTGGTAGGAACGAACCCCGCGGCCAAGAGAAAGCTGGAGGATGGAGACAAGGAAGAGCCGCCTACCAAGAAAGTGGAGACAGAGAGTCCTCTAGTGGAATGAGTGGTATGGAGTGTGAACTTGTATTTGAAATCTCCATGTGAAACTAATGACATAGGAGTCTTTGAGTCTTTGAGTCTTTGAAGCTTTTAGCGTAGCATTGGGGTATGGATATCTTGAAACTGTACACGTATCTGGCCGTTAACGAGGCATTGGAGGAGGCCTAGAGTAGAGGCATTGCGATGAATGCTCCTGGTGCGCAGATTGTGCAGGAAAGCACTTGAATCAGCAGCATCGCTGTTCGCGGAATATACCCTCATCAACCTGCAGTTTGTACCATGTACCGTATCCTTTCTTGACCATGGCTCAACAGCTTGTAGTTTCGTACTTCCTCTTGATTCCCTTATCTCTGAGCGACATGCCCTTTCCAACATTCCTCATGCCGCATTGCCAATCAAATCCAAATACAACAATCACACCTAGTTTCACCACCTCTTCACCCAACCTTACTCGCATCCAAACCCTGTACACCTTCTAGCCCCTCTTTTGTCGGCTCATAGACCACATCTGTATCCAAGTCTTTCATGACGCCAATCACTACGCCTACGCTTTCCACAAAGCCATTGACAGCCACACGCAACATGCGGTTTGTAGTCGCTGCATAGTCGACCTGCAGAACGGACTTGTCGGTCGAATCGGCTGGTGTGGTAAGGCTGAAGTAGCGGCGCACAAAGGGTGAGAGCTCGGCGTCGACGGAGAGGGCAGATTGTGCTGTTTGCGCGAGGTGCGGGGTTGGGAAGGGGATATGGAGGGTTCTGGTGGCGCGTTAGGAGCATGTATGGTGGGTATGGAGGGTTGGAAGTACAGGGTACATGGGAAGTCTTCTGTCTTCCAGTCCTTTGCGTTGGCCATGGTGACGTCTATGTGTTGCGCAACGGCACTTTGCGATTGCGTGGGAGAAAAAGAAGAAGCAGTGCTGATTTTTGAGCGTTGCGTCCGTGTGCAATCAAAGCAGCAACAACTGCCAAAAAGCCACGTCTTTCGAGTCTGTAAAGAAATCTTCAGCCTTCTGACACGAGATTGCGCAAGCAGGTTAGTCCTGACCCCTCGTTCCCGACGGTCCCGCCATGAGGCTCAAAAGGCCCAGAATGTGGGGGAGGGGCACCGTCTGTGGTCCAAAACAGGCATAGCGCCATCCACGACGCTATGACCTGTGCTGGTACCTGAATTCGAAGGCGTCATACATCATCATCATCACCGTTTAGCTCGATAGCATGCAATAATGCGTCATGGCTCATTCGCTGTCGTATACCTCGGGTCTTCCTGAGCTTCTACTTACCCACAAGCTCCCGTCTTGATATCACTTTTTTTTAATCAAAACTGAAGCACCCCCGACAGCAACAACCGCGACATCGAATCACACCTCATTAAGTAAAGATCCAAAGCTTGTATATTAAAAACAAGCATAATGTTCCGCAATACCGTGATCAAGTCCCCAAGGCACCTCTGCCTCCGCGCCAACGCTCCATCCCGGCCTTTCTCGCTATCGGCCTCAAGACGCGTAGAGCAGTACCCGAACAACCTAAGCACCAACTCAAAGACCAAAACGGACCAGTACGAGGGCCAGTCGCCGCACGCCGTGCAAGACAAGGTGAAGCGCGGCGATACGCACAACGTCCAAGAGAGCAATGCCAAGGCGGGCATGGAGTGAGTCTGCCCTTGTTACATAATGCTGGGGAGGGGAAAGTATAGAAGAAACAGCTTGGCTAATGCAATACAGCAGCGCACACAAGGAGGGCCGGGGAGGTCACGCTACAGAACACAAAGACTCTGCTGGAGGAAAGGAGACTGCTAAGAAGGAATTTCCTGAAGCGCCGGACCCAGCGATTGGCATGCAGGATGAGAGAGGCGGACGTGGTGCTTAGACGTGTGGTAAGGGGTATATAAGACAAGAGATGATGTTTGGTACCAAAAGTCCCAAGAAGGAAACTCGGCGCTGGAATGAAATAGTAATAAAATGGCGATTATGATTGTTACAGCGGTTCGAAACTTTACACAGCCAAGTCTTCACGTGCAAATTAGAGGACTCTGCATCACAGATCCCTCCAGCCCCCAGCTCCCACTAGTAAAAGAACGTTTGAACTCGTTCGAAGCCCTTGACTCAAGATTTCAAAAAGTGCTAAGAACAAGCATATTATCCGGAATTTAAGTTTTTTTCGTTTCCCGCCGTCGATCCCTCTCCCAGCCCTGCGGCTGAAACGGCGGGCATGGAGCTTGGGACAACGGCCGACGACCGTGTCAACCACGTAAGCTTTTGACTGCATAATATGTTGATCAACGTTCTCTTGATCGTCGCTGATAAAGGAGTTCTGAGTCAAGGGAAAGCGACTCCATAGATGATGTAATAGGAGAGAGGCTATCTACGTAAATCACCTTGGCGTATGTACTACTCCTAGGATAGAATGGAGGGAAATGGAGCATGACAGACGTTCAGAAACACCTAGCTCAAAACTTCCCAAGCCAAGTACTAGGGCATGTATATGTACTCTTTCTCCCTCCCTCCCTCCCAAAAAAAAAACGTCAAGATCACATTGCCCATTTTTTTTATCCGCTTATGTGAGACTCCACTGCCCAAACCGACTGACCTACCGCTTTAAGCAACCAACCAGCCAGTCCATACAGTAGTTCAACGAGAAAACGGCAATACATGCGCGGAATGACTCGAAAAGAAGGTTTCGAGAAAACAAATCGGAAGCATGGGGTGGGTGAGTGGGTAATATTGTAGTAGTAGTGCGGCTCAGATGAGGGACATGCATGGACATGGATATGGATATGGACATGCGTGCATGGGTTGGGGGTGGGGTGGGCTTGACCCGTAGGGCGGGTTAGATGGGCAGAGGTGCCACGTGCTAAGAGACCAGTTTGGGGAGCGCATTAGTTGGTTAGGCTGGGTGCATGGGCTTGGCAGGTGGGAGAGAGTCATGGAATTGGAGGTGGAGGTGGATGTGGATGTGGATGAACCGGGTGCGCGGTTGAGTCGGCAATCGTAGTTCCCATCCAGCTGAGTGCGTGTATAGTAGAGAAGATAACTGATAATGAAAACACATGGGTTTAGTTACACACATTGAAATGCTGCCTAGGAGAGATTCAAGTATGCCTTCCCTTCACCCGCTTACTCGTCTCCTTTGGGAATATTACTCACCGCCGCCGCACTCAGGACAGCCCCAACTGTACATACATATAGAATGTACAGATTTGCGTACTAACGCACATCTTACGTGATAAGTCTTCCCAACAAAATAATAACTCCTTTTGTTCTTCGCTCCGATAAGGTATCCGCGGCTTGAGTGGAGAAATGCGTCCGACCGAAAAGGGCCGAAAAGGGCAAGCGAGCAACGATAACGACGAAAAGGGAGATGGTGGGATGGGTGGTATCTGACATGCATATGTGTGTGTGTATTTGTTGGGGAGGAATGGGCGTATCGGTTGTAGTCCCGGTTTTCTGGGGTGTGAGCGGAGAGAAAGGGAAGGGAGGGAATGGGGAAATGGAGATGTTGATGGAGGAGAAGGATGTTGATGTTGGAAGATAGTGGTCATGATAGTAAGCAGTGATGAGAATGCCTTCATACGTGTATGAGCTTGACTGTGTGTCTCATGGTAAGTACCTTTTGTCTAGAAGTATAGAGTTACTACATGCTTATAACTTTATTAACATTCTAGTTTGAAAATCTCTACTAACTACCAATACAACTTCATGCTTCAACCCATCTATCCAAACACACCATACCAAAACTCCCCATTTACATTCCCAGCTTAACTCGGTTCCAACATCCCGAACCAAGCAAAAAAGTCCGAATCAAGCATTCCCCCATCCCATCCAACCATCAGACCCATCCGTTCGCTGATCCTCCATCTTACTATAGTATAGCACACCTTTATTAAGCCTATAGTAAGTAAGCTCAAACATACATCTCACCATCTCACCATCTCACATCATCTCATGTTCTCACACCACACCACGATCTACGCTCTCTCGCATAAACATGCAATATCATTACACATGAAACGAAACCCCCCGTTTGTTGCCGTGTCGATCTCCCTACGCTTGGACGGCACAGGAACGGGGAGGAGGGAGGGAGGGAGGGAGGGAGGGGTGGTTGACGGGGGGTTTAACGGGGTAACGTCAGCGGGGTAAGGTAGATGAGCTACACGAACCCAGGAGATGATGGTATAGTAGTGATGCTTGGATATAATCGTGTTCCGGGTGTTGTGTATGATGAGTAAGACGATAAAGCAACATTATTTTTCCCCGACTATTAGTATCTAGTGTTGAAGAGAATGGGCATGGAAGAATAGGAGAAGAAGAAGAGAACAAAGTGGAACATTTGCATTTCCACTTCCACTTCGATCCTCTCCGCTCACACTTGGTTTTACCCGGGTACTCCATGCCATGCCATGCCATGCCGTACCTAGCTTAGTTCGTTCATTCGTTCGTTTGTTCGTTTCCCAGTACTAGTCCATAGTAATAGGGGACACAAAGAGGCATGTGCATTTTTGGCAAGTGGAGACCAGACGACCAAGTAAGCACCAGTGGGAGAAATCAATCGGGGGAGGCGGCCAAAAAAGGTGTTATTTCGGCGTGTTTCGCGAGTTACGTAGGCACGCACCCATAAGCAATGGGGGGTTGTTAGCGTGGATCGGAAAAGGCGTTTTTTGGTTGGATGATTTAGCAACTAGTAATTTCAACGGCGGCGCGGATGTGGCGGTTTTCCCTTTTTGTAAATTAGAGCAGATGAGCCCTTTCATGGTTGGTTCGAAGGAAATGATAAGAACAAGTTCAAAAAAAGTTGATAGTCTATTTGCTTTGGTATCTGCTTGCTTTTTTTACGCATGTTGAACGGTATCTGGTATCGGATGCTCCTGAGTTCAAGGAGGAAAAAAAGGGAAAAAGGAAGAGAAGAAAAAAAAAAGGCCGAAGGTGCGTTGGGTAGACCTGCCAATCGCACATGTCTGATGTAATCGCTGGGATCACTGCTGCCATCGCCCTTGGATAAGATAGTAGAACAACAACAAAAAAAACCCCCATATACGCCTTTGTCCGGTTCGTAGCCAGTGACTTTATACTCCTGTCAACGCCGTATATCATCTGTCCTTTTACATGTTGCGCCAAAAAGTGTGCTCGTGATGAAATCTAATATGTACATGGTGGGCTACCGTGCGGTTGCTGCGACAGCCTCAAAAGCCGTTTGTGGAGCGTAAAAGGGTTTTCGATGTTGTTTGTCTTTGAGGCAAACGCCTTCTCGTCCGACCTTTTCCTGAAGGTAGTGGAGGCGGTCCTTGTCGTCCTCATCAAAGGCAAAGTCGCCGCTCCAGAATCCACATTCAATGTTAGTGGTTTCGTTTCGGTCGTAGACTTGGGCTTGGGCTGCGCGGTCGACTGGAGGCAGATCGTGCCTCTCGCCAGCCAGGGCGCCTATCATGTCGATTTCGCTCATACCGGGCATGTGATGGAAGAGTTCCGAGTTCAATGTCCAACAGCGTAGTCCGGGGCTCGGGTATTTG
Organism: Exserohilum rostratum; assembly: GCA_026367775.1. NCBI lineage: Eukaryota > Fungi > Ascomycota > Dothideomycetes > Pleosporales > Pleosporaceae > Exserohilum > Exserohilum rostratum. Next base: position 655,744 of record CP111157.1, read on the forward strand.
CTTCGTTGTTTTGGGTCTAGTATGTTCCTAGGCTTCTGCCATTCTGGCGTTGGAGACGGCGTGTTTTCTCCCTTGTTGCACGAGTGTAGAAGCGCAACGTCAAAGGCGCGTGGGCCGCCTTTTCTAAGTTTTGGTGGCGCGAGATCGTTGAGGAGGCGTTCGGCAGCCATACGGTTTATGGCATATCCAAATGAGCAGAGGGGTAACTTTGAACGGTGCATCACTCGGGTGCGCTCGGGCATGCCCAGGAGGCGGAAGAGAGATTGCGTAAAAGGATGCAGGTCTAGCCATGCGGGAAGGGTAGGGTCGTGGTAAAGCTTGTGGGCAATGGTGCTCAAGTTGTAGGATTGGCGATCGGTTTTGGGGCCGTCGTTTTCAATGACATCAAAGTAGTCGCCGCAGTGGCCGAGATAGAGAACGTCCCATGCTTCGTGGTCGCCCCAGTATTGCGTCTGGTTGGCATCACGGTTGGTGTGAGGATGACGTGAGCGCGCTGGGGGAAGGAGCTGGCGGGTGACGCTTGCCGCGAGAGGTATCTGGATACTGCGCAGGCGGATATCCCAGTCAACGTCGTCTTCGAGAATGAGGGCCGTCTCCAGGTTGGAATCCAGGAACCTGGCAGCGAATCAGCAGGCAGTTCAAGAGGGTTGGGCGGATGCACGCCAAGGCGGGTGGGCGATGGGGTTGATGGGGTTTGGTGGTGGGTGATTGGGCTACTACTACTTACCATCGGAGAGCGTTGTGGTGGCCCAGCCAGCCGAGAACGGAGCCCTTTTGCGCGTCGGGCTGGCCGTTGATGAAGCGCTGGATGTCGCCCTCTGTCCATTCTGGCTGGGCGGGGATGGTGAGGTCGAAGTCGGTGACGTTGGCGGCTTGGATGAGCCGGTGTCGACGGGAGGAACCTTCCTTGGATACAACGACGACGGCGCCGAAACCTAAAGTTCTGTTTGTAGGAAGCTTGGTGGGCCGCGACTCAATCGACGACAACCATTGGGTATATATGCGATCCGTGTCTCTGCTATGGTACCAGATGCCGACGACGACGAGAACAAAGAGCAGTAGCAGCGGGGCCGGGCGCTTCCTGGAGGCAAGCATGCTGGGTGGGCTAAAGAGATGGGGCAAAAGGTGATGGGGCGAGGGCAGTATTAGACATGTCCGCGAGGGAAACAGAGGCAGGGGGGGCGGTCAGAGGGCGAGGGTCGGGGAGGGGATCGGGGGACCAGCGCTGCTGGGGTCACGGCGGCCACGATGGGCTTGATGCTGTGGTTGGAGAGGGCGGGCAGGAACGACGCAGATCTGGCCGAGCGACGCCTATCTCAAGGGCATGGGCACAGGCGCAGGCGCAGGCACTGGCATTGTCGCAGGAGGCGGCGGGCACAATCCGGGTGCTAGACGGGGGGTGGGCGGCACAGACGCGGCGTGTGGTAGCCTTTGTGTCAGGCTACTTTAGATTACCACGGCGGCGGCCGGGATGGGCGTCATTTGGCAGACGACGGGTAATGAGGGCAGTGTCAAGTCATTGCACGCCCGTCGCACGGCATGGCGCGGGTGCATCCACCGGGCGTCTTGGGGTTATGAATGTGAAGCAGTGCTGAGGGGCCCCTGCTGGGCGTGTGATATTTTGCTGGCGTGTCGCGTCGTGCTGTCGTACTATACTATACATGTATTTCTCTGCGGCGCGGGGCCTCGTTGACTAGCTCGCTGACCGACCGACTGACTGCATAGCTAATTGACTGGTTGACGACTTGACCTGACCATGGACTGGCGACAGTGGGAGAGGCCCATACAATAGGCGTAGTAGTACCATGCAGCCCCCATCCACGGGAACCATCAGGAACACGATCAGGAACACGAACAGGGCACGTGCCGCGACAGGAACGCGCTAGCAGCCTATGCGCCTCATTGAACGACGACGACGACGCCGCACTCAAGACGACGACGCCGCTGCCCACGACTACGACTACGACAACTATGGCCGCCCCCAGACGACGCGGCACATTGCCAGGCGGCGCAAACGCACACACGCCCTCGACATGACCGGACAGCGCTGGTGCCGCAGGCGACCGTCTTACTGTGTCTGGCGGGCAGGCTGGCGTTGTGTGTGACAGGCTGCGCTGCTGCGCCCTGAAACTAGGCGTGGAGCCGGCTTTCTCGTCCTCCGCATCTCACCCTGACCCTTGGCCGTTCCCCATCCCGACCGGCATCCGCAGACTCTAGTAGCAGTCGTATACGCAACTCCCTCTCACCACCACCACCACCACCACCACCCTCTCTTCACCTGTGCCGCATTGCACCACATGCCCCGCCATCCGCTGTGCCAAGAGTAATGGCCACGCTGGCTTCGCCCTCTTCCTCGTCGCCCTCTTCGCCCTCGAGAACAATGCGCCGCCGCACCTGGGCCCGCAAGGTCGAGCGATACTGCTGCGTCGCAGTCACCTATTTCCCCCTCGTCTTTGTCTACGGCCTCACCTCGTGGGCCGTCTGGGTCGAGGCCGGCATCGGCTTCGCCCCGTCGCACAATGCCTGGACCGGTGCGTCTCCTTTCTGCCTGTATGCGCGACACCACCGTCGCCGCGTCACGCCCCTCTTGCTGCACCCACGACTGCAAACGGCACACTGACAGGCCCACTAGGCAAGTTCTCGTCCGCCCTCGGCGTCTTCTTCTACCTCATGCTCAACTGGAGTTACACAACCGCCGTCTTCACCGACCCCGGATCGCCGCTCAATCTCAAGGATGGCTACAGCCATCTGCCCTCGCAGGAAGGCGGGGAGCTGCAATACACGTCCTTTACCGTAAAGGCCTCGACCGGCGAACTGCGCTTCTGCAACAAGTGCCAGACCAAAAAACCGGATCGCTCCCACCACTGCTCCACGTGCAAACGCTGCGTCCTGAAAATGGACCACCACTGCCCCTGGCTCGCTACCTGCGTCGGCCTGCGCAACTACAAAGCCTTTGTGCTCTTTCTCATATACCTGACCTTCTTCTGTTGGACCTGTTTTGCCACTTCGGCCACATGGGTGTGGAGCGAAATTCTCAGCGACGGCCAATACACCGAGTCGTTTATGCCCGTCAACTACGTCCTCCTCGCCGTGCTATCTGGAATCATTGGCATTGTCATAACTGGATTCACGGCTTGGCATTTGTGGCTTACAGTCAAGGGCCAGACCACAATCGAAAGTTTGGAAAAGACGCGCTATCTGTCCCCCCTGCGAAACACGATGAAACACCAGCTCAATGACCGCAATTATCTTGATGACCAAGCCAACGGACGATTGAGCATGGGCGACCAGTTGCGCGAAATTCATGCAAACGCACTGCCCGGCGTGACCAGACCCGAAGAAGGCGTACCCTCGCGCTCCACCTCGCGCTCACCGGTTCCTGGCCATGCCAATGGCTACTCGCACCCCCACTACCAGACATACGAATACCGAGAACGCCAGCAGTACCAGGATCGTTACGACAGCTACCTCGACGAGCGCGATAATGAGCAACTTCCCAACGCATTCGACCTTGGCTGGCGAAGGAATCTGGTTCATGTTTTTGGCCCTTCACCGGCGAAATGGATGGTGCCCATACCCAGCACAACAGGAGACGGATGGTCTTGGGAGCCTAGTCCAAAGTGGTTAGCAGTCCGAGAGCGCATAAAGCAGGAGAGGCTGCGAGAAGAACAATTGCAAAAGCAGCGTGAGCGCGCTGCAGGATGGGGTGTCGATTCTCCTACTGAAGCAGAATTTAGGCGCCCCACTCGCGGCCCCGAAGGATGGATGCCCGGTCAACGCGCTCAGCCTGCCCCACGAGCCGTGAAACGCCCCGAGTGGCAGTCGGCACTTAGTCACGGCGAGCAGACGCAGTATCTCACCACCTCCAACGGCGTTGTAAGGGGTCCTATTGGTGGACGGAGAAGCCCAAGCAAGGCCGACCAGATCCTAGGAAGAGAAAGAGGCATGTACGCAGACGGCGATGTCCAACTCCAGCCAATTGACAGGAGGAAACTCGATCCATACAATTACATTTCCGAAGATGAAGACGACGACTACGAAGTCTCGAGCGATGAACAAGCCGTCGACCAGAGAAAAGCCCAGCGTGTACAAACCATACCCGCCCCACCCAAAGGAACATCCAATTGGAACGACATCCCTGAAGGTTTCTTAGACCCTGTTCCCAAAGGCAAGAAGGGTATTAGCCAACAACATGATCCATCCAAAAAGAAGGGAGACTGGGATGACTGGGCTGCATAGTACATCATGGACTGGCGAATGGGGTAATGGATATGAAAGGCATGTCGATTTGTAAATGTAATGTTGCATAGCATGAGCATGGGCTCCGGCGTTTTTGCATATGAATCAAAATGTCTGGCTGTACTTTATGAGCGGTAGATAGTATATCTATGTGATGGCTTCGGAACAATGATCTCTGTTGTCATTTTTATTGTTCTTGTCTAAAAATTGTCATTTGTGGACTGGGCTTGAAGATGGGTCATGCGGGCGTTGCTACATCCTGTTGTCTTGTAACGGCAAGTGTGCTTGTTAATCAGTTCCATATAACAAACAAGCAGCTCTGTACATTACTCAAAGAGCGAGAAGAGAAACGCATTTTCTTAGGAAAGCGTAACTTGGCATATCTTATATAGCCCCCAACATATCTCAGAGACCTCTCTCATACTTGAAGAGAGGAAAAAAAAAAGGAGTCATGGAAGCAAGATACCACGCCAATACCATCGAACTTAACGCTGTAGTCAACTATCTAAAAAGTACCCAGCCCCTCCCTCCCTCCCCCCTCTCCTTATTTCTCACTAGGATGGCTTGGTAGGGGAGACAAGGACAGTGAATTAATATTCAAACCGACATTTCCATTTCGTTTCATTGCTGTCCTCTATGTGACGAATGACTTGTTACAACAAAGCCTTCTCATCCAACAACGTCATGCCCGTCGCCTCTTCCAACTCCCTCACCGCCTCCTTTGTCCGTCCGAGACTCACTTTGATAGTCCGCAGCCCCGTCTGTCTCGCAAATTTTAGATTAATACCTATATCGTCGAGAAACAGCGTGTCACCTGCTGTTACGCTTCCCATCCCCCTCGCCCTCGCTACTTTATCCATTTCCCGGACTGCGAGCTTATACGCTTCTGGATCGGGCTTTCGTACTCCGACGGCGGCAGAGCCGAGGAAAACGTCGAAGCACGTGGTGATGTCTGTGGAGTCGTTGGCGTAAGGGTTGGGTGCCGGAGCGTGAATGAGGTCTTTTGTGAAGAGCTGGCCTTCGTCGTCGAGGATGCCCGTGGGGAACGTGACGTTATTGCTAAAAGCACCGAGTACGAACTTCCCACTCTGACCGAGTTTGCGCAAGGCGGGGTACATGTAGGGATCTGGTGCGCGGCTCATTTTCATCATGCGCCAGAAGAGGGTTTTTGCGTCAATGTCTGGGACTGGCGGTGGGTTCTTCTCTCCTGCTCCTCCTCCTCCTCCTTCTTTAAGATCCGTCGCTTTCCCGCTCTTGGACAGCTTCTCTAGGTACTCAGTCCATACTTCCTGCCGCGAGAGTTGTTGCTTGAAAGAAGCGAACCACGCGTCGTTGAGCTCGACTTCGCCCCGCTCAATGAGCTGCCATGCGCCCGTGTCGTGCGGACCCTTTTGAATGGCAAAGTTGATGTAGCCAACGGGGATTTTTTGTTCGATTTCGTAATCGAGGATTGCGCGGAAGGGACTGACGACCTGTAATCAAAGAGAAACTTATGTTAGTAATGTTCATCGCATACGTCAGTTGTTTGGTATGGAGATGGGCGATGTGCTTACCACTACTCCGCCGATATCGAAGAGAATCGCTTTTGGTGGCTTGGATGAGGGTGCCATGGTGAATTGGAAGAGTGAGGAAGGATCGAGGTTTGCTACGGCGGTATCATGGCGGCTTCAAGGGCGCCATGGTGGTGGCTAGAGGTGGTGAAGGTCCAGGTACCTCGGCAACGGATAAGCTTCCCTGAATCGCGTGGGCCGGGGGCCGCTAGCGGCTGGGTGGGGTGCAGCTAACATCTCCCCCTCCTGCGTGGCGGAAGCCTCATATGCTGGAAATAACTATCGTGTAAGCATTATAACTCCTCACCCGTGGTTCCGTGAAGTTGTAATTAATTTATTATCATTCCATAGACTTTTACCTCTCGAAAGCTAGTATGTAGCGAAAACAATACGACGCTCTTAGCTATACTGTTAATCAATTCCTGCAGAGCATCTTGAACTATGTTAGTCCTGCACTCTTACTTTGTTACGAATATTTTCTGCTCATGGCTGCCTGCTCTCAGTCTCTCCGGTCTCATTAGATAGTTGATGATGCAAACACTCTAAAAGCTTTATCTATACAACATTCACTGCTCACGGTGCTTCATGCTTGCATCTTCACTGTTCATGAATAAACCATCACTATTGATGAAATATCAGCTGCTCATCGCAGCCATGATCTTTTCCGAACTTGTGCTCAAGAAATCATCCTCAAAACCCCCCTCCCCACAAGACTAATGATATACATCCCAAATAACCTGTTTAAATCATAAAGTGGCATCCAGTAAAGTGTAATGATTGCCACCCCACTCCACGACCCAAGCATAAAACACACAGAAAACATGACTTGACAATACCACTTCATCATCTCTTTGAACGACACAGGCGGCACCCAATTACTCACCTTCCAAAACCACTTCCAACGCCCATTCGGATCCCAATCCGGCTCATACGTCGCCATCCATGCCTTGTGCACAAACGCCGTCAACCCGTCTTCGATCCAGTTCTGTTTCTTGTAAGAATAGAGGGCATAGAAGCAGTAAAAGATTCTGGAGAGTGAGTTTTCGTCACCGAAAAAGTAGCGGAGGAGTAGACGCTCGAGATGACTAAGGAGCTGGTACATGAAGCCGCAGATGACGATGAGGCGGTCAGAGTATTGTTCTGGGTTTTGGGGGCGGGAGATGCTTAGATCTTGGGGGTCGTGACTGCGGTGGAGGATGAATTGGCCAGTGATGAGGGCGGCACCGATCTGTTCTTTTGAGGTTTGTGACGGCGGCATTTCAGGCTCCTGAATTCGACCAGAGCGGTCATCTTCGGTGTCGATTTCTTTCAGCGTCAAAGCACAGTCGAAGTTTAAGAAGTACTTGTCGCCGACCACGCGGTCGATGATGAAACGAGCGCCGCGCTCTTGCAGTGATATGTCGACCACAACACACCACATACTGGCTGAGGCATTAGTCTTATCCGCACCTGGAGTTTGCAGCGCTTGAACATCATAGTGCTTCACACAGGGCTTGCCATCCTTCTGATCCGGCAAGGCTAACCGAAAGCTCTCAGCTCTGGACGCAGATGAGAGCAGGTAGAATGGCAGCGGCTGGCATCCCTTCTTTGTCTCAAACTTGAATCCCAAGGGCCCTAGCTTGAGCGTATGATCTCCGTCAAATTTTGCTTTTGCAATTTCGCGCGGTATCCACGCATCGACCTCGCATGAGCCAAGCCTAGTGCAGTTCGAAAACAGCAGCTCAACAGGCAGTGACTCGAGGCTGTAAAAAAGCTGTTTCATGCGCGCGTCAACGGTCTTCTTTTGGGATATGGCGTTGGCGTTCAGACAAGACATGTTCATCAGAATAAGTGGGAGGTCCTCTGCCTGAGTGGTGGTCCGTGATTGTAAAGCATGATGTGCTTTGACAAATCTAGCAGCTCGATCAGCCTAGACATGTTAGTGAGATGCCTGCATGGTAGTGTAATAATACCAACGGGTGTTCGAGCATAGTCTCGGTAATCTTCGACGTGCAAAGTCTTCTTCATGTGCTCATATATCTGAAATCTCACACTTTCTCGCAACGGTTCGGCATCTCCTTGCGCTCTCTTATCTACTTTGGCCTTCGTCTCATCACTGTGCTTACGAGGCAGCATACCCATCGTATCTCGCCTGATCGTCCGTGGCATCCAGTCAATGAACATATCTCGCCAGCCATCCCAAGAAAGAAGGCCATCGTCGAAACTTGGCCATAATAGCTTGAGATATGCGAAAGAACCATTGAGAGGAAAAATGATGTTTCCTGAGAGTACACCTTCCTGCAGAGTCCAGGCTCTTCCCATCCAATTCGACGCGTAGATACTGCAGACTACGTCTAATAGATGCTCGTTCGATGGAGCATAATAGGTAGATCGTCCGCCGTGCGTAAGAGAGCTGGGTCGGCGTCCTCCATCGAGAGCTTGCAACGCCTTGTCAAAGACAAGGGTATGTCTTGCTGCTGCGTAGATGAGATTCATCAAGTCGATGGCTTGGCTTCGTAAGTCCGCATGTTCTGGTGCCTGTGGTATGCAGAAACTATCGAGCCAGAAATACTGATATGCGCGGCTAGGTGGTTCGATCTCTCCAGCCAAGAGCGTGGCTTTCTGCCAATTAGTGAGCCAGTCTCCAAGACGCCATTGATCCATCTCGGTCGGTATTGTGGAGATGATTTCTTCGAGGTACTGCAGCTGGCATTTAGGAAGTGCGTTTCGTGAGGAGCCAAATTGTCGGTCCGCCCAGACATGAGAGATGGCAACATAGGTCATGCCTGGTGTATACGGCACCACTTCCAGCATCGTCTTTCCTGTAACTGACCAGGTAACCTTCACTAACGGAATGCCTCCAGCGGCTATTATCCGGTTTACATGCTCAATGGGAACCGAGATATCTTCGCATAAACATTCGGCGGTACGATGTGTTGGATCGGACAAGCTGCTGGAGACTTGACAGCGACTCGAGTCACACCTCGAGTGATCCTCGATCCTGCTGCGAGGTGGATCTAGCGATGACAGGAAATACATTGCTGGGTAGAGCAGAGGCGCAGACTCGAAAAGATTCAGCCTCTTCTCACACCATCCATTCCCAATCATCCTCCGCATCAGAAACTTTGTCGCCATGGACAGTGTGGGGTTGGCTTGCGTGATATTGATCTTGTAACGATCCAGTGCGTGCGCAACAACATACAGAAGCGTGTGCACCGAGAGCAAGACCTTCGCAATGATGCTGTTATCATCATCGACCTCGATGCACAGGAGATCTAGAGTCATGGCGATAAGTTTCGCGCTGTCAAACGTCTTCTCTATAACGTTTTTGAGTGCCTCGAATCTCTCGGCCGACAGCTCTCGATCTAGTCGCTTCCACCGAGCTTTCAGCTTTTCTAGGTACCACTCAGGAATGCGAGCGTCGATGTATTTCTCCGCGGATCCATCCTTCAAGACAGTTGCGAAGTCTTCATGTTTGACGTTTTGGCCCAGCGCTTCAGACGCCAAGCCAAAGAACAACCATGACTGGATGGCCGACGCAAAAGCGCAAGCAAATGTGGACTTGGTTACTGGATCACTTTCTCCGGTTTGAGCATTTTTTCGTAAGATCATGTGTTCCATCTCATTAGTCAATGCAGTCCTGAAGAAGCCTGAGAAATCTGCTAGTGTTCCCATGGTGTATTGGGTTCTCGCGACCAAAGGTACCTGCACCGGCTCAAGGCTGGAGTCTCGTGGATATGGACAACAGAACATGTTGACGAGGGGACCGAGTCCATAATACACTGGCGCGTATGTGAAGGGATGCAAATAGTGGCTCAAGTGAAGTTGTAGCGATGTTGACTCATTATATGTTACTGCTGCGCCCACCTGAGTGTTTGAGGCAGTGCCTGCAGCAAGCCACAATGCCAATGGACGGTTTAGTCGAAAGTCAAAACTTTCCACAGCCACAAGCCTGACAGCCTCAGCCTTACTCAAACCACAAGAGTAAATTGCAATGTAGTAATTACGTAGAAGTTTCGAGATTTCTTTACTCTAGCTGGGATATGTAATTACTTTAATAATACTAACTAAGGTAGCGACTTTATGTGAATTTGCACGTGATAGTAGGCATAAAGCTAATTCTCGCTTACTTGCTTTAGGTAGACTGAGGCTCTAAGGTTTACATAAAACCCTTTAGAAAAATTTAGACTGGTAATGTGTAGTAGTGCTACAAGGATAATAGCATAATGCGCTCTAGTAGGAGACTTTCTAAGAATTAAATTTGAAGGTAGCGATGCGAATGTAATTCAGAAGCGGAAGACCTCCCAAAGGTTTAAATTGGCTATATTATCTAACCTAAAAAAAAATTAGTAAAGCTCAATGTACGCACAGGGTTATAGTCGCATGAATTCGAGGTACCCGTCGTATTTTCTGAATCATAGTGCTGCAATGGGTGCCTGTGTATGGGACATGAAAGTAATAGCAAAATTGTCCGCTTTATTGGAGCACTAGACCCATAATTCACGACCAGAAAAGCTCTCTATCCCATGCTTCAACTGTCCTGACTGCTCAACTGATCCGGATCAATCTTTCTGCCATACGGGTCATGCAGTGCATCCCATTCCTCAACCTGGTTGGATGGCACCTTCACAAGCACATGTGTCTGCGCTCCATCCCCAAGATCAAGAACCTCTTGCCGCACCTTGTAACCCTTGAGCTTAGGCAGCCAAATAATCCAAGTACAGTAGTACAACCCGCATATAGCTAGTATACCGATCCCAACGACGATATAAGTACCGTACCAGAAACTGACATCTCCTCCTGTCGCTCCGCCAGTCGGTGGATACCAAGGCATGACAATCAGGTAGACCTGAACCAGGATGTTGAAAACCAGCACAACGCTCCAAGCCTGAAATGTTGGTTTTGGCAGTCCAAGACGTTTGCGGCGATACCGAAGCACGTAGAGTCCCGCGGCCATGAGAAGATTGAAAACAGCTGAAGGGTAGACCTGGAGGTCTGTTATGAACGCGAAAGCGTCACCCGCTGGCACTGCCAGGATAACGAGAATAGTGAGTGCCCATTTGGTAAAGTACGGCCCTATCGGTGTACCAAATGGCTTGGTGGATGCCCAGAAGCGTGGCCACGGAAGGACACCTTGCCGACCGCATTCTCTAATTAAGCGTGACGATCCCAGAAGGACGGCGATGAGATTGCCAAAAGAGCTGAGCGCTATGAGGAAGTTGAGGCCGCGGACAGCACCGTGGTCCCCGAATACTTTTGTGAAAAGGATGCCAGCGGCAATTGTCTTGCCGGCTAGAATCTCGTCCTTGGGAATGGCAGCGAAATAGGCGACGTTTGCTAGTATGTACAAAATGGCAACGAGGAGTACCGCACCAAAGCCGTTGTTTCTGATGCTCTTGACGGGATTCTTGACTTCGTTAACCACATTGAATGCGTTTTCGTATCCAGCATCTGCATGATCTGTTAGTAAATATCGCTGTCAAGTTTTTGATGGTAACTTGCATGCAAAGATGATCTTGTACATGGCATTCGTGACACCATATGCCGATGGACTTCCCTCAAACGCATCACGAAACCCGGCTGAAGGGTCTTGGACCTTAGTATGTCCGCCCAGCACCACCAGCCCTAGGATACCAATGAACACCAGTGTTACCAGCTTGATCACGCCAATTGCATTGCTGATCCAGTAAGACGCTCTAGTATGAAATAGGACCACCAAAACGGCAGCTGTGTAGCACGCGACAGCCAGTCCCTTAGTTTCCCACGGCTTGGCTTGATAATCTCCAATTTTGTAGAGGTAATTGGCCATGACGACTGCGTTACCAGAGCTGAATGACAAGATGACAGATTGTATGGCGAAGGTAGTTGGGAAAAACCATCTTGGTCGCGGATATGCTTGTTCAAGATACGCAACTTCAGAGCCTGAGCGCGAGGGAAAGTATGCTGCGTACTCCAGGTATACGGATAGCGAAGAGATTGATGTGAAGAAGCCTATGGTCCAGAAGATCAGACTGAGGCCAACTGAGCCTGTGCCTTTTAAAATCGATGCAGCTGCAAAATCATGATGAGTTTATCTAGGTATCGATGAGATATGTTCATTCAGCTTACGTGTTGAGAATATGCCTAACATTGATTAGCAAAGATTGAAAATCTTGGAAATTGAGGTTTTACATACCTGTGCCAACCATCTTCGACAAGTTCAAAAACACAATAGTGACAGGTCCGACATTGTATCCCAAAGGTGAATGCGTTTCGACAGGAGCTCCACTGGCCTCTTGGTAGGCCACAGTAGCACTGTTGCCGCCTTGCTCCCCGATATATTTCAGGTCTCCATCTGTGACTTGGATATTGCCGCTAGCTGTCACAGACTGGACGGTAGACGCTGATCGATCTTTGTCTGTACCAGGTTTGAAGCGGTTCTTGAAGAGAGATGACATCGTGAGGGATGGCTAGGTTTCTCGAAGAGCCGGTGCATCAGAAGATAATGCGGAGGGTGCTATGAGCTGTGTAGCTATGCATGGCAAGATAGATGGGGTAGATATATATTAAACTCAAGCATGAGGCCGAGCTTTCGCAGCTGGCTATAAACTGCAGGTGCAAATGTGCCCATCGCACGTCATCCAGAGCGGAGATGTTAAGCTCTGTTGTGTTATCTTCGGGCGAACTTTAACCTATCACTTTGCGCTATGCCGAGCACGCAAAGAGATACCGAATTGCGACATCACAGGGGTATCCAGAGAGGCCAAGACGTAGGATCATTGTTTTGCTGGGCAATTCGTGGCACAACCATGTATCTTCACTGAAAATGAGTTGCTACAGCAGTGTGAACACAACCGTGCAACATGCTAATAAGGCCACAGATCGCATAGAGCCGAAGAAACAAAGCCTGAGTAGTTCATCTTTCAATTGCTGAGATCAAATCTCACTCTCGGAGTCCACACTACAGCGCTCAGACACTTTATGGAACCTTGTCTACTCAATTGGCTTGCTATTCCCTCCACTGGCACTACGAATCGTCGGCTCGAGCGGAAATACGGAATTCTCAGGCGTCACGCCATCATACAGTGCCCACCTCGATTTCAATGACTCGGGTGTAGGCCACGCGTTTTCTGGATCACGGAGCCAAAGACGAATAAGGTGACGTCTAGGCGCGTCAGAGCAGAATCTGGCAAGATATTCATGGGTAGATACGTACTGTTGCTCTGGAGTGTTCTTGAATCCATCACGAGCGTGAAAAATGCTCAAATTGTTCGCGTATTGCACATCGCCTTTTCTAAAGTCCAGAGACACAGCATGCTTCTCGGCGAGGAAATGAAGCGCGTCGAGTGCTTCGGCCTGAGCTTCGGTTATGGGTGGCACATCAGAGGATCTTGGGAGTCCCCAGTAGCCTGTGAAAGTTCTTCGCGCATATTGAATGATCATTCTCTCGGGAGTAGACTCGGTCTTGGGCTGATAATGAAGCAACGGCCGGAGTGTATACTTGTCGCCCCTACCGCTAAAGCTGTTGCTAAAGTCAGCAAAAAGTCCTTCAATTTCATGCCTGTTGACACATTTAACATACTTCTCGCTAGCCCAAGGCTCAGCCAGAGTTCTGATCAAATCCGGTCTCGTTCTGGCAAGCTCGTTGTACACTGTCCATGAACTGGATAACTTGCTTTCGCCACCCTCAGCAGCAGTCTCCAAACAAGCTAAGGCAATAACATCGCCGACATCAGTGTGAAATACCTGCTTGTCTGTTGTATAAGCAGGTGCTCCAATTTTGCTGGCATCCACGATTGAGCTCAGATCTTTGATGTGAGCTAAGACAACATCTGCTGGTTTGCCCTGGTACTGATGGTCCTGTCGTCCCCTGATAGGCGCAACGTGTGAGGAGACTCCAGCATATATGGTGATGTTCTCCTCGCGGTCATGCTTATCGAAGGGCAGACCTCGAAGAACTTTGAAGCCACGGCGGTTGTGGACCTCGTCAGAAATGTTGCGCAGAGCAGCATGTAGCTTCGGAAGCGGGAATGTGTCTGGGTTTACGAAGCCAAGTGGTTTCCCAAGAGCTGTGGTTACGTCAGCGTATCCAATATCTACAAATGAAGCTTCTTACATTTGAAGTGTTTTAGCGCATCTTCAATCTCTTGAAGCTCTTCTGCGTTGAGTTCGTAGACGAAATTGTAGTTGTCGGTGATGGAATTTCCATCCCATACAAGGTCAGACTTCAGTTCGTGAGGAAATCCTTCGGGTAGCTGACTCGTTAGATTTTCGGTAGCTTTGCGACGAGCAACACGCGCGAGATATTTGTCGAGATCAGGAGCATAATCAATATCAGGTTGACCAGCGGGACCAGTTCTTAAAACCTGAGCAGTAGCCATGATGAATTTTGATATGAATTATCTGGCATGTTCTAAGTATCTTTCAGCGATATAGCTGGGTGAAATAGATAGGGTGTTGTCGTCATTGGGCTAGCATCTCGCGTCAACGGATGTGTGACGGCACCGATAGCGCAATCAAGTCAACATCTCGCGTGAATGCGGGGGTGATAGCATAATCCCTCGGTCCGGGCCGCACGTACTAAAGAAGGGATGACCTTTTTGCATGCATAGTCGACTTCTCTGAATCTCTACTAGATAGTGGGTAGAGGTGTACGAAAGTGCTTGTACACAAAGAGGTATATGCCCATGCACGAAAGCTAAGTGCACAAAAATCGATACAACACGTCGTGCACTTTCTCTTCCCTGCTGAACTCTTTTAGCTTCGTTTGTTAACACTAGAACAACCAGCAAACAACGCAAAACAAGACACCGTTGGAGATGTGAACACAGTCTTCGCGACACGCGTCGACTGCAATTACCATGATGCGTTAAAACGTGTATACCTTGCAGCATGAACTGCCTCGAATTGCTCTCCGAGGAGCTACAACATACCCTGCCTATAGTAGATCGAAGCCGGGTATATCACTGGGCCCGGACGTAGTTCCAAACGTCAAGAAACGGCGAACATCATAGCGTGAAACAACGAACATAATAACCGGTCATTCGTACGCAATATAGATGGAGCACAGTCACACCATGGTGTCGAAATAACAAGACTAAAGGTGCGTTCATTTGACAAATTTCAGAGTAAGCATCGAATCAGAAGTAAGATGATGGGAATGACATCGGACGACAATGCCCAGACACCGCCAACATGTTTCGAAAAGAAAGACTCCGCCCAAGACACGAACCCATGAAATGAACCAGTTGAATCACTACACGCCACAGCAGCACCTACCTCATATTCACCGCTTTGATATCCCAAGTATCCCACAGAAAACTCGGTTCAGAATCCTACAAACGCCTCTAAACGGCAGCACATGAGCTTCACTCCGGAGCTTTTCCCTATGCCCCTCATACATATTCACAATGCGCGCAGCACCCCTATCACCATACCCTAGCATCTCTGTCTCAATAAAAAGCTGAATGTATCCACCCGCCGGCTGCATGTTCAAGACATCAAATTTGGCAATGTTGTACAAGACAGCACTGATCAATTCGGGAGACTGAAGAGCCCAGATGCTTTCAACATCCGTCTCGGTAACGGGCTCGTCGTACAAGCGAGTTGTGATGCTTGCGCAGAGAGCAGCGGCTTCAGGGGCATCAAGACGAAGCAAGGTACGGTATAGCTCGACGTCGTCGCTGATGGATCGACGGGGCGAGAGTTTTTGAGGCTTGGATTGTTGGTTCGCCATGTTTGAGGGTTTCATGTGTCACTATCAATCGAGTGCAATGTACAAAAGGAGTGTTTTTGTCAAGTATAGATGCACGGGGTTTCAGCATGCAAAGTTGTATATTGGATGAATCGTGGAAGAGAAATTCCAGAGAGGATCTGCCTTATATCGGCGCAGGATAGTTCGGTTCATGAACAATATTGAGTGCAGATATATTCGGTGAAAATTTGTTAGACCAAAAGTAGTAGGTACTTCTCGTGTGAAGAGCGGAAGAATAGAAACCCGCAAAGCATCCTAGGCCAAATAGAATTAACTTTCTCTAAACAGCTTTGAAAGACACTCTTCTACTCATTTCTCTCGGCGTAAAGAGCACTTTGCAGGCACAGATGTGCATGTGGGTATAATGTTGCAAAGTGCGGAAATTTCGCCAGAGAAGTTCGTCCACATATGCATTCCGCCTGAATCAAAGGCCCCAACTCATCTCATAGCCAAACACTGTACGGCGAAGAAGCTCGTCCTGAATGTTGTTAGTAATGTCACAGCCCCAGAAATTCGTTTGACTCACTCCTGGATCTTCCTCAAACATAACCTTCTCCATGACCTTTTCAAACATCTTCGTGACAGTGAATCCAGCCTCTTTGGCCAGATCGAAGAACGCCAAATCCTTTTCGTATAGCCAAGGACGATAGGGGGAGAAGAAGACATAGGCTCGGGAATCAGGCTTCTTCTTCAACATCAACTCCACTGTCTTGATGAGTTTTGTGTGTTCCGAGTGGTTGAAAAGCAGATCTGCTAGGATGAGGACATCAAAGCCAGTGTCATTATCCAAGTGCTTTGTTAAGTCCTCAGTAGATGCACCCCATAGATAACCCTGCGCTTGTGTAAGTGAGGTCCCAGATGCTGATCAGGGCTACAGACCTCTGCTACAATCTTTGGTGGCTTTGGGATCAAATCGCAGTGTTCTATATTGTACCGCAGGTTTTCAATCAAGTCGGCATCAGGATAGTCGGTGACAACTGTTTGAGAAGCCCCAATGAGGGCGCAAACGAGACTAGGTAATCCCGCTCCAGCACCGAGCTCCAAGACCGTTCGGTCTTTTACAAGTTCTGCATGCTCCTCAAAAAATGTGGAGATGGTTCGTCCCGCATTCCAAAGGAAATGACCCTAAACACGTCAGTGACCATTTTGGAAATGACGCGGGGTAGCCGCAGCTGTAGTGCTGGTTCGAAAAATGGAGAATTTCCGAGGGTTCTTTCTATTGCAACTTGTGACGAACAAAGTCGCATGCTATGGTTCGAAAATTCAACGGGCGAACAAAGTCTTACCCACAAAGGGTTGTGTCCCACTAATCGGACAGTAAGGTCTTTGCCTGAAAGCAACCGGTGCGAGGCGAATGTTGCCTGTTTCTCTGGTTGGTAGAAGTCGGTAGGCTCCTGGAAGAGGTCCAGGCCTTCATCTCCGCCTTCTGAGTCCATGGTGAAAAGAAATGCGTGATGAAATCAATGTCTTGGCCGATAGTCGAAATTCGGGTAATGCTGGACATGCGCCACAGACACGAGCACGTGCAGCACTAGCCACCGCTTTGCCTATCTGGGCACCTTTCCAGAAATCCATAGTCTGGACCGCCAGCGTGCCGTCGTTATCCTCTTGCCGCGAGGGCATCCCAGAACACACCGCATCATCCTTGTACCACCGACAAGATCTGACTGTCAGTTTCGCTGTTGCAGCATCCAGTGTCACACTAGCCCTATGGCCAGTTTGGGGTTGCTCGAATAGCGCGGACATGTTGGCGCCACGATGCCCGCACGCGCTGCAACCCCCAACTCGAGGGCATCCCGCCCACCACTTATGCTTCATGCGCACATGATCATTACGGTACTCACGGACACGGTCAAGACAGCGCAGAAATGCGCTCGGTGAATCGTCTCCACGTCTCCACGTTCTAGCCTTCTATCCCGCCGCCGCCATATTGTTTCCACAGGGACCCGCAAACCTCGACCGGCACCGACAGCCATTTCCTCCGCCCATCCTCCTTAACCACGCCTTGCACGCGCCTGGCGTCTCCGGTGTTGTTCCTCTTATAGTTCACGAAACCGCTCGTCGGCCGGCGTTTCTCACACCTTCCCTATCTGCCACTGTGAAGCAACTAAGGCCTCTTAGTAAGAAACTTGCTCAACGCTAAGACACTAAACCTAATCCATCGCCCAACGACCCTCCCGTCCATCCACTTCACCACAGTCTTTCGAGCGCCGACCAGAGATCTCCCGCGCCGTGACGCCCTGACCCCCAAGTTGCCCACTCGTGCAGCGCACCAGGGAGCGAGGGCTGTATTTCTTCTGCGTCCTGAGGCTTGGGTGCCCCACGCCACAACCAGCGCCGCTGCATCTGAGCACGTCGACCCTTCGCAAACAACTTCTGCCGGGCCAATGCCCGTGGCCAGGCGCTTGCTCTCACCGATTCTGCTGGCTTTCTCTCGGTAGATCTGGCCCCATTGTTCCGCTCAAGTCCGGTGTTGGCGCGTACGATCCGGCCTTCATCCTTTGCCTGCTCAAAATCGCTACTCCTGCATGAGGCACCGCTCGCACTCTGTTCGTTGCTGGCGCTACCCGTCGGCTATTTCCAGGGTCGTTGCCCTTCCGGCTATCTGGAGCAGGACCCTTAACAGGTCACACAGGCCGGGTCAGATCTGGCATCCAATTACTTTCTCACATCCCGACAGTTACAGCTGATCACACTCGAGTTTGTTGGCTATTGCCCTAGTCAGCCAGGGTCTCTTAGGCAAACCTCTTGGTCACATCCCACGCCACACGCCACCCGTGCCCCTCGATAGCCGTCTCCACGTGCTCAGTGTACCAGAAGCCTGGACATTCGCTCTTCCTTATCCACCAGCAGCTTTTTGCTCTTTGATTTCCGATCCACGGCGTTACTCCAAAGTACCTGCTGCAGGCTGAGCAAGCTACCTCGGAATCATCCCAGCCCCGCATCATGTGGGCCGAAGTGAATGGAGAGCGCAAGAAGGTCGCCTGGTGAGTTCTCACAGTTCAGTCTCTGCACCGTATTACCCTTTCATCTTATCAACGCTGCTTGCATGAGCTGTGGCATGCCTGCAGTGCGCCCTCAAAATCCTTTGAGTATGCCTCGTCCAACCATACAGGCGCGCAGGAGACCCTTTTCCCGTGTATAGATACTAACAATGTGCAGCGGCCCGTGCATTCGCGGCCATCGTTCATCAAAATGCGACCATAGGGACCGGGTACTGGTCGAGGTCCGGAAGCCTGGTCGACCTTTGAGCAGCTGCCCCCACCCAACTGGCTCTTGTAGTTGTGAGCGTGTTGTCATCAACTACACAATTCCCAAAGCCTCGCAATGCGCCTGTCCCTCCGAACGAGAAGCGCCAACGGCTACTGTCGTCGGCAATAGCCGAATCTCAAAAGGTCGACGCAAGTCTGCAGCGGTCAATCCTTTCTACCTGGAAAAGGCTGTCCGAGCTGGTCTAGATACCGAAACCGATACCTCTTCGAACACGCAAACCCCTTCCGAGACAAGCGGTAGCAACGCCGCGTCTTTACCATCAAGTGCAAGCTCAACACCACGCTTACTACCTGCGCAAAGCGACTCCGTTTCAAGCTGTTGCAAACCAAAACCAGTGCTGCCGCCAGTGCAGACGGGAGGGTGTTGTGGCAACAAAGCCAATCCAGTTCCAGAGCCTCCGGTACAGAAAAAGTCCTGCTGTTCTGGTCCAAGCAAGCAAGCACCCACAAGCTATCAGCCCAATGGTTTTCAACATGTCGGTCAACAATTTCAGCTTCCGCCACAACCCCAAGGGATGATGCCACAATTTCAAATGTTCCACCCACAGGCGATCCCACCCACACCAAATCCGTTTGGTCTTGGTACTCCGATATATAACCACGCAGCAGCAGCCTACCATCAAAATAACATCGTACCGATGAGCCCTACAGGAAATTCGCCCATGTCGCCGCATATGAACACTTCCCCGGTCAGTCAGCATGTTCCTGAACATAACTGTCATTGTGGCGAATCATGTAGCTGCTTTGGATGCGCAGCTCATCCAAACAATGCTACTATGATGGAGTATGTCAGGGTCATGGCTCACTTCCAGTGCACTGGTGGATTCGGGGGAATGGTGCCGCCCCTTTATGATATGCCAACATACCCTCACCAAGCGGGGTACGGGGCGGAAGCAGGTCACAGAATGAGTTACGGCTCCATTTCGCAAAGCATATCGACGCCTACCCCAACTCAAATGAGCTTCCCCGCGAACATGGATATGTCCGCCGAACAAAATCAGTCCATGCAAATGCATGGAAACTGGCAACAGCCACTGTCCACGATATCCAATATTTCACAAGCTCCGTTCTTGAACAACATCGATTACACGGCTCCTGCTTCAACAGCCGAAAGCCAGCCCCCTCTCAAGACGGAAGAAACAATGGGCTCACCCGTTGCGGACAGCCCCAGCGAGAACAAAGACGAGGAAACCCCTACGCTTTCGCCATCATCCTACTTCTGGAACGAAATGACATTGCCAAGCTGCTCAGACGCTTCTGGTACATGCCAATGTGGAGATGGCTGCGCATGTGTGGGCTGTCTAACGCACGGCGGCCACACGGGCGAGCACCTCGACGACATGGCGGCTCCAGACCAAAACGCTTTCCCCAATTTTACACCAGACCTCGGCCTCAACATGAACGATCCATCAGATTTCATAAACTTTACGCCAGGGGCAAGTTGAGATGATTGAAAATCGCTTCGCATGTGGGGAACTAGTGCGTCAATGAGATTATTCAATACAGAACCATCAGGTCACTCTATCTATCCGTCTGCCTATCGAAGGAATCGCAAATTCTACCCTCGTCCCCCCTTTCATGGCCCAACAAAATCTCCAATCAACCCGCATTTCGCCACACACCCGCAAAAAAACCGGGGACTCTCCCGATGTCGCCAAGAGAGCGGATGCAAATATCCGCATACACAATCAGGATTTTGATTTTATCAAACATGCAATTCCCGATCCTACCTATCTCAATCCTGAATGTGGCCCCACTGCCTAAGCTGTATTGTGTTGCGGAACACGGGAGAGTCTCGCCCACGATACGGGCGGCACAAAATATCGATATATCGACATTGATTCTTTTGCATGGTCATTTTGTTAACGTAACTGCTGTCTGATTTGACTTTCCTGTATATTGTTTTCTTGTATGTCACGCACTGTTTGCGGCTCGCGCCTTGGCGCATGGAAGATGGAGATGTGTATGATGTGTCGTTTTGCATGTTGGGAGCCGCATTGTTTTCTCCATGGTTTCATGATGATACGATACCCTGCGCGTGGGGCGCGAGATGAGGAAGAAGCAACAATGTTGCCATATTCTTTGGAATGCACAACTGATGTTCTCGGTTCAAAATTCAGAGTTGTTCGTCTTTGTCTTGCTTTTGTTTACTTGGTGATGCAAACTGTAGTTCTTGACAGAGAATGTGAAGATAGTTGATCATAACTATTCACCACAGTGAAAGTCCTTTCAAGAGTCCGCATCCTACTAACCATCAGTGACCGAACTCCATCCATCGAACCCGAATCCGAAAATAACCACTGCCAAACAGCTCGCTATCCACGTTCATAACGGCCCACATAGCACTCCTGTATAGAAGAGAAGAAAAACTATCTACAGATATAGAAACGAAAAGAAAGATATCTGTAATCCCGTTCCAAGAAGATTAAACTCCTCCAAAAGATCCGTCGAAATGATTGTCCACAGTTCCGCGAGACTCTCGACATATTGAACATATGGATCAGAAATATTTGAGTCGGGGCAGTGGCTTGTATGAGAGCGAAAGAAAAGATACAGTAAGAATGCATGTGGCTCTGGCAGTATATGGAGGGTAAGGGCGAAGTGGAAGGGTGGGGTTCGGTGTGCGAGACAATTTTGGACACCTTTATGCGTCCGAAAGAACGACAGTAAGATCTCCGTGCATGACGGCGGCCTACAATGAAAAATCAGTCCCGTGTGAAGAACAAGAGCAGGGCAACCTACTGTGCAACCACGATCTGGATCTTCCCAACACTGATCGCCCTCGCACCACTGGTTGGTGGAGCTCTTGTACCTGCACGCCGAAACGACGCCATCGCCAACGAAGGTAATGTCGTACCCGAGTCGCTCCTTTTTGCACAATTCGTTCTGCTTCAAGCTGGAGAACCCCTGTTGCGTAGGACCGTCGTCGAATGATGTACCGAAGACTGCGGGCGCCCAGTTACCTTTGCCTCCCATTTCCTTACCCCAAGTACAGGCCTCATTTTCCGGTACACCTTGCTTGTTGACATAATATTGAGCGGAAGTCTTTTTGCCTTGCCAGAAAAAGTATTTTTGCTGGTCAGGATTGGCTAGGAAACCCGTCTCGCCTGGTCCAACTGTGACGGGGAAAGTCATGGATTCAGTGCCTATTGACATTAACAATGATTCTCTATTAATTGAACGGTGCCTACCGGGATAGTCGGTGCGACAGAATGATACCGACTTCGAGAGCTTATTCTGTACTTTGACACTCATTCGTTTGGAGCCTTGCACACACAGTGTGTTTGCAATCTTGCCATCGGCCATCTCAAGATATCCGTCTTTGTTGCAGTAGAGGCCACCAACGGTTTGACCATGTTTTCCTTGAATTGACGGAAATGACGCCTTGAGGTACGGATTGGGACAACCATACGAACAAAAGCGTCCTGGGGTGCAGCAAGTGCCGTCCGAGCATGAACCTTTGACGACAGTCGTAATGTCATCGAAGCCGTCTGATCCCACATACTGTGGGTCCTGAATACCAGACCACCCACCTAGGCCTTCGTGGGTGATAGGAAGTGCGCCATACCCTTGAGGAAACTCGGTGCAAGCAATCTGGCCGTCCGGAAATTCTCTATCGCATTCAGCACAATAGCCGTTTTCATCGACCATGTCAATCCAAGGGCGAGACGAAGCTTCGGGCTGCTCTATGCTTGGCACATCTGGTGGGTTCAAGGTGCTCGGTGGTGTCTCGGTCACAGGCTCCTGAGGCTTCGGTTGAGGTGTGTCATCGGATTCTTCCGTATGATCTTCAACCGATTCTGTTGCAGGAACGGCAACGTGTATCTCATAATCGGAACTTGGTGGCGGAGTGGACATTGCGACAGATATAGCAGTTGCTGTTGACAAGACACTATCCTTCCCCCACATCAAAGTACCATTGGCGATACCCTCGCGAACCTCTTCTTCGGATACGGCATGGTCTTCCAACCAGTATACGATTTGCGTCTGTGTAGCGGCCGGGGCGTACACGATGTCGCGTTTGACGGGGCCATGAGGGTGAGCTCGACGGTGGAGATGATGCGGTTTGGCTGATGTGACTGCAACAAGCGCAGTGACGTTGATGATGTACTGAAGCTTCATGATGGGACTTGTCCTTTTTTGATGTCTTCGCTGGGAAGTGGCTAATGGCTCCATGCATTGTAAGCTAGTGTTGCAAAGGAATCATAGGACGGACCAACGAACCTGTTCCCTTTCTCGAAGAAGCACTTCTCACAGGCGCTTGTGATTATTTCTGAGTGACCAGAGAATTTTATTGCGTTTGCTTTTCGCCTTGCTCGGAGTTGAATGTGCAAGCGTGAAGTGTGGAAATATAACGGTAGTGCTTAAGGAGTGAAATGGAGATACTGCTCCAGGTGTGGGCACGAAAGAATGGCTGTGGAGAGTTGTTTCGACAGTGTCTAGTCGTAATGGTGGTCTCGGAGCAGGACTTTTAGGGAATCGTGAGTGCAAAGGTGAGGATGGAAACTGTTTGTTTGTATGCCTATGCCAAGGCAACGTTTCGCTAGCGTGGCTACGCTGTTTGCACAGGAAGGAGCAATGAATTGGGCCAAGTGCTTGCGAAACGTGTAGATTCACTATAATCAATAGGAAGTTGCCCGTTGGATAATCAGAAAGGAGCGTTGGGCGCAAGGATTGCTTGCACAACTCAGTCATGCGATGCCCAAGAGATAGATGTGAGAACGAGTGATGGTAAAGACAACGGCGGATTTAGTAACATAGAACAGCAAGAGATCGACTAAAGAATTCTTCTTGTTCCAGAAGCGCCCCTAAATATATCAAGCTGAGATAGTGACACAATTGCATCAGGCACGTATTCGGACTATCAAGCCGTGCCACCACCGTGTACCTAGTTCATGGTTCCAAGGCCGTGTCAGCACAAGTTCTGCACCAATTACAGAACATAATACAAGACAAGCGTTATCAAAGCAGTGTTCTAGTGCTCTGTCATAGAATGACTAGAAGGATTTACACGAACCGGTCCTGCTGTCAATACCGTGTGGAACATCAACCCCTGGCTAGAGGCTAGTCAGCCACATGCGTCTTTATTTCATGATGACTAATTGTTGCACCAGCAATAGTAATTTCCATTATAAAGAGATAATTCCTTGGCCTAGCATCAGCGGTGGGGCCTTTGCCACATCATAAGTGTAACATACGTCTCGTCTCTTAGATGAGAGATACGAATACGAGGTCTATACCTACCCTGAACCGAGCCACGTTTCTTGCACCTCTACCACACGAAATACCTGAGGGATCTTAGATGTGTACGGGAAAGGTAAATGGTGATGTTGGTTTTTGTTCACCTCAGACAATAGAGCATGTATGAGGCTGGGTGAATAGACACGTGATTCAATTCTACCCCTTTCAGCCAAAATGCTCGCCGGCGATCGAAAATTAAATGCCCAACTCAATCACATCACCCTTCTCGAGTAATCCTTGTTACGTGGCTACAAGATTGACGAGTGCTGCTCAAAGCCAAGGTACCGCAAAACTCGTACTTCATGCAGCCTTGTTATCGTGTTTTACAGAGCCTTGGCATGTGCCGTATTAGGGTATTTGTAAACCATACAATCTATGTACTGAATATGCAGCACGATGAGGTAGGACTCCCGAGCATGCCAGAAGTAGGCAGAGACGTTGTGGATAGTCGCCCTGGCACTAATTCTGCAGACCCACATGTTCGCACTCGATACGCATGCAAGGGTGACCGGGGTAGGTCCACATCAAGCCCGCCGCAGCTTGCACAATGTACCCGTCCATATCCTCTGACGAGGATACTAACGCATCAAGGTACTCCACTTTATGTGTAATGATGTGTCTTCAATATGTACAAACCCCCAGCCATCTTGCTGATGGAAAGCCCCTGCCGATTTCCTTGTCCCCTTACCCTAATGATACAATAGGCCAGCTACCCAATCATAATAATCTCATCTCCGGCATCGCTACCATGTAAAGCCATTTAGATTTGTTGAATGTAGTTTGCCGGGACACTGCGTACGACGCCGTCCTTTTCCACGTCTGCCCATCCGTCACCAGCATCCATGTTGATCAGCACAAACCGTTCTCCTTCTGTCATCGAGTGCTCTACATTGGTTTGTGCTGTGTAGTCGTACAGTGCCTCGACATATTTGAGCTTCTTTGCGCCACGCTTCGGCGCTACAGCTGGACCCTTTTTCTTAACAGGAGCAGCTGAGTTCAAGTTTGTCGTTGATGCAGAAGACGCAGAGTATGTCGAGTCTGGGCGTGCCGGTGAAAACGCCGAGGCTGTGGTAGGAGGAGTTGCTACTATAGTCTCCACATACGCTGCTGGAACGAGACCTTCTTTGACGCCAGCACGAACCTTCATCCATCCGGATCCGTCTGTACAGCAATATGTCAGTGATTAGAACACAAGAAACAATCAAGAGGAACATACCATCGGGTTCTAGTATAGTGACTTCTGTGCCTTCGGCCACCGTCACCTCTCCGTCACCGCTTTCTTGGTATGCGTATAGCATCTTGCCCTTGGGCTCTGCTGACTTCGATGTAGGGGTAGGAACATCTTCATCCGCCTTGATATACTGCGCCGGTGGGGGTGCAACTATGCGGTTCCTTCTAGGGCCTGGTGTTGGTACTGGTGCCTTCTTTTCTGGAGGTGGCGGTGTCGGCGTCTCTTCAGCAGTTGGCGACATTCCAGCTACTGACCGATGTGCGGTCGCTGAGTAGCCAGAGCTCAGCGTGTTCATAGAGTTCACTGTGTCACTCCTGCCTAACCGTGGCATGTCTGTATTAGACCTTGTCGCGGTACCATTCGTTGCCGGCGCCACAGTGTGCGCAGCCTTTTGCCGCTCTTCTTTCAATTTCTTCTTTTCTTCTTTGCTCTGTTCTCCAGGACAGTCGGCCGGGACCTTCATCTCGCACTTGCTGTGACAAGTGTAGCCACAGTCTTTGCAGTCGAACCCCTTTGCAGACAGACCCCATATCCGATCTCCACAAAGATCACAATTTGTAGGGATCTTGAATGTCTGGGATTTGAAGTTGTGGTTCCTCGCGCCAATGCTGAGGTCGCCTACGACTGAGGTGATGGTTGAGACCTCGACTTCAGCCGTTACTTTTTGGCGTTCCACCTCATGCATTGTTTCTTGTATGGCGAAGATCGCGCGGACAATGTCCACTTCGTCTCTCTTATCTGCCCCTTCTCTTACTTTTTGCCGTACTGCTTTGGCACTCTCTACCTCCTTGCGCTTCTTTTCAAGCTCGCGCTTGTGTTCTGACAACGAAGACTTTGACTTAGTGAGTACGTTGCGCAGGAAAACTGTCGCAGACTCATCGACGGCGATGTTGCTGTCGTCTAGCCAGACAGGACTGGGCTCAAACTGGAAGTCCCCAGGCTCCTGCCATGGACCAGCATTATGTCGCACGAACATCATGGAGTCAAGCAAAGGGTTGTTGCGCGGAATCTCGCCCGATAGATGGTTCAGGTACTCGGTACTTCGCGTAAGCGTTTGCGTCTCGATCTGCGCCGCAAGCAACCATATGGCATTCAGCTTGTTGACTCGTGTTTCGGAAAGGTCTTGTAGGCTCTGTAATGGTTAACAGAACTCCGCCAAAGTCGTGAAGGCACTTACATCTAGCAACTCGGGAACATACTCGTGGTAGTACATCTCTTTTTGCTTGTTGGTCACATTGATGCTGATCAAATAAGTGTTCTGTGCAGGTTAGCAGTTGCAACGCCAAAGTAAAGGTACGCGCAACACACCTTGACGTTGCGCATCTCGACCTGCTGTTGCTCAAAGGCGTTCCGCGCCTTGGCTTTGCCATGGTCAAACGCACTGTCGACCTTTTTGCGCTTGCTCTCAACCTCCTGGCAGACGCTGTCGTATTTGCCCTTTTGTTTGCGCAGCTCTCCGTACTGGTTGTCGCGTTCCTTTTCTAGTTTGGCAGCATAGTCGGCGTGGAGTTTGCGCAATTCCTCGGTGCGCGTGCCGAGGACCTTCAGGGGGTCAGCCAGTTGGGTGATGAGGGCGCCAGCGAATTGGTCATGTTCGGCTGCGCGAGACTCGAGAGTGCTCAGCTGAACTCCCCATGTCGTCATAGAGGCGCTAGGTATGCTCGTTAGCTAGATGGATGTTGCAGTCGCGACGCGCTCGTACCTTTCCAGGGAGCCCGGAGTGACTGTAGGCGTGTCGCCAACACTCAGGCTGCTCTGCTTCTTTGCTTTCTTCTCGTAGTACTTCTTTGCAAGTGCGCTGAGTTTTGCCGAGTACTCTTTCTCTATGGCGCTTCGTTCCCGGTAGAACTGCTGTATGTCGTCCAGCCAGGAGATGCCGCCTGACACCTACAGTCTCTCATATCAGCAATGGGAAGCGCAAACGTCATACTCGTACAGTCGCTACACGTCTGGAGCGGATATGGCGGGGTTGGACGGGTAACATACCCAGGCGTTGACGGTCTTGAAGCCATCCTGAAGTCGTCCGTTAGCACATGCTCGGTGGTGCCGCGTAGACTCCGCATACCTTGAGTTCGGCGCCAAATTGGGGCGCGATGTCGACGTCCATAGTTGCTGCAAAGCTAAGGATGGAAGACTAGAAGAGCGGGGATCGGCACCCCAGACATGTAGGGTGAAAGACTTCTGGGGCGAAGACGGGGGAGGGCTACGCGAAGTATACCAGGTGTCTTCGTTACCGGATGCCCAAGAGTGGGGCAGGAGGAATGGCAGAAGGAGGCGGTGCGCGGCAGGCAAGGGAAGCCCGGGATCTGGTCCGATGACGTTGTGTCGCAGTACTGCGCTGCTTCTTGTGTTTCCTTATGCCTGGGGGGTGGACGGCGATTCACAAGATCAGCAATGCAGCACGCGCGCCCAAGCGTAGAGCTGGTCTTCACTCGGTCGCGACACATGGGCTCACATGTACCAGCGCCTATGTACTTGGGGCCCTGTTCATGCAGCGCGGGCGGGCGGGCGCGCTAAATCCGGCTAGCGCGCTGCAGCCCCGCCAAAGGCTGCTCTCTAGAGCTCACACAATTTCCAGCGCGTTACTCGATAGCAACAACAACATTCATTCCAGTCAACTTTCTGGCGCGACCCGGGCTATTGCTTCTTTGTTCAATTATTCGCACAACTCAATCCAACTCCACCCCAGCAAATCACACCACCAGTCTAGAGTTTACTCAACTTCACCGCCCGCAAAGCGAACCACAGCAATCGCCCGTCATGTCCACAGCTGAGGAAACGCCCCTCAAGCAAGAGGCACCTGTCGAAGAGACACCAGCACCCGAGCCCGAGGCATCGCTCGAACAAGCCCAGGTCGATGGCAGCGGCGAGCAGGGTAACGGCTCTGCTCTGGCAGACACCAAGTTCAATGTCGAGGTCAAGCTGGCCGACTTGCAGGCTGACCCCAATAACCCTCTGTTCTCCGTTAAATCTTTCGAGGAACTGCAACTGTAAGCTTCATGCCCTCGCCCATCTGGGCGTACTGACAAAGACAGCTCCGACGAACTGCTCAAGGGCATTCGCAACATGAACTTCCGCAAACCCTCCAAAGTCCAGGAGAAGGCTCTGCCGCTGCTTCTGATGAACCCGCCCACCAACATGATTGCGCAATCGCAGTCGGGAACTGGCAAGACTGCTGCCTTCTCGCTGAACATCCTTTCTCGCATCGACCTCTCGAATCCCGAACCCCAAGCCCTGGCACTCGCGCCCAGCCGAGAGCTCGCCCGTCAGATTTTGGGCGTCATCACCCACATGGGCCAATTTATGGAGGGTCTCAAGACAATGGCTGTCATTCCCGACCCATCGCGGAGAGGTCAAAAATTCGATGCCCAAGTTCTGGTTGGCACACCAGGAACAGTGCAAGACATGCTGAAGCGGCGCTTGATAAATCCTCGGGGCATCAAGATTCTCGTGCTGGACGAGGCAGACAACATGCTGGACCAGCAGGGTCTAGGCGAACAATGTACCCGTGTCAAGGCACTGCTACCCAAGGACATTCAGACCGTTCTCTTCTCCGCTACTTTCCCGCCCAACGTCATCGCATATGCCAAGCGCTTCGCACCCAACGCAAACACGCTGACCCTGGCTCACGAGGAATTGACTGTTGAAGGCATCAAGCAGCTGTACATTGATATCGATAAGGACAACGACAAGTACGCTACACTGCTGAAGTTCTACGGTCTGATGACACAGGCCTCGTCAATCATTTTCGTGCGAACGCGAAGGACTGCTGAGGAGCTCGAGCAGCGAATGATAGCCGAGGGTCACAAGGTCGCACAGCTGAGCGGTGCTCTCGAGGGTCCTGAGCGTGACCGCGTCATCGACCAGTTCCGTTCGGGAGAGGCCAAGGTTCTCATCACCACCAACGTTCTTGCCCGTGGTATCGATGTGCAGTCGGTTACCATGGTCATTAACTACGTAAGTTTTTTTCTACACTATGCCAAATAAAAACACTAATGAAATTGCAGGATGTCCCGACCATGGCCAACGGCATCGATGCTGATCCCGAGACATACCTCCACCGAATTGGTCGCACTGGTCGTTTTGGACGTGTCGGTGTCGCCCTGACCTTCATCCACGACAAGGCCAGCTGGCAGCAACTGCATGCCATTGCTTCCTACTTCAAGACTGAGCTCCACCCAATTGACACATCAGACTGGGATGCCGTTGAGGAAATGATCCAGACAATCATCAAGTCTTCGCGAGCCGGAAAGACCACGGAAGAGATGACGGAAATGATCACGAAAGGATCATAAAATGCTATGAGCATGGGGAGGATGACTATATCGGAGAGAAAAGAGGCATAAGCCTGCAGGACATGTGTACCATCTAAAGAACCACAATGGTTCCTCATGTATGATGGGTCGCTTTTAGGAGCCAATGTCCTTCTGGGTTTCGCAAAAGACGAAAAGAAAGGAAATTTACGTACGATGGAAATGAATCAAAGATACCCAAACTTAAGCAGGCAAGCAAGCAAGTTTACCGAGATTTTTTTTTTGTTTCTCTTCATGATTCCTCATGTCTCAAATGCCTTTGGCGCCGTAACCAATATAACGACAAGACTACTTCCAATCAGCGCACCCGCAATCCCACTAACTAGAATGATACTTCCTCTGGACGCCGGAAACTTGCCCCTTATGACATAGTGCTGCGCCTCAAAGTACCTATGGAACCCAATCAAGAGCATGACGATGCTGATGCCTATGAAGGTCGCACCGAGCGGCTTGCCAAGCTGCCTCAGCCTAGCCTGGGGCGAAGACGGCGACGAGAAATCTGGCGCATTCGACAGCGAAGTGTTAAGTCGGAACAGCTGTGTAATTGCAATACCGATGCTCGCAAACGACAGTGATGTACGGAGCCAGGCGAGGAATGTGCGTTCTACAAAAAAAAATTCAAGTTAACAACCATATGATCAATAGGGGTTTGTGTAGCCGGAAAGGTGGGGAGAAAGAGAAAGAGTGAAGAGGGTGAAGAGAGAATTCATACGTACCCAAAGCTAAATGATCCCTGGCAACACTTCCCTTATTATCCAACTCTATACTCCCATATTTTTCCCAAAACTCCGCCCACCACCCTTTGTCCTGGCGCTCTGTCGCCGCAGCTGCACTACCGGCTGTTTCGCGGCGTCGTGCTCTTACCCCTGCAGACGTAGCAGTAGCAGTACCATTATTATTGCCATTACTACTACTACTCTTTTTCTGGTCGCGCGCAGCCTGTAAATTTCCCGCTGTGCCGTCTTGTTCTGCGTTGTCGTTGTTATCGTTGTTATCGTCATCTGCGAGACCCGAATCCGTGGCTGCCGGGCCAAAGTACGGTTGGTGCTGTGTTACTGCATCGAGGTGGTCGTCGTCGCGTGCGCGCATGGTAGCGGAGGATAGAGTGTTGTAATCCTTTTTGTTGTTGTTTGAAGAGTGATCGGATGGGCTGAGCATAGGCGACGTTTCGTCTGGTGGTTGTGCTGTTGTTGCTGCGCCCGCGCGGTGCGAAGAGCCGTCTTGCTGCTGCTGTTGATGTTGTTGATGTCGTTTCCGCGGGCCAGGTAATGACGAAGAGGTGTCTGCCATGTTTCCTGTCGCAGTTGCGCGTTATCGATACGAGATTAAATCCCTGGGCTTTCGTAATGGAACGAGCAATCAAGGAATCCCGCAGAGCTGTTTTTTGAAGCGGTGAACTATACTGCAGCTGAGCTTTTTGGGACTGTATCACATGTGCCAGGTGGTAGGGATAAGCCGCAATCGGCCGTGGTAGCGTCGGCGCGCGTGAACGTTGTCGAAAACGTCATTTCGTCCCGAGGTTGCGCTTTTGGCGTTCCTGACGCGCGTTGGCCCGTTCCCCCCACGGGGAATTAACAAGCTCAACTTGGCCTGCATGCTGGATATGCATAGGAGATCGTGGCTGGCTTGTACCTCGAATTTCGTCGCTTATAAGTTGTTACTGGTTGTGCTGGCCTGCATCTTAGTCACCTTGTTTGTATTAACTACACCAGACGGAAATGCCCAACGGGCCTATCGGACCTCAGTGTTTTCCGCAATGTGTAAAACAAGGTGCAGGATCCATGCCAAAGTATACATGTGAATTCGCTAGGCCAGACTGAGACAATCAGCCGTAAATGGTATTTCAAAATCTAGATCTTGCTAACTGGTATATTCCTTGCCCAGCAAAGTCTTATGTGTCCAAAAACATGCGTATCATATATGCGCGGCGATAAAACACAACGCTCATGATTTGCAGTAACCCATCTTCAAATCGCCCTTTCGAACGCCGCCCAATGACCACTGAAACAGAGCAGCCCGCAAATATGTAGAAATCCGCCGCCCAACTTCTTACTCATTGTAGTGGTATACCTACAGTTGCTGTTAGCGTGATGCAGTCATACTGGCAGTAGTAAGAAAACTTACAAGGTAGTTGGGCAGTCCAAAACTCTCCCAGTTCAATCGGGCTGCCATTTTGGCAAAACCCTCCGTCTCAATAAGATGGTAAAAGGCAAATGGTGGGAACATAGCGCCGTCCCGGTGGACCTCGGCTTTGACCAACAACACAGCACCTCCTACACCGTCGAGCTTGATCTTTGCGTGAGGATCCGCATTGGGATCGTACATCTTGGCCATCAGGCTACGGTAGGTAGGCATCTCAGCATAACCCTCAAGCAGGATATCGTCCTTGCCCATCTTGTTGCCCAAGTCCTTTGCGATGCTACTGTCGATCCAGTTGTTGAAGTCGTATTCTCGCACGTCCATGGCCTTCTTCTCTTCGTTGTAGTATCGCTGGAAGCAGTTGGGTACGATGATAGGCACGTCGTAATCGGCGAGATCTTGGATCAACGTCGGGGGTGTCTCGACAATGTCGCCATCTATCCACAGAACCCACGACGTCGTGGGTCCCAAGGTTGTGAACAAAAGCGAGTTTCGTGCCTTTGCCATGGCCGCCCGCCGCACCTTCTGATTCTCCATCTTGTGACGCTCGGCCTCGCTTTGCGATTGGAGGGGCGACTCGGTATCCTGGCGGAGGATCGTTACGGCAGCGAAGCGCTTGTTCTTGGGGCCTGATTGCGTCTTGGCGACCTGGGCTTGCAAGGCGGCGTAAGCGGCATTGCCCTCCTTTGTCTTTGGTATTATGAAGCCCAGAGAGATGAGGTTATGGGGGTATGTAAGCTTCATGAGGTTGTCCCAGTACTCCTGGTAGAACTTGGCCAATGGAGTGAGGATGAGGACTGTCTCCTCGTTCTCAATGGGTGTGCGCGTGTTGGTGACATTGTTCATGTAGTAGTGTACGACGGGCGGTGGGGCCTGTGGCGCATTCGCCTTGGATTTGCGAAAGGGTAGCGATGGAGGGGAGAGCGGGTTGGAGGCTACCTCGCCGGAGCCGGATCTGGAAATGGCTGGAGCATCGCCGCCCGAGAAGAAGAAGACGAAGAAGCCGACGCAGAGAATCGCGGCCAGAACCAGAGTAATGGGATTCGTGCGTCGAAGCGAGCGTGACATGGTGGCTGGAGGGGACTAGGAAAAAAGGCGAACCGCAGCTGCCAGAGTAGAAGAGCGTCTACGAGTGGCGCATCAGAAGAAGAAAGCAGCCGTTGGTGGTGAGGTGGTGGCTTGGTTCAGCGCAAGGAGGTGCGCGAGACGTGGCCTGGCCGGCGCTCGGAAAAAGTGTCAATGGCGTCGACAGCCAAGGGGGTGATGGAGGCCAGGCAAAGTGCCGCGTTCGGGGCGAGGGGGGAGAGGGGAGAGGGGAGGGGCGAGGGAGCGAGGGCACACGGCTGGCGGAACAAAGTCGAGGCGTGCGAGGGCAGATTACAGGAGGAACATGCCCATGGCCATTGTCGGAGCCCTGCACCGTCGCGATGGTTGCGGCTGTCTGCTTACGTACGCATCCCGTGCTGCAGCCCTCCTCTCCACTCTACTCCCCCCAAGCCGTGCCTGTGCACTAACTAATATTAGCGCATTTTTGGTTAGCGTCTATGCGTCATGGATGCCCGCCGCATCCATGTACAACTCTTCCTCTGTCCAGTGCGCCGTGGTCAATTGAGCCTCGACAAATGCCTCTGCTGCTTGCGCGACGATGGCCAGTCCTGACGCGTGCTGCCCCCACCGCTCTTGGTAGTCGGCGCCCGTCGCAGCGCTCCTATGCTGTATCATCAACAACCGCCGCCGCCGACGAGGGTTCAAAGCCAAAGACTTTCAGCGGCGGCATAATCATACCTGCTTCTCTCAAAACTCATGTAAGACCCCCTCCCAGTCTTCATCAATTGCCATTTGCTGACCTTTTCTCATAGCCACGTGACCTTTTCAAGTCCATCAAGGCCTTGCCCTTGACAGATGCCCGCAGGAAAACTTTCACAGTCTTCTTTGTCACGCCGTCCTATGCACATTATCTGCTCGACGACGACACTTTCCTGCGCAATGCCCTTCTCCGCATCTACGAGGACGTGACCAAAGAGTCTGACCTCAGTATAAATGCCCTTTGTGCTGTCGTCGACAAAGTTCCAGCTCCCCGACCGTGGAAAAGCCGTTCTCTCGAGGATGAATTATCACGGCGCAAGATCGAGCCGCCCGTGGCTGGATCTGGCTTTGAAGGCATCGCCTACGTCTCTCTGGCGCCTGACGCTTCGGTACCGTCCTACGAGACACTTGCTCCGTCAGAGAACGGTGCCATCGACTTCATCACAGCAGAGCACTTGTCTGAGAACACGACCCATCTTGACACATTGCGACTTCCCCTTGCGAATACAGTCTTCCAGACAGGAACGCCAACGACCATGTTTCAATCAATTTGGAACACGAACGGCACTCAAGGCGAATTGACTCCAGTCGCAAAGACAAGTCTTTCCCATCATGCCATTCGGTTAGATCAAGTTCCTTACTCTCTGGACGACAAGTCTTCTCTTGGCATCCCCTTGATTCCTCTCACCTTGCCCCGCGTTGTGGAAGGGTGTATGGGCAACATTATTCGTCGTGTTGTAGATGCTGATGGCAAGACTGTTCAGGCATCATCGGAGCTTGAGGACGTGGTTCCTAGATATTTCGCATCCAGAGGAAAGCCCGCACAGGCAACTGTCGCCTGGGCGCTAGTGATTCCCAGTAACTTAAAGGACAAGATCAGTGCCAGGACCGAAGAACTTTTCTCGCACTTACCCGCTGAAGAGGACGCAACTTCCACCAAGCCGGAGCATGCTTGGGAACGTCTATGGCGCAGCAATCCACCAGTTTGGAGTACTCTTGTATCTCAAGCGCTCTCAGAAGGAGCGCGTCTCCACCGTGTCTTAAGCGGAGGAGGTGGGTGGGGGAAGAAAGCTGGTCTATTGTCTTTGGATCCCGTACCAGTCAACAGCCCTTACAAATCGACTGGTCCTGATTCCTCCACTATCAACGATGACCCAAGCGATTTCGAATCCACTCTTACACCAGTCGTACGAGATGGGGACTCAATTCAATTCTTTATCTTGCCCAAGGCCAAGCTTGATCGTGAGGCTCGTCAGTTTAACAATTATGAGGCAGTCACAAGATTGCCAAGGATGGGCAAGGCGTGGGGTTGGGAGCTAGGCACCGTTCCGAGCACAATGGATGCCATCCCTGGAAAATCGTGGCAACACGAACCGGCTAAGAAAACCCGTTATACCTTGTTCGAGAATAGCTTTGGCGCCTTGACCGAAGGGGCCATGACGCTGACACGCCGCCGTTGGAACAGGCCAGACGGAACCAACTCAGTGTATACAACAACTCTTGACGTTCCATTTTCCCATTTCTGGGCTATCAATTCAACCAAGGCGCCTGCAAAACAACCCACTCTTCAGCAAAAAGATACGGACGGTGCTGGTAAGGACAAGGACGTAGGTGAGCCTGGTTCGCAGTAGCTCAACCTACGCTGTATTCTAATTGTTCAAGTAGCAAAATCAAAATCAAAATGAACTGAATTCCGTGTTATTCAAAGGTAGTCTCAACTCTTCGCACCATGTCAGAAGTATATTGTTTGATACTCAGTCAATTCCTCGAAAACTCTGGGATAGCCAGATGCCAGGACAGACACGTGCATTCTCAAGCACTACAGCGAGACAAGCCGAACAGCCTGGAAATGATGCCACAGATCTGAAGAGTTCAAGCGGTCATATTGAGCGGACGCAACGCATACATCAAGGACCTAAAGTCGAAGGGTCGCCTAGAAACGACAGCAAACTATCAACTCACGAAAGGGCTAGCCCAGACTCTCCACCAACAATGTCAATACCCGAACTAGTAAACACACTCGGCATCACTGGCGTCCGTACCTTTGGCAAACTCAGCATCCGCACCGCAAAAGCCGTACTGCGCGAGCTCAAACGAAGATTTGATTACCAAGAGAAACAATACCAGAGCATACTTTCAGCCTGCCTCGCTCGAAAATCCCCTGTTAAAACAAGCAACAGCAACAACAAGAGAGTAAAGAAAATAAAGACTAAACCCAATCCTCTTCGCCCAACAAAAGAACAGCAAA
Source organism: Exserohilum rostratum (assembly GCA_026367775.1). Taxonomy (NCBI): domain Eukaryota; kingdom Fungi; phylum Ascomycota; class Dothideomycetes; order Pleosporales; family Pleosporaceae; genus Exserohilum; species Exserohilum rostratum. The sequence goes on from CP111157.1 coordinate 691,495, forward strand.
ATATAATCAGACGCATCCGCACCGACGACACCACCTTTTTCGGAAAACGCAAATCGCTGATTCGTAAAATGGGCGTGAATACTGAGCAAACGCCTGGCCTGATTGTTAATGCACATCGCATATTGGCGTTTCGATCTGACCGCTTGATAGAAGAGGCAGGGAGTACCATTGTTGATATACGACTAAGGCGTCTAAGCGCTGAACTGCGACCGAGACGTCGTCTTCGTGGTCGTCGCAGAGCGCGCATGGCACGACAAGTGCGTGTGCGGAGACATGGTGTTGTTTCAAAGAAAGGGAGAAACTCTACTGCTGTGAAGAAGAAGAAAAAGACAGATGACGGGGATAGATCAAAACTGAGAGTTAGGCGCGTAAGAGGCGGTTCCATTTCTATTCACAGGTACCCAAGTGTCTCCGTCCGCACGCCACGATTCCCCGATGAGCGCAGGAGAACCGTGCTAAGGAGAGTGCCCGTGAAATGGAAACCTACAGAAGCGGCATTAGCGACTAAACGGCGTGTTGAAGCAGCTAGATTGCGGAAGCAGAGGATGATGGAAGTGGAGAGGTTGGAGGCGACAGTCGAGTCGTGGCTTAATATTGGGAATAGTAGTAGTAGTGGTGAGGGAAGGACGGGGAAGTGAGTGAAATGTGCGAGAAGGTGATGACATTGTATGATATGATGGAGAGAGAGAGAGAGAGAGAGAGAGAGAGAGAGAGAGAGAGTGTGTGTGTGTGTGTGTGTGTGTGTGTGTGTGTGTGTGTGTGTGTGTGTGTGTGTGTGTGTGTGTGTGTGTAAGAATATCTTCTCATGAATGATACAACATCCACTTTTCTCTTTTCACTTTCATGTTTAGATCTCGGAAAAAGAAACAAAGAGAGGGTGTGGGAGAAACGGCCGTTGGATCGACAATCCCCCCCACTTGCCCTGCATATATCTAGTTTCCGTCGATAGTCCGCTGATCAGGGCACAGTAATGTTTAGTGGGCGAAAAGAAAACATCTCACGCGCTTAAACCGGATATTTCCACTCGACTACAAATCACGAAAAAAAAAGTCAAAATGAGCATAAGTTTCCATATCGAGCACGACTGTATTGGTTGAGGTAGGGGAAACCCCACCAGATATATATTGGCCAGCCATTGATATCCACATCAGGAGTAGATGCAGTTTTCTGTTCTTGGCTGACTCTGCTCGAAAACCCGGCCAATACCACCATATTCCATCCCAGCTTTTTGTTGGCCGTGTGAAATGAGTAAAAAACAGTAAAAAAAACTCCGAGGCTCATGAAGATCGCATGAATTAACTGGAAGTCGGGGGTGAGAGAGGAAAAAGAAAAAAACAGAACATCAGAATTTGTTCCCCGGGGATATCGACCTTGTCACATTGAGATTAGAAAATGGGGGGAGAGCCTCGCATAGGTGTATGCATAAATGACAAGATGGTGTAAGCCTCGCCTGTGAGGAAAGCACCACGAGTGCTGCTGCTGATGTCGGGACTTTGGGGATCGGCAAGATGGTGGAACGGCGGCACTTGACATATTACGCTTGTGATTGTCGATCAGGGCGCACGCCAGCCCAAGATGGATGGCTAGACTGCGAGACTGCAGGGACTGATTTAGAGGTCCACCTTTGAGGCTGTGAAGTCCCAGAGCATCTTGACGAGAGAATCGGGCAGCGTGTAGAGATCGACATGGAACTCGCCGTCTGTCACATGTCAGCATTTCTGTCCCTGGAACCTAATATTGTGCCCACTTACTCTCAACGTCATTCTTGGTGTACGTCTCGCTCGTCTTGTTGTCATGAACCATGGTGACGACGTGCAAAAGATCGTCCTCGCCGAGCTTTTGCAGACCATCGGCCAACTTCTCCATGTCTACGTTCTTGTCCTTTCGGCTCTTCTTCTTGACGGCATCCTTGTTACGCATACCGTTTGCCTCGGCGGAACCGGACTCTGCGAGAAGTGCGAGCAGCTCTGGCTTGGGATTCCGGAAGGTCTGTCGGAATCGAGTCAGCTATTCAGTCGGTGAAAGTAGATTGCGCTGGTTGTATACATACCACCTGGTGCTTGGCCTCGTACCGCTCAGACTGAAAGTTGAGATCGTGCTCGAGTGTGTGGTCGCCGCCTTTGCCAACAGCGGTCAGGACGATGGTCATCTCGAACTCACCCCAACCCTTTTCATCGATACGGAACGGGGGCTTCTTGATGACTGTTGTCTCGATTAGCCAGTCTGCATACGGGTCAATACGGCATGGCACACTCACCGTGCTTGTTCTTCTCGAACGACGGGTGCAGGTTGTAGACGGCCTTCTCGAAGACATTGGGCATGACCTCGTTACCCTGGTCGTCTAGTAGCCAGACCTCTATACTCCATGATCGCATGGGAAAGCCCTCAACTGGCGATGGCTCGTCGCTGTGCGTGTGTTAACGGGTGCCCATGCGTATACGCGTCAAGGAAGCGCTTGCGATTGCGCGCGAATGCAGACGTACAGAGGCTTCTGGTGGGTGATGAGCTTGACCCATCGCTTGACCTGCTTGGTAGTTAGTACTTGAATCCGCGAGAGCGCATGTATCCGGGGTGCCACGTACGTCTGGCATCTTGACTGGTTTGCGCCGTGAAGACGGAGTATGCTATAGGGCAACTAGGCGTTGGGAGATGCTGTGCACGGTACAAAGGGGAGTGCCGAAAAAACAGGCTAGGAGGGGAGCTGAGATGCGCGCGACTCCGGTGGACTGCGTCGTGCGATAAGGTTTGGGCGCGTTGGGTTGGGGTGAATGTTGAGGAGCACGCGGTGGCTGGTCTGGTCGCGAGCTGTGATTTGGCCAAGGTTGAGTGATGCACGTCGCGGCGGGGCGGCGGAGGCTGATTAGCTACCGGCCTTGGCCTTGGCACAAACAGACTAGCTACACGCGTATGCGAACGCTGCACCGTCCTCGTAAGGCTGTCTAGCTAGCGACTAGTCTAACGGACCGAGCAAGACGTTGTATTACCCGGGACTTGCAAGTAAGAGCAGCAAGAGCGTCAGCTTCTCGCTGCAATGCACACAGAACCCGACACTGCAAGTCGCGGAAAAAACCGGTTGGGGGGGGGGAATGCCGTTGACTACTGTAGTCGGGCCATTTAGTTGCTATCTAATTGTGTGCAGTCAAGGGTCGCTTCTGCTTCTACCACCAGAATATGTCATCATCCCATAGTGTTCCCTCGCAATTCATGCAATGCTCATCCCATCGTCCCTCATTCTCCTTCGCTCCAGCCTTGTGCTGGCTTGGACCATTACTCCGACTTGCCAAAGAGCGCCTCGTTCTCTTGTTGAGCCTTGATGAAGGCCTCCTTGAACTGATTGGCGTCTGGTACACATGGTTAGCATCTCCATCTTTGGTCGCAAAAGCATGTCACAACTTACTCTCGCTGTTGGCGAAACGGATGGCAAGTGTCTGAGCCTCGGGCTCACCCTCGCTGACATCGGCGGCGGCATTCCAGACCCAGCTGCGGTCGCTGCCGACGTTGGGCGAAAGCTTCATGTCGGGAACAACTATGCATCACTCAGTATTGTCTCTTGGTCCATATGACGTCAATCTTACCGTAGTGGTTGGCGCAAACCTTGAGTGTCTTGTCTCGTCGCATGACCAGACGCGTCTTGCCGTTCTCCTTGTGCTTCAGTAACCGGACATCACCAGTACCTCGCTCCTTCCACTCCCGTGACTCTCTGTCGAACTTGAACAGCTTGGCGCGCATCTTGAACACTTGCTCCTCGAGCTCCTCGTTGGTCTTGGTGTCGACCTTCTCAGTCAGGTGGACGACGGGCTGGAATTCAACGTCGGGCTCCTCGTTCTCTGGGTTCTCGTCCTAGCACCGCGTTAGCATCGTCGCAGCAACATGTCTTGGTAGATACGAACATCGGCCTTGTTCTTGGAGGAGCCTGATGGCTCGTCGGCGTCATCTTCCTCTTCCTTCTTCGCCTTTGCGGGGCCGCCACCAAACATGGAGAAAACGTTGTCCTTGACTGCAGCCGCCGCCTCTGTCGCCTTCTCTGTGACGGGCTTGCTCTCTGTGCTCTCAGACTTCGCCTCGGCCTTGTCGGCGGCCTTGTCAGTTGTGACCTTGGCCGTCTCGTCCTTGACTAGAGTAGCGGCCGGGTTGGTGGCCTGGTCGGCGGCGGGGTCGGGCTTAGCTGCTTCAGACATCCTTCTTGTATCGATAGTATGTAGTGTAACTTGGTGGGTGGTAAGAAGAGAAAGTCTTTTTGGTGAGTGGGTACACGAGGAGTTGGGTGTTCAGTGTCAACACAACTGCCCACAAATTGAGGAAGTGGGATGCATGCCCCTCTCCATGGCGCCTTGCCTCATTGGGCTCGGGAGCGTGCGTGACACCCCTGCCCAACACGCTACTCTATGACATCTGGTGCAACAGACCTTTCTTGCACTTGGCTACTAGCCTGCTCTTCTTTGTTCGCTGCACTGCAAACATACTTTTATCAAACACCCAAGCCCAATCGAAACATCCCATATTACGTCATAGGTCAAACACAGGTTAGCGTGCAAAAATTTGTTCAAGTTAGACTGATACCATGGTGAGTATACTACGTAGTACGTATAGCCCACTTCTATAACTCATGACCCCGATAACCCACTCAAACGCCACATGCCAATCCACCCCAGCCAGTCCAGTGTACGCGCCGGGTATCATGTTTATAACTCCATGTCCTCGTGACCGTTGTCAAAATGCTGCTGCACCACGTGCAGATTCTACCCTACAAAAGGAACAAGCAGAAATTAACCATTTGTCCTCCACAACACCCTGCCTCAAAGAATGCATATATCCTCCCCCAAATAGAAAACCCAAAACCCCCGCCTACGTCTCGCCTCTAACCTTTGAGCATGCCCAGCTTTGCTTCTCGCTGCTGTCTTTTGGAGACAGCCCTGCGGCCATTTCCATCTTGCATCGAATGCGAAGGGCGTTCATCCTGGCCTTCTTCATTGCTGCTGATGTGCGTACAGGCGCTGTCACATCCCGTAGACCCGTCCATGCCGCTTCGGGGATTTGTCGTGCAAGATGGCCCTTCGTCTGCAACTGTTCCTCAATCCTTTGCCGCATGCGTTGGATTTGCTCCGAGACAGCTTTAATGTCGATATCTTGCACAGCCATGTATGTTTGAACCTGCTGTGCTGCCATTGTTGAAACGTTCCGCAGAGTGTCTTGAGTGCTGGAAAGACCCAATTTGGCATTCTCAACAAGCTGGTCGAGCATTGACTTGTTGTGGCCCAGCATGACTTCGAATGACTGTCGTAGAAGTGGCTTCGAGTGAGTGGCGATGCTGACATTGAAGGTGCCGAACGGATACTTTTGCTCAAGATCCACAATGTATTCGCCTGTCACAGTCCGATTGTACCGGATAGGTACTGGTTGCGATTGGCGAGCAATCTGAATTTGGAGCTGTGGCTTCTTACGGCTCATAGCAAACGCTTTTGAAGGGCGTAGTATCAATTGATGGTCTCCGGTGGTCTGAATCTCGAAGCCGGCCGCGCCTGCAACCTTTGTCTTGGGCTTTTGGCCAGGCTGCGTGTGGGACGGCACTACCGTTAAACCTCGCATCGCTGGTGGGGAAGACGCAGTAGAGATAGCGGAAGCTATTTTTGAAGATACAGACGCCATCGGAGTGATGTTGGAAGTAATTCCTGTGGTCTCAGAGAGCACTGATAATGCGGATATGCTTTGTGAAGTCTTTTGGAATAGCATAGGAGCAAAAGCTGCAGCCTGGAGTAGAGCAGGTATCAGTGCACATAGAACCATCAGAGACAGTAGCATTCTTGCCACGGACCACTGGAGTCCAATATCCTTCATGCAAGTCTTAATCTTGTTACCAAACCATGAGGCCTGTGCTCCCTGGCTTTCTTTCATGTCGTGTGCTGTCATGAGGTGAGGGCTGATGTGAGCAAGATGACGATTGAGCTGAGATGGATCGAGTCTACTGAAGCCGCGATGGTTCAAGGGCAATATTGCTTTCAGTTCGTAGTCAGCGTTCGGGTCGTCCCGGCCTTCGACATGTATTTGCAAGGCTACCGCATCCTCATCGAGAGATGTAGCGCCGTGGGGAATGACTTGAGCAAGGTCGATGCATGGTATCTTGATACAACTAAAGACTTTCCGGGCAGATTCAATGCCTGCTTCGTCTTCAGCAGCCACTTCTGGCTGCGTTCTGTGACATAGTACGACAAGGTCCGGTCGGTGTGGGGAGTGAGAGGGCATGTCGTTTCCGAACTTGAGTCGCGTTCCGTCTTCTAATTCTACGAGGACATGCGTGGGCTTCCCGTGTGACGTGACAACTTCAAGATTGATGCAGCGAGAGACATGCGGGACAGGGACGTAGGGCTCGATTTGCCCGCGTACCATGACCGACTTGGAGATGCTAGGGTAAGCACCCAGTGCCGTGGCAATCTGTGCAGTGGTAATATCTTGTGCCCATTTCTCGGGCATCCCAATGTACAGTATCTTATAGGAATCAGGTGTGGGGAGGGGGCGTTTTGACAAGGCTGCCTTAACAGACAGCCTCACTTCGCCACAGCCATAACGGCTGAACACTTCTGGAAGCTCGTCTGTGTAGTCCGTCGAGCTCTGGATGACATTGCTTCCCTGTATGACGTCTTCATTATCCATTGGGTGCTCGTTCAGCATGATACGCCAGGAACTCTCGCTCCCAGACAGGTAAGACGGCACTTCGGTAAGTGTAGAGTCGTCCCATGCTGAGGCAGGGTGTACGTCGGCTTGGTGCTCTGGGTTTTCGGCTTGCGATGAATATACACTGTCATGTAAGCCTCTGCCGCCCATCTCGTACTCGTCCTCGTCGTCAGTAAAGTCATCGGACGTGTCGTCGGGCGTCGGTGCGTCGGTGGAAGCGATCGATGCCGTATGGGCTTCATCGTCAGATACGTCCATGACGCCGTCTCCCAGTAAGTCATAGCCACTCTCATCGAGGGTGCTGTTCGCCTCATCTGGCTGGTAGCGCTGGGTCGAACGCATCATGAGAGTTTCAAGGTCGAGTTGGGTCAGCGACGAGTCTACTTGTACTGGCGGGAACTTCAGATCGTCAGAAGCAGTGGAATTGCTGGGAGGCATGTTAGCTCGAATGAATAGAGAGTAGGCAATGTGTGTACAGTTCCATCGAGTGTGGTGGGAGGGGCAAGGCAGAGGTGCAAGGGTGGTGGAGTAGCAGTGGGCACCCAGGGGGATGCTGCCTAACTAGCTACGTGCGAGGCGCGTTTGGCTGCCTTCGGAGAGAGCGGAGCGTATGCGAGCCAAGTAATAGAACTTACCGTCTTGATGGCCGTGAGAAAGCTGACCGCTGCTCATATGCTTCCTCTTGATTCAAGAGACGGCTCAACTAGATGCGAGTAGTGGTAATGGCACGGGTGCTGATGGGGGTATAGTCCAGGTGGGATGATGCCGACACGGGTACCCCGCATAGTAAGCGATAAGATACGAAACATGGTTCACATGCTCAAAGTGAGTGGGGAATGGGGAACACCAAATGCACCACGACAGCATCGCCATCTACTTGAGACAACAGACCGACTGATTGTTTGTGAGAAGTGATTCGTATTCGTAGATATACGGCGTTTGCGCCAATATGTAGTAACGCATCGACAACGCCCCCATAGCCCTACTGGTCTTTTGCTTCGAGGCCGCCCGACCGGCATGCAACGCCAACACCGTACGCCTTACTGAAAACAGTAGTCTATGCTAATGCGCCCACAAAATGCTCGCTGGATGCTGGTAGAGAAGCACGCAACGGGAAGAGGCCATGGGCCTTATGGGCCGGGCGACGCCCAACCACCAGCGACCTCGACCCACTCGGTCAGGCAAGACCCTTCTTTGCCTTCTACGTCGACAATGTCTGTGTCACACTTACAGCGACACCCGACTCCGTTTTCCTTGACTGGGTCCGGATTAGCCCAGTATTTGTCTTCCTCGATTCGCTCCTTCTCGTTCTCGGTGGTCAATTCCAGATACGGCTCTCTTGGGAGCTGTCGAGCAGGGGCATTGGCGGGGCAGTGCTGGATAGTCGTATGCCGGTAGCCAAAGTCGCGGAAGTAATGAATATCCTCGGGGCCGAGTAATGCTCCGACAGCCAGCGAGTGGATAGGGGCGTCTCCCCATCTCTCCATCCAGAAGCCTCCACTGCGATCCATCAACTCGAAGAAATCGTTGTACTCCTTGCTGCGGAACCAGTTCAGGTTGGCAATTTCAAAGTTGCTCCAGAAATGGCACATGTTGTACGATTCGCCCTCCATGTTTTCGGGGTGGATTTCAGGCAACTCCTCAGAGCCAAACTCCGAGTCCATCATGTCCTGGGGAAAGAAGGGCTTCTTTTGTTTGGGCTCCTTCTTTTGTGCATCCTCGTCCTCTTCTTTTGGCTTCTCAACAAACATCTCCCACATGCCTTTCGAAGTGAGGTTGTTGTTCCGCTTGTATGCTGACGCATATCTCCAGATGTTGGGCACCGTCTCCCTCAACTCTTTCACAGCGATGGTAAAGCCATACGTCTTCTTGTTTCGAATCATGTGGATGAATGGGTCATATGTGATGTCGCAGAAATACTTGATTTCCGGCTCGAGACGCCAATACCACTCGTATTTGGCGAGCAATTCATGCTGGTAGAACTTGCTGTGCAACGTTAGCTCAAACTCGCCCCGTCTTTTATCGGTTGCGAACGTACCCTGAGTAAAACCGACACATGTGATGATAGCTCTCCATGCCACCGTACATGATGGCCTTGTCGCCTTGCTTGGCGATGCCCTCCTTTGCGACGTCAGGGTCGACCCAGTCTGGGAAGCCCCATTGCTCTGGCGGGATCTTGCCCCACTCTACCGGAGCGCTGACGTGCTTCAGAACGATCTCACGGAAGGTCTCATTGAAGTCTCCGTCGTTGAGAAAGACATAGGGATAGTGAAACCACCGGTTGAAATGTCTCTCAATCGACTTTATTGACTGTATGACACCCTCCAACTCCTTGTTCCTCGCCAGCACTACGAAGGCGGCGTTCGCTCGAGGCCCGTTGACCTGTGGCTCGAGACAGCCCACGGCGAAGGGCTTGTCGTATTTTTCGCTTATCTTTCTGTAACTTGTCAGCCATGTGCCTAATGCTGCTGCGATAAGCCCGATCGCACCTTATTGAGGGTGGGGTGCCCGCAGGCATGTTCATAATACCCTGAGAGTCTGGCGACCGCACAAAAAGAATTATGATTATGATTATAACAAGACATGGGAAGAGGAGCACCAGGCCCAGCGGTATGGAAACGGACGAGGATCCCTTCAGTCGTATCCGGCGACGGAAGAAAGATAATCGTGGGGACACCTTCTCGGCGCGGCGCGAGAGGTCGTCGAACTTGTCCAGGCTCTCTTTTGTGGTGGGCAGCCTCTGGGACATGTCCTGCAGGAGGCCCATGATTGCGTCGGTGGGATGGCGACTTTGGAGCAAACTCTTACTGCCTGCGGCAGTTCTTTACGGGGAGATGCCAATCGCGGCAGCAGCTCGTCGCTTCAGATGCGGCCAGATAGATTGGGCGGAAATGAAAGAGCCTTATGGGCGTAGGGTGCAAAGGGCGACGTGTTCAAGACAAGGCGCCTGAGGGGTGGGTAACGAGCGTGAGGGTGGTGTCGTGACTCGGAGCCGGCGTGTGACGTGTGGTGGCAATCAAGACTGGACGCGACAGCGTGCGAGTCGAGAGGGCGGGCGATGCGAAAGGGGAAGGCCAGGGTTGACGAGTGTAAATTATTTGACGGCCGGCGATTGCGTATGCGTTTCGAGAAGTCCTAGTCGGCAGGGAACATATCGGTGGAGACGTGCCAAGCTCCCTAGAGCGCAGGTCGATAGTAGGCGCACCCGGCCAATGCAAGCCGCAGCTACAGGGCCAGGGCGTTCACGCACTGTGCCAAGCTGACAGGCTCGCTGGACAGCCCATGGTTAAAGACTGACAGGAGATAAAGTCAATTCCAGCCGCGGGCACACAGACCACCGCCACTCTAGAGGAGCCGCACGGGAAACTGCCGCTAAGCGACAGACACGACATAATAGTACGTACTTACATACTTACATACACACATCTACTCGATCCCTCTTCCCGCCTGGGTACTTCCCCGAATTTGGCCTCGACTCCGCCCCGGCTCCGCCCCCGGCAATCCTTGCAGCACGCGCCTCGCCATGAGTTTTAAGGCAAAGGACTTGCAGTTTGGTAAGTGCGCCATCATCACAACGGAATGGCCGCTGATAAGCGCAGACAGCTCTCAGCCAGCCTTCTTGCAACGGCTGCGCGGCCAACTACAAAGTGGAGACACTGCCCGTCATGAACATCCTATTGCCAGAAACAAGAGGATGAAGAAGGACGATGACGAGGATGATGCGCCCACTTATGTCATGGAAGAGACCAACCAGTCGTTAAGTAAAGAAGAGTATGAGGCGCTCGTCTCGGGAAAAGACAGCAAAGAAAAAGAGAGAAAAGAGGACGAGTCTGTGGCAGGGGGCGCTCAGCAAAATGCGACCACTGAAGCTGAGTCGCGACCCAAAGACAAGATTGCCGAAGTAGGTGGTAATGCAAAGAAGCGCAAGGCCGCGAAGATCATCGGAGACGATCAAGGCAATAGCAAAGATGAAGCAGACAAGGATAGCGAAAAGCCGGCGGCCAAAACTATGAAGAAGCCAAAGAAGAAGACCAAAGCCGTCAAGCTCACTTTTGGAGACGAAGATGAGGGATGAGCAAAATCGCGTCTTCTGTTATCCCTACCAGCGCTCTCTCCCTCATCTTGCCCGTGATGATGCATGCTTCCAAGCAGGAGACTCCACCTCTCTGCATGGATACCTCTGCTTCTATTTGAATATCTGCACGGAACGAAGGAAAAAGTCCTCTACTACTTCGTAAAGAATGCTCGTCGCATTTTGGTTACCATTGGAGGACTACCCAATCACGCTAGCCCGACCACCCGCATTAGTGCTAAGCCACACACACACACATCATGTTAGCTCAGAGACATCTTGCATGGTTCAATTTGTTTCGACTAAGGACTCGGAGAAGAACTATTGAGGCCAAATGACGACGACAAAGACAATTTGCCCCTAAGCTTGTGACGAACCGGCATTGCATGCACCGAGTTTTCCAACAATGACTTAGCGTCCGCTGATGCTTCTCCCGTTTTCCCTCATGTCTTGGCGGATTAAATTAACGAGAAGAACTGTATCTCGAATATCTCTCTGGTAGTATTCGATTCAACTGTTGCACCGTCGATTTCTACTGGCATTTCGAATCAAATCCCCATAGTCGAGAGGCTGGAGGCCAAGGTGCAGGTTCCGATCGGAAGCATGTCGGAACACGCTCGACAGGGGTGTGCCTGGACTAGAGCGGTGCGGTTCGGGAGTCCGCAACTTTCAAGCCCGCACGCGACGTGCCTCATCCTTCACACCAGCTTCACCACACAACATGGCGAGACTATCGCTAGAGGTAACCTAAATTCTCGCCTGCACATTCACACGTCTCATTCGATTACCAGGACTTTGACCAACACATTAACAATCTACGCGACCAACTGCAGTTTCTCAATGAGACGCTCGAGGGGACAGATCACAATGCCCCCGACTGGCTCGCGACGGATCTTATATCGCTACGAAACAAATCAGGCAGACTACACGACGATATGAAGAGGTTTAGGGACCAGCTTGAAAGCGAAGGGCTGGCTGAGAAGAAGGTATGCACACGCGACACATGCTTACAGTAGATTTTCTAATTGGTAGCAGGTCAAGACATCCAGCAAGCGACTCAGCCTTGAAGGCACGAAGCGCACTTCATTCACCCCTCAACCCGAGGTTTACACGCCAAATTCTCAAGCCATATCTTCTTCCACAGGCCAATCACCAGCGCCGCGCGCAAAGGCAACCCAGGCGGAAGGCGCCGAGCTAGTTCAACACGTGGACATTACAGAAGAGGTCAACAGGCGGCTACAGGAGAGCCGCTTACGGCGCTTGATGCAGAATCCCAGCACGGCGCAGAAGCGAAAGTACGATGCATATGAGGAAGCGCCGCGATCAGAAGATACGGCCGGGCCAGATGAAGAGAGTTCCAAGGACAAATACAACAGCGGCGAAAGCGAGAAAACACCGACGAAACGACTCAGGAGTAGTGGGGTGTTTGAGCAAATGGGAAGTAGATCTGATGATGGCCCTGTGAGGTACGATACCGAGCGCTTCGACGACCGGACCGATGTAAAGAGACGGAAATTTCGATGATAATGCGCAGATGTCTGCTCACAGAAAGAGTGTGTGCGATGCTGGGAATGCGACATGAGCTCTGTTCTGCGCCGGCAATGCGACAGATCCGCACAAGGCAATTGCTGCCTCAAACTTCAAAATAGTTGTAGCATAGCATGTTCTAGATAGACAATGGAACCGTATTAAGACATGCATTGCAGTGCTGTTTGAATACGACCATGTCGTTTGCATGCTCCTCCGCAGCACTTCCGGTTCAGTGGGGAAGCTGCAGCCGAGCGGAAACTAACCGCTCCGTCTTTGCATCATCGAACTTTTCGAGACGCCGCCCATCCAACTTTCCGACACGACAGCCCAAGAACCCAGGACAAACCGACATACACACATACGCGCAGGTTTTACCTCAAACATACCACCTCGTGCTCCAATACTGTACCCAGCTGGCATACCATGGCGACGCCAAACCCCACTCAAACCGTCCCCATGCCACCAGAACAGCGCCTAGCCCTAGAACAAAAACAGCGCTATGAAAGCATAACACGAAACCTGGCCATTGGAGGACTCGTATTATGCCCGATAATTGCGCTTATGCCGCCGCGAAAACTCGACCTGTATACCTTCTCGCTAGGAGTCGGTTTCTATCTTTCCGCTGACCACCTCGTCACCCTCCGCACTGGCCGCGGCCTCGTTCAGAACCTTCCTTTTGCGCGCGCAGTAGACCTTCCTACAGACCGAGCACGGGAGACACAAAGAATACTCAAGGAGGAAAGGGAGAAGGGCAGAAAGGCTCTCGAGAGAAAAGAAGGGCAAGAAAAAAGCATATTGGGGAAATTATGGATGGGCGACGAGGAAGAGGGCTGGAAAGAGAGACGACTTGAGGAAGAAAAGAAAGCGCTCGAGGAGGGTAGAGGCTATGGTGATTTGATCCTGGGGCAAATCTGGGATGTGTGGAATTGGGATAAGAAGAAGAAGAAGAACAAGGATGATGAGAGCAAGAAAGAGTGAACCTGTAACTCCGTCTCGAAGAGCCGCCACGGTGTGTATAACCATAAACTGTAAAATATGAAGGTTGGTGTAGCGTTCTCTACTGCTGTAGAGGTCAGGCCATTCCATGTAAGAATATTTGGTGTTGAGGTGTACGGGAATGTGCTGGACTACCAGTGCACGGCGACGAATTCTACGCTATATGACATTTTGGATCCAAGGGGCCAGACCATCACTGAGTCATCTTTGAGCAACCGGTTCAAAACAAATTGAAACTTGTGGTCATTGTGGGATCAGTGCGCTTGTAGTGAAATTGAGTCAGACTGGCTGTACTCTCTACCGTGGCATACATGGGAAAGAAGTACAATAAGTACAACAGCGGGCAGTTGATCCTACCATGATATACAAACGCTTGCTGATTCATAATTCAACAATGTTTGTCCAGTGGCCACGAGCCACAAGCAGCAACCCGATGATTCGCGCACCACAGCGCAGTTGACAAACCTACCAGGCTCTCTTCAGCCCTTTGTCTCAGCCCAGACCATCTTGAAAACACATCACGACTATATCTGAACTTCGATCACGCGCCCCCTATCATCCTGTGCAACATCCTTCCCGTATCTACAGGGCTTTGGGCCATATTCGATCACGCGCTGTCCTAATCCCTACGAAGCTGCTGGTGAACCCGGGAGACAGCAGGATGTCTCAGCCAAGTACGCCATTCGATGCAACCACGGCCGATCCATTCCTTCTACCCTTAGATCAGGAACAGCTCTCTCAGGCCGATTTTCACGAGTTGTTTAGTCCCGGTACTGCGGATGGAGGTGTCTTCTTATCAAGCAATAGCGAAGCGTTTGGTGGGCTTGACCTCACGTACGAAGGTGCCTCACTAGTCCCTGTTGGCTCATCGAATCCATCCGCCATATCCACGCCTGACTTCTTAAACTACAGCTTCAGTCAGCACTCACCGACATATCCAGCACCAGAGCCAAATACGCAACATCCCTATCCGGTCGAACTTCAACAAACACACGAAGCGGGTGCGCATCAGCAAGCCTTTAGTCACCGGCCGCTCCCAATCAGATCACATACAAACAATGTTCATCTTCGCTCGGGACCTATGCCACAGCTTGGTCACCGCCGAAGATCACTCAGTCACAGCGACATAGATCGAGTCGTTGCTACCGCCAATGTACCAAACCCGACCTTCTTCCGTCTCCAGGCTCCACGCGCCAGAACAACTACAGCTGAAGAATGTCGGAGGAATGAATCATACTCTTGCGGAAGAAATACAAATCAAGGCCCCTCGCCCAGAGGGAGACCAATGAAGCCTAGGAGCACGCCATACTCACTACAATCTAGTCCGCTGATAGGCGGCATGTTGCCAACTCCTATTGGAACACCCCTGAACGAGGTGATGGGAGTGGACGACACGAGCAGTGGCAGTGATACTGCGCACCAGGACCACAATATGGAAATGGCTACTCTACCCATATCTTCATTTACTGGAGGTCCTATGTTTCGACAAATGTTGCATCCGGAAGAGTTCGCGAGAAGTCGACAAATTATCGAAATCGGTGCCCTTGCCGTCACCACGCACGCAAAGGTTGACCCTACGCTAGATGGGAGCATTCCTATTTCGAATAGTGACCACATCTTGAAGAAACTAGTCGATATCGAAAAACATCTGGAGACGAATGGAGGCCATGATGCGCTGCGCAGTTGCAGAACAATACGAGAGGTGTTGACAGGGAAACCGGAAAAGGGAAAAGGGAACACAGTCTCGGATGATGTGTTGACTGAAGGGAATGCTACATCGAGCAGTGTGAACGCCGATGATTATTCTTGTGTATTTGATGGGCGCGATGACAATGGGATCATGGCGATGTTGATGAGGCAGCATGGAGCCGGCGACAGTGGAGTTGTATAGATTAGAGATGGAGTATGGATGTGATACGATTTACGAATGGCGGAACTTTTGATGGAGTACGTAGCGATAGAGTTTACGACCTTGTTTCAAATACTGTGTTTGTTGTTGAGACGACATGGCTCTAGTCATAGACGTGCTCGCCTCTTTAGTAGCTTGTAGGAGGTATGTTGATTACAGGATGCCGACAGATATGACTACAGTAAATGATGCCAAAATCGGCCTTGAAATCGGCTTCTAAAACCAATACTCGCGTTCTATAATCCCCGTCTGCACAGTGAAGCACAGCCGAGCATGTACATCCCAAACACGCTAAGTCGCGGCTTCACATGATGGATGCTGCCCCACCCGCCTCAGCTTACATAGGTACCCTCAACATCTTCCCCGTGTCAAGACAGTTTGTCTTCCACACTGCCGATCATGTGCGCAAAAATCGTATCGCGCATAACTACCTTGATCTTGGCCTTTACGTATTTTACGTTTGCCATCGCCGAGGTTGCACCAGAAATCACAACTGTCGCTGAAGGATATAACGTGATCGCAAAGCTGCCATGCGCTGGGTGTCCATACTTGTACCAGGACACCTCGAAAGGCAGCGATGAGCCATGGACACAAAGAAAAGACCAGAATGCCTTGGTATGTATTTTTTCTGTACTGTGGATTATCTATCCTGATAACCTCTACAGCTCTTGAACATCTCCCTACCCTACGACTCTGCGCATCTGAGCATCAACAATGCCGCACTGTTAGCCAACAACAAAATTCTGCCCCGGATTTATGTGAACCAGGTCTTGGAAGACATATCCAAAGACGACCTCTCCAAACTCATTGCTTCGAACCAGCTCGACAGTCTCGGCACCAGCTACTTTGGCGCATCGTACTCGTACACGGTGCGTCGCGTCAAAGACAAGACTGGAGCGCTAATCTTCCACTTCGACATCATGGAACTATGGACCGATCTTACGAACCCACCTCTAACCATCGTCATGGATGAACCAGAGCAGAAGATTCTCGAGCTGGTCCTGTTGCAGCGTCCCTTGCTATCCCCGGGTGATGTAACAGGCGCCTATGAAATCATCCGCGCCAACTTAATTACCCGGCCGCCAGCACCAGCCAAAGGCACCAAAGGCCGTGCAAAAGTTACCATGTGGTTCCTCGACTGGGATGACAATGGCAAGAAGGGCACAGCGACGCATATTGTCAATGCAGCCTCTTCCTCTCTTATCGCTTACATTAGCTCGGGCGTCTGGGCATTGTTCGTTTTCATCTTTGCCGTAATCGGCTTGTTCGTTGTTGTCTGTTTGTTTGTCATTTTTGGGTGTGGGTGGTGCGAAGACAATGACTATGAGATGGCGCAGCACGGTAAGAGGAAGAGCAATGCTGGCGCAAAAGGTGCATGGGCTGGCAGGGACGTTGAGGCTGCGAGACGGTTCATGAGCCCTGAAGAATTGGGACTGAGAGGAAGTGGAAAGGTTGTTGGGGTGGGCAAGAGTGATTGATGGTTTGGTTTGGTTTGTATATACACGTGTGATGATACCTATCTCTTTCTTTCCTGACCAAAAGTAGCACAGACGAACAGTATGCAATTCCTTGAAGACCCTGATCTTCTTCACGATGCATGCTTCCACACGGAAACCCTTGGTCCATACTAGTGCATTCCTTTGCTGAACGTCGTCAGGGTCCCAGCATGTCACATTCCTGTCGGCCGTCCCCCCACATCTCCGCATTCCCTCCCTCGTGGCTCTTACGCAACGATCACCTAGCGACACTTCTTCGAAGCCTGCGACGTCGAATTCCAAATATCCCCAATCACTATTCAGCAGCGACACTGGCCAAAGAAACCAAGGCTGGTGTTTCTTTTGCTAAAAGAATCTACGACGTCATTCCGCCCCTTTCCGCACGCGCCCAACGTCACTGACCCAAGTGGCAGTCTGTGGCCCAGGAGCTAGGCGTCGACCACCGGTATTCCTCATTGCTGCGATTGCGACTCGTAGTTGAATGTTAATTTGGTGCGATCGTGACTAGAGCCGCTGTACAAAGGCTGGACTGTGGCTAGAATGCCGCACGGCACGTTAGCTACCAGAGACTACGTGCTTGTCACTGCTGTGAAGCGTCATAATGCCGACGGCTGATGACAGCATAGTTTTTGAAGCTGGGAGCATACGATATAGAAAGGCGGTATTGGAAGGAAGTCCTTTTTTGTCCAAAGGGGGTCTCTAGACTCAGACGTCTTTTACTACCTATTATCGTCGTGACCCATCTACTCTTTCTGAACAAGGGGCAATCATGGCTATTACTAATACCTCGAGTACCGTTCAGGGTATCTTTTCCCTCCATGTCGTTACGGCGGGGAATGCCATCATCTTGTTCCTGGCGGCCATTGCGCTGTTCGCCAAACAGGTGACGGGTGGTCCTGCACGACCTCGTATGTTTATGCCGTTCTGGCAAGCCACAGGCAAGAGGCATAGGTAAGGACTCATTCACTTCCCCCTCTTTCTGCAATTAGCATACTGATATTCTCTACGATAGTGCTGCCGGCACCCACTTCTTCGTCCTCACCGGCCTCTTCTGTCTCATGCTCGCCTACGCCACACAGTCCGCCATCGTAGCCTTGCAATCACGTGTTCCGGGTTCCCCCTTCTTCATTACATCCGCATACTCATACCCCCGCTACACCGATGCATTCGGATACAATCCTAGAATCCAATATGGGAAGATCATTTCGATTCTCTCGTTCCTCTACCAATGCGCCATGATCCTCATGAATGCCTCCATTGTTGGCGCAATCTGGATCTACGCAAACCACATGCACAGCAACGGGACGCACATTCCTGAGCCGGGATTCCTCAGCGTAGTGCTAAACGCCTTTTGGTTTGTTGCAATAATTGGCTTGGGTCTGGCCAGCTGGATTGTTGGGCTTGCGCGTCGTGGAAGTGGGAACGGCGCGTATGCGTATCCCACAATGGTCGACTTGGATTATACCGTGCGCACGCTATACGTCACATACGTGGCCGTTGTGATTGCTGCGTCGACAAGTGTAACCATCGAAGCGGTGCTGTGCTGGATTGGGATTAGGAAGAATGGCATTCCGGGTGTAAGTCTTTCCCCTATTAATAATTCGCTTCTCTGTAAGAGGTTCTTGTGACTAACACATGCGATGTAGAACCGCTTCCAGAGACCCCTGACACGCCTCGTCATGCTCGTCACGCCCATCGTCTGGCTCCGCAACTGCTTCTCCATTGCGCAGATTGTGATTATTTATTACAACGTCACTAACTGGTCGCGCACAACGAACCAAGCCCTTGCATTCCTCTTCATCATCTTCGGCGAGCTGTGCGATTTGGGTATCCTCGCGATGCTGCTGCTTGGTGCCTGGAGCTTTGGTCGCAGCGACGAAGTGCCGGATGGTGTAGTGAAGGAGGCACGGTATAGCGAGAGTGTCAGGGATGACGTTGTCCGGTGAGCGTTCGAGTAAGAATGGCCGGGGTGGTTGTGCATGTGCTCGCTGTCAGGGGATAGATGAAAGGGCGGAGGTGGGGGATGAGTAACGCGTGATGCTTATGAGAGTTATGAGATTGACAAATATCTTTATGAAGCGTACTAGCGTGTATAATAATATAATGAGATTATGAGCCTAGGGTGTGTCTTATGCCACGTGACGAGACTTAATATGCTTATACGAAGTGGAGTGAGAGGTTCTCTTGCACTATCTTGACGTTGTGCAGCGCTTAACGGCAATGAGAGTGACATGAAGAAATTCCAAAAAGTATAGTCATGGTGTTGGTACTTTCTGTAGATGTCAAATGAAGAAGTCGAGGCAAGGACATCGTGACTTCCCTTTTCAAAGCTGCCCCACTCTCCCTAGTCTTCACCTTTCTCTCCCTCTTTCTTACAACACAAACATCACTTTTGCACTCAATTTGCCGGTGCCGTTGGGGAATCTCCACGCAATTAATTACTTGACACACGCATTTATCCGTACATATTCGCTTGCTAAATTGGCTCTCTCATTCGCAGCATCCAAGTTCAATCAATCAATGAAGTATAAGTAAAATGATTCGTCTAGAGAAGAAAAGAACAACAAAGGCTAAACATAACGATAGTATGGGAAACGCCTGCTAAAAACGCCGGCGATGGGTATCTTAAAACATCCAAGAGGCCGTGAATATACTGGCAAAGAAGCCTTCATCAACCCCGCAAGTAACAACAACAACCCCACTCTTTCATATTACAAAGAACAACAACCTCACATAAGCTCGTGACAGGACCACACAGTACGTGGAGCGATCAGTGCGACCTGAGCTTTCCCTCAGAGTGGAAAAATCCACTTCCAGCGAAGCCTTCTTCCTTCGGCGTGGCCCATTCATCTGGCGACGTGACGTCATCTTGAGGAACATCATCAGAGTAGATACTCTCGCTGTCGTTTCGCCAGTCGTGCCTATCACCTTGCGCAGTTTGGCTGTAAAAGCTACTGCTTTGATCGTGTGACGAAGCTCGGGGCGTGGAGCAGTTCATTCTCTGGTCGCTCCCTTCCGAAGACATGATGAGCATGTCCGGGGAAGGCGTGGGGTATGACGGCGATGCGGCTGAGCCGCTGGCAATGAGCTTGTTTACCAGGGCATGCAGATTAGAAATGTCGTATTGGAGTGTTTGCACCTTCTGCTCCAATGCTATCCTTGCAGTCCGCTCGACCTGGAGTGCGGCGTACATATCTTGAAGAGCGTTGGCGTGTTCGTCATTGCTAGAGGCGGTGTGAGCTGGCGAGGTTGTTGTTGCTGGGCCCGGTGCAGGCCCGGATTCTACCGCTTCGCTAGTGCTTGGCCGACGAAGCTCTTGATGGATACTCGGCGCAGACCTTGAATGGGAACGGGATGCAGAGACGGATGTACTTCGGTCTCTGGACCGAAGGTTCCGGGGTGGGTTTTCCAGAATGATGGTTTGTCTGTTGTTGTTGGCTGATATCCGGCGAGTAAGAGTTTCGAGAACAGAGTATCGCGATTCGAGATTTGAGACACGATCTTCCAACGACAGTCGTTTCTCACTTTGCGGTGGTAGAGGTGGTGCGGCCGCTGGGATCTGTTGTGGTTGGGCAATTGGCTCACGCTCTGCTTCTGGTTCTGGTGCTGGTGCTTCCGACGGTCCGAACACGGTGTTCTTCAAATCGCCGAAATTGAAATCTGAGACTGACGAAGCATGACCATCTGGATCTTCTTCTTCTTCTTCTTCTCTTTGCCGTCCTGCCACTGATGTTGGTGACTGTGGATCATCCGCTTGCACAAGCGTGGCACTCATCTCATTGAACGCATCACGTCCTTCTGGTTCCCGGATCGTTGGCTCTTGCGTGTGAACACTGCGGAAGGTTTCTACCGTCTTCGCTGTTTCTGGACGACTGTAAACGCTACCCGACATGTAGCTCTCCCTCCAGTATTTGATCTCGTCGCTCCTTCTCCTTTCGTTGGAGGCAAGCTCTTTTGCAAGGCTATGGAGCGCATCCGCACTCCTGGATCTGCGCTTGTTATGCCTTGAGGTTGCCTGGCCCGGGCTGGATACTGCAATACCGATGCCGGTTGGTGACACGTCACCTTCTTCGACTCTTTCGTCCCAGGCTGGCAGTTTTGGTCGCGATTCGTCCAGACTATGGCGAACAACAGCCGCACTAGGCAGAGTGGGAAGAGTAGCTCTCCGGCGGCCAAGGTCCGTTCTGGCCAAGTCAAAAGTAAGATACTCGTTTGGCGGACTGACTGGTGGCGCATTGACATTCATGGGGTACGGCAAATGCTGACCCAATGGATGCAATGGCTCGAGCTCCTTGACTGGCAGATCAGAAATGCGGGGTCCCACAGGAGTTGGTGCCTTTGGTGGTGGCCTTGATTCCCTTCGTTCTGGTGGAGGTGTTGATCTCAGCAAACCAGGATCCTATCTGGTGTTAGAAGTGGCGCTTGGCAAACTCGAGGATTACTTACGCTATGGTGATAGCTATGGCCTCGGCGCGAAGAATCGTCCTCTTGCGGCTGCGCTGTTTCCGCGGGCTTTTTACCAAACATCTTGCGGAAAACATTCCTGAGCCCGCTTTTGCGCTTCTTCTGGTTGGCCTTTGCCGTACTTTCGGGTGTCGACCGAAAAGGCGTAGGAGAAGCAAGCGCGCTCTGTGGTGCCAGACTCTGGCGTTGAGAAGCACTCACCAGGCGCATATTCTGTGGCGGTGATCTTGATGGACGTTGCTCCCGCGCCTCCACCTCTTGCTCAGGCTGCTCTACAACGGGATTTGCTCGCAATGCAGAAGGATGCTCCGAAACTGCTGGTGGTGGAGAATGAACAGTTCTTGGCGAAATTGGTGTCTCTTGCTGAGGCTGTTGGGGCTGCTGGGGCTCTTCCCGGGTAGGCGCGTCTTGGGGCTGCGGTGTCTGGTCCAGCGCATTCTGCTGCGCGTTCTGCTCTGCATACTGCTTCTCTTCCTCATCGTTGAGCGGCATATCTTCGGTGATGGGAATTGGACCACTGATTTTCAAGTTACCCTTCCTGATGGCCTCTGCTTTCCAGCTGGATCGCTCGAGCAGCGAAGGCGTCGAGGCCGACGCACTCATATCGGCGACGACGAAGCCTTCTCGTTGGAGCATGGGGAGATGCCGATGCAACAAGTTCAAGGACGTCGAGTCGGCAGATTTCGGGCAAGCCGCTTCTGGAAATTGCGCTCACGCGGCTATGACAGGGGTGACTTAGTTCAGATAGAGGCCTCTGTCGACAACCATCATAACTTGTGTCAATGGCTGCACATTCAAGAAGGGCGTCGGAAAGGCAGCACGGCGACAAGCGCGGCAAATACAGTATGTCCCTGATCCTGGTAAATAGGCGCCGGTCAAGGTAACAGGGTAGGGTAAAGGAATTAACAAAAGGGCATCAAGCAACAACGAAAAAGAAGAAGCGAAGAGAGAAAGGGAAGCAGGGTCGTCGATGGCGACAAAGAGTGACGAGGTTAAACAAGGAATTTGGATATGCAGTGCCACAAGACCGCAATAGCAGAGGAGCAAGAGAAGGGGACAAAAGGTGGCGGGCGCGTCAAGGGCCCTAAGTATCAGACGGAGCGCAGGCGCAGGACAGGTGCAGCGTCATGTACCTTTTCTGGACCAGGGTACATTAGAGTGGGGAGGCTTTGTCGGAGGCGCGCACGGCGGGAAGGGTGGTAGGAAGCTATTATAGAATGGCGTATTTGGCGAATCAAGCAGTATGACCGGCAGCAGGCATGGCCTGGCTTTACGAATTCCCCACGACTGCGCGCGCACATCGGTGCTGATGCCGCTGCTGCTACCGGTTGCTACTGCTGCTGCTGCTACTGCTGCAGCACAAGCGTTGCAGATGGAGCTGGTGGCCAACAACTGTCCTCGGCGCGCTGCAGACGTGTGCATGGCCGTTTTGTTGGACGATGGAGCCCCATCAGGCCATGTCCATCGTAGTGTATTGGCCGAATTTGGTGCATGCAAGCTGCACGGATGGGCCAAAAGGGACATGGCGTGCAATCGATATGTTGCATGCACGCGCCCTCTGCCTCTGTCTGTCCATCTCAGGCCCTCCCCTCCATCTCTCTTTTCTCCGTCTATCTCCCTCGCGTTCTCGGCTAGCCATCCGTTCACGCTCGACGGACCTGAAACGTCGGCCTTTTACCTTTTCGAACCTGGCCTCCGCCAACCATACATCTACACAGATATACAAGGCCACGCCGCGCCACACCAAGCGGCCGACATGTGGTGCCAGCCAGCATCACCCCAGCCAAGGCTACGGTCGATAAACCTAGCGACGTGCGGGCAGCGCGACTAGGCCAGCCTCCAAGAACGACTGATCCTGTCGTCCTTGTCGTCGAAAAGCGGCCGGCGGAGTCTGGGCAGACGGCGTTGGCGGCGGCGGCGGCGGCGGCGGCCATGTCATGCAGCGAACGAACGAACCCTTTTTTCTTTGGCCTTTCCCTTTGTTCGGCCGTGAGTTCCCCCCCTCTAAACTCCGAAGCCACGACCCCTGCTGCGCCTGTGCATTAACGTGTTTGAGGCCTCTACACACTAAACCCCCCAAAGAACTACCTTGACTGGCCGGGCCTGCTGAGCTGCCGTCCCACATGTCCCCCTCGTCACCACCCTCGCGCGTACCCCTCCTTCTTGCCTTATCCTCATGGCTCGAGCAATGCTCGTTCCATGGCCATGCTGTTGTTTGGTACTCTACTGCGCGTCTCTACCTCTAGACGCCCAGTCTTGATGTAATCACGGCGTGATGAGTGCAGCACAGTAAGCCGTGAAGCACGGAGTCCAACGTATGTTTTTTATTTTTTATTTTGCTTCCGCTGGCGGTGTCAATAAAAGGAGATTGCGACGTGGCCGGGTGCTATTGTCACGGACACGCCGCCATTGCGAACATTGTCTCTCTCTATTGTCAATATTTTTCCTTCTCGCTTTTCTCGCTCACCCTCGGCTCGACTTTTGTTCTGCTCTTGCGCCCTGCCGCCCGCGCTGTTCGTCCTCTACCCGTAGTAGTCTGGCGCTGCGCCATTGTATTGAAATCACGACTCGGCAGCCAGCATGATGCTCTTCCCTCTAACCCTGCCGAACATCACGCATCGTTCGGCGCGCGGAGAGTTCGGGCGGCCGCCGTCGCTGTCATAGTCGTCCGTGAGCACATTACTCGCATTGCATGCCTTCTTTCTACCGCCCGCCGTACTGCGGGCGTGTGCAGCAGCGACACAGCGAAATCCTTGTTGGTGCATTTGATTCCGCAACCCCCAATTCGTGCATCTGTGTCTTGTCTATGTATGCGCGCCACACCTGCAGAGCATGGCCCCTCCTCCCGTCTTACACCACGGCAGCCTCAGGTAAAAAGAAAAGAAGGATTTGTCGGCAAGGTGGAGGACTGGTGTTTTATCGCGAGGTGACCACACACGTCTGTCTCATGCTCATACGCGCTCTTTGACGCCCAACTACTGCAGCCAGAGTCATGGGTGTGAACGCGCAGCAGCAACATTTCCCCTCATGGCCTGCAATTGACTTCGCTTCGCTTCGCCACTACCGCTGCTGAGCCAAACCACGCCCAATCGTCCGAGAGAAGCGAGCGAAGAGGAGAGGGGGGGCCGCCACAGCGCTTCGGCGGCTCCGCCAATCGACGCCCCCAGGCCCGGCATGTCAGCATCTTCCCCACATCCCGCTTGCTCTTCCCCCTTCTTTCCAACGACGCACGCCTTTCTAGCGAACCGCAGTGCCTCTCTGACAGGCTTTGTTTTGGGCCATGCTGCACGCTAGCCTCCTCGCTCGCGCGGCCGATTCAGGGCCCCCCAACAACATCAACACCAACCAACACCAACCATCACCACACAGCCCGCAGCACACCCCCGTGGTCATCGCAGCACGATGGGCGCTTCTACGGGCTATTTCCCTTGGTCCACGTATACATCTGCCAGGTTGGGGTACCTGAGATCGGCGTGCTCCTCGAGATGCTGCATCCACGCCTTGAGAAATTTGGAGCCCCTACACACGTAGCAAGTCAGTCATCCGGTCAATCAGTCAATCAGTAATTTCACCGCGTCAGTCATCCTGCATGCCCGTTGAAATTGCTTTTTGTGACAAAGAGCCAAGCGATCGGCTACATCGCGTGGCTGGGGTATTGCATGCAGTAGGTGGTGACAGGGGAAGCCGACTATTCAGGTGACAGGACAAGGGGGAAGACGAGGCCGCCGTGTGTGGGTGTGGGTGTGGGTGTGTGTTGTCACGGCCGCCGGTTCGATTGTGCTGTAACAACTGGTTTCATCATCTGCCCGACGACGGCCATGCCCCACACGGTCCTTCGAGTTTCAGGTCCCCAAAGAGGATGGATGACGGAGGGCGGGAACTGCTGCTAGGGTCATATATTGGGAACGGGACATGTGGGTACCTACTTGCTGATAGTGTCCGAGTCTCCAATTACACAGAGATGTCGCTTGGGGCGCGTCATGGCCACTAAAATTAAACAGATTTTCCTATTAGCATGTCTCTTTCGGTTCACAACAAGGTTCTGCTTTCGGCGCAGCCTTGTTTCGTCATGCGTGTGGATATATTGTGGCGTGGGGTTGGCGACACAGCCTGGGACGTACCGTTGAGTCGTCTCTTCTCGCCCAAGAAGCCAACTTCATGCTCTGCATTGCTCCGTACAGTGCTGACAACAACTGCTTCCTTTTCCCGCCCTTGGAACCCATCCACAGACCCTAGTTCGATGCCGGGATACTCTTCTTTGAGCATTCCAGCAAGTAATGCGAGCTAGTATAGTCAGCCCTTCCGCCCCTTGTCTATGTGTGTGTGTGTACGCGCGGGGGTCAAAAGTGGATGCAGTTGACAATGCGCCTGCAGCAGATTCTACGCAGGGGACGGAAACGATGCGTACCTGTGCATTGTATGGGGTCACGACGGCAATGTCCTCTGCTTTGACGCCTGCACTGATTAGATTGCCCACGTGCATCTTGACCAATACGGCTTCTGCCTCGTTGGACTTGCTGTCACCGAGGCTCATGCCTTTGCCGCCTTTGCCAATCACGCCCTCGTCCTCAGCCTTTTCTGGAAAATCGCCGCCCTGGGTGTCCCAGAAGACTAGAGGCTCCTGCGTATCTTCTGTTTCCTCTACCTCGTACTTGAGGTCCGTGAGCAGTCGATCCTTGACAAAGTCAGCAGCAATGAGTTTTGAGTCGTACAGCTCGTCAGAGGGGAAGCGCATGATTTTCTCGTGCATCCGATATTGCGTCGTGAGCATACGCTTGATTGAAGGGCCATGCAGGGACAAAAGTCGGTCGAACAGCGTTGTCTCAAGAGTTATGCCTTGTGCCGGCTTCACGTCTGTTCCGGCTCCGGCTTTCTTATCCTTGGTCTTCTTTGCAGCCTTTGCATCTTTTGAGTTGAGCGACTTGATCGTCGGTGGCAATTGAAGATGGTCGCCAGCCAGGACCAATTTGTTGGCCTTGACCCAGAGGAGTGGGACCCAGCATTGCGCCTCCAAGGCCTGGCTTGCCTCATCGACAATGACAACGTCAAACACCTGCCCCTTGAGGTGGAACCCCCCGGCCCCATGTAGCGTGGCAAGCACGACCTTGCTGCCCGTCACCAGGTTGTTGACGCACCCCTTTTCTCGCTCTCTGTACTCTTGACGCAGGTCCTTCAGCTCAGTGTAGATCTGACGTCGCTCCTTCGCGTTACGAGTCTTGCGAATCGACGCTTGCTTTTCATCCATTTCTTTGCGGACATCTTGGACCAGCGCAGCAGCTTCGGAAGTCCGTGTGAGCACGTCCAGGGAATGGTTCAGTACCGACGGCAGTAGGCGCGCGGGATGCCCTAAGCGCACCATAGGTACCTTGTGGGAAGCTAGTCGCTCCACAATATTGTCTACCGATATGTTGGACGGGCCGCATACTAGCAGGCGCAGATTTTGTTTTAGCATCTGTAGAATGAGCTCGATAAGAGTATGTGTTTTTCCTGTGCCTGGAGGACCGTGAATTAGAGCTACCTCTTTTGAGCTGAGTGCGAATCGAATCGCCTCCTTTTGGCTGTCATTCAGTGAAGCGTCATTCCACTCGAGCTTGTGAAGAGGATGCGAGGGATCATTGAGATCCGACGGGAGTGGCGTTGGAGACGCCTGTCCGAAGAGCACGCGCAAAAAGGGTGTGTACTCCTGGTCCTCGAGCTTCTGCAATCGGCTCATGGTCTGGTTCATCCTATCACGGATGAGCAATCACGCAGAAACGAGGAAGTTTGTATACGGCAAAGACGCGTACCTCTTGTAGGTGACGTCGTTGGCCAATTTGACTCTAATACATATATCAGTCTCCTCGTTGCTCTTGTCCAAAACGCCCACTGCGTGTAGACTAACATCCATAGTTTATTGCCAGTGGGGACATCCGCATCTTCCTTGTCGAGTACAATTTCCACATTTTCACGACGCACTTTCAGCACTACGCCCTCGACGCCTTTCTTCTCCAGCTCCTTCTTCTCTGTCTTCTTTGCGCTTCCACTGGGCTGGTCCTGCACGGCCACTATATCACCCACACGTATACCATGCTCAGGGATGTCTGGCCTGTCGCCTTTCGCTACAACAGCCGAGTCGAGTCCGAGCTCAATGACGGTCTTGCCGCCCAACCCTGTGCGTATAGAAGATACGTTAAGATTCAGGATTGCGAGACCAGCGCGCGCTAAGGCGGTTGGCGTGTGCGATGAGAGGAGCGCATTCGTTTCAGAGAGTTCGGCCTGGAGTTCGGCGTCGAGGAGTGTGAGCTGCGAGGCCGCGAAGGAGGGGATGTCTGTGGGGCTCGGCATTACTGTTCTTTGTTGAGATATTAGAAGGTGTAGAGGCGGGGGAGATGAGATGAGGTCGAATAAGCAATTGAGAGTTTGTCTGGATTGGTGGGGGTTTTTTGCTTGCTGGTTCGACCAATACCGGAATGTGCCTTAATGACAAGTGACAAGCTATTGAAACAAGTCTGTTAGAAGAGACGGCTGTCACTATAAAGCACGAGGTCGCACCTTGTACATAAATGGCGCCCGATATCATTAAAGTCACAAATCGCGTTGTCGTCATCGTTCTTACGGCCCCGCGTGTTGCGCTAGCCTGTTTTGGACTAGACACACCAAAGACGCGTGCAACTCTATTCGGCGTCCTCCAAGCCTGCAGACTCCATCACATCTGTCTAGAACCAGCTATCAGTGGAAGTATGCACAGGGAGTTCAGTATCCATTCATTTCATATGGACCCCGGGTGTAAACTATTGACAATTCCCAGTATATCGCCGACTTTCAATTAACTCTACAACTGCTATATCTTACATATTTTCCAAATGCCCCAAGCAGTAGCCTGTGAAATTGTACAACCAGAATTTCTGTTCGCTATGAATACCAGTACCGTTAAGTGCCGCAACTGGCAGGCTTGTAGGATTCCCCGGTATGAGGTTGTCCCTGTATTTTATACTGGACGCAAAACCCAGCCAATTACCGCCTTGAGGCAGCGACCACCACTCATTGCGAGTTGCACAGCTGATATCTATGGGCATCTTCTGACTTGTCCATATCCCTTCGGGGCTTTTGTTCGTCTCGATGCTCGCAACGACAATGAGACCGATCGTAAGCCCCAAGAACAGAACAGTGTAGAGCTTGTACCATATGCTGGATATGCATGGCAAAATGGTGTTGGTTGTCCTTCCCCGGAAAAACAGGAAGCTGTAAATGACGGCTGTTGAGGTAGTGAACATGAGGTAAAATAAGCTGAGCAAAAAGTATGTCACTGAATAGTAGGCTCGGCCTGTTCGAAGAGGCACAATGAGCCACAGTGCCAACAGCCAAACCCCCCAGATGATGCTTAAAAAGCAGATCCGGAACAAAAAGCTTCCCCATGATTTCTTGGGAGAACGGAAGCCAACTGACTCGAAGTTTGTTACCAGGAGCGACTCTGTGCCAATGCGAGATTCGGTGGTATTGACCTGGCGGTCCTTGTTGAGGAATGTCGATGCGCTTGGCGAGGCCATTTCCCACGAGGCGTTTCTCCGTAGCCCACGGTGTTGGTATATGTAGTCATCTGTCAACCACGCACCAGCAGACAGCCGCAGAAGTCCTAGGACAGCAAGGGGAAAGAAAATGGCGTCGACACCGAATCCAACACGAGTGTGTATCAAGGGAGATCGGGCAAGACCTCCAATGAGCAGGTACACAGCTGATACTCCCTGCAGGGTCGTGATGATGGTCTTAAACATCGTCAATGAAAACACCCTTGTATGCGTCGTCTCCGGATACCGTAAGCAGTGTTGTGCAGTGGCTGATACCATGTGCTCTCTGCCATCCCATCCCTCTGACGTCCAGAATATAGCGTTGGTGGCTGCAAGGTCCTGGCGGCTCCATTCCTTAGCGCGAATCCGTCGGTCCGTAATGGCGGCGTAGCGCCATATAATGGATGTTGGGTTGTAGATGCATAGTTGATCGTACCATTTGGGTTCGCGATCAGTGAGGTACGTTGGTGTAGGTGCGCCTGAAGCTATGTGCTAAAGAAAGGAAGAGCCCATGTTAGTATAAATCGTTTGGTTTTGAGTTTTCGTCATTGACAACGTACGGCGATCAATGGTGCTAAACAGACTGTCAATAACGCGATCCAGTCGGAAAATTCAATGCATCCGCTATTGAAGCTCAATGGCAGAACACGGATTCCGAAAGACGGCATTTAGGATTTGGCGTTGAACGGGAAACGACAGTGGCTAAAGGAAGGTGTCTTGGAGGTAAACAACTGAAGCAGTGAGGCTGCCCTGGCCTTTTAAGGAATGTTGTAAGACATAAAGCCCAGGGCGAATTAATTCAAAATGGCGTCCCAACTCATCGGGAACGGCACGCCACTTGTCCGAGTCAGCCTACAAAGGCTTGAAGAGGAAGAGTGCAGTAGTTAAAGTGGAGCCTTGTGTAAGGCGTTCCGTTGATGTTGAGCATCAGTGGCGAAGTAATTTGTAGATGTGTGACGAATCTAGGTGTACAGCCCGTTCGGCTTATGAAAGACGCCTTGCAGTGCTGTGCTGACAAAGGAGCAATGCTAGGCCTTCTCAAAACCACTGTGGATCGCTCGTAACATGAGCTTTTATGATAGAGTTGAGGGGAAAAAATAGGAAGGTTGTCGATGTTCGCGCGCAACAATGTTCCAATTTCCTTATCCATTGGTCGAACGGCCTACCCACGCTTATCGTACGCGAGAGTGCATGTAAGACGTTCGTAGCCAATGATGTTCTCGGATAAAGTCCCATGGGGCTGAGTTCCATCTTTCGGCCCCCACAGCCCTTGGGTATTAATAGTTGGTTGGATTCGTCAGGAAGAAAAGGGGTTTCCCGTTCACAAGCTTTGTGAGAACAAATGTGTTTTTGAGGTAGCGTTGCCCTGGTCGTTCGCCATTACTAGAGTGTATCACTTGGATATATTGTAGTGTAACCGTGCTCACGTGACTGATTTCCAGACTAGTAGAATAATGACATTAGCTATCGGAAGTGCAAAAATTCAACTGACACTCTCATAAAGCACTGCGCTGCTTGTTTGCTTTTTCCTTCTGTCAATTGCGCGTCGAAGTTTATCCCGCATCTGTTACTGCGCTGCGCTGCGATATTTCGTCACGGCAACGATAAGAAAAAGCAGACTGAGTTGTCAATTGCTTATATTGAAGTAAAAAAGGCATCTGTGCAACAATGGTTATACGTTCTTTTGTGCCAAAAATATGCATATATCTCCAGTGGTCGCTTTGTTGTGAAAGGCATAGGGAGATCAACGGATCTAATATAAAAGCTAGAAAACCTCAACTGCTTTGATCCACCAAGACCCAACATACGTCATCAGACCTATGGATACGAGATGCGGTTATGTAAGCATATCCGGCATAATCACGGCTCTTACAATGCGCATTGAAAACCATAGAAATGAGATCGTAAAATAACCTTTGAACATGCATGTTATTTTCCAACTTTGGATCAAGAGGTTGTCGCCCTCGACAGGTCGCGGCATTTGGTGCGGACTGCAATTCATCTCCCGTT
This sequence comes from Exserohilum rostratum, assembly GCA_026367775.1. NCBI lineage: Eukaryota > Fungi > Ascomycota > Dothideomycetes > Pleosporales > Pleosporaceae > Exserohilum > Exserohilum rostratum. The sequence continues at coordinate 722,185 of CP111157.1, forward strand.
TCGTATTTGCTCTCGGTTTTGATCACAGGCATTTCACCTTTTGAGCGATTGATCGGCACAATTAAAGGGGCACCACTGTCTTGTGGGAATTTTTCCCATTTGTAAATGTTCCGATAGAGAAGCGGTGAATAAGTCTGCGTTGAATTTGATTGAATGCGCTGTGCTAGAAATCTCTTCAAGTGGCCCCATTGAATAGCACCACACCTCTAGCCCTAATTTGTTCTGCGAAGATCTCTACTCATGATGGCTTGCAGCCGGTATCTCTTCGGTACATATGCACAACACAGGCTCCTTCGCCAAGGCTGACTGTTCACCCCGCGGTTATATTACCGGATATTCCGGAAAGTGTTGGTGGTAGGCTTGCATTCTCTCGAGTATCTTCACATGGCATGTGGCCAGCGCTACAAGGAAACTCCCAGTTCTCTACCGAGGTGTTGTTCTTGATTATAGTATCGATAGTTGAGTACGCATTGACCGCCTGCTTTAGTCAAAGTATGGGGGAAAAAATCCTAGTTCCTACCCCGCATTTTAGATCGAGAGAGGTTAGGCAAACTATTCCAGAGCGGCAACATCTCCGTTGTAATACAGAAAACGGTCGTTTACTGGCTAAGCCACGTAGTACGCACAATGATCGATGGGGACTAGGCGTTAGTGACCGGAATATTACAGCCGTACAGTTCCTAGCAGCTCACACGTCATCACTAGAGAAGGCTCTGAACCATGCATTGTCTGACTCTTTGGACATTGTCGCCTTCCTCAGGCTCCCGAGAAAAGGGGATCAACGCAGGAAATCTCCTATTATTACTGCAACTGAAAATAGTCGTAAACTCTATCTATGGTGAACCAGACTCCATGGGTTCAGGGCCACATGTCCCATGACCTACTACCAAGCACCAATAGCCGCCTGAAGCCAGGCAATAACAGCCTTTGCCCGTTGTAGTTATTTCCCCTGACTGATATACATCGCTATTGGACCCGATAGGTGGTACTTGATCCATCCCGCAATGCACTCTTCTCACGAGGCTGATGAGCATAGCTTACTCCACCCAATACAGTCCCACCTGCGCTCCAGGAACCGGGAATCATGCTCAAAGACATGGGTATTTCTGCAGCCCCAGTGAGCCTGCGCCCGTATCGAGAATTTGCGGAGGATCCATCACATGGACATGGTCGGCATCGTCGTTGCCCGAGGTTTGTTGTTGCGGGAATGACTTGTTTGCTTGTGATACTAAACCCGTGAGGCAGTTAAGTACTGTGCTACTCATCCACTAAGCAGATTGTCACAGCTCTCGGGCTTCAACTTGTACCGTAGCCAAGAACTGAGGAAGAAAGCATCTCATCATGAAGTTTCTATCCGCCCTGGCCTTCGTCCCTTTGGTTTGCGCCGTTCCAGCACCTCTGGAAAAGCGTGCAAACCCCACGGTGATCGCACCGCTCCCGAAAGCAACAGTCGCTGGTGTCGAGGCACTTAGCGTGGAGTCATTCAAGGGAATACCCTATGCAAAACCACCCGTTGGCCAACTACGACTCAAGCCGCCTCAGCCATTGACTGCCGACCTTGGAAAGGTTGATGGCACTGGTGTACCAACAGCATGCCCTCAGTTCTTCCTCAGCGTAGACAACGGTAACATCCCCGCCGATGTTCTAGGAAAAGTTCTCAACCTGCCACTCTTCCAAAAGGTTACCAATGCCGGAGAGGACTGCTTAACCATCAATGTACAACGACCAGCTGGAACCAAGGCTAACGCAAAACTGCCGGTACTTTTCTGGATCTATGGCGGCGGCTTCGAACTCGGCTCGACTCAGATGTACGATGGAACAAGCTTGGTTCGCGAATCTGTCGACCAGGGCAAGCCCATTGTCTTTGTAGCTGTCAACTACCGCGTCGGAGGTTTTGGTTTCCTGCCCGGAAAAGAAATCCTCAAAGATGGCTCTGCCAACCTTGGATTGCTCGACCAACGACTCGGTCTACAATGGGTCCAGGATAACATCGCGGCCTTTGGTGGTGACCCAGAGAAAGTCACAATCTGGGGTGAGAGTGCTGGTTCGATCTCAGTCATTGACCAGATGATGCTATACGATGGAGACAACACTTACAAAGGAAAGCCTCTCTTCAGGGCCGGAATCATGAACTCTGGCTCCATTGTTCCTACCGATCCCGTGGACTGCCCTAAAGGACAGGCTATCTACGACAGAGTAAGCATCCCTATCATAGAGCAGAAAATTTCCATGCTAACTATGCTATAGGTTGTTGAGGCAGCAGGATGTGCAGGCTCAGGCGACACTTTGGCTTGTCTCCGTACAGTGCCATACAGCAAATTCCTCAATGCTGCCAATACTGTCCCGGGCCTTTTGTCTTACTTCACCGTTAACCTGTCCTACCTTCCTCGTCCGGACGGAAAGACCCTTACAGCTTCACCTGACGCTCTAATCAGAGCTGGCAAGTACGCCAAGGTGCCCTTCATCGCTGGCAACCAAGAAGATGAAGGCACACTATTTGGTCTCTTCACTACCAACATCACTACGACCAGCCAAATTACAAACTACCTGTCCACAATCTTCTTTAACAGCGCTTCTCAACAGCAGATCCAAGATATCGTCAGCAGCTACCCGAACACCATTGAAGACGGATCACCCTTCCGCACTGGCTTGCTCAACAACCTTACACCCCAGTTCAAGCGCATTGCTGCCATCCTCGGTGACTTGAGTTTCATCCTGACCCGGCGCCTGTTCCTCGAAGTCACAACGCAAGTGAACCCCGACGTGCCAACATGGTCGTACCTCGCTTCCTACGACTACGGCACCCCTCTTCTTGGTACTTTCCACGCATCAGACCTGCTGCAAGTCTTCTTCGGCATCTTTCCCAACAATGCGCGTAAAACAATCAGAGGCTACTACTACTCTTTCGTGTACAACCTCGATCCCAATGTCGGCAACAACTTTATGGAGTGGCCGCAATGGAGCAAGAGCAAGAGGTTGATCAACTTCAATGCGAACAGTAATGGTTACCTGAACGATGACTTTAGGAGTGACACCTATGAGGTTATCAAGAAGAACGTTGATAGTCTCAAGGTCTGATTTGGGGGTCACGAATATGTCATGAAAATTTCCTAGTAGTAATTGAATATTTAAAAACAACAAAACTATCCGCACCATATTGACTCGCAAATGATGGCAACGATTGTTAATACCGTAAAATTCCCACTTAGGCTGAATTATCTAGCTATGTGTCACTGTCTCCACCCAACTCGCATGACATCAAACACCAAGACTTTTCCTTTACTTGGTGGTACTTGGCACAGAGGCGGGGGCTTTCATACTGAACCCATGCAAGACCGTTACTGAGGCGCTGCTTCCCAGCCGCCTTGAATAGAATTTTTTTTATAGAACTACTGCCGTAGTAGTTCTCCACTCCGGCATTGTAAAGAAGTGGCAGTGTTGCGTGCAGTCATGCACCCCGCAAAAATCCATTATGCCGTTAAAGCCGTCTACTACATATGCCCGGCTCGGCAGCTCTTAGGCGTAAAATCTCGACACTGGAATAAGATTGACTAGTCTGGAACGAAGGGTCCACCGATAACGGGTAGATCAGGTTCTGTAAACATGGCAAGAACATGCCCAAGACCGCCCCTTGCTTGCTGACTACTGCGGATCATGTCGAATGGAGTAGGGTAAAACTTTATTCAGCGAATTGCTTACTGTGCCATGGCGGATCTTGTGAATAAGCATTGCAAAGGCAGGTTGCACCGCCACAGTCTCACGTCAGATAAGTTATTTCGGCCTCAGGAGTTATGCGCTCGTGCCGGCCAACTTCTATGTCAACCTTTGCTGCAACTATTGTGCGTATTAGATACAAAATATAGGCCGCACGGAGAGCGAAACCGAAAAAAAAAGAGAAGCGGACACTAAAGCGCATATAGCCTACTATTTGGAACAGTCATATGGAACTAGTGAACAATGCAAAAAAAGAATTCTTGCGAATTCAAATCATGACTCAGCCGAGGTTTGAACTCGGGACCTTCAGTGGGCCTAACAGGTTGTTAGACTGACGTGATAACCAACTACACCACCGAGCCTTGTTACTTGATGGAAAATTTCGGTGTTACGAAATTTATAATGATATTGTGTAAAATTTGGTTCAAAAGCGGCTCGCGTAGCGAAGGATACTCGTTGTGAAACTCTGGCATGGTGTGGAGCCGATGTGATAGCGGAGCCCGTTGTGCCAGACCACTCCACAACTTCAACCGTGTGTAGATCTCTCTAGACCTTCCCCAGTGTCCGCGACATCGAGGCCCCGTGCGTCTCGTACGAGCTTGACACGCTCCAATATTCCGGAGACGTTGGTCTGAAGTAGTCGAAACGACGCGCCGCACCAGCTGGCTACACAACTGTGGCGCCCGACGACGGAGATGCCCAAAAACAAGCTGACAGTACACGAATACGCTGTGTTTTAACCCTGTACATAGTGGAAAACATGTTGAAGTATATTCTGTTTCATCTCGGCAAAGTTGTGTTTCGTTGAAACGGCTGCTGCGCGTACGGCACATCTCGCGGGGTCCAGACTAACGGAAAAGGGCATAGTTGCTTTTTCAAGAAAAATCAACAGCTTGGAAACGGTTGCCAATGCGAGCTTGAATGAAAAGGCCGTGTTGTGAGTAATGGCGATGGCCATGTGCGTGGAGAGGTACCGGTTTGCTGGTATGCTCAACGGCTCTTGGTACAGCTGGGCAAGGTGGTGGGGTACCAACGGGTGCTACCCGATGGCATTCTACACACCCGATACTTGTGTAGCCACATTCAGCGATGTTCTGCGCAAAACACACGCAAAGGATTTGAGTGAAGCGAAAAGGAACATCGAGAATGGAAATGGAAGGCCTAGCTGGGGGCCTCTGAAAACCCCGGACCAACCGTCGCTTATTGCTCTTCCTCGGTAAAGACGAAAGCTGAAGGCATCCTTCTTCTCGCCTCCGCATGGCTTCGCCGTTTCTGTCTGGCATGATACAATTTCAGACAATCACAGGTGCTCCTGGTCCTGGCATCCTAAGGCTTAATTCGTCGTGTACGTGCTCGAATCGTGGAGAAGGGGGTCACGAGCACAGTCGCCTCTTGTGCATGCACGCGTCAGCCTTCACCAGATCCCAGTCCGCCTCCACGGTTGTATAACCCATTTCCACAAGGGAGAGCACGTCAAGGCTCCCGATCTGGCTCCACTATGTGTCTGGGGAGGCTGCGTACCAGCGACCTCCCTATGGGCCAAGCATTTCAAGTGTTGCAACTTTAATGGACTTTAGCCCCCAAGTGACTCGCTAGCCCCCTTTTGTGGCCAATGGGGTAATAATGTCGCGTCTCAAAGGGCCACACTACGTACTCCGCTCCACGCAGTTAAGACGCCAAGTGTTGCGTTAGGAGCTTAGCCATTTCGAAGCTCATCGCCGCGCTGTCTGGACTTTTTTGACACCCCAGGCGAACGCTGTGGAACTCGACCTATCCGAGCCTCAGGCAATGGCGGTTGATGCTGATCTGGCTGGGCGCTCCTCCCAACCACCCTTTATTTGGGAGGTTCCGTATCACGAATACTTGGCAATTCAGCCCCGTGGAGGAGCTGCATGTTCGAGGCCTTGACCATCATTACTTGGCTGCCTTCTACAGGTGTCGTTCCTTGTACCGGAGCTTGGCATCACTCTCAGGGCGCTGTGACGGCCCCAGCAAGTGACAGTTATTTCCCTCAACTATTACTTGTTTTGTGGTGGTGTCAATGGACAAAATCCTCGCGATCCCTGTACTGCTTGTGTCCAAACCCGCTGTCTTCTAGATGCACGCTTGAACATTCAACTCCAAAGGCATTTACCTGGGGTAAGCTCAAAGACAGCTTTGAGCGGTGCAAAAATAGCCTCGTAGCCATCAGCGAGGCATGTACCTGGTATGAAGCCTTAGCTTCTTGTCAGGTTCGCAACCCTGGCTGTAGACCCGCTTGTTGCAGCACTTCCATGCATTAGTTCCTGCAACTAGCATTGAATCCTGGGCGTACCTTTCCCTAGCAGTAGTTTTGACCTGACATCAAACAGTGGAAGTAGCTTGGCAATGCTGGTCGCGGAAGTAAAGCTCTGCCACGCCGTGCTTGCGGATACTTGGCACAGCTTCATGAAAGTTTCACACTCCTTTGAAGCTGGTTAACCTACCTTGGCGGAGGCAACAACAGTGGACCAGTGCTACTGTGCTACTCTGGCTAACGATGGCTAGTGTAAAGAGTATAAGAAGATGCTGAACCCACTTCTTCTGTTCTCCAGTCCGGTCACTCACTTTCACTTCTACACTACATCTTACTGAATACCACAGTCGCCGTGCGACCTAATTAGCTTTTTGATCACCAACTTATTTCTTTGGAATCCAACCATCCACCAATACTCCTTACAACTTATTCGATCGAAAGATTCAAAACACCTAAAATCAAGATGCTTCCTCAACACATCCTCATTGCGCTCGCCGCCACCGTCGCCGCCCTGCCCCTTAACATCAACTTGGGAGCCTATTCGCCTGCCCTGGTAGTCGGTGATGGTGAAATCACACTGGGATCTACAGAAAAAGCATCAGAACTCATGGCCACATTGGCCTCGGGAGCCGCAGCAGGAAACGGTGGCGGTGGTGAGAAGCCCGCGGCCAAGGCTGAGGGTGAGGCTCCCGCCGCCCCCGCTAAGCGCTCCCTTGCCCGCCGCGCTATCGACGACCTCCTCAAGAGGCGTGTTCCCGTTGAGCCCAAGATGGACGCTGTCGAGGCCGCCATGGAGTGGATCAAGCGGGATCTCGCCGGTTTCAACGCCGCTCTTAGCTACGCCAAGGAGGCCCAGAAGGACCAGCCCAAGGTCGAGCTCGCCACCGAGAAGGCTGGTGTCGGTATCATTGTCAACCCTGGTGTCAACGTTCCCGCTGGCTCCGCTGCTGCTGGTGGCGAGAAGAAGGCTAAGCGTAACGAGGTTGTCGACGAGGCCGAGTCTCCCAAGATGACCCTCGTTGCCATCACTGAAGTCTAAGCGCAACACCTATACCCTGGCTTTTACTATCAACGCACTTCTCTGTCCTCGCTCTTACACCTTAGACGCTGGAGGATGAACAATACACTTAGGAGAATCGGAGTCTCGTCTTGCTTTTTCTTTTCAGCGAACATCGGCAGGTCTCTGCATCTTTTTGCGGACCGGAAGATATGGAGTTTTTCTTTGGGTTTATTGGCACGGATGGCCATTCTGCCACTGTTTTGTACTTTACGACAAAAAATCTTGGATTCCAATGCAAATGAGTATGTGATCAATCACTAGATCTTTTTGCCTTTCCACTTTGACTTTGTGACCAGTTTTTGGATTTTGTTCAGCATTTTGCCTTGTCTATCTGATTCAGTCTCGCAACTCTTCAACAGCAACGACAGCACAGCATACGCAATCACCTCCACAGAGTATCGGCTTACAAAGGATATCCTTGCCTTGGACATTCTTCTTTCCTTCGGCATTCTTTCTCTCCTTCATGCCTTGACGACGCGTACTTAGGCAGCTGCCAAACGTTTTCAGCCATCACAATGCAAAAGGCTACATCCGCCGTCACTTTTGCCTGCCGCGCCAAGATATGGAACAAGTCGCAATCGAGTCTCAGTTGGGAGCTATGCCGGCTTGGCGAGCATGGAACTAGGGTTCTGCGCGGAGCGTGAAACACGGGATTGCAGAATTGCGCCTTACAGAGGGATGGAAAACGAGTAGCAATGGGTCTGTGCACCGAACAAGGGGGAGCCACATACGCGGGAAAGTTTCGCGCGCCCCCGATACGACATTTCAGCGTACATACGCGCATCCTGCAGGTGAGTAGGTTCTGAATCCCATGTTGCTTCAGCCACAGCGACTATGTGACGAAAAGGGAACTCTGAAGCGACGATCACAGTGACTATCTCTGGGGATACTCTACACCGACTTCAAGACTCAGGCCACTTATCCCGAGTACATGTCGACTGCCGGTGTCTCTAATCTACGCCGTCGCCGCCGATCGTGTGCGGCATACGAAACCACCTCAACCTCACGATCGGCCTTGCCAAAACCTCCATCTCCTCGCCCCTTCGCGCTTCTCGGCGCTGCCAACAACATTACCCACGACTTTCTGATCCATCTGATCCAGGCTATAGTTCTTGAGGAACAAGGTTAATGGCAGAATGGGCGCGGCACAACAAAGTGCGCCGATGAGAAGGTAGCGCATAGTCTCTTGGTAAGCCTGGTTGATGGCGATGCGTGCAGGTGAGCCAGCTGGGTACATGGTGTAATCTGCAGCAACTGTAAGACTGCCGTAGATTGTCGCCCAGTCGCCGGCATTTGCCTCTGGGAGGTACTGCTGGAGCTTTGACGGAATGTAGGTCGACCAGATAGCGCCGGAGATGGCTGATCCAACCGCGCCGCCAACTTCCAGTAGCGTAAGCCACACGGTCGTTGCCGCCGCTACTTGTTGATGTGAAGCCGATGCTTGAACACCGAGTTGCACTGGCACGTTGAGAAAACCACCGCCGATACCGATGACGATTTGAATGCCCACGAGCGTAGCTGTAGATGCGTCTTGCGTGCGATAGGCCAGCATGAGTCCCATTCCAAGGAGGTAAACTGCTGCACCGCAAGTGACATAGTACTTATAGTGTGCCGTGTATTTGATCATGAGCGACACCGCGACGGACGACACAGTCGAACTAAAGCTAAACACCCGTGTGATATAGCCGGCAGCCGTGAGAGACTGGCCTTGGACGATCTGAAGATACGAGTTGAAGTACGGAAAGACCGACATGTAGAACGCCACTGCGAAGCGGTTAGTATCAGGACAGAGCCATGGCTTGCAGCAGCTTACTGAAGTAGAAGAAGGCTATCAGGACACCCGCAATAATCGTCCGCTCCTTGAAAAGAGCTGGTGGGAAGAATGCCACTGGAGCTAGCTTCTTGCTTGTCTCCCACAAAGGAAAGAGGAGTAGGAACACACCGCCGATGACGAGCATGGCGATCATGCTGGGGTTACTCCACTGGCCGTCCGCATTTGGAGCCAGTGTGAGCGGCAGCAGGATTAATGAGATGGCCGCAGCGAATAGCAACAATCCACCAGCGTCAAGATCGAACCAAATGTTCTTCACGACCTGAAAGGCACTGCTGCCTCGGAATGGACTGGGGACATCGAAGCCCAGCTTCTTCGCTCGGCGCTGATTCATGAACAAGCTTGCTGCCAAGGGGACGAAACAAACGGGCAAGATGATCGCCCAGATGCCATATCCCCATCTCCAGATGGTGTTGTTGAGAATCGCCTGTCCCACCTCTGGCCCAGCCCATGTCGTCCACAGAAAGGGTAGATCGAACAGGGTTGAGAACAGGGCACGATTCAGCAAGTCGGTCGTGTCGGCTACAAAGATCTGCTGCAAGACCTGTAGCCCGTTGTAGCCGATGGACCAAAAGATTTGTGCACCAGCAAATGTCTGGACACTGTTGGACGCTGCTTGCATCACATATCCAACTGTGTACAGAAGGACAATGATAGAGAATGACTCGAGGCGCCCAAAGACATCGGCAATCTTACCTGCCGGCGGCTTGATGACAGCTGTGTGAATCAGTATTTGCGTTACGCTGACAAGGGATGACGAATTCTTACAGGCTACAACGCCCTGCACGACAGATACCGTGGAAACCAGAGAATGGGCAGAAAAGGCGCTCGTTGCGAAGGGCAACAAGGCGCCCGTGACCTGGATCTCGAGGGAGGTGGCATTGGCGATAAGAAGAAGGCTGAATACGGCATTAGTCCGATGGAAAAAGAAAGGAAGAAGGAAGAACCCACGAGACGTAGGCGACGATGAGCGACGTCTTCGTCCAAGCCTTGCTAACTGCCTCAATCCGTTTCACACCAGCCTGAGTGTCGGGTCCGCCTGAATTGTCGCTTGAGAAGCCTTCATGCGTGTACTCGATGTCCTTGGCATACTCTGGGCGATCTGTCTGATTCTGAGGTTCTTGGCTGTCGACAAGACCTCCGTCGGGCCGCATTGAGTGTTTCATTGTCGCATTCTACGAGAGTGGGACGGCGGGAAGAGAGGTAAGTCGCGGTTATCGTGACAATTCCCAAGGCAACGGTCCGGCTGGGCTGTATTTTATCTGATCAACCCTGCGTCGCGCCCTCGCCGCTGCATGCAGAGGAGCGGAGCGGCAGCGGTGCGCTATTGGTAGTGAATTTTACCGCCAAGGAGGGCCGCGGCATGGCCGAGAGACATTCACCACGCGACTACGGCTCGAACGAGTCCCGACTCTGTGCAGTGACCACATGGCGCACCAATATCCCGTGTGCTGGGACGGTGTAGTTCGGTGGCTAGCGATAAGACGCATCTAATCTGATCTTTTGGGTGGGAGGCAGACTTCTTGGCGTGAAGGGTGGCGTCTTGGAACGCCGAGGCTACGTCAGGGCTGGATTTGATGAGTTTTCCTTTGGGTGGCCTGAAGCAAGAGTGGCTATAAACTAAACTGAACGTATCGCAAATTTCTGGAATACTCCAACGACTTGTGCGCCGTAGATGTCAGCGCCAAACGAGGTTACGTCCAAAGCTAAATGAGTGGTGTAAGGAAGCACAAGGCTGACGGAGTGACGTCCGACATCTCTGAGCACCCGATACCACCTTCCGATGACGGGTCTCATGACACGACGACTTCAGGCCTAGAGTCGTTCGAGTCAGTTCTCCGCCGTGGGTGTTCAGGCTTGCAATGTTGCGGCCAGCGGACGAGGAAGGATTCAGGATCATTGTTCAGCGGAATAGTCCGGAAGTGGGGATCCTCGCCGGGAGCCTCAAGCATCTTTCGAAAGACTACATGACACATGCGTCGACGCCAGCCAAGATGGCCTTGAAACCCACCCTCAAACATGAAGTAAGGCCTGAAAGGGCTAAAAATATGGAGTATTTGCAAACTTTGCCAGCCAAGCTTAAGCGCTGCCCTATGCCATGAGTGAGTTGTGTTTTCCGAATTCATGATTTGACATGCTACCAAGGTATACGACATTACATTGCAACTATACGTCGAGTGCAATGACATGAAATATTACTAACTAAAGATTAATAAACGACGTGGGACTGATCTACCTCACCGCAGGGCAATCCCGGCAAGCGTTCGGGCCAAGACCCCCAGATTATGCTTCCATCTCCTTGTGCTGTCGTGTCGCACCCTCACTTCCTTCTCCCGTTGCATCGCTGTGGTGTTCCTTCTCGGCATCTCCTAGCACGCCGCGCTCTCCAGTTGGTGCTTCTTTCTTGATTGCCAACTCGGGGTTCAGTGCCTCGAGTTGCTCCCTCATCTTGCCGCTCATCTCTTCCAGGCTAGGCACCACCCATTTTGCGCTTTCCCACGGCTTGACTCCCATCAAGTACATCGTATCAATCTCTTCAAGAGTTCGACCTTGGCCTTCGATGACGAAGAAGTAGACGAGGAGACCGCCGATCACATTGGTTCCAGCAAAGACATAGCCATAGCGGAAGTCGATTGCGCCAGTGATGAAAGGAGTGAAGAACGCAAGTAGGAAGTTCCACAGCCAATTTGATGCTGTCGACAGCGCCATGGCTTTCGCTCGGTAGCGGCTGGGATACAGCTCACCGCAAATGGTCCAGCTGATGGATCGTTAGTTACACAAAATGACATGGAAGCAGGGCCTACTCACATCATCGGACCCCAGGTCGTCGCGAACCCAAAAATGAAGAAACAGGCGAAGCAGATCATAGCGGTAGCAGCGCTCTCAGTTCTTTGTGGATCTTCACGATCGAGCGAAAAATGGCCGACTGAAGCGAAGATCAGGAAGCAAATGAACATCCAGCACGAGCCGGCAATGAGCGACTTGCGACGGCCGTAATGTTCAACGATGTACAGGCCGTAGAATGTGACGCCAAAGTTGATGCCGTTCTATCCCTCATTAGTATCGGACTTGCGCAGCAGTTCAAGGTGGAAAGTCTAACCAGAATCATCTGCGTTACGAACGAGTTCTTGATACCGGTACCAGCAAAAACGGTAGTACCATAGTAGAAGCTGTCACGTGTTAATAGTTTCTCGATGAACGAAGTAATGTAACTAACAAGTAATTGGCTCCAGTCAGCTGCTGGAACATCTGCAATCCCATACCAATAGCAATGCGGTACGCCATCTTGGGAGCTTTCCACATGCCAATCCACTCTTGAATAGGTCCGTTGCTGACTTTGCTTTCTGCTTCTAGCTTGGCCTTCATCTCCTCGAGTTCCAATTGGATCATGTAGTTGTTTTCCGGAACGCCATAGACCTTTGTCATTGTCTTGACAGCCTCGTCTACTTTGCCATGGCGGTAGTTGTAACGTGGGGTCTCGGAGAATAGCAAGATACCAGCTGAAAGGATAGCAGCAGGCACGAAGGAAAGTCCCAGGGTGATCTGCCACGAAGCGGCCTTGCCAGACTGGTGCTTCTCGGCCGCGTAGTTGAAAACAGCTGCGAGGAAGATACCAAAGGTTATCATGAGTTGGTATGTTGAGATGAGGGCGCCACGAATGTGACGTGGAGCCGTTTCTGCCTGCGTACCGTTAGTCTCCATCTCGATTACAAGATACTGCTAATATACATACCTGATACATTGGCACAAGCAAACTCAGTGCGCCTACTCCCAGACCGGCAACGAACCTACCCATCATGATCTGATACCACTTATCCGTTGCAGCAATTTGGACAATGATACCAACAGAGAAGATGCCACACCAGAAAATAATGCTCTTCTTTCTGCCCATAAAATCGGCAATTGGGGCCGCAATCAGCGCACCGAATAGCGTACCAATTGACAGCAGAGCGACAATAAGTCCGGAACGGACATTGGAGAAGTAGGGAGTACCATTTCGGCGTCTCTGACCAAAGCGGCGAAGGAAATCTTTCATTTCCAGAAAACCAGAAATCTGACCTGTGTCGTAACTATAACGATCATGGTTAGTATTTGTTTCGCTAGGTGCGTGGGCAAAGGTAGCATAACAAGAGAAGAAAGACAAGTTAAGAGTAGATGCGATGATGGAAGAATACAAGAGACAGGAACAAAAGAAGAAACATTTTCATACCCGAAAACGAATCCTCCCATCGATACCAAGACACCCATACCCAAGCCTGCTGCAGTAATGCGAGGCAGCGGCGTATTGTCATATCCAGCATGCTCGCCCACCCACCGCGACGAGTTCTCCACCGAACTCCTACGCCTCCATTCCTTCACCGGATTGGAGAACATTCCCTTGATCTTCTCCATCAGGCAACAGAGTTATGTCTCTTCCTCTCAACTCTCAATCAAAAATATATTATTTAATCAGGATCAGTCCGTCCCCAAGATAAATGGGTGAGTAGATGATGTGTCAAAGGGCAGACATGAATTGAGGCTCAACAAGCATAACAGACCCTCTTTTATATATGTACACTACACAACTGGGGCCCTGGATAAACGCGAAAGGAACAAACGGGGTTGCGTCGGATCTCGGATTTTCGCTCGTTCCCTTGTCTGCTGACGGCGTTACATTGGTTGTGTTTTTCCCTTTTCTGTCTCTCTCCCCCCTCCTTCGCCTCCTCCTCCCTTGCATCCCGCTGTACCCAACCCCATGGGCAGCAGCACGAGATCAGACGCGGGAACGGAGGCAACTGGTGATGGCGAGATGTGTGAGGGTGTGTGGGGCGGAAAGGTGCGGATGTCGACAAGAGTAATCGTGCTGATTCGAGGGCGTATCACGCGCGTGCAAACAAGGGAGAGTTCTGGATGCAAAATGACGATTGGCCTGGTAAGCTTGGGGACTGCGGGCGGCGGCGAGGTTTTCTGAACGGGGTAAGTGAGTGAGAGGGAAAAATATGGGGAATAGTGCGGTTTACGTGTGTGTGAACGGGTTTCTACGTACACGACTCAAGTGCGTAGACCCTCCTCTCTGTCTCTCAGACCATCGGCCGATGAGACCACACAAGTATGTACGTACCGCTGTCAGCCTTGCTCGACTAAGTACCATCAAGCAAATTTCTACCGTAAATCCCCACAACCCATTTCTCACGCCATTCCCCGACCCTCCGCACCTCCACAAAAAATCAAAAGCAAGCATACAAAAGAGTGCAGCTCAAAAGAAAAACCTAATAATGCCAAAACACCATTCCGCGGCGACACCACGCATGCATGTCAGGGTGGAAGCATACATAAAACCTGACGTCACACTTAAGCTGACGCAAAAGCATTACCAAGCCTCTCTCCCTCCCCCCTCCCAAGCTGCAAGTACATACATATGGGCAATTCTAGAAAAGCTTAGCGGGGAAGAGAAAAAGCAAGACGCCATCCCCCGGTGCATCCGCGCGCTTCCGGTTCGAACGTTCCACCACACCTTAGTACGTACTTACTTGCACTGTGCCACGTGCTCGCAACATCTCGTGACGTTGTTTGGATGGATACACAGGACGGGGCAAAGTCATGGGTGTGAGGGGACAAGCTGGTCTTTTTTTTTTCCAGGGAAAATGAATGGTGGGTGGGGGCGGGAATGCTACTGTAAGTGTACTTGCTGCGTATGCTTGTGAGATTTTGGGATGGGAGGAGATGGAGGGTGGGAGGGATACAGGGAGATGAGGTGATGCTGGGGTTTAGGGGACGCGGATCGCACGGGGATGAAGCCCCGGATCTCCTCTTGCTTCAACTATTGTTCGATTGCTCGATTGTATGGTATGTGATAGGCTTTCCGGTAGTAGGGTAACGATGGAAGGGTGTTGTTCTTTGGATTTGGGGCCGGAAAGGTTGGGTAAGAGTTCCTGGCGATACGACTCTCGCACTGAGTCAGATATGTGGAGTTGGAGATCTCGACTTGTGGACCCTCTGTGCTTTGGTTGCCTGCCAGTCTCACGCAATGTGCTCGTCTGAAATTTCCCCGTTACCGGGTATTCGTGCCTGGTTTCCGAAGGCTTATCCAGGATCTTATGGTTGTGGTTGACTTTGGGTCGGCGAGGGACATATGCTAGTTTCCGTGATATTTGGTCCATCTTCTCGGATCGTCCGATGGCTCACGATATCGTTCGTATAGAGTGGTCGTACGCATACCTAGGTTCCATCTCGTAGCATATAACGTGATTGCGTTCCTGTGGTGAGTATAATAGAATGCGGGATATGTATGCAGCCTCCGTGGAGGCAATGATGATATTCGGGGTGTAAGGAACTCGTCATACTCATCTTAACCATTCCATAACTATCCAATCAAACCTATGGTAATGTGTAACCCCCGTCAATAACCAGGTTGGCTCCGGCTGTCAAGTTGTCAGTGCACGATGTTCACGCATGGAAAGTGGAAAGAAAAAGTGGAATAAAAAGAAGGAAAAGGTAGCAGAAAGGCAAGAGAAAGATGACGACTAAAACAAAAACCAGAAACTTACTCATATAACTACTCGCATCACTCGCCAAGAACACATATGCCCCCTTCAGCTCACCGGTATCACACAATCTCTTCGCAGGCACCATATCCAACCACTTCTCCCTCCACTCCTTTGGATGCACATCCAGCATATCCGTTGAAATGAAACCTGGGGAAATACAATTGACCCTTGCGAAATCCACCCACTCAACACTCAGGCATTTAGCAAGCTGCACGACACCAGCCTTGGACGCATTGTACGCAGCTTGTTTCTGCGGGACGTTGACCAGTTGTGCGGACACGCTCGCTGTGAAGATGACGTTTCCGTGGCCTTGCGCTTTGAAAATGACGCCTGCGGCTTGCGCGGTGTAGAATGCGCCGTCGAGGTTCACGGCCATGATGTGGCGCCATTCTTCTTCGGTGTAGTCTTCGGCGGGATGATGGTTCGCGATACCGGCGTTTGCAACGACAATGTCTAGGCCGCCAAAGTCGCTGGCTACCGTGTTTATGACGCGGGTGATTTCGTCTTTGTTTTCGACAGAGGCTTTGTAGGCTTTTACCTTGACGCCCGTGGCAGATGCGATGGACTCGGCGATAGCGTCAGCATCTTTTGTGCTCGAGTAGAGAACAGCAACGTTTGCGCCGGCTTCGGCGAGCGCTTTCGAGGCCGCGAGTCCAATGCCTCGGACGCCGCCTGTTACGACGGCTGTCTTGCCCTTGAGCGAGAACTGAGATGTGACGTGAGCGTCTGTGTTAGCTGGTTTGGCGAGCGGCATTGTCGAAGGTAGGGATCAGTGAAGAACCTGGAAAGTTGGAATGCAGAGAAATGAACAGTAAGGGCTTGAGTCGGACCATGGTGAACGGAATATTACTGATGATTAGTGCTCGGGGTGGGTGTACCTGCTCTGCAGCCGTATCGTCACCATGTGGAGTAGCATTGCACCAGTTGGTGCGTCGGGGGCCCACCCCGCAGAGGGTGGACGGTTGCCCTTGACCCCAGCATCCCCGCATTTGTGCTCTGCAACATCCGAAGTTTGCCCTGCCATACAGTATACGAGCATACAAAATGGCTCTTTTCAACTCAACAGATCCCGGTAGTCAATTTGAATAACAAAATGTCGTCTGCAACAATGACCGAGAAGGTTTGTCATAATGCAATGAGCTCGTTCTTCACACGGCTAACACATTCACCAGAACCCAGCCTTCGTGCTGCGGGCTGTCAAAGATGTTGCATTTGAAGACCGCGAAGTCCCCAAGTTGCGCGATGAGCATGAAGTCCGAGTGCATGTTGCGCAAACTGGAATCTGCGGCAGTGACGTGCACTACTGGCAGCGCGGCCGAATTGGCGACTTTGTCTTGAAGAGCCCCATCATTCTTGGTCACGAGAGTTCGGGAACAGTCGTGGAGATTGGATCAGCCGTCAAGAACCTCAAAGTGGGAGATCGCGTTGCCATTGAGCCTGGTGTTCCATGCAGACGTTGTGATTATTGCCGAGCTGGCTCCTACAACCTCTGTAACGATACTATCTTTGCGGCGACACCACCATGGGACGGTACTCTAGCAAAATACTACACTGTGGCAAGCGACTATTGCTACAAGATTCCCGACCACATGGATATGGAAGAGGCAGCCATGGTCGAACCGGTTTCTGTCGCTGTTCAGATATGCAAAGTTGCGGACTTGCGTGCGAACCAAACAGTAGTCGTGTTCGGCGCAGGACCAATTGGTGTACTTTCACAAGCAGTAGCAAAAGCATCGGGTGCGAAGAAAGTTATTGCCGTCGATATTTCACAAGCACGACTGGACTTCGCCAAAACATATGCTGCTGATGGTATTTTCTTACCACCCCAGGCGAAAGACGGGACAGATCCTGTTGCACATTCGGAAGCAATTGCAGCATCGATCAAGGAAAAGTTTGAGCTTGGTGAAGGCGCAGACATTGTGCTGGAATGCACAGGTGCCGAGTCGTGCATCCAAGCCGGTGTCAATGTAGCAAAGAAAGGCGGCACATACGTCCAAGCTGGAATGGGCAAGGAAGTAAGTCATAAAGTGAAACAAATGTTAGTACCAGATCGTTGACTGTGATCTTCAGAACGTTTTATTTCCCATCACAACAGCGTGCATCCGTGCCTTGACAATCAAGGGCTCTATTCGTTATTCCGTGGGATGCTATCCAACTGCAGTGGATCTGGTGGCTTCGGGCAAGGTCAATGTGAAGAAGCTCATTACAAACAGATTCAAGTTTGAGGACGCTGAAAAGGCATTCGAACTGGTGAAGGCTGCAAAGGAAGGCGTATTCAAGGTGATCATAGAGGGTGTACAATAGAGATAGACGCGTGTCAAGATCGAGGGTGACGTGAAATCTTTCAATGCGGATATTCAGATTATCGCTTCGAGCGGATGCGGTTCGCCCCATGTTGTGCCAGCGTCGGCATGTCCAACCTGCATCGAAGCTCTTTGAGGTAGCCATGTGCAACAGTTCCGAGTAGACGCATTACGTCATTGCTCCAAAGGGTCACTGGGCGCCGTTGACCTAGCGATCGGAAGCGCCCGATGCGACAGCCGAGATCCAACGAAGAGCATGAAGTGCTGAACATCCGATGGTCGACTGTGCTCCGTAACGAGGCTCCATGTATGACACAGTTAGCGTTGGGGTGACAGTCGACCGTTACCTAGCATGACTCGTGCATTACCCCAGCCTATCCCGACCGCTACTGCAACCCGCATTCCACTAGCACGAACTGATGCTTGGAACCTGGGGAAATAACATCGCGTGCCGCATGTTGACATACCCCACAGCTACGGCTATGTTGACTTGTATATAACCATGGCATTGAGTCTTCGTTTAAGCACTCTCTGCCTGATTGATCGGCAGTCGTCTTGATACTCTCTCGTACTCTTCAGCACCGACTCTGCAACCATGAAGGATGCGGATATCGTTGGCCATGCCATCGCGGATGTGCTACCCCAAACTGACAAGTACTGGTTTCAAATACCGCACTTGCGACGCTTGAATCTGATCTTGCTGGTACCTTTACTGTCTTCAGCGGTTGCGGGATATGATGGTGGGTATACAACTCGCATAGCTTTTGGGCTCCGATCGACGTTACTAACATTTGTAAGGTTCGTTGATGAACGGTCTTCAATCCCTCCCTCAATGGCAAGAATACTTTGGCAAGCCTACTGGTGCCCTCCTCGGCCTTGTAAACGCAGCACAATCCGCTGGCTCGGTGGCTGTTTTGCCTTTCGTCGGCATGCTCTCCGATCGTTACGGACGTCGACTTGTGCTGCTCAGCGGCCTCATTGGAGTAATCATTGCAACAATCATACAAGCAACAGCGACGACTCTTGCACAGTTTGTTGTCTCCCGTGCTGTTGTGGGCGCAGCGGGTATGTTCGTTGTTCAACCCTCCCCAATGTTGATTGCGGAGCTGGCATATCCAACGCATCGGGGCAAATACACCAGTGCTTTCTGGACTATGTATTATCTCGGTGCAATCTTGGCGGCATGGACGACTTTCGGAACCCAGGTCTACCCTGATAACTGGAGCTGGAGAATCCCAACTATCTTGCAGGCTGGTTATCCTTTAGTACAGCTTTCGTTCTTTTGGGCATTACCCGAATCTCCAAGGTACCGATTGACAACCGTAACCTGTGTATGAGGAGCAACTAATGACGTTTGACAGATGGCTCGTAGCAAAAGAGCGCAATGACGAAGCACGCGAAATTCTTGCCCGGTACCACTCTGGTGGCGACGAGCACAGCCCTCTAGTCACACGCGAGATGGGTGAAATCGTTTCCGCTATTCGACAAGAAAGCGCAGCAAAATCAATACAATGGGCCGCGCTCGTTGCTACTCCAGGGAATCGAAAGCGACTTTTCCTTGCAGTATGCGTGGGAAGCTTCGCTCAGTGGAATGGCATTGGAGTAGTAAGCTACTACTTAACGCTTGTCTTGGACTCGATTGGCATAACGGAAGCTTTCATGCAGACGCTCATCAACGGCCTCTTACAGATATTCAATTTCGCTGCAGCTGTGAGCGCGGCTCTCCTGGTAGACCGGCTTGGACGACGCACTCTTTTTCTTTGGAGTGGCGTCGGTATGCTAATTTCTTATATTGTCTGGACGGCATGCTCAGCTGTAAACAACGAGGAAAACAACAAAGCGGCGGGATACGTCGTGGTTGTGTGTCTGTTCATCTTCTACTTCCACTACGACATCGCATACACGCCCCTTTTGATGAGCTACCCGACCGAGATTTTTACCTATAGCCTTCGATCCAAGGGCGTCAGCTGTGAATTGATCTCCATCTATGTCTCTTTGGTAATCCAGGCATTCGTCAATCCGATAGGCATGGAAAACTTGGGTTGGAGGTACTACATTGTGTTTTGTTGTCTACTAGTCGCCTTCTTGGGGGTCACATATTTCTTCTTTCCGGAAACAAAAGGCCGAAGTTTGGAGGAAATTGCCGAGATTTTTGACGGGCCTGGGGCATCGCCTGATGCTGACCTCGTCAAGAAGGAAGAGGCATTTGACAAACAGCATATTGAGGTGGTTTGAAGCATCACCAATAATAGTAATATGATATCAATGCTTGGACTTGTGCTTTGGATTTCAACCCCAGGGGAATTGAGTTTCGCTGAATGCATTTGCTCCACTTGAAGTTGGCTCTCCTGCATTATCGACATTGGGAAGAAAATCAGCCCACAGCCCCCTCTGCATGAGCACATCCACTTCCACATCATTCGCGTTCGGCCACATCATGCTGTAAACATTATTGATCTGAGTGTGCGGAGATTCCTCAGTAGGATGTTCCAGTAAAACACCATCAGGAGTTGTGAGCATGTTTGCGTCTTGCGCAGCGATTTGGGGCTGCAAAAACGGACCACATAGCCGTTGGAGGACATTCAGACAGTCGTACGCGCTCGAATTGATTGTTGACAAGTGCTGCATAGTTCGGATGGTCTGAGTGATTTGTGTGCGCCAACTTTCTGACGACGGCGAAGTAGGCTCGTTACGCAAACAAACACAGGGTATGAGCGACGCCTGAAACAGAAAGTACAAAGCATACCACGCAGCCATTCGCGACGGCGGGGCGTTGGCCCAGAATTTACTGATAGAGCTGATACTCTCATCAGCCTCACGAAGACATCTGATGTAGGCTTCTTGTACTGCTGACGGCACGGCATCGTCGCCAGCTTGCGATCTGGCTTGGAGCACGCGTTGGATAACATAAGGCCGATACATGATGATCCTGAAGTTGCTCAGCCGCCACCACATGATGGCATGTCCAGTTGCGAACTGAGGTGGTATTACCGCATCACGGCGATACCAATCAGGCACCGACGACTCCCATTTCCCTATCATGGTATCATCGAGGCGAACGAGCTCGGTAGCTGCCGGGAAAGGCATTGATATGACTTTTGTGTAGATTTCATTGGTCAACAGGTGAAATCTCGACTGCATGATAACAGCACTAAAGGTTGTGACGTGGTCCACCTCACTCGGAGCTGTACGTGATAAGTTTGTCAGGGCTCTATCGGAAATATTAATTGGCAAATGGACCTCGACATTCTTGTTAGGCCAAGCCAGTGGGCGACCAAAAGTAACGGCTGCGCCAATGTTGAAGACGAACATGGACCACCATACGCGTCGACGAATCTCCATGTTCAATGGGGATATGTCCCAATGATGGAATTCCTTATGCAGTCCCAAGCCCATGGCCATGTGAAGGGCAAGGCCCAGATAGTTGTACCCACTGTTTGGCTTGTTCCGCTTTTGCAGGTAGTTTGACATGAGCGTGAGGGTCTGTACAAGGGTGATGTTGCCCACCTCTAGGCTCTCAATGGACAGATTGGACTTGGCAGCCATGAACAGCCTGCGATCCGTGTCGGCAGGGCTTGTTGCTGTTGTGAAGTGACCAATTGCAGCAATCATAAAAGCAAGGGCATGCCAACTGCGACCATTGGGTCGGGGAATCACTTGGGCGTATTGGGCACGAAATGTGTGTTCCTCGACCAAGGGATATGAATTGTGGTAGAGGCTGAAATAGCCATTGATGGCGGCATCGAGATCTACTGTCCCGAGATCGAGGCTTTCCCAGAGCGGAGTGTACAGCCAGTGTCCATTGTCTGGCGTAGTGGTGAAGCTGGCGCCAGGCGGTGCTTTTCGCGAAGAATGATGCGCACCAGGGAGGAGTAGCCTCAGCATTGCCGCACCCGACGCAACTCCTAGGTAGCCCGCTTCGCTTTCGTCGACTGTGAGCGAGGCCATGCCATCGATCACTCGCTCATCTTCTCCAGGCGACGTATGGGTATGCGCGCTGGCATTGTCCGTCTCAATTGGTTTGCTGTCCTGCGATTGCTCGTCCCAGCTGAAATCAGCCGGGCCTGAAGGCGGAGCTTCAAGCGACACGTCGATAGGCGGCTCATCGGTCACAACTTCTGTGGTCGTATCCTGTTGGTGGAGCGATTGGGCGTCGTTGCCCTGAGTTGCCTCGAGCTGTCGCACGCGCGCTTCGGCGGCTTGGAGGCGTTGCTCAGCGCGTGCGACCTGGGCCTGACACCTACGGAGCTGCTCTTCGACTTGGGTCAGATATTTGCGCGTCAAGGGCGTCCTGCTGTGGCGTTCGTAGAGGCAGTGCCTTCGGTTCCTCTTGCAGGGCCCGCATTCGGGCAGCGTCTTATCACATCGGGCCTTCCGTCGGCGACACTCGTTGCATGCCTGTTCGCGGTCGCGGTCGTCATGTTGGAGACTGGTGGTGCTGTTCATATGCGTTTGGCCCACTCATACTTGAGGGTGGTGGTGCTGTGTTGTCATGAGGCTGCGAAGTGGGAAGCTTGGAAGTTGCGGGGTTGAGCTCAGGGTTCACTGACTAGGTTGTGGCATGGCGGGCACAGCGAGGCGAGTCATTGATCGTCTCAAATTGCGACGCCAAAAACACTCTGATCCAAGGTTGGAGCTAAAATATCGTTTGAAATGCTAACAAGCTCTCTCACGCAAGTATAGATGCTGATTTTGGTGACAGCTATGTCCCGAACGCCCTGACGCCTGCTTCCATGCATACACACACAGTAAAAAGCCTCGCCTCGCTCCTCATGCCTTTCCATGCGCTTTCTGCCACTTGGTGACACGCTTCTTTATGTCTGCCGCCGTTTGCTGCATTGGGTTGAGCTTCATGTCCCTCGCCATCCTCGCGTAGTCGTCTCCGTACTTATTCACCAATCGCTCCACCCATTCTTGCTCTCGCTGACTCTGGCCCCGGGGTCCTTTCCTTGCGCCGTTCATGGCTGCCTCTTCCAGCTGCTTGATGACCGGGTTTTCCGGTTCACCGTCCTTGTGCTCAGGCACCATGGCAAATCCGTTCCATTCCATCTCCTCGCCCTCGCCTTCGATTTCGTTTAGCGGGTCGTTTAGCGGATTGTCCTTCTTCTCCAACGAGCCAGTGACGCGGAGAATGGCACCAGTTTCGGGATCGCGCTCGACTTCCACCTCTTCTGTCACGATGTTCTCTGGCTTCTTCGCTTTTGAAACAATATTCAGGGCATTTGCTGTGCTGCCGGCGGCAGTATCCGCGCGTGATGATTTTTCATCATTGAGGCCTAGGAGCGCAATCGTCTTTTCTGTACCACCAGTGGCATGATTGAGGCGCGCTGTGAGACCAAGGCGGCGGTAGTTTTGCGACAGCGTTTCTTTTTGGTTCCTGCATTGGCCGTCAGCTTTCAGTGTAATGTGAGTTGCAAGGACGCATCGTACCAGTGCTGCGCTATGATGGGGTTTTGCAAAATCTTCTTCTTGGACGGCCCCTTCTGGCGCTTCTTGGGGATTGAAGACCGGTTCTTCTTCTTTTGGAGTTCGCGACCCATGTCTCGTGATTCAGAATGTGTTTGGGGATGTTAGGGTGGTGGTTTGAGGGGCGGGAGCTGTCGCGAGGCGCAACTTCCAAAAGTTTTGGCGAACTTTCTGTCGCCGGGGCGCTAGTCTTATCGATAGGCGGACCGCCAACCCTGAGGCCAGACTGCACATAGCTGCCGATGTACTGCCGCCCCTGCGCCTTCAACATCCCCCCTCAACACTCTATATCCGGGTATTTGGATCCAACCACGTGCTGCCATGGTCTCGCGTCGCAACAGGACGCTGCTGTCCTTGGCAATCTTTGCTGGAGTGCTGGCTTGGAATGTGGCTGGCGCTGCCGTCAAGGGCGAGACGGGAACGTCTGTAGAGAACTTGACAGCTCACGACATTGAGGAGCAATTGCAGGTACGTCATTCACATCTGCACTGTTGCGCATAGAGATTCTGGGGCGCGGCATGCCATTAGAATTGGCATAGTGCCTGTTGTCACGTTTCCAGCAGCGACACCCTGATGTCGCGTGTTCATGTCGGTACTGACATGCATTGGCTAGGAATGCCCCCTTGTGCAAGCTCTCAACCAGCACAAGAAAGCTTCGAGGCCTACAACTTCGTCCCTCACGGCCCAAGTCTTCGCCTTCCTCTTCCCCGGCAGCCCCGCAGTGAACTCACTGCTAGCAACCCTCTACATCTCCGGCCCGCCTAACTTCCTCCTGGCGCTATGTCCACCCAACATCGACCCCTCGTCGCTGTCCGTCATGGTCGCATTTGCTGTGGGTGGCCTGCTGGGTGACACCCTGTTTCACCTGCTGCCAGAAATCTTCTTGGGTGAGGAGGAACACGACTCGGTCAAGTTTGTAATGGTGGAGCCTAACAAGAACCTCCTGCTGGGCGTTGCCATCATGGTTGGATTCATTACCTTCGTCGCCATGGACAAGGGCCTGCGCATCGCGACTGGAGGCGAAGGCGGACACGACCATTCGCATGGCCATGTGCATGAGAAAGCTGATGCTACTGCCAAGACGACAGGAGTGGATGTCAACGATTCCAAAGACAAAGTCCGCGCCAGGAAGACTCCTGCAGGTGATAAATCAGCCAGCGCAGACGTGACACCTGAGACGGACAAGGAGATCAATGCAAGCGTCAAGCTGGGTGGTTATCTCAATCTCATTGCTGACTTCACCCACAATATTACCGACGGCCTAGCACTTAGCTCTTCGTTCTACGCGTCACCCACCATCGGCGCCACGACCACTGTGGCTGTCTTTTTCCATGAGATCCCTCACGAAGTCGGCGACTTTGCGCTCCTCATCCAATCTGGTTTCAGCAAGCGTGCAGCCATGGGCGCTCAGTTCGTGACCGCCGTGGGTGCTTTCCTAGGAACTTGCATCGGCATCGCTGTGCAAGAGTTTGGTGGAAACTCTGCATCCGCCGTGTCAAACGGACCTGGTCTCATGGGCACAAGTCTTCAATGGGGAGACATGTTGCTGCCCTTCACTGCTGGCACCTTCTTGTATGTTGGAACGGTCGCCGTCATCCCTGAGTTGTTGGAGACGGGACCGAACAAAGGCTTGGAGTTGAGGAAGACCCTGCTGCAGTTTGCCGCCATGTTTACAGGCGCAGGGATCATGCTTTTGTGAGTTCTCACCTTTGGGTCGTCCGGCATCTGAAACTCATACTAACATGCCTAGCATCTCTTGGGATTAGTCGTCTTCATTTTACATTACCACGCAAACGCCCAAACTCTATTTTCTCATCTAGATTTCCAAGAACGCACCTTCCCCGCATCGGTGTCTCGTATTCACATCAAGTTTAACGGCTTTTTGGTCAGGTAGCATCACGACTACACAGCATGTACAATACTTAGAACCCGCATGATAGCCTCGTGCCTCAAATTACTGTACTCGTCGCACCGTTATGGTGCTGCCACCATGAGATCAGCGCCGACTTCGGCTATCTTACACATTGTGCACTGAACTGTGTCTCCAAGGCGGCTCATTGGACGAGTCCGTGTCCTTGCTCCCGCAGCCACGGCTCAAAATGAGTTGTCTACACTGGCGGACTAACTATGGACCGAATCATGACCCATAGGGATGTAAACTTCGCAGATCCTTAGCTTGGTCACCATCACGGACGCGCCGGATAGGCCACGGTCGTTATCGCGGCGATGCCATGGCTCTACTGTGCGGTCGGTGAAATGAGGTCCAAAAACCTGCAGGTTTCGCCGTCAGCAACACTCAGCTTGCAAGGGAGCCGAGACTGGATAGCGCTACCCCAGATTGGCATTCCCACTGAATATGACCACCATGCTAATTCGTACGAATTCGTCCATCCTCACAACGTGTGTGAAAGACTTACCAGGCTCAGCTCGCCAAGCATGTCGTATTAGATGAGATTTCAACCTTGTTTGGGCAAAGCGGTTGGCGTCAGTGCCCATTACCTGTTGCACTTGGCGTACATGGCACGCTTCACAATAGAGTATACGCTAGCGCGGCCGTCTTACCGCCGCCGCCTTGACGAGCACAAACTAGCTGCTGACTGGCCGTAGCTTTCTCTTGTACATATGCGCCGCCTGGTTGTTAGCCTGCTTGCCGTCAGACTCTCACCGTTTCGCTTCGTCTCCTTCTCTTTCTTATCCTCTTTCGACCCTCCATTCTCAAGATATCTTTCCGTCGCCTACTGCAGCTTGTTGCACACTAGCATCTTTCTTTCAAACTGATGCTACAAAAGAGTTAGAAATCGGGAAACGAGGATACCCCCTTTGGACACTACGAAATGCGCCTCACTACCGGATCGAGCCTCAAGTATGCCTCTCGCCAGCCGCCGTTTCTCACAATATTCCTCGTCTTCTTCTGCATCCTGATATTCTTCTACCAACTCGTGCCGTCCTTCACCCGAGCGGCGGACGAATTCGTCACTTCGGTCACGGATTACCTCGACTTAAACTCGGCCGAGAGCAACTTCTGCACAAAGGAAGTCGGCACCGCACAATGTTGCCGTCTCCTTCTCCACGCCGAGCCTTGCCTAGAAGAATGTAGGAACCAACACGTCGACCGAGAAACACAATCCCTTACCCTCGAATACGATCAATGCGCAAGCCAGTGCTTGGCCGAGTACGAGACAGCTTGCCCAAACACCAACACATCTGGAAAAGCAAGTAAACTGGACAGCTGAAGACAACAACAAGCTTGATTCGTGGGGAAAAAGCATGTTCCTCAATCATCATGTCCAAGTTGTGACAACATGACATGTCTCAGGCCTCCACACACATAGCACAACACAGCCGAGGGGGCGGTGCAAAGTGGGGGCTGCCAAGCGTGCGGCGCATAAGAAGCGGTTAGGACGGCAACCGTTCGCGGGCGGAGTACCGAGTGTACCGAAATGTGATCGTAGTGTCCCAGGAAATTTGAATCCTTTGAAGCGAGGAAGGGATGGTTGCTGTAGTCACGCACGAAAAAGACGGAGCTATTAGGTGGGGAACGGGTCTGCAATGTGGGCCATCTACATCTGGATCGGAATACACGGACCGCATCAATGCTTAATTCTTTGGGAAGAAGGGTTTCTTTGAACATCATGAATGATTGGATCAAAGCGAAACTAGGGATAGGCGTATGAGAGCGCAATCATGGGTTGATCGGTCAAACGCAGATCTATCGCATTTGTCGGGCCGTAGAGGATTACATCGCCATGGTTGTTGCAGCGAGCGCATCTCAGCCTAGAAAGATCAGGAGAAGATTATAAACGTGAAAGGGGGACGGCTAGGCCGATAGTAATGTTTTGTGGAATTGCATCATTTCAATTTCAATTTCCTCCTTTCTCCCCCCTTTCGTATGCAAAAGGTCACAGCACAATTCATACATGAAATGGAAAATAAACAGAGCATCCACCTGCATCTGTCATTCAAGCACACCATCTGAATCCAAAGAAACAACCTTTGATTCAACCTATCAATTCTATCGATGTAATTCCAAGACCAGCAAACGTGCAATCTATGAAAATACGAGGATCTGCTGTACCGCAATTAGCAGGGATAATTATCAGCCGCCGTTTTTGCTCCAGCTTTCCCCTCGTGTTTCCAACGGCACTAAAATGCGGCTGCGGCATGCTAACAAGACCTTTGGGTGAAGATAAGCATCAAGCTGAAGCTAACAAAGGTATTAAAAACACTCATGCCTGTTTCTTTCCCCTCTCTCATACCCGCGTCCCCGCAATCACGTACACATGGCACCACCACTTTTTCCGGCAAGTATCGCGAACCTGCTCAACCGTATCCTGAAAAGCCCTCATATGTAAATACTCAATGCGAACATAAATCCAAATGCGACTTACATACTCCCTATCACGCCACCGCAACGCACATCCAGCCTCTTCCACATGCGCAAAAAAAAACCCATTAAAGTTTCTCGAACCATCAAAGTGTCGTCAGCACCATCTTACCTAATCCTCCCTACGGTACATGCTACAACCCAAAACCGCCTTGGCGATTTCCGACGATCCCCGGTTCGCTCCCGAATCCCTGGTTTCTGACACGCACGCGCTTAGCCTTGCTGGGGTCTGTTGTTCGTTTGACAGGGTCGGCGGTGTAAAGGTAAGCGCTAAGGGGAGGGAATGATTACTAGTGTGGTGATTGATGCGATTGGTTGGAGATGTGGTGTGAATGTGGGTTTGAGGATGGACATGTGTTGATCGTGGGATGCTGAGGGTTTGAGAGCTAGGTAGGCAGGGTGGGATGAGTCTTTGGGGATTACTCGAGTTAAGTGGGGGGCTGGTGGTGCAGGTGATACGTTATGTGTTTTTTGGTATGATGCGGCTGTGGTGCGTGGCTGAGTGGTGTGATGGGAAGGTAATAGCTATTTCTTCATTGGCACGCAGCTCGAGAGATTGGTTGGGGGTCTTGGGTTACCATGGTTCGTGACTGTGGAGGGATAGCTGGTTGAAATCCCTCGTGTTTTGTATTGTAATGATTGGTTGTGTTCGACGTCTTTCTGAAAGCCTCCTGTAATGCATGTGGACGGGTGGAGCTCGGGGTTTATAGTGGTAGCGCGCTGTTTGGTTTGCTCATCCAACAGAAATGGTTCAATATCCATTACAATGCATAATATAGGTAGTGTGTCTGAGGTGCGTTGCAACTGTGGCCATGGAATGATTGATACTTTTGTCATGACACGGACGTAGCTCTGGACGCTGCATGCAGTGCTGACACGCGCGTAGAACGAAGTGAGAGAACTTACTGTATATGAATTGGATAGTGTGCTTTCACCACAAACTTACCTTAAAGAGCGTGCATACCTTCTTGCTTAACCAAGGAGCCTTACCACTGATTTGCTTATACGATCTAATTGATCTCTTACTTCTGGAATTGGTTTATTACATCAAGGCCATCTTGCTATCTGATTTCTTGGAAAACCTCCCTGGTGCTCGCTTTCGTAGGTACTACCCCACAACACACGATTCTTTTCACACCTATATTATCGGGAAAGAAATGTCTCTACCTATACCCACCTCCACCGGCACCAGCGATGCAGCATCACCATCTACTCCATTACCTCCAGATCACCGCTGCCAAACATGTGGCACCACACTTACCCGTGTGGACAAACAAATAACAAAGGACGTATACTGGAAGAACTGCAAGAAGTGTCGGGATAAGGTGTCTGCCACGCGGCGCAAATTGAGAGCTACACCATCTTCTCATTCTCTTGACGATACGGTTTCGACAATAAAGCAGAAGAAAAGGGACATGTCAATCTCCTCTCTCAATCCCAGTAATCCCATAGAAATCACTGCTGCAAAACACAGGGTTGTGAAACGCAAGTCTACGCTGAAGGATACTAAGAAGCGCATAGCAGCGCGTAAAAATACCCGCCAGCGCTCTATTTCTTCACGGAGTATCGATTCGCTCCAAACCAACAGCAAAGAGAACAAGAATAGCGTTGCCAGCATTGCAGCACCGGCGGCCAACATAAGAGAGTGCTCTGTATGCTCCGAATCAGTCTCAATTGAAGGCTTCCCAGAACTTGCATCTTGCAACCACGTTTCAGACGTCTGCAGTAACTGCTTTCTCCAATGGCTAGACCAACAGATGGTCTCTCAGGATATATCCAACGTAAAATGTCCATCAAGTGGTTGCAATTCAATGGTGCTTCACCAAGATGCACAAAAGTATGCTTCGCCAGAAGTATTTGCTCGCTTCGATGAGCTCTCCATGCGCAGCTTCCTTAGCACGGACTCGGATTTTCTATACTGTCCCGCTACAGGGTGCCCTTCCGGGCAAATCCATAGCACTGGTGTTGAAGGTCCAATATTTAGATGTGCCGCCTGCGGATATCGCATGTGCACTGCCCATACACCTATGATCGCATTCCACGAAAACGAGACTTGCGCGCAGTACAAGGAGCGCAAAAAGATTGAAGACAAAGAAGCTCGTGTTCGAAGAGAGCAAGAAGAGGCTAGTGCTGTGCTGCTGCAGAAAGAGGCGAGGGAATGTCCAGGGTGTGGATCTCAGATTCAGAAAACAGACGGCTGCGACCATATGACATGTAGGTTCACTGCAAATACTCTGATAACATTTTACTTCAGTAAGGTATTAACTTAGAACAGGTCGCCGGAAAGGATGTGAATTCCAGTTTTGTTATGTTTGCCGCGCACCTTATGTTGGCGAGGAGGGCATCTGGCAAAGGGGTAACGCGGCTCATGCCCAAGACTGTCGGTACCATCCGTCCCGCCTACCTTCCCAAACTACACGAATGCCAGAAACTTTCACGTTCCGATGGCTAGGATGAGAAGAAGAGGAAGATGCTGATCACAACGATGCCGAGCATCACATCCAAATCTAGGCTTCTGGCCGAGCGAGACAATTCTACGCATCAGAGTGTGAAGTCGGGAAAACCCACGAACTGGAAATGTATACGGATTTTCAAGTTTTTTATGAATTTAATTGGTTGTAAGAGCACAATAGCTGGCTACTTGCGAACAAAAAAGTGGTCTTTAGCTTTCTGTGCAATGATCGACGAGCTGGTATGATGATACATTTATCGCATCGGCAGATACGCGATGCGGGACGAAATCAATCTCCATCAAGATAGATGGTTTCTCCCTTCATAACATAGGTAATTCGCTCCGGTATCTTGATATATAAAAAAAATTAATAGATATATTGAAGTTCCAACGAAAATTTTGTGATCTGTAAGAGAGGAGACCCAGGAACATAACAAATCAATTTGGGTAACTAAACACCACATAACATGCCTTTGTCTTGTCTTACGCTGAGAACGGTGGCGTTGTTAGTCTGACCCTGCTTGAGTCTTGGAAATAAACGTGAAACCTGTGGCGTCAGTTACGCGTCGTAAGCTTCACTCCCAAATAAATTACCCGCCTGGATAAATCCCTTATCACCAAGGGCAGTGCGGCTGAAAAGAAATGGCGATAGCTTTGCAAAATTGAGGAAGGTGAGCGGGAAGGCTGATGAGTAGAGTGAAGTTCTCGGCTATCTGTGGTTGCCTGGCCAGTGGGATGCTTTACAAGACCAGCCGTTTCATAATCAGTTGTCGATACGCTTCATACTTTGATACAAGGAATGTGTTTTGAAAATCTATCATGAGTTAGCTGGTATAATGGCACAATGTACTTTGTGCTTGAAGCAGTCTGTGAAGAGAGGCTGTGGGGAAGAAGAAGAGTGATGAACTGATCAAACTTAGGCAAGTATTATCGCAATCGTTACTGTTGCGTTGATAGCCCGTTTCGTCGCCTACTTGTACTTGTATATCAAAAATCGAGTTATGTAAATCCTATCGTTGTTCAGTTGAGAGCGCATGGAGTAGTTGATCTTGGATTCGTGTTGTAACGCATCGGAGATCCTTACCTTTTACTAAATGTTATGGACTTGGTCGATAGTCACGATGTGATATCAAGCTACTTACTGAAATTATGATCTAGAGACAAGATAATTATTCGAAGAATAAAACTTCAAGGTTCAAAAATTGGTTTAATATACATGTATCATGATGTATCATAGCTTTCTGTGCTGTGAGAGCTTGGACTATGCCCCCTATTACATGTACGTTAAACTACCGATTTTGCCTTATCGCCATTCGCTTTACAGGATTATCTTTCAAATGAAAAGTGGAATCACAATTTATCCACACATAAAACTTGTAAACATAGCCAATGCGCTGCTACGTACTACGTCCATAACAGATTGCGCCCACAACATCCCCTTATGCGGTGTCGAGTTCATTCATATTCCTCGTATTCTTCAATGGCATCTTCTGGAACATGATGAAGGAAAATGTATTCGTGCTCCGAGTTGTGCCATGCCTCATGGAAGATAAACAAGCCCAATTTCTGGGCGAGAAGGCGGATGTTACGATACTCCATTCGCTCCTCACTTGCGTACGTATCAATTTTGTAAATCCTCACATCCTTCTTTCCTGATAGCACCCGCCGTTCTGCTTCTCTTTGTGCAACGTATTTGTCACTGTACATTGAAATGAACGGCGTGGGGTTTCTGTTGCTCCAATCCAGATGCTGTTCGATCTGGTGCAACAAATCAGTTCCCAGTCTTCTGAAATTCACCGAAGTATCGATGTCCTCTGCGAATATGCCCTCGTCCTCGATATATTGGGCACGAGAGTGTTTGTCTTCGACTCGATAGAATATATTGGGAGCCATGGCGCTGTGAAGAATGTTGCCGATGCGATATAGCGTTAGTGTGGGTGGGGATGATGCGACGCGGGTCTAGCGTGGTAAGTATAACACAATCTGGGGCAGCGGCACGACACGTACATACCTAGTGTTGCTGTCTACCTGGAGTTTGGTTGTATAGCGCGGGTGTTGAGGGGATTGTGACGCGATTGAGTCATACACGACTTATTGTAGTTTCCCGAGGGATTCCCGAGCTGAATGAGAGGGACTCAACGCACATGATGTGTTTCATTCTTATTGGGCTTACTTACAGCATCTCGCTTAGGATGCTTGATTGTGACACCATACTCATGTCAGGTGAGAGATTCTTGCTGGGCGAACACGAAGTACGAGGTATGCTAATCTTCGCGAATCGACGTAGCAGTCCTGTTCTATGCACACTCTATCTGCTTGCGCTATCGAGTGCAATACCTGAAGCAACTTCAGGCAGACCCTGCGTTTGAGACAAACACATCTTCATATAGTCTTGGTGACATTCTCGGGTAGTTGGATGATCCTTCCCAAGAGTGGTGTTGAAGCCGACGCATGCTCTTTCATAAAGCGCAGAGGATTCATCGTAACGATGCTGGCCGGCAAGCATATAAGCGAGGTAGGAGACGCTCATCAGCGTTTCCGGATGATCGAGACCTAAGACCTTCTCACGCATCGCCAGCGTCTGCTTGCATATCGGTTCTGCGTCCAAGTGGTTGCCTTGTCTATACAGTACGGACGCCAAATTGTTCATGGCCTTCAGCGTGTCCGGATGGTTAGGACCAAGGACTTTCTCACGCATCTCCAGCGTCTGCCTGTATATCGGTTCTGCCTCCGAGTACTTGCCTTGGCTATCTAGCACTCTCGCTAAGTTACCCATAGTCGTCAGCGTGTCCGGATGATCAAGACCTAAGACCTTCTCACGCATCGCCAGCGTCTGCTTGCATATCGGTTCTGCTTCTAAGTACTTGCCTTGGCTATCCAGCACAGAAGCCAAATTGTTCATGGCCGTTAGCGTGTTCAGATGGTCAGGACCAAGGACTTTCTCACGCATCTCCAGCGTCTGCCTGCATATAGGTTCTGCCTCCGAGTACTTGCCTTGGCTATTTAACACGGACACCAAATTGCTCATGGCCGTTAGTGTGTCCGGATGTTCAAGACCTAGGGTCTTCTCACGCATCGCCAGCGTCTGCCTTTGCATCCGTTCCGCATCCGAGTACTTGCCCATATCCGTTAAGATAGAGCCCAGAAGACCCGCGCTGGACAATGTGTTGTACCCTTCCTCGCCCGAAATTTCCTCTTGAATCTCCAGAGCTATTGAGACCATGCCCTCTGCTTGACTAAAGAGCCCTTGTCGCCACGCATACCAGCCAGCGTTGTGCAACAAGAAGGACCACTTGTCGGCCTCTCCAATGCTTAGCTCCCTCTGCTCCACCATAGGTAATACGTGTGGAAATAGAGTTTGACATTTCGGCCAGTTTTCGTATTCGCCATTAGGGAACTCTTGTGCCATTGCCTGTATAAAGGCCTGTTGCCATACGCTATCTCTGTTCGCCGACTTAAGCCATACCCGTGTCGCGAGCTGCACGAGCCTATGCATCTCAAACTCGTCCTCGCGCTGTTTCATATCAATTAGCGAGAAGGCGCAAAGAAATGCGACATCTTCTTCAAAGTCGTCGTTTTCTCTGTTTGTTTGCCTCTCTATTAAGTCGTCTTGCTCCTTATTCTTATTATCTGTGTAATGACGAATCATGAAGTCGGGAATTCTTTGCGGGTTGAAGAAACTCATAAAGGAGAGAAGGTCTGCCGCCGACGGTCGCTGCTGGAGTATGTGGTCAAAAGAGATTTGCCATGTCGCAAGCACAGACTTGAGTGCATTGCCATCGCGTCTCATATCAGGAGCTGCTTTGCGGAGCAGTCCTACTTGTCCCTCGACCCCCTTGAGCTGGCCAAGGTACTTTTGAACTGACATTCGCGGCCCTAGTCGATTTATGTATGCTGCTGCTTGGACAATTGCAAGCGGGATACAGTCGAGAGCGTTCACAAGCTTAGCTGCACTGTCCGACGGCTCATCTAGCTTATTCCGTAGAAGCTCAACAGCCTCGCTGTCACTCATCGCACCGACCTTGATGATATCTTGCTGACGTCCCACGAGGCTTCGGGCAATATCGGCATTTCGTGAAGTGACAAGAACCGCCCCATGATCGCTTTGTGGTAATAGCGAGGCCAGTGGTATGCCCTGTTCATCCTCCTGAGACTCGACCACAATCTCATCGTCGGCATTGTCTACGATCATTAACCACCGTCCATTCGCCTCGTTCGATAGCCATCCACAAACAGCTGAGACAGTGTCTACCGCAGCACTGGGCTGAGAATAGAGCCCAACTCGTTCTGCGATGTCGCTGAAAGCTTGCTTGAATCGTGCTGAATTGCTCGCATGCACCCAAAACACCGACGTGTCCGGCCGTTGCTGTCGCATGCGATGCGCGTACTCAATGGCTAGCTGTGACTTCCTGTGCGGAGTTAGCAAATACCAGATACAGCGAAGATACGGTCATACCCGAAGCCGCCGAAACCGACAAGCGCAGCGCGGCCGGCTCGGCGCGAGCATCGCTCATCAACACGCTCGAGGATATCGCCGCGGTCAACAAAGTCGCAGTCCCTGCGAAAAGGTACATTGAACGAGGCACTTCGTAAGGATTGAAGATTACGTAAGTGTGCCTTCTTTTTCAGTCGTGAAAGTGCGTGTTCTTCGCCCTCGCCGTAGATCAAAGGCATAAACACCCCAAACATCCCTAACAAACAGTACGCCTTATCTTCTTTGACTGTAGTTGTCCGTTCCGCTGCCCAGCTTATTCTCTCCTCAAAACTAAAATCGCCAAGAGGCTGTCCTCTCAGCGCTGCAACAGGTATCCTTGTAACCTTACAAATCTCCTCCTCTAGTGATATCTTGCTGCCTAGTTTCTTGCCGTCGTTAGAGAAGAACTCAACTTGAGCTGGCGCTATAAGCTCCTGCAGCGTCCAGCCTCGTGTGAACCATCGGCTCTGTCGGAAGGCTTCTATCCAAGGTGTCTGAAAAGCTTGGGCGTCGGTAACCTCTTTCGGGACATGGACATCTGATAGATATACATAGCACTTTGCGGCACGCTGATACCAACGGAACATAGAGTTGATGGCCGTGCTGAGTTCATCGCTGGTTGATTTGTTGATACAGCAAGTGTCTATCCAACAATATTTTAGGCCATCTTCAGCCGCTTTGTTGACGCAGAAGCGAATTTTCTCGTAGCCAGCCTTATCTTTACCAGTTCCCGCTACCAGCTCATCGTATGTGATTTCGCCAGCATTCCAAGTATGAGAGAGAATGGCATAGGGTGGGATTTCATCGGTAAAGGTGGTTAGCTCGAAGCCGTCGCGGTTCGAGTTGGATTGTAGGAGGCGCATCTCGGACGTATTCGTCAGGTTTGGATTAACAACAGGGTTCGGCTCCGCGCATACGTCATTCTTGTAGAATGCACCGGTAAACTGTGCTGCAACGAGAGATTCTGGGCGATTAGAAGGCCAACGTTGGTAAAGCGAGCGCTTGTGTTGTATCGTATTGCATGGTATTCGGACGTAGAAATAGCTGAATAAGGCGCAGGCAATTGGTGCCTATTGCAAAAGCCTTGGCGCATGTCAAACTCAAGGCGAGGTCATTGGACGCGGTTGATATGCGCATGGATCCTAGCGGCAATACAATACGGTTAAGCTACTTTCACTTCAGTGGCTAGATCTGTCGCGTTTATCAAAGATTTCGTAGCAGACTATTAGTAGATTGCAATATTGTACAATAAGTAGGGTTAGTTTAAGACGGTACCAAGAAAAATATAGTTTATAGATCGGACAAAATATTCCGAGAACAACTCTACTTCGGAAAGGCTGTGGAGTTTACCACATTGAAAAGTATGTGCGTCATCCAGACATCGCGGGTGTCCCGCTATGCAGGGACGCACATTACTTGTAGATGAGAGTAAGGCTACACTCAGCCTCAGCGAAGCCGACGACCCTGTGGGCCGAGAGTATCATGTAATGTGTGGGCCTGGAGCCGATTGTGGAAGCGAGTATACCAATTCATCAATACACTCTTGCAACAGGAGCCTTCCATAACAGTTTTGTCTCTGGCTGGCGCAGCCCAGGTATGCTTTTAGTTCTCACTGGAGCGCCAGCTTCTTCACCTTCTCCTGGCGCATTCGCATATGCTCCTTCTATCACCTCTTCTGGCCAAAGATTGTGTTGGCAGTCCAGATTGTATGTTAAAACCATGAAGCTCTGAACAAAGATATGATATTTTTTTGTTTCTTTGTCTCCGCCAATACAATGACTGTCATTTTGTAGAAACGGTCACTTGCCGCTTCCGGCTCTCTTTATCAAGTCGTGTTCGAACAAGACATCATAGCAAACGTAAACGAGACGACCCAGAAATATATGCTTTGACATTTGGACGCAAATGCTGACTATACTACGAAGATTTCTCATTTTGACCAGACAATGTCGCCGAAAGATCCACGGCGTCCTCCTTGGAAAACACCTAAACCGTATTTCAGACACGATGCCCAGAATTTCAAAGATGCCAACAGGCCGCACTGGACACTTGGTATGTATCAGCGCAGCCAAAATCACTTCTCCGCTAACACCTCGAAGTCCAATTAAGCGATACAATAGAAACGATATGGTACGGTGACGAAGTTATCCGCGATTACTATGCGGCACGTACGAATCGAAAAGCCTTACCTGGTCTACCACCAGGTCGCGATGTAATCCCACCACATCCTTATAACCAGCAAGATGTAGCTCGTGCGAAAGCCCATCGGGTATTACCACCACGGCGCGATGCAACGGGGAATCCAATACCACTTATGCCAGCTGCGCCCCCACTGCCTACACCACGACCAAGAAATCATTACCCCTATGATTTCTGGCCTCGAGAGCCTTGGCATCCCGATCCCAATGACGGGACACAGGCTATGGCACTTGACGAGATTGAGAACAAACCAAAGGTCTGGCTTCGAACTGCGCCCCATCAATGGCCTCTCAGAGACGAAAGAAACATGCGTGGATCAAAGTGGCTTGGAAAAGGAGCCTATGGTTGTGCGGGACTATGGTGCCAAGTAAGCGCGACCAACACAATCGAACGAGTGAGCTGAATTTTCCACTTTCCATACACTGAAATGTACTGATTGTGCTTTTATAGAAATTTGTCATCAATGAAGCAAAACCAACAAGGGATCAGTGGCGTGATCCTCTTTTGTGGCGGGATCAGGTACCACAGGAGATTCGAATTCATCAAGTTGTTGATGAGAACCGTGACGACACGACCAGTAGACATAAAAATGTCACGGAGCATCATGGATATAGATTGATGATGCGCCAGCGTAGATACCGCATCTACCTCAACTACTACGAGGGCGGTGATCTTAGTGCGGCATTGGGCCAGTTTCCCAGCGCGGAGCTGAGGGACCGGTACAGACCAGCACATAGGTGGCGAGAGCATGCACCGAGAGACTGGAACTGGGATTCTACGTTTCTTTGTTACCGAAAGAATGAAAATCTTCCTCAGGTATTATCAGAACGTCTGATATGTGAGATTATCGACTCACTGGCTGCTGCATGTCAAATCTTACACTTCGGACAAGTTGACTCTGAGGCCGCACCTGAAGGCACTCATAGAGTTACACACTGCGATATCAAACCTGATAACATATTCGTTCAGCCTTCTGAGAAAGACGAGGATTTCCCTGCGTTTGTCCTTGCTGATTACGGCATGGCTTTCTTTTCTCACGGAAGGCAAGACACGGATGGGGTCCCACCTGGATTGCTAGCACCTCCTAAAAATCCCGACGAGCACACATTTACAGGTTTTAATTTCGATAATAGATACGCACCGGAATCTTATGACAAAAATCAAAAGCTCAACCCACGACCTCTGGGTGAGAAAACAGATGTCTGGCAAATCGGTGCTATATTCTTTTGGTTGCTTACAAACGGGTTCAGGCACTCGAGAGCCGGTCCAACATGCTTCCATAGAGGTGCTCTGGTTAACGTCAGCTCCCCTTATGTTGTAGACATGACTGGAAGAGAAGATGGTACCGACTCTTTCTGCTCCAACACCTACCCGACCCTGCTGAGGTATTCTCCTGCACTTCGAAACCTATGCGCTAGATGTGTGAATTGGAACCCTGATGATCGACCGAGTTTGTCCAAAATACGAGAAGAGATACGATTGCATTTAGCCGCGCATCCATGGATTAGAGATGATCGAAATATGGATTTTGTAAATGTAGGAAGGGATAGTATCTACAAGACCGGAGAGAAATTTCCAGCCAACGTGGCCCATCATACACTAGTGATACCGCGAGGAATGTGGAACTGATGCTCTAAGTCTGAGATGCTAGGTAGAGCGGATACTAGAATAACTATGTAATCCTTTTACCTCGCTTAAAAATAGAAACCAAGAACGCTTAGAGATGTTACTATTATGTAACTAAACATTATATCTTAGCAGAGCGATTTTTATCCAAATATATCCTTTAATACGCAATTACTAGAATAACTAAATAAAGAGTCTAAAGAAGCCTAAGGCAAAGGAAAGCACGGTCGACCAATGGCAGCTGCAGAGGCAGATCAAGGCCAAGCAGATATGGGGAGGCGTAGACAGAAGCGTCAAACTGTAGTTCCAGAAGCGCACAGTCCAGATAACGCAGAATGGGATGCGCTAGAAGTACAAAAATCAGTTGATCCAATGCTGGAGTCATGGAGAGTGCACAATCGATTTCTGGTTGACCTGTTAGCTTTCTTCTTATTGCAGGGTCCACCTGGCCAGAGTTCCATCAGATCAGTACTAGCGCCCTGCAGGGGTGGTGTTCAATCGCCAGCGCATACCGGTACAGTAACAACCAAATGCATTTATCCCTCTACTCTCCTCCCCATGCCTATATTTCTGCCTTGCCTAGCTACAACCTCAGAGTTCTTGACGCACGTAAAGTCTTTCTCCGATATTCAATCTTGCTATTATTTGTAAGGGGGCCCCTGATTGGCTAGTGTCGTCCTGCCCAATGACAGATCCGTTGAGCATCGCAGAATCCGCTGTGGGCATAGCAGCGGCAGGAGTCAAGGTAACCATATCGCTTTTTGCTCTTTTAGAGACAGTCAGCACTGCAAGCGAGAGGGTTGAGAGCATTGCGAATGATATCAGTAGTACCTGCGGGATCTTGTGAGTCTCTCTTTCCTATTACGCCTGCCAAACCATCTCTAGGTCACAGCCTCGCTCAGTGTTGTTCGCACAACCATAAGTCTTTGTCTTTGAGTAATCTTAGATCCCTTGCTTTATGTTAATCGCTATATAGAAACCAACTGCAAGATCTCCTAACGCCTCAATCCCGGCCTGATGACACCCACACTTCCATTTTCAACTCCAACGCGCTCTCGGACATCTCCTCGACTCTGTACCACTGCGAATCTATCTTTAGCCAGACTGAGAATTACCTTGAACAAGCGACTAGACAACTCGAAGGAATAAAACCAGGACCCAACTCTAAGATCAAGCTCTCTCGCTCTGAAAAGGCTAAATGGCCCTTCTTGCAGTCACCATTTGATGAACTGCGTAACGATCTTCGAGACTTAAAGACTAATCTCCTATTGATGGTGGCAGTGGCTGAATTAGCAGTCGTGCAAAAACAAAATCCTGGAAGAAGGGCTGATGAACGGGAGCAGACAGAGATGAAGGCAACGATTTTAAGGTTGCAGAGGGCGAGAAGTCTCAAAATAAGTAGCTTAGACCATAAGTCTAAGGAAGAAAGTGAAAACGGATTCAAGAGATTGTTGCAAAAGATCAGTTTTTGGAATAGAGGGCGTAAGAAGGAGTTGAAAGGCGATGTCGATGACAACAAGGATAAGAATAACGAGAAACACACGGGAACTACCGTAGGGGCAGAGCAAGTCACATCAAATGAAGCAATGCGAGAGCGAAGGAGATCGGATGAGCCATTCACCAAAACTGAAACGAATCCCGGTCTACTACAAAAGAGTACGCAATACCAACAAGGATCACCAGAAGACGCAGCTCCCAAAAGAAGTGAGGCCATCAATATCGACGAAACGAAACCAAGCTCTCCTGGTACCAAAGCAAACGATAATCATGGATTTCTACAAGCATGGACATTTAGCGTACTTCCTGGCCTAAGTTCCGGCTTTGGTGCTTCTCTAGGCATCGTAGAACTCACTTTGCCAGAAGCAGAGATCCGCGCCCTTCTGTGGAAGCAAGAGGCACAGAACCGTAGCCCATTGAAAACTTTACACAACCTTAACAACTACCAACGGCATCTCATCCTTGCCCATATTGATTTCAGAGACGCTAAGCTGCTACATGTAGATGTGTGGCGCAAAGAGAGTGTACCTACCGTCTTTGGTCAGCTCGACATTGTGACTTTGGTTTGGATTACATCTTCAACGGAAAAGAGAGAAGGGCCTGTTGACATCGAGACGCTCTTTAGGCAGAAAGAGACTATTCCAAGCGAGCCGAAGGAACCACTCAATTTCAAAGATGCTGTGGGAAGGAAATTTACTTTACCGTATCATCTAGTCAAGTCATGGAAGGTAAGTTGTTGCCATGCACCCCTCATACACGTACAAGTTCCACCGCAACTAAACTACCACTGTAGGATATGGAAGAACTCATCAAGCAAGCTTTCCTTCATGTTGATGTAATTGGGCCTCATGTCTACGAAGGCCATTACGATCTTGTCGGGCCCGACGGCCAGATCATCCTTCCTCAGGTCTGGCAATCCCTAGTACAGCCGGGCTGGAATGTGACAATGCACATGTGGCCTATGCCTGAGATCTCTCCGCACGCAACTCCGCCTGGACCTCAGCCTGGACCTCCGGATCCACTGCGAAACCCCTCTCCACCTCCGCCTCCACCAGCTCTACCAGTTCCGCCTGAAGTAACAGTACTTCCTGTTGATACTTTGGATATCAGGGAGTCTGCAATCACAAACACTACAAAATCGGACGCTAGTCCTTTCTTCAGATGGGCGACTGGCAAATCCAGCCCTGGGGCAGCGAAATCGAAGACGCGCAAGGGAAAGCCAAACTCTCAGCTTGCGCAAGAGTCGAATGGTACGAATAGAGATAATGTTGTGGATAGCCTGTTGCTTAGATGGACCGTCAATGACGAGGTGTATACTTTGTGAAAGTAGAGAATAATGCTGACTGGGTACCGCAAAGGCACGCCCGTGGAGTTGACTTTGGCGCGTCGTATGCTACTGCAAACACGCGGACTGCTTGAGAATGTTCATTCTGTTAGGATAACATGGCAAGATTTAGCTTCTCTTAATAGAAAGGGAACTATTCTAATAAAGCATTTCGCGTGTAGTGGTTTTTGAAACAACGAACATATGAAGGATTTGAAGCGATCGAGTTTCATAGTTCGTAAATACTTTTCCGTACAACAACTTAAGCTCAAAATCGGACACTCAAAGCCGGACCACATAGTATCGGTCTGGAGCGCTTTTAACTGCATTCTACTTCCAGAAACAATACTGTAATCCATGGTTGACAGAGATGACGTCGCAGCTTAATGATTTACCCCATCTACCCTTACGATATCACCAAGCCCTTCAGAAATACCGCCCAACCGAAAACGCCTTGTCTCTCTTGACAACCAAAGGCCTAACCGTCCTATCAGCAGCTATGTCCGGATGAGTCGCCAAAAAATCATCGATCCTTGTCCTAATCTCCAGCAGCGACGGCCTTTGATGCGGCTTCCAAGTCAAACAACTTGCTGCTAGAAGTTGCAGCTGTGGCGAGTATCTAAGGAACGACGGAAAGGCGCCTGTAGGGCGAAAAGGATTGGAGGAACCGGTATGTGTTGGACCAAGATCGCCCCTTGCTCCAGCAAAGAAGTCGTATTCCAACTCCGCGTCAGGTACGAAGCGACACGGGCCATGCCCGTTCTTGGTCACGTTGGCGAGAAGATTGTAAAGTATAGAGCCACTTTTTTATGTGTGATTAGTATTTGCATAGGTCTCGGTTTGGGTTAAGCGACTCACATTAGCCATACATCAGTCTTTTCTGAGAGAGGTACTGGACCAGGTCTTTCTGCATCGCCCATCATGAAGTTCTGTAGTTCCTGTGACTAGTTAGTGGAGCTATAAATAGGGAGCGTAGTTTACTAACGGGAGGAAGTCTTTCAAATCGCAGATTCAAAACGTTTTCAATTGGATTCTCACTGGCTGAAGGATCCGTTCGTTGCATGGCAGTGACGGCATTGCCGAGGTCTCCGATGACAAAGGTTGGAAACTGGTAGTCGTTAACATGATGTTCTCGTACTGAGCCATATCAAAGGGGTTCTACTAACCTCTGTTTCATCTTCCCCCCATCCTGGAACTTCTCCCGATGGAATGATAAAGATGTTATCAATCTTTAGATCACAGTGTATGATCGGCTTCCACCCCGGCTTCATCTTCTGCTTGCCATTCTGGCTAGGCTGCCCGTAATGCAATATCTGGCACCCTGTTACAATATCACTGATGATTTTCCAGATCAGTCTCTCGCTGATAACTTCCGGAAGCTCTCCGTTCTCTCGATAGCACCAGTAATTTTCATCCCACTCCCAACCTGGTGGAACATCATCGTCAGGATCTAGTCTCTCATGTCTTCGAAGTGTCGCTATGGCATGATCTCGCAGTGCTTCTTCAAGGTCTCCTCCCTCATAGTAGTTGAGAAAGACGCGGTAGCGGCGCTGCTCCATCATGAGTCGGTACCCATAATGTTCGACAACCTTTTGGTAATCTTGTTCACAGGCCGCTTGGCGATATCTGTCGACTAATTGATGTGTGTGGATTTCACGCGGTTTTTGGTCACGCCATCGGACTGGATCGCGCCAGTAGCGGGGGTTAGGTCGTGTTTCCTTAACCACCATTCTCTAGTGTAAACGTTAGCTCAAGTTGTCAAGTCTGGTACGTGCTTCAATGGGTTGTGACCCATTTTGTGATGCAGGAACTCACTCTGATGATATTATTGTTCTCGTCAACCTGGCACCACATTCCGGCACAACCATAGCCTCCTGCTCCCAGAAACCGACCGTTTTTCCAGTCTTTTTCTACTTGTGGAGGCCACATGAAGGGATTTGTAGCCCGCCACAAGGCCCGGTGATCCATCACTCTCGATATTGAGCCTGTCGAGA
The DNA here is from genome assembly GCA_026367775.1 of Exserohilum rostratum. Lineage (NCBI taxonomy): Eukaryota > Fungi > Ascomycota > Dothideomycetes > Pleosporales > Pleosporaceae > Exserohilum > Exserohilum rostratum. Next base: position 765,311 of record CP111157.1, read on the forward strand.
TTCCATTGCCGAGCGAATCATCTTCGGGTGGCTCTGCATCCCATGGCTTAGATGGCCAGAAGTCGAAAGGATAGGCATTTCTAGGTCTTTCTTGAATTATTGGTGCTGGTGCTGGTGCCGGTGTTGGCGACGGGAGAGGCGAAGCCGGTTCAAAACCAGGGGGTATTGGCGGTGCAGGAGGTACCACACCGGGTGCTAATGGTAGAGTTTTGTTTGATTTTGCAGATTGCGAATCCTGCTCGGTCCATGGATTTGCAGGTACTAGATCTGGCCTATGCATGGGATACGTAAACTTCTTCCCAACCATACGTCGGAACGCGTTTTGGATGTCGGCAGACCCATGCCATAACGTCATGGCGGTCCATTTGATTTCACCTATTGAATATGAGTTAAGATGTCGCAAATGAAGAGACAGGACTGACTCGAAGTCCAAGTAGGCCGATTGGTAGCACACCATCTTTCAAATGAGCGCTTGAGATATGGTAACCCATCTGAGTAAGGCGGGCCCTTGACCATGGCGTTGATACCTGTATGTTTCTAACGAGACTTTGTGGGAGGTTGTACATCTACAATGATGCAGAGATCGAATTGTTGAGGTCACCATGTTATACAGTATCTGCAAAAGCTATTATTCCATCAAACAAAGGGCAGGAAAACAATGCATCTTGCACTCGCTTTTTCACTGAGCACATTTAGTGACATCGACAAAGAGTCCCTAAAATGGCAATCAGACAAAGCCGAATATCATTAATAAAGGAACAGGAAGGCGTGCTGAATTGGGCATGCAAGTATGCGAATTTCGTGAAACTAGAAGAAGGTCAATTAGAATAAGCGAGCACTTTTGTAGGTCTTGGATGTTTGGAAAGATATGAAGCATGACAAAGTCGTATTGCAAAAGCCTCTAGAAACATCCCATGACACCATCACAATTTGAAGTTCGTTCGCACAAGTTTCTCACTCAAAGTCCAGAGCTTTTCAGCCAGCTTAGTATCAGTCGCGTACGGCATTGCGTCGCATATTTGACAGTCATGGAGCAGGATTCCTTTTGGCTCTATTTGAACATCAGCAATCAAAGGTTTCTTTGGAACACCTGAAAACCCAACATACCGTTCAAAGCTGGATCCAGCGCTGCGACCAACACTGTCGCCGCTCCCTGATCATGATTCTTCCAAAACGCACTCGTCTTTCTAATTGAATCCATGGCATTCTCATCAAGATTGCGAGCGAGACCAGTCCATATTGCTGTACATGTTAATACAAGTCTCGGAGATTGTGGAGACATGACACTTACATCCAGGGTGAACAGCATAGCTCCTCACTCCTTTGCTTCCAAGCTTCTCGTTGATTCCCACTGAGAACAAAATGTTTGCCGTTTTTGCCTGGCCGTATGCTATCATTCCATTGTATTCGGTAGACCCAGAGGCATTGGCGAAGATTGAAGGTATCGGCGGATGCCGCTCCTCTTCGGGTACTTCCTCGTTCCTTTTCTCTAGATTGTAGTCTGAAAAGCGCACAGGACTTAAACGGTGGCCGAGAGATGTGAGGTTGATGACGCGCGTTGCTCCTGGAGTCGAGGATGCGGCGGACTTCAGAAGCTGAGGCAAGAGAAGGTTGGTGAGAAGGAAGTGACCAACATGACCAGCAGCGAACTGGCCTTCAATACCCTCTTTGGAAGTCTCGCGCTTTTGAGTCATGAAGGCTGCATTGTTGATGATAAGGTCCAGTCGATCTGTCAAATGTGATATTTCTGTCGTGGCTGCCTTTACGGAGTCTTGAGACATTAAGTCTAGCAGCACGATCTTCGTTGCTACTCCAGGGTAGGCATCTTGAATAGTCTTGTTGACTTCTTCAAGCTTGGACTTCGTGCGTGAGGCGAGTATCAAAAAAGCAGGTCCCTGAGAAGCGATGGCAAGAGCAATTGCAGAACCAATACTTTCAGGAGAGACGCCGGTGATTAGCACTAATTATCGTTCAGCTAAAGTAAACATGAAGTTCGAAGGGACCAAATACCGTTCTTTCCACGAATTTGGTCGGCGAACGCTTTTGCAACCTCAAGTCCGCCAGTTTCTTGGTTCCATTCTGGATGTGTCAAAGTGGCCATGATACTTGATATTTCACTGGATATCTATCAAATGCTCTGAAAGGTAAAGTGACAACTGTGTGTCACTCTGCAAGCGCTTGGTCTATACGGAGTCAGCACTTGCCCACGTCTACAGTGCGCAGCCTGGATTCACGAACGTGACCTTCGTCACCCTTATCGCCTCACCTGTAGCCTCTTCTCCAGCACCTTATCAAATCTCGTCTCAATGCAGAAGCGCGAACCAACTGAAGTAGGTTAAGTGCAGCTTGAATGATGATTGCGGGGTAAGATGGCGGGGAAGGCCAATGAAGATGTGGGGCACAGCCATGTCCTGATCCCCAACCTCTACACCCCTGTCTATGTTCTTATCCACATCTCCATGAGCGTGACCACGTCTCTTTTAGGCTCTATGCCACGGAATCAATATGCCGTGAACGAACCTGCAGTATGACCCACGATTACGCCACTGGATGCATCATCGGATGCATATCGCCTGGATGAAGGCAGCTTTATGAGTGGGCTGATAGTCGTTCGGGAGGTGGAGGGTTACGCTTGCCCCACGCTGCCGAGGCTGAGGAAGTCCGCTTGGGTGAGCATGTCTCCTTTGCGCCTGGATGCTTTCCATCAATTGTAGCGTGCCGTGTTACCTTCTTGTTGCGGACGTGGAATTTTCTAGTTATTGCCTATGCCGCTTCGTGCACGCATAGACGAAACCAAGCTACCTAAGATGTCTTCTTTAGAGACTAATGGCGACGCCATTGAAACGAATGGCTCAACTCCAAAGACAGGAATCAAGGTCATAATTATTGGTGCAGGTACATTGGCGGTCCTTTTCCGCAGCAATGTCACCTTCTAACGTAAACATTCAGGTTTCGGTGGTCTTGCAACAGCTATAGAGTGCATTCGTCACGGCCACACACCCGTCATCTACGAATCTTTCCCTGAACTCAAGATACTCGGCGACATAATTACATTTGGACCCAATGCTGGTCGCATCTTCGCACGCTGGAGTGACGGTCGCGTTGCGCGTGACATGCGCAAAGTATCCATTGACCTCACGAATTACGGCTTCAACATCCACAAGTGGGATACGGGTGAAATAGTGCTCAACCAAAAGACCCCGCCGCGCGACGAGAAAGCACCCAACTTCAACGGACACAGAGGTGAGCTGCACGAGATCGTTTTTGACTATGCCAAGGAAATTGGAGTCGAAATCAACTTGGGCCATAGAGTCGAGCAATACTGGGAGAACGACAACGAAGCGGGTATTGTCCTTGAAGATGGGACAAAGGTGACTGGTGACGTCGTAGTTGCAAGCGACGGCGTGAGAAGCAAAGCCAGAACACTGGTACTTGGGTACGAAGACAAGCCTAAAAGTAGCGGGTATGCGGTTTGGAGAGCGTGGTTCCCAAACAAAGACATGATTGCCGATCCAGAAACCAAGCATTTCTGCGACAATGGTGACACGTTCAATGGCTGGATCGGTAAGTCTTTGTCCTTTCGTACCAATCAAACTTTGCGCAACAGTGTACACAGCAACTAACTTCAAAACCAGGCCCAGACGTACATTTTCTCTTCAGTACCATAAAAAATGGCAGTGACTGCTGTTGGGTCCTCACACACCGCGACTCCCACGACATCGACGAGTCATGGTCGTTCCCCGGCTATCTCAAAGACGTGCGCACCGTCCTCGAAGGCTGGGACCCCATGTGCTGGAAAATCGTTTCCAAGACACCAGAGGAGAAACTGGTAGATTGGAAACTCGTATACCGAGACCCCTTGCCCAACTGGGTGTCTGGATACGGCACTGCGCCAGGCCACGGTCGCATCTGTCTCTTAGGAGATGCCGCGCATCCCTTCCTACCAACAAGTGCGCAGGGAGCGACGCAAGCGTTGGAAGATGCCGTTACGGTTGCAGTGCTGCTGAGGAAAGCGGGTAAGGAAAATGTAAGGGCGGCCTTGAGGGCATACCAAGATGTGCGGTATGAGCGTGTGAAAGCGGTGCAGAAGACGGGAGAGACAACGAGAGATAGATGGCATAAGACAGATTGGGAGGAGGTGAAGAAAGACCCAACGTTGATTCAGTTTCCGAGGGAAGACTGGATCTTTTTACACGATGCGCAGAAGCATGCGGAGGAGGTAGGGGATGAGGCGATTAAGAAGGCTGGTGTTGTTGCTGGGTAGACTAGTGATGAGTCTGTGAATACATCTTGCTGATTACATCTTCGTGCTTTTACAATCTTCGGTGGTATGCATCATGTCTTACGTTTTCTGTGGTGCATATTTAATCACAATTCCAGTTCAAGGAGAAGGACGCTATTTTTAGATGTATTGATTTTACTCAGCACTCGATGGTTCTCTGGGAACATCTCTAGAAATTCCAATATGTGATTTTGCTGCTACGTATTCCACAACCGGCCCTCCAATATCAACCTTTCATACAGTCCAACCTTCCACTCAGCCACTCTTCTCAACACCGACAACCTCCTGATGCACAATCTCATTCTTCTCACTATCGCGACGCTCGCTCTTCTCGCTTGCACCAGGTACGTAGTGGCCAGTACAGACGTACTTCCTAAACTTGCGGGCAGGCAGTCTAGCTTCAAACATCTCATCAATCTCCTCAAGTGTGCGATTCTTGATCTCAGGTAGGTAAAAGTAGACCTTCTGGATGTCAGCGATATTTCGTCATGCATAGAGAAGTTTTGCTTTTTGCAATACGTACCCATACGACGGTAATGAAGCAAGAAGGTCCCCAGATCCAACCTATTACAAGAGTTAGCATTGCTCGAAGCGGCGGAGGAAATTTACAGTTTAGTCGGATGGATGAGAGAAACGACATACCGTATTCGGGTCCCCAATTGAGAGACTCAGGGTTGATAAAGTAAGGAGCCGTAAATGTACAAAGCCAAGCGCCTGCAAAGCCAACGGCAGACGCAATGCCAAATGTGTACGAGCGCAGGCGTTGTGACGGGACTTCTCCACCAGTGAGCCAGGCATACGCAGCTACCATTCCGTTGTATCCGACAATGTAAATCACGGACAGTCCGACGATGACCTTGGTTGTGTTAGCATTGAGTGCGAGTCTTGATGCTGAGGAAACACGTACCTTTCCAGTACTTTCTGTGCCAGGATTGACGTGATACACAGCCGCGATGATGAGTTGAGTAACGCCACAGATTGATAGTCCAGTCATGAGAAATACGCGGCGACGTCCAATAGAGGAGATTACACAGCTGTTGACTGTAACTGCGAAAACACCGACAGCAGTTAGGATGCACGAATTCATAAACGGGCTACCGACTTTTGCCATCTGTCTCAATGTCAGCTTCGTGCTCATGCGAGGCGAATGACTGCTTTGCTAACCTGAAAGAAGTACGTTCCGTATGCAATCATGAACATGGCGCCAGAAGCAGCTTGAGTTGATACCGCTGCGATTGCTAGCAGCGTACGTCGGCGATCGACCGGGTCTCTCCAGATATCCATGAAATTCGCACTCGCTTTGACCGCTTTCTCTGCGTCAATGGCTGCTTGGATTTCCGCAACTTCTTCCGGTACGCTTTCTCGGTGCGGGCGCATCCAAAGCAAGGCCTTTTCAGCCTTTTGCTTCTTCTCAACCAGAATCAGCCATCGCGGCGATTCCGGAATGAAGAAAAGACCGATCGACATGAAGAACGGGATGATAAAAATAGTTCCCAGCGGGATGATATACGCATTCCGGCCCTTCATGTCGTGCGTTGCGTTGTCAATGACATTGCCGACGAGGGCACCTATCGATGTCCAGATTTGAAAAACGGAGATCATGAGACCACGGTAGCGCGCTGGTGCAGACTCCTGGCGCGGTTGTAAGTAAACTTGGTATGAATGGCAAAATGGAATCGATGTTCATGGGCCTACCTGGATGTACAGCTGCGAGAATGTCATGTACCACCCATTCGCGATACCAATCAATAGCCTGCCGATGTAAAGCCCTGCAAGGTTTGTCGTAGTCATCATAACAATATTGCTAACACAGCAGAGCGCGCTGGCTAGCCATAGACAGTCTCGCCTCCCAAGTCTCTTTGCCAAGACTCCTGCACACGATGAGCTTAGGAATGCACCCAAAGTCATCAAAGAAGAGATGAGCTGCTGACGGTCGGTCGAGATGTTGTAGCCAGTTGGACTAGCAGGATCAGGATGTCCGAAGACTTCGAGGAAGCCCTGCATGACTTGAAGTCCACCGATGGCACCAAAGTCAATGCCATATTGGAATGGCGACATGGAGACGAGTGTGCTTGCTACGAGGCATTTCCAATTGGAGAGTAGGCTACTGTTGAGGTCGGGCATGTTGGTCGCTCTTCGATGGATAACTCTCACGAAATGAAGATAATGAAGGGGCCAGTAATAGACCAGCACGATTTTCGTCCTGCGAAAGGTTTCAGATCAAAGAAAGATGAGCTGTTAGCTGACTCTCATCACTCAAAAGGTGATCACTCTTTCTGGGCATGGTCTAGCCATCCATTTCTCCAAATTCATATGCAGATCATTATCCCTGTGTTCACCCTGGCTACAATATCTGCCGATAGTGTCCTATACAGCAAGCCTCAGGTTGCCACAAGCCTCAGGTTGAACCAAGTATCGGGTTGTGGAGGCATTCTGATCACTCGGGAATTCCTAGCCCACTAAACTGACTGAATAATCTGTTTTCTTTTTTCATTCATGCTGGAAATTCGTCGCTGGAACATGTGCGTCTCTGGCGAGACAAAGGTGCGTTCGGTAATCTATCTGTACACTAATTCAGCCACATGATTCGATTATTGCAGAAGTATCCTGGGTGTTGTTTCAACCTGCGCTCCTCTCCGTGGCAGTTTTCCAGGTTTACTAGCATTTCCCCAAAGTTGGGGATGCTGGCAAAGTCGCGCTAGAACGACAGTAACAGGTGCTCCGTCAGAACATCCAATGCCATCAAAGGATCGCAACCAGATTTTTTGGTTCACGGAGTGATAATGCCGTGAAACACTGTTTGCGGGAGTGGAGTCAGTGTTGAGCGCGTGCCGGCATTCGCGAGGAGGCAGGCGATTATTCCTAAGCCAATGATTGGTCTGGCCAACGCGGGGAAGTGCCAGCGCTGGAATACGTACTATTGCGTTCTGCATGCAACGTTGCTGACGAGGATGACAATTGAGGGGAAAACAAGGTCGATCTTGCGGTTCACGCGAAGCGTTGTGGGGCTCACTAGCGGGCGCGTTTTACCGGTTCTGATGGCTAGTTATATCCGCATTCATCGATGTATGTATGTGTTACTCTGCCTGCAGAGATGCCTAGGTAAGGCCAAAATATTCGTATTCTCATGATCGGTGTCGTTATCTAAGTCTAAATGGGTACGCTTTCTATTATGCGATATCAGAATCGATACACCGTAATGTACAAATTATGACTTGAAAGGTCACTGTCCACACCTATCTTGCCAAGATAAATGGCAGTTCTCCTAAAGCCACATCAGAAATTTGGAGCAGAGAAGTAGTGTAATTCTCAATAATCTTCGATAGCGCCGCATTCTATCGCAGTGATCGCGTTCTGACACCACCTCTTCATCCAGCCATTTCCGTAGAAATCATCTTCATCATCGCACACTACTACCGTGTTATACCTGTTGATGTCCCAATGAATTTTAACCCAGCCGTAATCCGATGCCTGATACTTGCAAGCCCGATGCTCAAAACGCGGCCGTAGGATCTCCTCCGGAACTAGTTCGTAGGACAGTTGACCTGATACGAGGGTAGCCCTGAGATGGACAAATAGTCGTTTCAGTTCAACGTAGTGCAAGTCTGACTTTTCCATGACGGAGAAAAAGGCATGGAGGGTATTCGGATGGTGAAAGTTGGTGTGACTGAGGACAAGACGACGGAGACTAGGAGAGTGAACCGCGACGATGCGGTCCAGGGTTGGGGCTGTCTTACTTGTAGTGAGCCCGTCAATTTCGAGCGTATGTAGCTTAAACGGTGGTTGTTCTCCGCCAAGTTGCTCAAGCAGAGGCGCCCAATACTCGCTAGGAGTACGATATCGACTGATACTTCTTGGGCCTGTGCGAAGTTTCAAGACTTTGAGGCTGGTGCTCCTCTTGGTGATCTCTACGAGGCTTGCTAGGCAGTTGTCGGGGCTACCAGTGAACAGTTCCAATTCCAACTGTATAGTTGTTAGGTTGTGCAAAGTTGGAGTGCACGACATCTCACTCAATACCAACTTCGCCGGGACCAGTAAAGACTGCCAATCTGTATCGGCAAAGTCTAGGATACGAAATTCCTGGAGATTTGGCACCACCAACGGCACACGAAGTGCTAGTTCGGAGACGAGATGATATATAGGACGTGCGTCAATTACATGGCCGTGTGCTAGGATTCCACGGGATTGCCGAAGGGATTGGATGTTATGCAATAGATTAATACGTGCATTCGGGAATTCGACTGCGAGGACCGCATCGTAAGTTCCGTATGGAGGGCTGGGTGCTCTGATTATAAGTCTGCGAAGGTTTGGTGCTCTCGCCAGGACAGAGTCGATGACAGAGAGAAAATCATCTACATCAATCGTTTTCGATATACAAGAAAATCCGATACTCCATAGATCTGTAAGCGCTGCTTGTGGAAAACCACAATGGAGATGAGGGTAGATCTCCAACGTGTGCATGTACTTGGCAAAGCGGGAGATGCTGAGTTTTTTGAGATCCTCGGTATCGTGATAAGTAACTGTCGAGAGGTGGTATCCAAAATGTGCTTCGCCCTGTACAAAACTGTTAGCAAGTATTTCTGCGGAGTTGGAACAGATCATAGCTACAAAGACGTGGTCTATGTGTTGGGCAACATGTCTGTTGCTCAGTTTCCGAAGCATGCGTAGGTCTTCAGTCGTCAAGAGCTCCGCAATAATGCCAATTATTTCGCCAGGAAGTTCGTCGAGCCTGCGGCCGTGTATGGCATCGTGTTCTATTTCGGGGACATATTCAAGCATCACTATTTCCGAGGCCATAACGCTGTCAAATGAGTCCTGGTGACGCCGCGACTCACCTGCAAACGACAGATGAGCAGCAATTCTCCATGTCCATTTCTATGTGTGCGCATCAAGAGCTACCCCTTTTGAAGGGTAAAGTCCGACCATGGTTCTGTCTTGAGACGTGACAAGGAAAAGAACTATCAATGGACCATGGCAAGGCTTTGCATTGCAAATACAAGGTTTTATCGAATATTCGTGTATGAAACGTGCGATAAGTTCAATTGAAATCGAGCTGTCTTGTAGCGGCATTCGCGCTTTGATATCAGTGTGAAGTGCAGAACATACTCCATTGTCACTAGTGCCCCGCTTCGGTGGTGACGGTAGAAATATAATGACTTGCAATGATGCAAGTACCAGGTGTATGCAGTGTTCGTGAAAGCGCAATAGCCAAAACGGGTAGCAGGTTCCAGCGTACAGATGAGCAGCTCCGCGTTGTCGCGTCAACGGTCCAACGCATCACGCGTCCACCCAATGGGAATAAGCTGACCGACCATCTTGAGCGCGACCCTGATTGGCCATGCTGCACATACCCTAGGCACCTGCAACAGCCAATGGAGGAGATCTGGATGATTCTCGCCTCTGGGTGCATGACACGCAGAACAAGTTTCAAACTTTACCCGGTGTCCATGCCCCACCGTCGTGATGTGGGGTTGCCCGCCTCATACCAGCAACTCTCCCAAAGCGGGCACACTAGGAACAAATGTAATCACGATGAGCGGCATTGCAAGATTTTGAGCAGCTTCGTGTGGACGCTACAACCAAAAGGTCGCGTGGAAGTTGGCAACATGACGATCGAACACCTTTTCGAAGCGTTCCCAATTCACTATCTTCAACATGGCATATCAAAGTTCGGAGTGGGTAACCTCGCGCTCGCGGCCTTGGTGACAGCAGCGCTTGGTATTCTCGCGGACTATGCCTGGATGCTGTATATGAGATCGAAGATGGTAAGACGGTCGTTTTCGAGTATGCAACGACTGAAACTGATGCCGAAAAGCCTCCTGGACCTTTCCCGTATCCCATTGTCGGTAACACCTTTCAGCTGCCTGACAACAAACCATGGATTCACTTCGAAGAACTGTCAAAGAAATTGAACTCGCCGCTCATAACGTATTGGATCGGACGGAACCCTACGGTGTGGATCAACGACGCATGGGCAGCGAATGAGCTGCTTGAGAAAAGAGCAGGTATATACTGCTCGCGGCCACGTATGTTGGTCTTTGCGGAACTTGGCTCTGGCCAGAACAACCTCGTTAACCTCATCACTACAACCCCAGCTCAGCGCGAGCGGTTTCGGACTTTGCGAAAGTTGACACACCAAGGTGTCGGCATCCAGCAAGTAAAAAAGTACCGCAACTTCCAAAATGACGAAAGCAAAGTCGTTGCTCTTGACCTGCTCCACAACCCTGAAAAATATGTCGCACACTTCGAGCGATATGCGACGAGCGTAGTATCCATTATTGGTTTCGGAAGACGCGTCGCACGCTCGGATGATCCCATCATCACCGAAGTCATTGCATTGATGCATCGTGCGGCTGATCTCAATGTCCCTGGCAAGACATTTCCAATGTTGATGGAGACATTCCCTGCACTAGCTCGGGTGCCGACCGAGTATGCGCCATGGAAACACGGAATGGGGTCGAGGAAAAAGTCGCATCGCGGCCATGATTTCTTCTACTCGCTGGCAAGGGAAGCCAATGAGAAGCCTGGACACGAGGATTGCTATGCCAAAATGCTGTTCAGAGAGCAGGAAAAGTACGGGTTGAAGAAGGAAGAGATATCTTCGTTGGCTGGAAATCTGTTTGGTGCTGGGTCAGATACGTCGAGTAGCACACTTATCACAGCTGTGCTTGCGATGCGCGCATTTCCTGAAACTCTCCATGCGGCCTGGGAAGAGCTGGATCGCGTTGTCGGGCCAGACCGAAGCCCATCATTTGAAGACGACGCAAACCTACCTTATATTCGTGCCTTCGTCAAAGAAGTGTTTCGTTGGCGTTCGGTAGCAATTATTGGTGGTCAGCCTCATGCACCAGTCCAAGACGACTATTACAATGGGTACCTCATCCCACAGTCAACATGGGTGCAAGGCAACGTATGGGCGATACACCATAATGAACGTGAATTCCCAGACCCCGATCGCTTTAATCCGAATCGATTCCTGAAAGACCATCCCGACTCAAGACCATTTCCCGGAGAGCGCGGTTACATGACTTTTGGTTGGGGGCGACGAGTATGTTCTGGTCAGGCGCTTGCTGAGCAAGGGACATGGTTGACAGTTGCCCGACTGATTTGGGGCTTCAAAATTGAGCCAGCGCTGGACGAGAATGGGAAACCAATTCCTGTTGACATTTTCAACTATACGTGAGTTGTCATTGTTTTCTTGCCATGAAACAAAGCTAACGGAACTGTAGTAATGGATTGAATATGCGTCCGCAGGTATTCAAGGTAAGCATCAAGCCACGAAGCGAAAGAATTCGGCAAACCATCGTACGCGAAGGAGAGCAAGCGCTGGCCGACCTTGCACCGTATGAAGGCGAGACAAAGTACCGCATGAGTACGTTTTATAGAAAATAGGGGCGTGCAAACTTTTGTTCACTGCGTTCTGCGTGTATTACACGGCACGGCAAGGGAAAGATAGCAACATGTGTCGAAAGAACATGTTGGTTTCGACTCGCATCTTCAATCTTCTCGTACTGTTGTGTGAAAGCAAAGTGAGTTCTCACGGTAGTGAGGACCTGCGTTCTATCTTCCGCCAGTTGCCGGAAAACCAGGGCAGTAATCCGCAGCGAGAGCCGATTGGTACCTCGAAATGCAGGAATTTTTTCAGTCCGAGCCAGTGCCGCCGTATCCAAACGCAACTCATCGGCCAAATAGAGAACAGCATACCGAGCGTATACGTGTTTTACGGTCCGAACATGGAAGTGCCATCGTTGCTGAAAGACTGCTCTCTACGGATTCGATATCCGCCACGGTGGATCGGCGAAGCGTGAGACATCGCAGGACTGAGATTCGCTCGATTGTAAGAGCCATGGCGGCGCTTCATGGCTGCAGCATGGGCTGATTCCAATGGCCAAATGGTCAGCGATATGTAGCATCGCGAGGTCTCCCCTGAAACAGCTTGGTAATAGTCGTATGATAATGCTGAACCCAGGCAAACTTGGCAACGATCACGACGCCTGTTGGTACGGCGTTGCGTATGTAGACCTGCACGAAACGCGTCGACAATGGCATGTGATTTTCAGGTTGGACGATCGCTATTAATGCAGCCGGCTGGGCAGAATATGGTGCATCATCTCGCGCCTTTCCCAATGCGGTAAGGTTCTGGTGGTGGACTGTGGTGCGGTCATTTCTGGCGTCAGTTTGTCAACCTAGAATCCACAGGAGGGCTGGATTCTTGCTGCTTACGGAAATCGCAAAACGATCGTCGTGCACGTTCCATCGCGATTTCTTGGCGTCGACAGCGATGGCGCTATGGCACGTCCCTCCGTCTCGTTGGCATCACGACATGCTTACTCTGCTCAGAACGGATTGTTGTGGCAGCCTCCATCAAGTCCCCTACATTAGCGTGTGATTGGCATTCTCGACATTACATGATATTCGCCATGGCTGACCTCGGTGTAATGCAAGCGAACGACAGCACCACCCATTACCACGTTGGAGATGCGCCTTCGTCTGCCCATGAGTAATATCATACTGCCGAAAAACGCCTTCGGCCTTGACGAGCTTGACCCTAACTCTTGGGATACGTTGAAGACTTCCAAAGAATGGAGACGCTCATTGTCTATCGTATCACGCGAAGCTCGAGATGTTGCTTTGTTCCAGAGGCCTTCACATCTGCTTGCGGCCTTTTCCTCCTAAGCAATGTTACCGTTGTCCCTTTGTTCGACTATCCTGCTTTTTCCTCGTAACCATCAGATGTATCTTGACATCTAGAGCCATATCTTTCTTGGCCATAATCAATCGTTAATGCCGATAATTGAATCCACGTTTTGACGACACAACATGCCTCCCCCATATGCCAACTCATGGAATTATTTCAGGGCAGATGCTTTCGATTTTATCAAAGCTAATCGAACATGGACAACGGGTAAGTAGCCAATCGTAAAGGATCGACTGCGTATCTAAAGAATGATGCAGCGGACCGAAACAACACAGTTTCCACTATTTGGGCAGGGGTTGCAACCGTCAGGGCCCACTACGATGCCCAGACATTCGATCCCAATGGTGCGAGAACAGCTTTGAGCCCAGGCCTACCGATCCCGAATCCCATTCCAATAGTACCATATATACATGCACATGCTCTGTATGCAAAACAGCATAGGGCACTGCCTGCATTAGCAGCACCTGCCGTGCCTGCGCCTCCACCTGCACCCGCACCCGCACCTCTGCCAGTTCCAGTTCTGATACCTGTTCCCGCCCCTGCACCTGCACCTTTACCAGCTCTAGCTCCAGCACCTGGATATGTTAGTTCACAACTGCATGACTTTTGGCCAAGGCTTCCATGGTCTCCTGAACCCTTACTACCATCTTTCCATGCTAAAGACATCACGGGCGATGAACTTAAAAAGAAGGCTTGGCTTGGCACACAAACGTATATGCCTCCACCGAGCGAAGCGGCTAGGTGGCGTGGTGTCCGCTTGTTAGGGAGTGGGGGCTATGGTGCTGCAGGTCTATGGGTTCAAATAGATGCCGCGAATAACATCCGAGACGTAAGTCAGAGTCATGTCTAGCTTGATCATCTCTCGTACATTCAGCTGACGTGCGTTGTAGAGAATGGTAATCAAGGAAACCAACACCATGGACGCTAGTCAGTGGCGCGACCCAAAAAACTGGCGAGATCGATTGCCCCGCGAGATCAGGATTCACGAGCTCGTGGAAGAACGACGCAACGCGGAGCCTGACTCTTGCCGCCATCTTATCCATTGTCGTGGACATCGACTGTGGATGCAACTTAGACGGTACAGAATATACCTCGACTTTCATACAGGAGGTGATTTATTCCACGCAATGGAGCCTTATAGAAAAAATTGGTCCAAACGAACTCGGAAAAAGGATTTCAAAAATGATGTTTTCGTTCCAGAAGGCTTCATTTGGTATGTTCTGAAAGCACTGGCAACTGCCTGTTTAGTCTTACAGAAGGGAACGGTGTCAGGTGGTGAAGTGGCTGGATGGAAACCGATCACCCATCTTGACATACACCAAACAAACACACTCCTAAATGTCCCAATCAAAATAAAAAAGGAGCCCCTGGATGAGCTTCCTGGTGAGCCTTCTGGAGCAGCCGCGGTTGGTGTGGGTGGTGGCGATGAAATTGGCCATGGTCCTGTTACAGATTCAGACAGCGAACCTCCATTCATCCCCATCCTTACAGACTTTGGTTTATCATTCTTCAGTCCTGAGAGCCATGGCTGCCCGATTTCCGACAACCCAGAAGATTTCATGATTAGAGTCTATCCCCGGTATCCTCCTGTGAGTCTCCAACACGTTCGTTGTATTCGCCTGCTAACCGCATCAGGAATTGCATCAACAACAAGGCCCTCCCTATGCAATCAAGCTCGGCGAGAAAACAGACGTTTGGAGCATCGGTAACATTGCATGGGCACTGATTACGAACAGCCGTGCCGAACACGGACCAGTCTTCTGCAATTTCGCAGGAGGCGGCTCTGCGAAATTCGCTCCATTTAACGACAAAATCCCTGTGGCTATCAAATTTGGAGGCAGCGAACTTACCATCAATGAACACAATCTACTGTCAAATGGATGCATAGATTGTAGAGCTGCGAATAAATACACTCCACGCATTAAAGATTTAGTGCGGCGTTGTGTGAGTTTTGGCCAAGAAGGTAGGCCTCTGTTGACTGAAATCATTGCTCAGGCCAATGAGGTACTGGTGGACGGCTCGCCAGAGATGAATCAGCTCATGGACAAAAGCGGGTTTCACTTCGAATTACCAGATTCTGGTGGATGGTCAATTGGAAGGCGTGTCTTTTGAACGGAAGGAACGAGTGAATGAACTGAGGATTGGACATTTACGGTCTACGTTTCACTGTTGCTACGGGAGTTCTCGTTTGGGCTCCACTTTTCGCTTGGTCATCTGCCTTCACCTCGAGTTCACCATCTTGTATAAGCCTGCCGCTTGCCCCACTGTGTTTGCCATCGCACAAACTGTTTTTGTCACTTCTCTCCTAGGGTTTATATCACCACTTGATCTCAAAGCTTTCTTTCTTAAAATTCACTAATATGCATTGTACGAGCAACAACATGGACTTGTTCCGCGAGTGGCGACACGTACCTGAGAGCTTTCTAGAGCCTCCTATCGTCTTGGCGTATGAGGAGGCCAAAAACGAGGCTCGGAAACGTGCGGCAAAGCTCGTTAGCTACCGCGAGTTACTTGGGAAGATTATCGAGCGACACGAAGAGACGATACGGAAGCGTTGGAGCAAGAAGTCGAACACACAAAAAAGGAACATCTTATCAGAGGCATGGCCTAACATGGCTTCACAACACCGTCCAGATCTTGCGAAATCTCTACAGGAATCACAGCCAAACTCAAGAGAAGCATACATGTGGCCATATATCAACCTAGAGGACCTCACCAAGACGAAAGCCTTACTGCTGATGCTTCACTATCGTGCGAGATATGAACCATACAAGTTTTTGCATTCCGACTTGGCACAGGCTCGTTTGGCACATTTGAGCAGTTCCACGACACCTGTGTTAGTTAAAGGTTATACCATGGTTTTCCTCGATCGAACAACACCCGAGACCTACGGAGTGCTTGTGTCCATGCATAGTAGTAACGCCGCCTCTAAAAAGATTTCCAATGGAACCACGATGTATCCTGGATTCGGATTACAAGTGTTGGAAATTCAGCAGCGCATATGGGCTTTCCTGGTTAGGTGTTCAGAAATCTTATTACGCGACATTTCCTTCATGACTGAGGCTGACTCTCTTCCAAACCCTGGACCTCCCGCCGATCAAGATCAAGATATTACATCTCTGGAAGCCATTTCCTTTGAAGCTCCTTATCGGATTCCTGCGCAACTCGACTTTTTCCGCCTTAAATCGCTTGTTTCTGCAGAGCGCAACTTGAGAGAGGATCATCTGTGGGCATTGCGCGAGGATCCAAGCTATTTTGCAGAGATGATGCAGCAATGCTCCGAACATCGGATGGAGGTGCTTCCAGACATTACGGGTGAAGAGCATCCGTATCTGAAAGATCCGGGACGCTCAATCTTCTGGAACCGTGTAACATCCATTGTTGTCATTGATGCCTACTTTGGATTCGCAAGTTTTGATGAGATATTGAAACAGGTCAACAAAGTCGCCTCTATTTATGAAGCATATAAAGACACACTCAAACCCAATGATGACCTACCTGCCCGCCTGCTGTACGCATTCCAATACCTACGGTACTTACTGAATGTATTCAGAAATGACTTAATTTCTTGCCTGCATTCGGAATCGCTCGCATCTCCGCCACTACGTCAGTTCAGTGAACGCGGACCTGAAGACTTCGAAACGTCAGCGATAACATTCAATTGTCACCCTCCACTTCATGAACATCCATTCAAGCGGCTACTGCCGCTCCTGAATATACTCTTCGATAGTAACTTGTTGTTCGTCATCGGCCTACATACTGTGATGGATGGGATTCAGCATCTCATCAGGACTGATGCTTCAGTGGCTGCTTTGATCACGCCATGGGTTGCGAATCGCTTATCACTACTTTCAATTGTGTCGGAATGTCTTCACCAACTCCACCTTTTTCAGCCCTGGGCACAGAAGATTGAAGATGGTATGACAGAGAGGAAAGTAGCAATCATCATTCAAAAGGCGATAACTTTGGAGCGATGGCTTCCAATCCTATGTCTAAATTTTAAAGGATTTGAAATCAACAAATACGCCGATCCGAGCGATGGGAAATTCGACTATCCAGTTCACCGTCGTCGCAACAGGCAGGCAATTGAGAGGCTTCGCAAATCCGAAGCAAACTTGGATGCTTTTTGGAAAGCTGTGGAGCAGCATTTCAGATCCAAAACTAGAACGTCGCTGCATGGTTTGGTGATGGGTATCCTCCGTAGCGATCGCGACATTCACCGCACGCCACCCTGGTTGGAGTCTGAGAAAAAGAACAAAGTGGCCAACCACCCCAAAGCGGGATATGACTACAAACCTTTCCCGACCATCTACCATGATGCTACGAAGCAAATCACTGGTACCTTTGACCGTGCCGCCCTCAGTCAACCTGCCACCAAGTCCAAGACTCGGGGAAACACCGCTCGGGCGGCAGGAACTGAGACGCCAACGTCCATTCCTCATGAAGCTACACCAAATCCAGAGACCTTCACCGTTGACAAGCGCACACACAAAGTTTTCAAGGCCCTCTTCCACTCACCGTCCAATCCCGATCTGCCAGGAGAGATCCCCTGGGCCGACTTCTTACATGCTATGGTCAGCATGGGCTTCTCAGCGGAGAAGCTGCACGGATCCGCATGGAATTTTACGCCGCAACGTATGGATCTGGGCGTGGAAAGGAGCATTCAGTTCCATGAACCGCATCCTAGCAACAAGCTTCCATTTCTTTGGGCAAGACGGTATGGGCGTCGGCTGGCTAGGGCTTACGGATGGGCTGGTGGGATGTTCAGACTAGCTTGAAGTATATACGCACATGTACAAAACGGATGAGGCAAGCAAGGGGGTCACGGTGTCTCATTTGGCTCTCACATGGGTGGGCGATCCCAAGGCTTGTTTAGTTTTTGGATACCAACGGGAGTCTCCATGTGGATCGATGCCATTGCCCTGTCGCAGCTAGAAGGTTAATATCGGAAGAGATCGCTTGGCCTTGCACAATGCCAAACGTTTCCCCACTTTGCTGTTACCGTCGGATGCGAGCTAGATCACCCGACGGTGCGTGTGATGTACCTTTGTAGCGCTAGAGGGCTGCAGTGAAGAGTAATCGCCTGAGGCTAGCCCAGGGCTGGCGAGAAGCAATATCGAACACGTGATTACGGGCTGGATCGCGCAACTAGCAGCTCCATCGCGATGGCTGGTCTCCGCCGAGCAACGGCTACGACAGCCCTAGCGACGCGGATAGCGGAAAACACGGTGCCGCGTTGTTTAGCGCAGCACTGCCCATGCCAGGTGGCGATTGGCAGCACGATCACCGACTCTCATTTCCGCAACACGCCGGAATAGGTTGTGTGTCGTCGCGGCGTACCGAGTGGGCGCAGGCGAATGAATCATGGCAAAGGACCGACTTCCAAGGCCAAGCTGCATAAACCAAGGTGTTGCCCATGGCGCGATGCCGCGACACAGCCAAAGACGTGGCATTGCCCCAAGACGGCTGGGCAGGGTTGAGCTCGTCGGCACGTGATGACGCGCTTGGCATCGAGGCGGAGCGCTCGGACAGCGGAACTAGCGAAGCGCTGACCCCATATCCTCGCTCCTCTTCAGGTCGACCTCTCCCTCGCAGCTCGCCCTCGCCATCATACACACCCACCCATCGACAACACCAATGTCTCGCAATCGATGGGCCGCTCCAGCAGTGATGTGGGCCTCATCACCTACCCGGCCATTGTCAACATTGCCACCCTCGTCATCTTCTTCGTCTACCTCATCGTGTCCATCTGGCTCATCTTCCGCCAGGGCCTCGGTCGCAGCTCGCCATGGATCTGGCTCACGCTCCTCTCCATCTGTCGCCTCACCCAGGTCTCGCTCGATTTGGCCGCCACCACCATGTACCCAATAGGCCAGTCGTCCAACACGAGCCTCGAAAGCGGCGTCGCCATCCTGACCACCATGGGGCTGACGCCCCTCTTCATGTCCACCAGCAGCCTGCTCAATACGACCACCAGGCCCAAGGGGCGCCGCATGCAATGGATTCTGCTCGTCCTGCACATTCCCCTCATCATTTCCTTCATTCTTATTGTTGCCGGCGGCATCGACCCGGACTCTCGAGACGGCCCCACTTTTGCTGCCACGGAATCGACCAAAGCGGGTGTTTTGCTTTACGTGGTGTGTTTCGTTGTCCTCGTCTGGTCAACCATTGTCATTTCAGCACGTCTCTATCTTGCTGATCGCGATGAAGTGCGCATCCTCACAACAGTTGTGCTAAGTCTGCCCTTTTTCGTCGTCGATGTTGTTTACATGATGTGCTTCGCCTTTGAGCGTTGGGAAAGTAACGATTTCGATGGGTGGCAACATATGCGCTTCAACGTCATCAGTGGCAGTGTCACCATCCAACTGTGCATGTACGTATATCACCTTCAACGCGACGGCGATCTTCCCCCTTTTTTTTTTTCCAATTCCTGCAAACGCTGCACATATGCTGACCTCTACCCAGGCAAGTCATTATGGAATGGATCATCGTCGCTTTGTATTTGGCCTTGGGCTTGGAGTTACCCAGCAAAGCGGCAAGATTGCGACGGCAGATGCAAGACCAAATGGATCAAGCTAGGAACCTTGATGTGGATGCGCTTCAAGAGACGGTTTTGTGGAAGATGCACGATTTCGTATCTCGCATGGTTGCCGCGATGATCATGCCGGCCTTGCAGTTCGCGCACTGGATGCTCGGGAAAATACTAAGATCAGGCCAGAACAACAACTGAAGAATCACGAGTTGCAAAAACAGAAAAGTCTACAGCATCTGGACATGTCTAAGATGTAACGCACTTGTTGCGCGCCGTGCTGCCTAGCTTTGCGTTACTGCCGGGTAAACTGCGCAGAACCCCGTGCGTTAGCTGCGAACGGCGCCGTGCAACATCAAAACTTTTAGTCGCATTTCCCAATATATGCGATTCGTTTTGTGCGGCCGCGGACAAATCAACGCGGCTGCGGCTGACAGAATGATCGGCACATTTCCCGCCAGCATTGCGCAGCAGGCCGTACCCCGGGATCGGCCGGACGACATACCTAGTGCCATCTGATGCACGCGCCCTTGCAGTTGCGCCCTTTCGGTTCCGTATCTCAATACGAGTATAGTGACCATGCTTCAGACTTGGTACCTGGATGGAATGACGAGGAATCGTTGCCTTTGACTTCCAATCATCACTGCACATGCGTAATTCCTTGCGCGGCATTCGTGGTAGTTTGAACCTTGTGCGTGCTTATAATAAGCGCCAACAGCGGAAGCGCTGAGGGGAAAAGGGGGGAAGAGGTTTGCTTAGTAAGAGAGTTCTCTAGAAGGCAAGACTTTCTACACATAGAAGTCGGAGTAATACGTTTACCGAAAAATAGCGAGCAGGCGTTTCTTCCTATTGACTACATATATACAGTAGTAGTTAGTATTCCTTCGTACCGTTAATGGTTTACAATATGTGATTCTATTGTCGCCATTCAAACCATTTTTGGGGGTGTTTCAACTCCATGCACCCAACATTTTTACCGCCCAGCCTCTTTGATCGTGAAGATGACGCGTATATACATACTATCCATTACATCGACTTACGAATATAGGTCGCGGTAACACCCTCCTGCCCTATCACGCAAATGCCGCAGAATACCTACAACGCCAAATGCGCTTGAACCGCTTCTCTTCTAGAAAGGGAAAGCCAGACACGCATATCGCGTCACCAAATGTAATTCATTGAACCCTTTTCAACCTAGAACAATGATTAAAACAAAATAAATAGTATCCATGTTCCTTGCATGACGTACAAGCCACCGTGACGCCATGCCATTGTTCGTTTGTTTCTTCTCCATGATATCTATTTTTAGTATCGTGTTTCATCGCTCATTGTATGTAATTTGCGTTTTTTGGTATTGTGATATCTTTCTTTGATCGCGACAACACAATGAAAAGCCCACAGTAATTAATTTAGTAAGAATCAGAAGGCCTGATATGTAATATTTCTAACTAGGTGCATAGTGGTGTGCGTAGGGTGAAACAAACAGTGGATTTCCGTAATTAGGACATCGCATGTGTAGGAAACGTGAGTTGGAAAAAAAAAAGATGTCGATTTCTTGGTCAATAAAATTGAATAGATGGTTGGCAGACGTGAAAGGGATTGAGAAAAGCTGTTTTGAACTTATTTAGGGGTAGAGTGGTTGAGTTGTTGATTTTAGAGAATATCACTTGATTTTGATATTGTGGAAAAATGAATGGGTACCAAAACAGCAGAAAATATATTGAAGACTCACAAGCATATCAAAATATGCGGAAATGGGGATTATATATTCTCTAGACTGTAATAAATTTAATGGAAGGTAGAGGTACAAGCAATTTATTTGATATAGGAGTGATAAATATGTTTAATGCTAGCAATTAGACATGATTGGTTTGACCAAAAAATATCTAGACTTCACTCAGCACCTAAGTGATATCACCACACCTTTCTAACTTTATTCCAGTCTTCCTAGCGGATAAGTATCGGGAATATTTCCCCTATTCGGTGTGATAACAGGCACACTCTTGTACCCCGGCACCTCCACCACATCTCTCGCCCACACCGGACTCCTCCGCACCTTCAACAACTGCTCAACCGCATACCCAATACCCAACAACTTCTGCTCTTCCCACGGCCTACCCATAATCTCCATTCCAATCGGCACACCAACCGGCGCCTCGTCGCTTGGTTCCGAAAAACCTGCTGGCACGGTGACAACAGGCGTACCTGTTAGCGCAGCTAAAATGCCATTGCGACCGGATTGTGAGGGTGAACCAATTTTTACAACTAGATTTTTCTGCTGAGGATAAATCATTGCGTCGAGAGAATTCGCCGTAAAAGTGTTGAGAAGAGCCAAGGTGAGGTTGCGGATTCCGGCTTGGCGGGCGTTGTACGTTTCATTGGCTATGGTGGAAGCGAGTGCAGTGTTGACGTAATCATACTCCGCTGGGATGACGAGGAATTCGCCGCCCGAGCCGTTGACGGATTTGCGAGAGTATAGTTCTTTCAGTGTGGTTGGGTGCTCGCCTTGGAGTGATGGCCGCTGGAGGTACTCGTCCATTAGTTGTTGGAACTCGTAGCGTTGGACATCCCAGGATGCTTGGATGTCGGTTGCATTGTAGATTTTGTCGTCGATGGGTATGATGGTTACCCCTTCCGCTGAAAGGCGAGATATCATAGAGTCCATGGCATTATTGACGGGTGTGACCTCCGGTGCATCGGTGCGGTTGAAAAAGCCGTTCATGACCCCAATGCGTAGGCCTTTGAGAGGGAAGCTAGATAGTGAAGCGGCATAGTCGATATTGCGATTCGCATTAGGAACCAGCGCAGTCGCATTGTCGGTTGCATCGTAACCGGTAGAGGCCATGACTGTGAGCGAAACTGCTACATCCTTGATGGTTCGCGCAATAGGTCCAATGGCATCGTGGGTAGATGATATCGGAATGATACCAGTTCGTGTAATCAAACCACGCGTAGGTCGAATGCTACACAGCGAATTGGCAGATGCCGGACTACGAAGCGAATTTACCGTGTCTGTACCGGTTCCCAAGACACAGAATGAGGCGGCAACTGCTGCTCCAGTACCTCCAGAGCTTCCTCCCGGCGTCCGAGTTGAGTCATAGGGATTGATGGTTTGGCCTCCGAGCGACGAAACACTGAGACCCTCTAGAGCTAGTTCATGCAAATTGACTTTGCCCAGGATGACAGCTCCCGCATTTTTTAATGCCGTCACACTCGGTGCGTCCTTTGTGGGCTGAGAACGGGCTAATGCTAGACTAGATCCTGTTGTAGGCATGTCTGCAGTGTCGTAATTATCCTTGAGTATTATCGGAATACAGAATAAAGGCCCGGTTGCATTACCAGCCGAAAGCCGTTCGTCTAGTTCATCAGCAATCTCCAGAGCTTTGGGGTTCAGAGTGAGGATAGCGTTGATTCGGTGGTTGTTTGCTTCGATATTGGCAATAAACGAAGACACGACTTCTCGACATGTTGCGAGACCAGAGTAAAGCGCATGATGAACCGAGTCAATGGTGGCTTCCCTTGCGTCAAAAGGCATATTTAGTCCTGAGGCGGTGTGACCGCAGATGGCTGCAAGAATTAAACGCCTGATGCACACCATGGTGGGCAAGATTTAGCACGTGGTCAAAGATGTGAAAAATGGCGATTTACCAATTGCCTAGAATTGCTGTTTAAATTCACTGCTCATTGCAATGCCCCCATATCTCGCGACGGGTAGCTATCTCGACAACATCTGGGTTGGTAGCCCGATTAAACAAATGTAGTCATGATTCTTGATAATATCTACTGCTGCCATCTTATCGCGGAGGCATCTACCAAGCAGCGAGAATCGGAGTGACGTCGTTTGCCAAGACCACCTCCCACCTGCCCGATTGGCTCAAGTGTCTCTTACTTTCGGAAGTCGAAAACTCCTACAGAAATCTATATAGTATCCAAGATGAAGTATTATGTATGCTGGAAGTATACACGGCAATGCTTGTGATGATGGTGGTGGTGGTGGAAGACTTGTAGCAAAGCAATCGTGCTACCATTGACTGATTCCGTACATTTCGCCGACATAACAAGATGTACCGAGACTATCCGGTTCTTCCCTTGACTACTATACAACTAAACTCAGTATAGATGTTGTTGCGAAGGGTTTGTGTCGTAGTCAATCCAACCTAGAGACGGACGAGGGGACACAATGCGTTCCAGACTAGGTCACGACTATGGTGAGCGAAGGAATAGCCGCATTGTCTAGACTGCAGCTATTGTAAAGCCAAATCGCGGCATAATACAGCTTCTGTCATTCACCTCTCCAAGGTGTGTGCGGCAAGTTTACAACCGGGCAATGTTCCGAAGATGTGTAGCTATTCTTGTCTTACGGTAGCATGTTTGCGCAGGCCCTGTATACCGGCGACTAGATTTTGCATGGGACTTGCATTGACCGGTGCAATCCTCGCGGCCATGTCTCCATTCGTGTTGGCCTTGGTGTTGAGGTGCTCAC
This sequence comes from Exserohilum rostratum, assembly GCA_026367775.1. Lineage (NCBI taxonomy): Eukaryota > Fungi > Ascomycota > Dothideomycetes > Pleosporales > Pleosporaceae > Exserohilum > Exserohilum rostratum. Next base: position 789,303 of record CP111157.1, read on the forward strand.
GTGCCTTGGGTGCCAAGGCCAAAACTTGCCAAAGCCATGACTAAAGCACACGTCTCACCCTGTCTTCACCGACCGACATTGCTTCAAAACGCTTCCTTCACAAACACACTTTGGGTAACGTTCGCGCACTACCAGCCGCAAACGGTCAGTGTCGGTCGGATAATGGTCATGCCGGCGGCAAAAACTCCTCCACAACCTGTCCAGTGGCTGGTGAAACTGCCGATGCGACACTAAACGGAACCTTGTGCCCGAAACGGATGCAACGAAACCTCCACCCGCACGCTTTCGTGCATCACGATTTGAAAACATGGCGAACCTTATTTGCTGGAAACATGGGTCATCGGCTGCACGGACGTAGTGTATCTGGTTGATCCACGCAGCCTCAAGTCAGTGAGGCTTATGCCGCTCGTTGACATCTGCCTGCACCTGACGCACGTGGCTCACAGCATGATAACGCAGGAATGCATTCTATACCTCTTCGATGATACAGGTGGATTGACAGCAAGAGGCAGTTCCGTGATGTCTAGGGCAGGCCTGTATTGCTCCGGCTTCCCCATTACAGCCTGCAGTGATTTCTCCAGCCTCAGCCACCGCTCTCTGTTTCACAAGGTGATGCGGAGCTATTTGGGCCACTTGCCAAGCTTTGATAATCCACACTAACAGATGCTTAGCCAGTTCTCGTGTCGAGGTTGCTGTTGGCAAAACAGAAAGAAAGTGACTCGACGCTACATACGCTGCACAATAATGTGCTTCACGACATTCCGTGTGAGCTGTCCTACACTGACGCGACAGACTTCAGGCTGTTTTTCCGTTCCGACGTCTCATCACTCATCACAAACATGTTCGTTAGCGCCTGTTTGGCAAAACCGGCCTGAGTGTTCCGCTGTTCAGGCGCCGCTGTCCCCAGGCCAAGACTTTCAACACATGTTTCTCGAGGCTACTCATGCCTCAACCGCGTTTCGTCGTCTTGTAATTAGCATTTCTGTTAACTCAGGTGGTGTTTGTCAGACCCCAACTCCAGTTTTGAAACCCATACTGGGGACCCCTTCACGTCTCGACCAACCGGGAGTGCCTCATCGCAGCGGGACCAACCAAGGCCGGTGCAGCTGAACATGTCGAACACCAAGTCGAGTGCAGATTTGCTGCTGTCCAGAGTTGTATAAAGATTGCCAGCATCGCCCTCCAAAGAAGAGCATCCAGCATCACAGGTTCCCAACCAACCATCTACAGTAATCACTACTCTTCCACTCTACTTTAATCACTTCCACTCTATTTTATAATCTTTTCTCTGACCGGTTCAGACAATACTCACAACAACTTCAAAATGTACTTCTCCAAGGCCACCATTGTTTCCTTCAGCCTTTTGGCTTCTTCTTCTCTCGTGGCTGGCCACAGTGCGATCATTGGCGCCACCGGCGATGCTGGCGGTGCTGGTTCCGCCATCGGTGTCGACCCCAACACTCCTCGTGACGGCACTGGCCGCAACCCCTTCCAGCAAGACTCTACCCGCTTCCGTGGCGATGCCGCAGCCACCTGCGGTGAGACCCTCGGTGGAGGTGCCAACGACATCGACGCCGGTACCGCCAAGGTCATGCAGCTCAACGGCGCTACTCTTCCCCAGGTCACTGCTGGCGGCATGGTCATGATGACTGTCCACCAAGTCAACTCTGACGGTGCCGGTCCCTTCAAGTGCATGGTCGACGCCTCTGCCACCGGTACCAACTGGCAGCCCATGACTGTCACCCAGAACCTTGCTGGTAACGCCCGTGGCCGCAACCGGGACACCCAGATGCAGGATCTTCCTCTCAAGGCTGTCATGCCCGCTGGCATGACCTGCACTGGTACCGTCGCTGGACAGGACAACGTCTGCATGGTCCGTTGCGAGAACCCCGCTCGTGCTGGTCCTTTCGGTGGCTGTGTCCCCGTCCAGATGGCCGCCGCTGGCGGTGCCGCTGCTGCTCCCGCCGCTGGCGCAGCTACTGGTGCAGGTGCTGCTACTGGTGCCGCAACTGGTGCAGGTGCCGCTACCGGTGCCGCTGGTACAGGTGCCGCTACTGGTGCCACTGGTGCCACTGGTGCAGGTGTTGCTGGTACAGGTGCCGCTGGCGCCGCTGGCGCAGCTTCTCCCGCTGCTGGTACCGCAGGCACTGCTTCTCCCGCTACCGGTGCCACAGGTGCAGGCGCAGTTGCTCCTGGTGCAGGTGCCGCAGGTGCTGCTACTAACGCCGGTACTGGTGCCATTGGCTCTGCCGCTGGCGCTGCTGCCCGCAAGAGGGCCGCCGCTAAGAACAACAAGCAGCCTGCTCTTACCAACGACGACCAGGAGGAGGAGGTTGACCTCGTCGGCAACGAGCGCGACTAAGCGACTTCGCCCTCTCGACTTGGCAGCGATGCACATCGCCTCACCATTACGACACATACAACCTAAAAAACCATATATAACACAGTTTTGGAGGATATGGGATTGGATAGGGAGAAAAAGTTGTATATAACGACCTCATCAGCGGATGGAAATAGTAGGATATGGTAGTTGGTTAGTTGATCAGAATTGGAGCTGTGCTCCTTTTTTCTGCATCTAGGGAAAACCACGGGTAGTTTGTCTAGTGTTTGATTTTGTAGTTTTGGTCTTGGGTACTGGGAACACCTGATGCTCTAATTACGCTCCTTTATGAATAGCTCATATAGCTGATAGTATGAATCAATGATTTCACTTTGCTTTCAAAAAAAAATCTTTACTTGCTTGAGTGAATTGCCTTGCTTGCTTACACTTTCTTTTGCATTGGTTCTCTTTCACTTCTTTTCTTTGACATGTTTTTTTCTTCTTCTAGAGTTTCTTTGGCAATTGGAACGCACGAGCAATGTGTTTACGTAGAGAATGTTGGAAGGTAGTTATGTATATTGTTTACTCAACACCCCCACTTGGGTGTAAAAGACAGCACGTATGTAGCTATACTAACCGCGAATAATTACGCACAACAACCAAAAAGCAGTATCTAGACTACTAAACACAATAACCCCTCTTGCAACACTACTCCTCTACCCATTTTCTTTTCCTAGCCCATGCTCCCCATCCTTCCGACTATTCTATCCAGCTCCCCCATCTCACTCATCCATCTCACTCACCCAAGGCCTAAGGCACCAAGGCACATGTCGTCTAACCAAGCTTTTCACCACGACTCGTTCATCCCTGCTTCCTTACCACCCCTCCCCCTCCTTACTCGAACCCCTTACCCTCTTCACCCCTTCCCCCTTACCCAGACCCCCTTATCCACACATCCATTATTCCTCTTGTTAAAAACACAAAGACAACAGGGAATCCCATCCTTTCGGAAATCTCTCATCCCGGATCCCCCTGCCCTCTTTTTTTTCTTTTACCCACTTTACTCCACTCACACTGCTGGATATGTGTGTGGATATATGTGTGGAGATGTGTGTGTGTGTGTGTGTGTGTGTGTGTGTGTGTGTGTGTGGCTCATGACACATGTGTAATGGAGATGGGTGGGAATGGGGAATATAAAAGACAAGGGTGTGAAGCCACAACTGTATCAAGATTTGTTTCACATCTTTTTCTTAGTGCATGTGTGGCGCGCGCGCGCCACAACAACAGCACACGGCATACATGCATACATGCATGTGTAGCTCGTTTCGAGAATCTGGAATTCACCTCCTTACATTCTTACGTGCAAAGGCATTGGTGGAGAAATTCCAGTGTTTTCTTTTTCCTTTGTTTGAGTGGCTTGTTGTGGTAGTAGTACATAGATAAGTTGCATTGATTGGTGGTGTGGGGCTTACGGCGGCATAACGGCACGTGACTGTGCAGAACACGATGCAGAGTTGAGTCGCTATATGTTTGACATTATACCTGATGGATCTTTGAAGGGTCTATATTTAGTGGGTTCGTGTTATGCTGATGTTTGTAGAAGATGTCTGCGTCACGTGGGGTGGACTCAAGAGACTATATTATGTGGCGGGGTGTAGATACGCTGGATGTTGCGCGCTTCAGAAATATACTCAAATGAGGAGAGACTGCAGTGTCTCTTAGTTAAACACCGCTGTTGCTATAAACCTTCTTCATCTTTTGTTGTTAAGAGGAACTTCTTAGTATAGTAAATGGCGCTATCCACAAACATGTTAACCTATCAATCACGTCTTTCGTCTATTCATGGAAATATCACAATTCACATCTCAAAACCAATTCAGTCAAATCTTATTCATTACTTTTCATCATACATACATCGAATCCAAAGCATCATCCAAGTGCTACGGATGACTTCATCAACGCCGTCTCATGCTCATCGTCATCAACTACCACCAACACCTCGCCATGCACCGCACCCTCTAGTCTTGAGCAGCGCTACGTGTCTTGTAGTTGGAACAAAGGAAAAGGTATAAACGCTCAAATCATTACAGCCTGGATGGAAATCCATGGGTTTGAAAGGCCGAATGCATTTATTCGCGCATGTTGACAACGCAGCGGATGCAGTCACCAGCCTTCATGTCACCAAAGGCCTGGTTGATCTTGTCAAGAGGCTGTCGGTGAGTAATGAACTCGTCGACCTTGAGGTCACCCTTGAGGTAGTCGGAGACAAGGCCGGGCAGCTGGCTGCGGCCCTTGACACCACCGAAAGCGCAACCCTTCCATACACGGCCAGTGACGAGCTGGAAGGGACGGGTGGAGATTTCTTGACCAGCGGCGGCGACACCAATGATGATGGACTCTCCCCAACCCTTGTGGCAGGCCTCGAGAGCGGCACGCATGACGTTGACGTTACCTGTGCAGTCAAAGGTGTAGTCGCAGCCACCATCTGTCATCTCAATGAGCTTCTCCTGGATGCTCTGATTGCCGAGCTTGGTGGGGTTGACAAAGTCGGTAGCACCAAACTTCCTTGCCCACTCCTCCTTGGCGTCGTTGACATCGACGACAATAATCTTGCCAGCCTTGTTCTTAGCGGCACCCTGGATGACGGACAGACCAACGCAACCAGCACCAAAGATGGCAACGTTAGCTCCGGCCTCGATACCGCCACGACCGGCAGTGATGACGGCAGCTCCGTAACCAGTGGTGATACCGCAGCCGAGCAGGCAGGTACGGTCCATGGGAGCATTCTCGGTAATGGCAACGACGGAGATGTCGGCGACAACGGTGTACTGGGAGAAGGTAGAGGTTCCCATGAAGTGGAGGAGGTCCTTGCCCTTACACCTGAAGCGCGAAGTGCCGTCAGGCATGACACCCTTTCCTTGTGTGGCACGGATCTTTCCGCAGAGGTTGGTCTTGCCAGACTTGCAGAACTTGCATTCCTTGCATTCTGGGGTGCTGTGGGGAGTTAGTTGCTGCGTGGCCATGCATGTGAGGGGTAGCGTAGCGTACTAGAGCGCGACGACGTGGTCACCGGGCTTTACGTTGGTAACGCCCTCACCGACAGACTCGACGTAACCGGCACCCTCGTGTCCAAGGACAATGGGGAAGGCACCCTCGGGGTCCTTGCCAGAGAGCGTGTAGGCATCTGTGCGTGTCAGTGGCTGTCATTGATGTTGTAGGGAAAAGGGTTTTTCCACATACCAGTGTGGCAGACACCAGTGTAGTAGATCTGGATGCGGACTTCGTGTGCGCGGGGTGGCAGGACCTCAATCTCCTCAATGGTGAGGTCCTTGCCGGCTTCCCAGGCCACTGCGGCCTATGTTTCTGTCAGCGATGCTCGTGGAGTTGGTGGTCACAGCTCATGTCGTCATGTGCCGACAGCGAGTCCCGAAGCCTCATCTCCGCTAGCATCCGCACGATTACACGCATGTTACAGCGCTGACTGCGGACCCGCATGCCAAGATTTACAACAGCTTTCGCAGGTTGGAAGGCAGGAAGCGGAGGGAAGGGAGGGAAAAAACGCGATCTGGCAGGATACGGGCGACTGGAGGTCAAACATACCTTGCAGGTGATGGTCTGTTGGAAGCAAAGTTAGCTGGTGTTTTGGGCGCGTCGCGTCAAGGCAGGGAACCGCGGGGTTGCGAGGGGTGGACGTACCTTTCCAACGGTGTCTGCGGACATTGTGGGCGGTGGATGAATGCAATGGGTATCTCGAGAGTGCTGAATGACAGGAGCAGCAGCCAGCGAAGCAGCCGTTAAATAGCAGTCAGACAAGAGGGGGAAAAACACTACTCCAGCTCCTTCGAGCGGCTCCGGTAGCTTTTATTTGAAGATGTGGGGTCGCTGGCGATAGCAAGGCGATAGCGTCATAGTGCCCCTCCACGACCCCTCATTCGCGGGCGCGGTTCGGTAGACGTCGCGCAATGCTCGCCCGCCTGAGGCTCAAACTCGTAGCTGGCTCGGAGAAGACGGTGGCCTGGTAGTCCAGACGCGGCCGCTGACGATTGGGCGGCATGGTCCGGGCATCTTAGCCAGATGTGGAGAGCTGGCTGGCAGCGCTGGCTCGGCAGTCGTGTTGCGGAACTGCTTGCCGCATCGGGGGCATGTTAGCGATGGGGCAATGTGTAGATATACGCCTTTTAGCAAAACACTCGCACACTACTGCATAGCCCGCAAACAACAACCACTGCATGCCATTCTCGTGGCGCGCGTGATGTCCGTAAAGCTGACGCCGTGTAACCCTCGGTTGTTTGGACCCGAAAACAGTGACTAAAGGCAGAAAAAAAAAGGACTGTACTGTATTGGTATCTTGCACTCTGGTGCCCCTCGCTCATCAAGTTAAAACGCCATACTCCCTGTCGCCCCGGCGGCTTATGTACGCCGTAAGACTACTATAATCCCTAGTGCTGAGGACCCTGCTCCTCTAATATCCTCTCCGGTGTTGTCTGCTTACTACTACTGTCTCTGTCCATGGATAAGTCCTTGCCGCCCTTGCTTTTGCTTCGCAGCCTTCCCCAGCTCAATGTTCTCCTTTTGTTTTTGTCGGCCCCCTTGACCTCGTGACTCCACTTTCTCCTCATCGGTGGCTTTGTGCTGTCCAGTCCAATCAGATTCCGTATGTCTGATATCTCGGCGTGGCCCCGCGTCGTCTTCATCCTGTGCGCCCATGTACACTCGCCATTCTCGAACAAGAACTCGCCGCCAACCTGCTTGAAGTCGCCACCCTTGAGCGCCTTTCTGCCTGTGCTAAGGCCCTGGAATATCGACTGCACCGAGTTGATGAGAACATTGGTTTGCATATACTGAGGCTTGCTGCCAAGATTCAGAGTACGAGTCATGCCAAGGTGGTCGTAGAGTTTGCGTGTGGGATCTGCGTAGATGGGGAACGGGCATCCTGTTGTCTCAGTATACATGGGAATCAGCTCAGGCCGCCCGCATCCAATGACGGTGATAAAGGTCGGCGTGGGCAGCGCGAGGAGGTCGTCGGGCGTGATGGATGAGGCCAATGTGCGTAGGTATTCTTGGCAGTTCTATCCTATGTCAGCCCCTCGCCCTTGCCAGCAGTGTAGGAATACTTACTCCACAGAAGAAATGTCGTATGAAAATGATCAGCTGTCGCGAAGCAACATGTGGGGCCTGGTAGAGCTCTTTGAAGGGTCGGCTCTGGCCTTGGGCGTCCAGCACCAGCATATCCGCCACTTGGCTAAGGTCCTTTTCGGTGGGTATGTCATTGTTGATGTCGAGGGAGCCCTCAAACTCCTCCTGCTCCTGCTGTAGCACAGGCGTCTGGCTCGAGGGTGAGAATGGAGGCGTTGTACTGTCGGCCATGTCCATGGAGGCCTTGACATCGCCCGTATGTCCCGACTGCGAATGTGGCGGCGAAGGCATTGCGACGGGCTGAGGAGCTGATGTGATGATGGGCGGGGGGACGGGCGCAGTCTCTTTGCCCTGTGAAGCTTCCATGGCTGGGCAGTGCGATGTGGTGGATGAGTAGAGTTTGCAAGCTCAGCGCATATGCGTGGCAGCAGCTCAGGTCCCGGAAGGCGACTGGTCCGAGGCTATCGAAGGCTTGGATTGAGGCCCGATGGAAGCGTGGCGAAGCACTCTGGAATACGAAGAGCGGCGCTGACAGAGTAAGCTAGGTGCATACACAATAGTGTCCTTGTGTCGTGAATAAGCAGTCACGAGCAGGCGTTCACCATCGAGTGCAAAGACGTTTTATTTGAACAAAGAGGCGAAACATGGCCCCGTGTGCGACACGCTTCGAGACGCTCGCTGCAGGTACACGCAACGACGTCAGCGGCTCCCTGAAACCTGCTATTAGCTCCCGCCAGAGGGTCAGTCCGGAGGTTGATCAGGGATAGCGCGCTGTGCTTGCAAGGCGCAGCACTCTTCTGGTTTCTTTTTGCAGGTGGCATCTGGCCACGATGCGCCGCCTGAGCAGGTCCATGTGCTGTGGCTGCGGTGAGCTTGCGCACCGCTGTCAGTCGCGATACGCTGATGCTTGACGTGTCTCAGGGTCCCCGGTGCCGACGGGCTCCACCCACGCACAGACGCTTCCCCGGTGTTCCATGTCCGAAGCCATTCATGGCCACTGCCATCACTCTCTCAGCCACCCGCTGCGACAACCATCACTACCAATGCCAAATCACCTAGTGCATTACGTATTTGGCCATCGTGGCCGCTCAATAGACTTTCTCAACTGCATCTACTCTGTTGTTTTTTCCTCAGCATCCTTGGTTCACATGCCTCCAGGCCCTTGGCTCTCCTGCTCAGCCAACTTCGCCTTCATCCGATCCAGCGCCTCTACATATTTCCCGTAGTCGGGATAATCTTCACCTTGGCAGCCCCTTTTCACGTCTACGGCCATCGCCGCAGTGTTCACAGCCATCTTAAGATAGTCTTTGTACTCGCATATGAGGGCAATATCCAGGTACCTAGTAACTAACGTTAGCCAAGCATCTGGAACAATAAAAATTCTTGTCCAGCAATGCCCAAATCACTGTTAGACAAGGATACCGCGGCCACTTACACCTTGGCCAGCCTGTCACTATACTCGCCTTCGAGTCGGTGGAGAGCCGCTATTTCAACCAGTCTATTGACAAACCCAGGATCTCGGGCTCCCTCAAGCAGGCTCGAATTTCGCAGAAAACGCGTCTCAATTTCCAGTTCGTGCAGCCTGAATCGCCTCATGGTACTCTGGTATGCGAAGCTCGACTCGTCATTTTCGTCTCCTGCGCACGCTGGACAGTCACAGACGAAGTTGTAGTACTTGAGCTCGTACCTTCGGTATGCCTTGTCCTGGGTCTGGTCGCAGTACGAAAGCGTAATTTCCTCGCCCGCAGCCACGTCCTTCATCGTGTGGATTATCTCTTTGTGAATCGCTGCATTCCACGTGAAGAGTGCATTGGGGTTGCAGCTGTGATTGAACCGCGACGCGTGAGGGAACACTGCTGCTCCACCACCCATTTGCATGCAGTTGATCTGGAAAATGCTAACCAATGTTGGTTCTTTACTAATCCTAGCCTCACGCTGCTCTTGGATGCGCTGACGCTCTGTCGGTGGCATCGAATCATATATCTCGGACGGCCATTGCTTCGGGTCCTGGCCGTGTCCTGAATGGAGAGAAAAGTAGGTCTTTCTCTGTTCCGCTGTCATTCTAGCCGCCGCCTTCTCAATGTCGGATTTTAGGTATTTTGCCTTGGGCATAATCAAGAGTGGCTCATCCGCCAAGATACGAGTACCCTGTGGGATGGGTTTCAGAGCGAAGCATCCGCACCCTTTTCCGGGAACCTCTCGAATCTCGTAGTACTCATTTCCTTCTGTGTGGTGTTAGTCTTTCTATCGCACTATCCTCACTCGGTCTAGGTTCTAGAGGCTCAATACTTACCGGGAGCAGCAGGGATGGTGCTTGAAGACATGGCTGCTATTTCAGGATCCGTCAAGGGGCAATAGAAAGTGTCTGGGATAGGGATAGAGTTTAAATGTTCATTTGATTGTTTGCATGCACAGTGAGTGATTGCTATCACATCTAGGCGGTGAGTGATCAAGCAATTGTTCCCGTCCGCGACGATGTTGCCTCTCACCTCCGTTCTCATGCCCACTTTCGCCTGTTTGCTATACAACAAATGAGAGCACACAGCCACTGCTGAAACCCAAAGCTGCAGACATGTATACCCTCACTGGCGTCAACCAACTTTACCTAAGCTATCATCAATCCTTGAGCGACACCCGACACTATTCGGCATCTTATCCTGATTTCAGTCATGAGTGTCCATCTTCGATCTTTCCAGCATACTCACAAGTAGCTAGTCCGTCTCAGTAGGCCCGCGACATGCTTTTTCACTGCGCCACAACAGAAGCAAGTACTTAGTGCCACAGCACGTGGTATCTTTGTAATCTCTGGCGTCATCGTGAACTTGGAGTTCCCATAAGCAAACAAGGGTTGGCCAAGACAACTGCTAATCGCGTGCTCCACTTTTTTCTCGTTCGGGGCTTAGTGGAGGTTGAGTATTCCGCGTCTACAAGATACATTGTGAGAAATGCGAGTAGATATCGCTGATGAAGCGTATGTACATGAATGTACAGCGACAAGTCACAAGTTTCGTTGAGTTCTCAAGTACTCTACAAATACACATCAAAAACACCACACATGCAAGAACTCATACATCCACATCTCCCAAAGCCAAACTACACATTATTTCATCCCCCCACCTATCCACCTCTACACACCAGCTCACATCCAGTCATCTTCTTCAGTTCCTTCACTTCTTCCCATACTCGTACTCATTCTCGGAATCGTACTCGCCCCCATGAAACTCGCATTTTTCATCCTTCTTCACCTTGATACCTGGCCAGTGTACCAATGATGATCCCACGCACTTGGGCCGGCATTTCCACACGTACTTGAGGCGTACGCACTCGCAGCTGTATTGTACAGAGTAGCTTTCGCACATTGCTTTGGTGGTAAGTTGTTGGATTAGAAGGGAAAGCTGGGTTGGTGGCGAAGGAGTGAGGTGGATGTGGTGATGGGGTTAGAAAGAGTTTGCTTGAGGTTATTCTTGAGTTGCTGGGTTTGGATGTGAGTAGTTGTGATAGCTGTGGGTGTGGGGAGAAAGTACAAGTGCGTAGTTAGGAAGTTTTTTTTTATATCGAGGGTGTTGGGTGGTTTCACTGCTGCCTACTTCACAGTGATGATTGATGGTAAAGGTAAAATAGAGTCACTGCTCGCTTTCACTTTGACTTGATATCACACAGGAATTCAAAGACGTGTTTGTTGATGCTATGAATAGCATTCAATAGACAAACAGAGCCGAATCTCATGACTGGGTGGTGCTGGCGGTGAAGTACTGGAGCTTGGGATTTGTTAGTGGGAATACCTTGGGACTAGGATGAGGATGGGAGTTGTTTGCTGGGAAAATGGTGGCTGCGAATATTTCCTGTGACTGTAAATGTTACTTCATTTGCTTTAATATGCTAAGCGAGAACATCATAGAGAGTAGAACAGAGCTTTCTATGCGCCTTAACAATCTTCACACATGATGCAGACGCTCATAACTTTAAAGACAGGTCGAGCCTTAGAGGAAGCAAATGATTTTTCTCTCAACATCTCGATGCAAGAACTGCTACATATCCCTCACTGCTTCTCCAACCACTCCAACACCTTCCCCGCAATATCATCACTATTCTTCTCCATAAAAAACATATGTCCATTCCCCTTAATCCCCACATCAGGCAAATTCAAATGCTCCACTCCTACACCCGCCTGTCTCAAATACTTGACCGTACAATAATCATACGGAACATGGTAACTTGCCTCGGTGGTCACAAAGAAAACCGGTATCTTCTCCAGGTTTACTAGCTTCTTCGCCGGCTCAGTCTGCATAATGCAATCAACATGGTCTTTATCTTTCGCAGGCTCCACAATTGTTTTGATGAGAGTGGCATTTGGTCCGGCAGAAGGTTCATACGTGATTTCCCCATCGGTAACGCCCCACGCTCTCGCGGGTCCAGAAACCACTACGCGGTTGATAAATGGAGGGCCGGCAGGTTCAAGCGCTACGATGCCTTTCGTAAGCTTAGACCGTAAATCAGCTACGCGCCATCCGAAACCGCCAGACTGGCTATGCGTAACTAAGTGCACTGGCTTCCCAATCTTATCCAGCAACGCGGAATACGCTTTCGCGGTTTGCGTTTCCTGGAGTACAACGTCTTTTTGCCTCTGCACTTGAGAGGCGTAGAAAGCGTCGAACACGGGGTCTCCGGGCTGGCCTGTGCCGGGCCATTGTGTGTGCAACTTTGCCTGGGGCCACTCATTCATAGCTTGGAAATTGGTGAAGAGGCGCTCGACAAGTGCCGTGCTGCCAATGTCGATGCTGCCGAGAGAGGGGTTCCAGGGAGAGCGGCCGCGCATCGGTTGGTCGCTTAGGTACACGGTGTAGCCATGGGAAAGGAAGAAGGAGGCCCAGCCTGGACGGCCATCTGGTGTTTCGAGGAAATTGGTCCCGGTTTGGCCGTTTCCGGCGATGAAAACTAGCGGGGGTTTGCTGTTGGGCGTTCCTGGTGTGAGTTTCTCCACGTAAATTTGGTTGATCATGTATTGTGCTGTAGTATTTCCGACCTGGGTGATTATCAGGCATTTCTGAATTGGCATTTAGGGTATCAGGTACTTACCGTTATGTTCGTATATTCGCCACCGACATAAAAGTATTCCCGGCTGGAGATGACCTTTGCATCATTGCCCCACACAGCACCAAAAAGGTGCGCACTAAGTACCAGCACTGCGGTTTGTAGCTTACACGTGAACGTCATTTTTCTTCTTCTTTTCTGGAACTTTTTTTTACTTTGAAGGGCAGAGCGGTGGACTTTAAAAAGCGGGGACCGACGCTAAAGCAATGCACTTTAAATTTGGCCGAAGTATTGACCCGTGTCATGCTGACATGCGTGCGATAGTCTTCTTATTACAGAAGTTGTTATCATTCTTCTATATTAGTGAGGTCATGATGACCTTCGCGTGTAACATCACATGTTGGAAAGTCGCATTGCCAAAAGTGTACAATGGTTTGAAGGTGGCTCAGACTTTAGTCACGTCAGGTGCATGTCTTTACATTGAGTGCAGTTGCCATTGTTGATAGTATACAATCGCATGATATCATGCTTGCCATGTCCTGGGGTTGGCATGCTGTCGCATAAATGCTGTAGCGCCAGTGAACCGATTCAATCTTGTTCAGTTTTTTTTTTGGCAATCAAACCGTCCTACCAAAAGCCAATCCAAACCTTGCATTTGTAGTCATATCAATCAAAGATCAAGTCTCGATTGCGATGTCCTCCGAAACTACACCAGCCTTGCTGCCCTTACGGGCTAAAGCAAATGTCTCCCTACTCCAACCAAACCATTTATTCATACGTCGGCCCATCGACTGCAACATGATTGGATCAAGTTTTGAAGATGGGTGCGGACGATGGAAGATGATACTCCCCTGACCCAATTTGTTTTCGAAGGTGACCATTGAACCTCCGCTGTTCCTGGAAGAAAAACCAGCGTCATTCATGCTGACTACGAACGTGCTCCACTCTACTTCAGCAGTCCGCTCTTCGATGTGCTCCGGGAACATGCGTCGAAAAACTGCAAGTGCGCGCTTTAATACGCGGATGTGATCCGACGTACACTCTTTGTCGGTAAGTGGCTCTGGTTCGGAAGTCTGGTCGGGAGGTTGTAGCTCTCCTCGAGTCTTGATCTTTACTTTGGCTTCCTGGACATGCAGCTTCGCTTCAACAAATGTTGTGGAGGGTAGTGGCAAAAATGCGTTGCTATCAGCCGCTTTGCTACGGTTCTTAATCTGCGAAATGATGCTCTTGCGCTTTGCCCCGAGACGCGTCGTGTAGTCTGTGCTCTTCCAAAACTCCAGCCCCTCCATAGATAGCCTTGTATCTTCTGTCGTCAATTGGTTTTGCCTATGATAATCCTTTGGTTGGTTTCGGAGGTATCTGTGCAAGTGCATTTGCTAAGATGCGTCTCAGAACGCACATGAGTGTAGATTGGGCTTCGATGAGTAGTTGTGCACGAGGAAATCCAAGGGCATCCTGTCGATGTACGAGCTCTTCATCCCATGCTCTAAGCTTGCCATATTCCGGTCCGAACAGCACCACACACCGGCTATTGAACCGAACATCCGAATAGCTCCAATTCCAGGTAAACGTTATTTGATCATTGCCAAAAGGTACCCAGTCCTCCAGCGGTGAGTTAGAGCGAGTATGAAGAATAGAAAGGAGCGTGAAAGCATGGTCCGCAAGTGTTGGTATGTTGAGGTATGGAAGCAGAAAGCTCTGCCGGTTCTTCTTCCGGTCTTCGTTCTTGGTTTGAAATATTATGTTCGGGTCAGTAATATTTAAACCTGCAAGGAAAACCCTCTTGTATTCGCAGTCGGCCTGTGCCTCTTTTGTCCCTGGTAGGTCGGGCGCAATCTGCTCCAGAAAGGCCTTCCTGCCAGCAGGACCTTGCTTCTGCCACCATTTCTCTTACAGCATTTCCATACTGCTGTATAGTGCAGCTGCGATGCGAGACTGAGTGCGAAAGGCAAGAGACATGGCTTCTGCTGAAAAAAATAAAGTGACGGTTTGACAGTGGAGAACCCGCCAAAACTGAACGATAAAGAGACGTTTGACAAGATGAAGGGGCAGACGTGACATTGAAGCTCAGAAGGTTGTCGCACTAGCGCTAGCTTCGGGTTTCACCCAACTTATCTCCACACAAACGCGCGAATCTAAGCCTTCATATCGTTCTGACAAATCGTATTGTTTCCTATGTTATTGGTGTTTCCTGTGAGCATTACGCTGTGATACAAAAGGTGCTGCTAACATGCCCAAGATGCATCGCACCGATTGTACCAAGCAAAGTATGACGGTCAAAGTGTGAATGTAATGATTGCTTAACATGCCAAGCTGCATTTTTGTCTTGACTACCGAAACACACCGATCTGTTGCCTTCTTCCTTCCTCGAGTTTGCATTAGTACGTAGCTGGAATAATGCCCAGCCGGCCGCCTTCGTTGATCAACACCATCCCATTGATATAGGCACCCGCTCTGCTTGTAAGGAAGAGCAAAGCACCCGCCATATCTTTAATGTCTCCCGCTCGTTCCGCTGGGATGAAATCCTTTGGCCATACTTGTTGCCCTTTCAGCACAGTTGCACTCATCTCGCTTGGGAATACTGTACGTTGTTAGTAACCATCGAGACATCCTAATGATCCCCTAGTTCTGTCATATTCGACACCTCGTCCAGTGGAATATCCAACTATATGCTGAACTTACCGCCAGGCGCAATAACATTGGATCGAATGTCGTGCGGTACCATATGGGTGGCTAGCTGCTTCGCAATATGTATGGTCGCTGCTTTCGAACCAGCATAGGCAAACCCAGACATGGGAATACGACTGAACGCGCCAGCACTGCTCACAAAAATGACTTGGCTCTTTTGTTCGACATTCTTAGCTTCGTTACCCTTGCCCAACAACTCAAAGAACGCGATTGCAGTAAAGAGTGCAGCCGTCGTGTTCACATTGAATGTCTCGTTGACCTCATCAGAGCCCCAATTCCACATGAAATCTTGGGTTTCTTTCAGGGATGCGTTTTTGTCCAGACCACGGAGCATTGGGCCACTGATACCTGAGTTCGCAATAACGAGGTTGACATAGCCGGATTTCGAGCCGACAAAGTCTGCCGCTGCAGCAAGGTCTGCCTTGGAAGTTACGTCTGCTTTGAAGTAGTGGATGTTGCCGTGTTTCTGGAGTTAACGATCAGAATCAGTTGTTAAATTTATTTTCCAGTAGCAGTAGACTGGAAGAGTAATTTGGAACAAAAAGAGAAAAGATCGTCTTTTTCGTAATGGAAGAACGCGCAATCAAGGATGAGAAACCTAGCTTACTGCTGTAGCCGCTGCTTCTTTCAAGACACTCTCTCGTCGCCCGAGGATGTATACAATTGCACCATTGGCCTCTAGGGCCTGGGCCATCATCAATCCAATACCTTCATATAGGTCAGCTTGGTTGGTTAGTTGACTAGAAGAAAAGCTTTACCAGTGCCCCCGCCTGTGATGACAGCCACCAAGCCTTTGACATTGAACAATTTACTGGGATCGAGGTCCGCCATTGTGATGATGATCTATGATAGCTAGAAACCTTCGAGAACCGATGAAATTTATCGACGAAATCGATTAGAAATACATGCACAGTCAGAAGATAAATAGTGGTGGGTTGATTCGTGATAATACGCTAATTGTTGGGTTGCTGACGTCGCTGTCAGACTACGCCCGCTTTAAGGCCGAGAGAGTCCCCGCGCAACCCAGTCGACCAGCGTGACCGGATTGTGTGTCTTTGTCACACCATGTCGCCTTGATGTCGACCTATCCATCGGGATGGTCTCTTTAACACGGAGCAGGGATCTGACCCAATGAGCTATTCAGATGGGCGACCTCCGCGGTAACCAGAAAATGACACGGCTCGATCTGGTACTCCACGATGACAGCAAAGGAGATGTTTTCTTATTGCCGAACCGCAATCTCCATACCAAGACACGTAATTACGTTGGCATGCTAAGCATGCATCAAGGAGTATCTTCACCCTTAGTCGCTGGCCGGCTCTAAAACTCCAGAAGAAAGTCCTTGGTCCAACCCTCGTTCCTTGTCGATGTGAAGTTCGGGTGAGTATCGAAGGTCAGATGGAAGCCACAGCTACTCTGAGCCATGTTTGGACTCTATTAACTAACGATGAAGGATGCCAGAACCGTCGCAGCCATAACCTTCTCTTTCTTGTTTGATCGCTCAATCACTATCGATATTGTAGCCGGAGTTTAGACATTAGAGCCGGATCTCCCGATCATGCTATTGCGACCAATGTCTCTAGGTTAAATTGGTCCATCAGATTCGTGTGTGATGAATGCCCGGGCGCGCGCTAAGGTGTTAATGGTAACTTTCGCACATGGCTGCATCCGATGTATAAAGTTCCGGCGGCTATGGTAGGACCCAGCGTCGCGATGAAGCAGAGGGCCCCCTAGTGTTGTAGGGTGCGGGAGCTGCCCTGAACCCGAGGTCGGGGTGGGGGCAAAGGAGTGTGGGGTAATGAGGGGATACCTGAATGGGCAATGCGGCGCGGCGCAAGTGCCTAAGCAGGTGGCCTTACCCAACACCGATCTCCTGACACTACACCGAATTGTGAAATCTGTCAAAATACGCTTCGTGGTGTCTCCAGCTTCTTCCAACCTTCAAATCTTCTCAAGACCCTCTTCGTCTTTATTGCTCAGCTATTAGCACCAATTCGTCTCCAACAGCCTCAAGTCAGCATGGGCCTTGCCCCAATCGAACGACTACCTCTCGAGCTCTTGCAGCCAATCTTCACCCAAGCGGGTTTTAACCTCGCATTGGTGCAATCATCCTCCTACCTCGCGACCCGACTTTCATCTCAATACATTTACGATGCTACGTGCAACTATTATCTAACCGAGGTTCATGGTGAGCGCGCAAAGCAGTCCGCAGCTCAGACCCAGATCTTTGCCTCCAGATGGATGACATGGGACTTCTTTAAATCCTGGTGTCTGCGGAGATTTGAGACCGCAGGCTGTTTGTGTAACTGCACGCCCAAGGAAGGCTGCTTCGATGCACAGTGGCCTCCAGACTTCAACGATGCAACAAAGATGGTCTTTTCACGAAGTCACCTACCACGACTTGCATTCGTAAAAGGCAGAATACCAAAGAAATTGTTGCATGGACCATGGTCGCAGGACAGGATTGAATTTCTCCGCTTTCTACTATGGATAACGAGCATGAGCGTTGACTGGCATGATTCAGAAACGGCCGAAATAGCTATAAATGGCAGACGTCAAGCCATGCTTGAGCAAAATCTAGAGGCGGTCGAGCTTTTTAATCATAACCGACGGCTGGGCAAGCCAGCTAGCTTGGAAACCATATGCTTTGCTGTCACAGAAGCCGGTTGCGATCGCTCCGTTGTATACGACACTTTACTCACAACTAACATATGGCACGGCAACGCGGGTGCTCGGTACTCTGAAGAATTGCACCAATGGTGTGATCTGCAAATAGCAGCTAAAAACCCAAAGGGGGTGTGGCTGCGCAAAAAGCTGGAGGAGTGCGTAATCCTGAGAAACGGAAATGACATACTGAACAGCGATGGAGAATTATGCGTCGATCTCTGTCATGAGACTGGATATTACGACGGTGGACCCCATGATCAATTGACGGTGAACGAACTTGAGTGGAATAAGGTATGTGAAGTTCTCACATCTCTTCAGCTGAAGCTTTCTATGCATTTCTTGGGTATAAGATCATCTGGTCAATGGTCTTGAACGCTTGAATGGCGACTGCCGCACCCTATGGACAGCAATAGCATTATTTACTAGGCTGGTTCAAGACTTAGGATCCATATCCGGACCTAAAGAGACCCTCATGTCGATTATAACAGCAACCTACACTCAGAGCTAAGTATGCTCTAGGTGAAACCGCACAGAGGATGGATCATTGCGAGATCGACGGGATACAGCTATCAGACCATCAATCACAATATCAGCTGGCCCGAAGTAGTTCGACAGCCCGGATACTGGATTTATCGTGGACCAGGTTCGCCTCGTCGATTGGACTGCTGGGTTGAATATCAAGGCGCTTCAAGGACTGTTGAGCTATGGCTTTCTCCGCCCGCCTCTCGTATGAGTTCTAGAGCGGTACTCGAACGCCGTACTTCTCGGAAACTTTTCATGTAAACCGGCATCATACGACTTGGAGCGACTTATACGATACTTCCCGGATGCTAGTTGGGTGAGACAGCTCAGGGGAAACATGAAGCTTACAAGTACTGACGGCAGGGCAGACACGCTGGCAAAGGTTCTCAAAGCCAATCATGAAGAGTTTCTGTGGCCCAATGACTTGTTTTCTTTCTATCTTTTATCGCGCTGTGTCTTTTCTAACAGGCAAGTCGTGATTTCGCTAACCACGCACCATAACACTATCGTTTATTCGGATGGTTTAATCTTTCATGGCTCGAAAGGAGTGGCATCCACGGAGTCAGAATAGACGACCTGGAAGACTACGAGTGGTACGCTGATGGCGCACGCCATTTCATCAGGGGCTATGATATCCAAAGGGCAACACCAGGGGTTTTCTGGATCGACATGTGGATCCCGCAAATCAAGCGACAAGATACATCGTTTCGGCGAGTCAAGGAATTTGTTTTATCTTTTGTGTATCGGTAATATACAAATGCGGAGCCATAACCAACACACTCAAACTAGGCTGCTTGGACGCATTCGTTCCTCTAAATTGTTTCTGTGCTCGAAGCAAGGCACGACAGTGTACGATACTCCAATTCCACACTACAGCCTACTCTTCCCTTCACGGCTGAGAAACCCATGTTTCGGTAGGATCTTGGTATTCACCACCTGAATTCCCTCATCCGCCAATACCGAACTGTAAGACCTCATCAACGCTTCACTACTTTCCACTACGCACTCCATTCTCAAACCTTTTGTCTCTTGGTCTTGCGCCACAGTCAATGATAGAAGTCCCTTAACTCTACTTCTGACCTTTTCCGCTATTCCCTCCGATTCTTCAGCAGATCTAGAAGATTTACCAGGTTCTGAAGGGGGAAATTCCAGGATAACAATTCCAGAGTCGGATTGGGCGGACATTGCGGGGGCAATCGTCTTCTTGGCCAAAACAGTACTATGATGCACTGCTGGCGGCTCTGCAAGAACATCGCCAGTAGTAAACAGCTGTATGAGATCTTGTACGGGTTGTGCAGTAAGATGTGCATCACTAGCTGCTTGATTGGCATATCTGGCTCTTGTCAATATATATATCTTTCAATTCGTCGACTGGGTGTGAGTCGGACAAACATACTCCTCAATCATATAAACATGCCTATCTGCAGGATCAGAAAGTGGTACGCAGCATACATATTGCAGCACTTCCGGTTCGTTTGCCTTTGAGTACTGGATGATTTTCTGGAATGCGGCGATGACCTTTTCGCGGGCGGGCGTGTCTTTGCAGTTTATTGTTGCGGTGGTGAGGATGGATGGCATTATGAAGAAATGACTTGTATAAGCTGAGATGTCTTCTTTTTACATGTCTATTTGGCAAATTTGGCGTTTTATGTATGCAATGAATGCATGGGTACCAGATGTAAACCCCGCAAGCTCGGAACAGGGATTCCGACATCTCGGAATAAGGGACCCGTCATATGCGTGTCTTGATGGTACGTAGTCAAGCCTCACCCACACCACTCAACGCGCGCCTTCTGTCACACCAATCTGCCGAGCATGCCCTTCCCAAAACTACCCAATATCCGTATTACGACATTATCACACACGTTTTATAATATTCCAGCACTCTCTATCCGCCAAGTACCGAGAAATGAATCTGCGTACACCAATTTGTTTTATCAATTCGTGATCCTGATGGCTGGTAGGGGTTGATCAACTTTGTAGATTTTTTAAGTAGTATTACTCCTCTTTTCGCGTTCAAGAGATCATTGGATACAGTATGCTTAGAATTTTTTACGTGAAAAGAAGGATTGTCATATCAAAAAGAGGAAACAATCATAAACCGGAAAGAAATAAGAAACATGGAAAGCCCACAACCCGTGCGCCATTCAAATGTGCACCAATAGACATTCCTGTATTGATTTCCTTTTTCACATATAGATACCTATTGCGGCATTGTTGTATAGAAGAATCTTTTAGAGTGTTCGCATCATCAACTACTTGAAAAGGTCGAACCGACTGAGAGCAGTCACCACCGGCGCGTGACCACGTGAGCCCGCGTGTCTTGACGTCATCCACCCAAGCCTCACCCACACCACCCAACACGCGCCTTATCTCCCACCCTCTGGCAAACGCCCACCCCAGAAAAGCAACCCCTCAATGCCACTTCTACCACGCTGTCTCCTTTCTCTCCACCCTTCCTCCCTGTCCACCCCATGGCGCACATTCTCCTCGCTAAACCGTAGCAACACCAATCTCGCATTCAACTTCTTCTCTGGCTTTACCGCTGCCACAATGGCCTCTTCCTCTTCTCCCAACAACCCCTTCCCCTCCACGCCTTACATACCGAAATACGATAAATGGCCTTACAACCCCTCGGATTTCGAACGCTACGACGAATCACCCGATGGCCAATTTTACCGCCAGCCAAGACTCGTAACGCACATTGATGATCCGGCTATCGCACGGTTAACGGCGTATTATGAGACAGTCCTGCCTGTAAAAGGAAAGATACTGGATATGTGCACGAGCTGGAAATCGTTTTATCCTTTACCGGTTAAAGAAGCGATTCAAAGGGGGGAGTTGGAAGTTTATGGCGTGGGACTGAATGCAGAGGAGATGGCGTTGAATGGTGCGTTTCAGGGAAAGAATGAGAGGTGGAGGGTGTTGGATTTGAACCAGGCGCCACATGATGTTATGGCTGGATGGGAGGGAGAAGAGAGGCAGTTCGATGCTGTGACGTGTGTGGTTAGTATTGATTATTTGAAGGAGCCATTGGAGGTGTGTAAGAAGGTGTTGGAGGCAACGAGGGAAGGTGGAAAAGTGCATTTGGTAATTAGCAATCGGTGTTTTCCGAATAAGGTTGTGAAGAGGTGGTTGATGTTGGATGAGCGGTCGAGGTTGGAGTTCGTGGGGGGTGAGTTGCCAAGAATCGTTTCTTCGGGTGATAGCCGTGCTGACTCTTTGCAGATTACCTTCACTTCTCGGGCTGGAAGAATGTCGAGATTGTGGATCTTTGTGCGAGGGATGAAAAAGGTATGCGGGTTACGGATGATCAAGGTACGGTACTGATACGCTCGCCGCATCTTCCTGATCATCTGGATCCGTTGTGGGTTGTGCGAGCGACGAAGGGTGCGTAGCGAAGCTGCATAGATGTAATGAGCATGAATCAACAAACAAGTTTTTATAGAGTGATAGCATTAGTTTTTATAGAGTGATAGCATTAGTTTTTATAGAGTGATAGCATTAGTTTTTATAGAGTGATAGCATTAGTTTTTATAGAGTGATAGCATTAGTTTTTATAGAGTGATAGCGTTAGCCTAGATAGATACCATAACACTCACACTCTTCTTTTTCCTTGCACATCTATCCCTGCTTCGCCCACGGCTCCAACGCCTCGACCAACCTCTTCCAACGTCCCCCCTGCCAGGCACACACCCTCTTCCACTCGTCCTCTCTGAGTGTCGCCTTAAAAAACTGCAGCCAACCCCCCACAATCACATCCGCATACGTCAATTTCTTGCCCTCCAAAAACGGTCCCTGATCGCCAAACCGCCACATCTTGGCAAACTCCTCCAACTCGGCCTCAAAAGCCTTTAGAATAGTTTCTCTCGCTTCTCCTTCAGCACAAAGCTGATCCCAACTCTGCAAATGCAATCTCTCCACAAACTCCCTCTTCGTCTGCTCTGCCGTCTCAGGATTCAACGGCATACCATTTGAGCACAGCTGCACGTGTCGCGTAAACAGCGCATCAACATGAGCATTAAACACGCGATGTACGCCAATGCTATTCTCTGGAAAGAGCTTTTCGCCGCTGTTGGAGTACTGTGTATCGAGGTATACGGCGATGTCGAAGGAGTCGCCGACCCAGGTATCGGTTGCGACGTCGTGGATCATGGGTAGCGTGTAGAAATCAGTATTGTCTGGGAATTTGCGTACGGGGTCGACGTTGTGGGCTTTACGTGTGGATTTTACGTCTGTGAGCTCGGTCCATTGGGTTGAGTAGGGGAGGGCTTTGATGTTGAGGGTGTAGCTGGTGAAGTCGTTAGTTAAACTGGTACCATGATGGGCTTAGCGGGGAGGAGGAGGGATGGGACGAACCGTGTTTTCCAGGGATTGGGAGCATAGCAGCGCTTTGGAGGCCCAGACGCAATGTCGAAAAACTTGATGGGATTCTGTTCTGATGCCATTTTGAATTCGTGTGTGTTATTCGTCAATGTCAGGTTGTCCAATGGCATGCGAAAAAAACTCTTCAGTCGTGTAGAAAACTGTTGTGTTGTGTAGGAAAAATCGATAGTAGTAGCCTCAGGCACATTTATATCTATAGCTTTTTCTAGTAGACACAGGTAGCGTCAGGAGAGAGATGGCAGACTGGGGCTAAGCGGGGACCTAATCCAGCCAATCAGATCAGGTATGAGTCGAAATGATGAGAAGCGAACTCATGCAGTGTAGTGCTAGCGGAGCGGCGCGCACCTAAACACTAAACTTAGACGAGGGCAAGGAGCGTGTGGCTGGGATGCGCCTCCGCTCTCTTGGCCATTCCAATTTCTACTTTGTGTGCTGTGCCCGTGATTGGGGCAGCGGGGCGTAATGCATTGATGCGTTGTAAGTATTTGCGGCTGTGCAGAGTTAAGGTGTGCTATGCCGGAAAATGAGAAGACTACGTCATTGTTTATTTCGACTTTTGCTTACTACTGATTTTTCTTGCGTCTTTACTGCCCTATTCTGTTGCTGTGACTAAGAGTGATCAGATCGGTAGCTGAATTTTGATCATTTGCAGAGTGGGGCGCCTGAGACAAATGGTGGAACGAGGTTGCAGCGTGGGGACTGCTTATGTGTTGAGCTTGAAGCAGTGCAGTGGAGAAATCGCGTGATGGGAACAGCGTTGTCACTTTAAACATGAAAAGCAGGGGTACAGCGGTATAAGTTCCTAAGATTGAGATGTTGAGCGTCTAAAATCTATTGTCAATGTCTATACATTATGGGGTCATTACTGCCATCGATGCGCCATCAAAGCTCTATGCATTGATAACCTCCTTCAAAGCTTTTGCACTCTTCTCCAGGAGCTCTCTCTCCTCCCCACTTAGTGGCATGGGCACAGTCCTCACTATTCCCTTCCGCCCCAGAACCGCTGGCACACTTAGACATACGTCCAGGTCATCCTGATAATGGCTGACCGGCCTGATATTCCTATGATCGAACAAGATAGACTTGCATATGCTAGCTGCGACACCACCGATGCCGTAGTTGGTCGCGCCCTTGCTTTGAATAATGTTTGTTGCTTTGTTCTTTGTTTCTTCCGCAATAGCTTTCTTGTCGATGTTGTGGCCAGACGCAATGACTTTATCAAGAGGGACCCCGCCGATACTTGCAAGACTCCAAGCAACAAACTGAGATTCACCGTGTTCGCCTAGAACGTAAGCGTCGATGCTTGATGCAGCGACTTCAGCCTTGGTGGCGAGAATACCGCGCAGACGCGCCGAATCGAGAAAAGTGCCGGAGCCGATGACTTGGTTCTTGGGAAGACCAGAAAACTTTTGGGCAAAGTAGGTGAGCACGTCGACGGGGTTGGCGACAAGAAGAAGAACAG
Organism: Exserohilum rostratum; assembly: GCA_026367775.1. Classification (NCBI taxonomy): domain Eukaryota; kingdom Fungi; phylum Ascomycota; class Dothideomycetes; order Pleosporales; family Pleosporaceae; genus Exserohilum; species Exserohilum rostratum. The sequence continues at coordinate 813,515 of CP111157.1, forward strand.
TGTCTTTACGGAATGGTTTCATGTCGCCAATTGCGGACTCGAGAATGGCTTTGTTGCGGCCAATGAGGTCTGTTCGGCTTTCACCTGTGGATTCATGAGTCTGACATTCCCATTCTTGGACAATTCCCGTGCATACCCTTCTTCTGCTTTGCGCCGGCGGTGATGACTACAACATCACATTGGCCAGCCTCCTTGTGTGTTCCGGCTCTTACGCGGGTGCTGGTGTTGCCGTGGAATGTGGCGTCAGACAGGTCTTGTACCTGGGCATCGCGAACTTCCTCCTTTGGGTCCACCATCAAGATGTCGCCGGCGACTGGGTTCATGATGAGCGAGTAGGCAATGGTAGCACCGACATCGCCAGCGCCGAGAATGGCAATCTGGGATGTGAATTTCGGTTCTTGAGACATGTCGAGGTGTAGGGAAAATGTTGCAGCGGTGTTGATGAGCACCCTGCAAATTCACCATTCTTCTATGTAGCCAGCTATTTACCTACGTCATCCTGATGGCGCTAGTGATGATGCAGTCCGCAGACAGCCCGCCCGCCCCTCCCAGCAGTTTATGTCATTCCAGACGGCTGCTGCATGATCTTGTACACACCTCATCCCAACGTATACCTTTTACAGTATCGTAGCAGTAGGCGGCCGATGTATATGCATTGCAGTTTGCAATCATACGTATTCGCAATCATCGACGGTCTTTCTCGTGCGTCTTACGGACCTTCGAGGTGCGCGCTGTGATTGCTTCTGGGCTGGCTATGAGATGGCTTAGTATGAGATACGGGGTTCGTATGTAAAGCTCAACGACAAAGCATTGCGAAATCCAAGTACATTCATGATACCTTCGGCACAGTTGTTACGGCAGGTGCAACCGTCTTCTTCTTCCTGGGTTGTGTCGCTAGGCCTTTTTTGAGTAGCAAGGGTATGACATCGCTGGCCTTGGTGCGACTGATGGTCTTTCGACACACGGGGCATTGCGAGCGCTTGGTTTCGTGAGGACCGGTGCGGTTCTCACCGGCAATGAGAGCTTCCATGAGGCAGGTGTGGCAGAACAGATGGCCTGCTGCTAGTCAGTACAGACATGTATAGGCGGGTACAGGGCGAACGCACCACATGCGGTAGCTGTGAGGTCGGTGGGATTGTCCATGCAGATGACGCAGTTGAACGAATTGAATGTTGTTACCGTCTCGTCGGGCTTGACCGGTACCTTGACATCATCCTCGTCCTGCTTGTGCACGACTTGCTTGACAGGCGACTCTTCTATCAAGTCGACCTTTGCGACCTTTTCCGGCTCTGCGGCCGGCTGCTTGGTCTCCTTGGGCGTGCCGTCGTCTTTCTTCTGGCGCTTCGCCGAGGGGCCTGGGGTGGGCGACTGCCTCTTTCTCCTCCGTGGCGGGGAGTCGGGGGCACTGGTCAAGTCGACGTAGCCGTTTGCCAGGCGGTCGGGCCGCTGCGAAGCCTGTGAGCCCTGCGTATGTGCGCGTGTAGAGGGCGCCATGTCTGGTTCCAGAGGGCGCGGCGGTCGCCAGTCGAATGGAGAGTACCTGCCGTGGTCGAGGCCTGCAGGATTGAGGATGTGGTCAAAGAAGCCGGTGCTGTAGGGCAGCGGCGGCGCACGATACAAGTCCAGGTCGTCGGCGTCGGCAAGGGCCGTGGCAGCGCTGTGGGTGCCAAGCAAGGGCTCGATGGCGAACAGGACCGACGAGGCGCGGCTGTCTGGCGTCAGGTGGCCGTGGGGCGGGCGGTCAGGGGGAGGTGAAGGGGAGGAGGCAGAGGCAGAAGCTATGTCATGGCCGTCGTCGTCGACGTGGGCAGATTCGGCCGACATGGTGGCGAGGCGACTAATGGGCGGCAGCGGCAGGCAGATCGGGGTCAGCGAGGGCAGCCAGCTCCTTCACCGACGACGACGACGACTACGACGACACAAGACACGGGCGAGGCGGCCAGCGCTGGGCTGGGCATGGCCTGGTGGCATGGTGTCGCAGGAGCCGCCAGCGCGGTGACGGGACGCAGTGCAGCGATCGCCCATCGGCTCGGGCGTGCTGCAAAAGAGAACATGGATGCATGCACGCCTCCAGATGGACAGCCGCAATAGTAATAGCAGCAGTAGCAGTAGACCTACTAGTAGTGCCCGCCCGCATAGGGCTGAGTGCCAAGCCCTGGGAGAGTTTGGGTTGGCCTAGCCCAGAGGGAAACCACCATGACGACACGCCGCCGTGCTGCTGCTCAAAAATATTCCGCTGCCATCGCCCTCGCCTACGCCCACGCCGCCATGCCCTCGCTGCCGCGCGCCCACCGCTGACTCCTGTGCCATCGTTCACGATGCGCCCCCCATGCCGGCCCTTGACTGCCCACGCACCCCGGCCGCTTCCTGCGCAGACGCCCTTTGCCAATATCCCACCTCGAACAAGATGCCTCGCCACAAGCAAGCCACCGACCCCACCCAAAAGCAACGATGCCAAACGCGGAAGCCTCAACGGTATGCCACCACTAGCACGCAAATGTACTTCGCGAATACTATACTGACTCCCCGCAGTCCCCTCTGAAGCCCGCTTCAGTCCCATTGGCGTCCAGCACCTCTCTGCGCACATCCACCGCCAGGTCTTTCCCGGCAAAGAAACCGACCCCCCACCCGAACTCATCGCCCTCTCCAAAGACCACCTCACTCGCCATGACTTGCTCGGGAAGAACCAGGACCAGACGCCGCCAGTCGGCTTCGACATGCCCGAACTGCAGGGCGCAACGCTGGATGAGCACTTTTACAAGCTCGGCATGGATACCGCCGAACCCTTCTTGAGCATGGCAAAAAAGTTGGCATGGGCGAACCCCCCGCCAAAACCACAAAAATGGGTGCGACGGAGCGGCTGGACAAAGTACAATAGCGACGGAACCACTGAGGCAGTGGATGCGCCCGACGAAACCATGCTCACGTTCGACACCGAAGTCATGTGGAAAGAGACTTCGTTTGCCTGCATAGCATGTGCGGCCAGTCCAACCGCCTGGTACGCTTGGCTATCGCCTTGGTTGCTGGGGGAGTCAGAGTCGGATCGCCATCTTATTCCCCTCGGAGACCCAACAATACCCCGCGTCATTGTTGGACACAACATTGGCTACGATAGGGCGCGTATAGCAGAGGAGTACAACGTTGCTCAATCCAAAAACGCTTTTGTAGATACCATGTCACTACACGTTGCTTCCAACGGCATGTGCTCGCGGCAACGGCCCTCGTGGATGAAGCACAAGAAAAGCCGAGAGCTGCGGGACAAAACGGCCACGGCAGAAGAGAATGCAGATTTGTCATCGCTATTGAACTCGGACGCTCTGCCAGACGAAGAGGAGGAGCTTTGGATAGGACGAAGCGCAATCAATTCATTACGCGATGTGGCCCAGTTCCACTGCAACATTACCCTTGACAAAGCACAGAGAGAGTACTTTGGCGAGCTTGACCGTGCAGGCGTGTGCGAGATGCTGGATGATTTACTCACCTATTGCGCAGCTGATGTTGAGATTACACACCGCGTCTACCAAAAGGTTTTTCCCCTCTTCCTCGAGACATGTCCACATCCTGTCAGCTTTGCTGCGTTGCGATTCTTGGCTTCCGTGATACTTCCAGTAGACGAAACGTGGGACGCTTATATTCAGAACGCCGAGGCCACATACCATCGACTGGATGACGGGGTGAGAGAAAGGCTGGTTGCTCTCACCGAGAAGGCGTTGGAGGTCAAAGACCAGCCAGACGTGTACAATAATGACCCTTGGCTGAGCCAGCTGGACTGGTCAGGCCAGGAGGTGAAGATGGTCAAAGGAAAGAAAAAGGGCGATCCACCTCGGCCCGCTGCACGTCAAAAGAAACCAGGCATGCCAAAATGGTATAAAGATCTTTTTACCAAGAATGACGGTCCGATGAATCTGACTGTGCGAACACGGATAACGCCAATACTGCTGAGGTTGGCCTGGGATGGATATCCATTGGTCTGGTCCAACACATACGGGTGGACTTATCGCGTGCCTATGGACGAGGTGTTTGCCTACAGTGAAAAAGGAATCAAAGAGTTGGACATGTCCGAGGAAGAAGATCTGAAGCTGCGCGACGATACCGCCCACGTTTACTACAAGATTCCACACAAGGACGGGCCCCTCGCAAGATGTACCAATCCGTTGGCCAAGGGTTACCTGCAGTACTTTGAAAAAGGAAAGCTGGGCTCAGAATACGATTATGCCAAGGAAGCGTTGGAGATGAATGCTTCATGCTCATACTGGATCAGCGCAAGAGACAGAATCATGTCACAGATGGTCGTCTACAACAAAGAAGCAGGCAATTCGCCAAACCTGACATCTTCCTCTGCTAGCAGGGGTGGCAAGGTTGGCTTCATATTACCGCAGATTATCCCAATGGGCACCATCACGAGGCGATCAGTCGAGAATACGTGGCTTACAGCGAGCAATGCAAAGAAGAACCGCGTTGGCTCCGAGCTCAAGTCCATGGTACGCGCGCCCAAAGGATACTGCTTCGTTGGTGCAGACGTCGACTCCCAGGAGCTCTGGATTGCCAGTCTGATTGGCGACGCAACATTCCAAATGCATGGCGGTAACGCTGTTGGCTTCATGACACTTGAGGGTACCAAGGCTGCAGGTACTGACCTGCATTCGCGGACAGCGTCCATTTTGGGCATCTCCAGGAACGATGCCAAAGTGTTCAACTACGGTCGTATCTATGGTGCGGGTCTAAAATTCGCTTCGACCCTATTGCGGCAGTTCAATCCTTCCTTGAATGACGAACAGACGGACAAGACAGCAAACGATCTCTATCAAAATACAAAGGGAAAGAAAACCACGCGGAAAACGTTGCATGAAAGACCATTCTGGCGCGGCGGAACCGAATCGTTTGTCTTCAACAGACTTGAAGACTTTGCGGAGCAAGAGAGGCCGAGGACGCCAGTACTTGGAGCCGCCATCACCGAAGCCCTGCAGAGACGCTATCTCTCAAAAGGCGGCTTCATGACATCACGAATCAACTGGGCTATTCAGTCTTCAGGTGTTGACTACCTTCATCTCCTCATTGTATCCATGGATTACCTCACCCGTCGCTACAATCTCGACTGCCGCCTAGCCATTACTGTACATGACGAAATCAGGTATCTGGTCAAGGAGAAAGACAAATACAAGGCTGCAATGGCGTTGCAAGTTGCGAACATATGGACGCGCGCCATGTTTGCACAGCAAATGGGCATCAACCAGCTTCCACAGTCTTGCGCTTACTTCTCCGCGGTCGACATTGACCATGTGTTGAGAAAGGAGGTCGATATGGACTGCATTACACCCAGCAACAAAGAAGCGATACCGCACGGTGAAAGCCTTGACATCATGGCTCTTCTTGAAAAGGGCACAGAGGCACAGCTCAAACCTACAGTGAAGCCGAAATCTCCACCAACACCCCAGAAATATACACACGTCTACACGCCCCGCACACCCATCATGAGCACTCTTGCCGGCTCTGACACTACATCTCCCTTAGCGCTCGCCTACATCAAGGCCCAAATCTCTTCCACCGATGACGAACTCCGTGAGATTTTGAGACCGCTCCGCGCACCACCTACCCGCAAGTCACCGGCAGGTAAAAAGATTGAGCAAATCGAAATGGAAGAGCAGATGCTTGCTCAAGAAGTCAAACGCTACACGAGAATGACGCCTCGTTTCCCCGATAATGACCTCTGGGGAGAGGTACACAAATGGGCAAGCAATGCTGGCACTGATGGGAAGCGAGACTGGCTGCAGAGTCAGTACTCTCAGCCTCGTAATTCTGCTGCTTCGAGAGCTGCAAGAGTGTAAAATCCTAGTCGTTGGCTGAAGCTGACGATACTTTCTTCGCTTCTTTTTGTATAATGACCTTTCTGTTGTATCATATATTTTTTGTAACGAACTTCTTGTCGTATGTATTTATGTAGGATGAGATGATGGAAATTATGATTTTTTTCCGGAATGAATGAAAAGAGAGATTCAATCCAGTTGAAACTACAATGCAGTCCTCTAATTTTACTTTTCACTCGCGTATCATGCGTATGTTTTGCGCGTTGTATCTTACTCAGAGTCTGGCGGTCAATGAAAATTTGTGATATCCCCCATGCTGAGAAATGTTATTCTTTCACGTACTGCTGGCTTCTGTTTACCTCTTGTACACGACTCATTGATATGAGTGTTCCTATGAAGTGTAGTAAGATGTGTGAACTCATGCTAGGGTGCCGAGGATTTGTCCAACACTCTTGCAAGATGGTGATTTTGTGTCTTTTAGGGTATTGGAGCTCTTATACACATGATGATAGGGCCGGAGAAATAGGGGCCGGAGTTATGGATTGTAGGCCTAAGATTTTGTTGAATGGTAACTGGCGGTTTGTTCTTCAGTGTTTTACTTTGTAGAGCAATTAAAATGGATTTGTGGTTGCATATGACGTCTTTTGTTTTTTTAGGATTCAGACGTAGGTTAAGAATGTTATGGAAGCTCCAATGGCACCTGGTGATTCAGAACAGTATTCTTTAGTAACGGTTAGTAATTTTTTTGTCCCCGCTATCTTATGTAGTCTTCGTATCACTTGGGCGTTTTACATGTATCTTTCGTGTCGTATTTCGTTTCTGAGTCAGGCGATTGACGATGCCTGATGTATCGCAGTGTCCTTTTCATCTTTCTCTACTTTTTCAACCCTCATTACCAATCGACAAGCAGGGATACAAATGCTAAAGACACATGGATAAAAGCTCCGCTAGCTGAATGTGGGTTTGGAATTTGTCTTTTTCTTTCTTGCAAGCTATTCAATTCATACATCATTCATATCATCTTGAAAGCTATCGCCGCTTGAACAGTTCCCATGGTGAACGCCTCCAATGCGAGAATGTACGATGCAACTGCGAATCCATCCTGAACGCTCTGCTTACTCGCCGCCCATGCTACTCCGAATATCAAGCTGACCAGGAACATGGCCATGCCCCAGAGGAAAAATCGAAACATGTCAAGACTCTCTTCGAAGTAGAGTCCCCAGCCAGTAAAACCATCTGGTTTAGAGCCCATTTGTGGTCGGCAACCTGTTCTTTTGGGGATTTGGTCTAGGCAGAATGTGCTGTCTCGACAGTGAACGCTGTTCGAAAAACGGTGCATGAGATAGTCGTTGCCAATGGGTGGGATGCGGCCTGGATTTCGTTCGTTGAAATCGTAATGTTGCTCTATGGGAGGCGGTATCTCATTGGGCTCAAGTAGATCGACCTCTTGATCTTGGCGTAGCGCGAACTGTTTCCTCGTTAACTCAATGTCTCTATGATGGCAGCCATACCGTGGCTAATGTCCGAAGAGTTGCTTACCTTTACGAAAGAGATGCTCTGAACAGTTTTCAAGCTGAAGACTCTGGACATCTGACTTCTCCTCTTGATCATACGACTCTGAAACGATTCGAAAAGTTCCCTGTCAGATTTTATTTGGGCTACGTCCAAGTCTTCTCGAGTGGCTAACCAGCGTTGGTCATGTGCGCACAACAGCATATAATCATTCCGGGAGCCGGGAGCTGGTTGTTGACACTGCGCAGCTGTAGCTTGAGCAAGTCCTGGAGCATTACTCGATTGAATTACTACATTGGCGACTGGGTTGGTTGGTGGTGGGGTCTTTTTTCCACCACTAGTCGTAGGCAACGAGTTGGTCGAACCAGGAAGTCCTGTGGACACTGAAGTAGCAGGCTGAGACTTGCTTGGTCCGGAAACAGTGTGAATGAATGACCCTACGGCTTTTATGTGATGATTGATCATATTACGAGTCCCAATGTAGGAGCGATATAACTCAAATTTCCAGGATTCGGATGGTTCTGACTCGACGTAAGATCGAATTCCGTTTGCTTGCAAAAGATTGGTCAGTTTGCTAACCGCGCCTGGTACGGTTTCTTTGAAGTCGTCGTAACCTTTATGACCACAAGTCTACAAAGTGAATCAGTATCCAATCTCATTTTTGGATCCCTAAGATGACGTACGCAAGTCCAGTGAAGCCGATATGATGTATTGACAGCATTCACAGTCATACTACTGGGCTGTGGTTCGGTATTGGTGACTTCTTCAATAGGAAAGACGTAGTGATGAAAGCTGGCTCTCAGCACTTTGTATGCTTCCGATTGGACCATGAACCTTTTCACTTCATCAAGGTTGGTCAGAGTTGGCTTCCCAGGTTCATCAACTTCATCATCTTCGTCAATCTCGTGATCTTCATCAATAAGCTTTTCAGAATACAGGTCTGATGACTGAGGGTCGAAACTGGAGAAATCCGACTCATGGTGTTTCTGAGTTTGCTGGTATTGTCCCTGCAAGTAGAACTCCAAAATCTCTTCTTTGTCGGTTTCAGATATTCCGGTTTCAGGTAAAGCGAGGACTTCATTTGGTTCGATTCTCGCTGCAATGAGGTGTACAATGTAATTTGCGCGCGACCCAACTAATTGAGCAGCGCCAGCTTGAATGTGGCCCTTGGCCTCAGCTTTCAAATTTATAGCATATCTTGTGAGCAAGCGCAAGAAATTGCGTTTGAACTTCTCGAGTCCTGCTTTTTCAACAACAGCTGGAAACAGAGGCTGCATGATATCATCGCTGATCAGGATCTCGAAGAACTGCTGAGCCGCATTTTTGGCAATCCCTGATGTGTCAGAAATTGTAGTGCCAGATGTGAGACTAGGAGTCATATCGAGAGATAATACTGATTCAAGGTCGGTACTATCAGGAACATGCCAAACAACGCGTGCAGTCTCTCTTGTCCGCCTCTTGATACGGTATGCATAAGCTAGCGTGTGCTGTGATGTTGTCGGAGTCATCTTGATCTTGATCACGTGTTCTCCCACCTCTACAGCCTCCTTCATATGCCTACAGACGTTTTGCACAGTAGCAAGTGCGTGTTGATGTGTTGATGTGAAGTGATGTTCCTTCCCCAATGCAGACTCCTCGAGCGCTACGATTTCACGTAGCAAACTTATCGTCTTCTTTATATACCGAGTAGCCCGGTATGTATCAGCGAGTAAACGTAGTCTTGATGGCGGAGCATGGATAACCAATAGCGTCTCACTCAGTTTTACTATGTCCTCTAGCAGCACCATTGCCTCCTCTGTTCTTTCTTCATAAATGTATGCCAAAGCAAGCGCCTGATGTGGTGCTAGCCGAATATGGTGGTATTCTCCTCGTACTGGCTCAACTTTGACAACATACTCTAGCAGCCTTATGGCTTCCTCATTCTGCTGGTTAGTCAGATATAAATCAGCGAGCATATACTGCGATGCCAATAGAGAGGGATGATTCCCCTTCAGCATAGACTTCTTAATCTCGACAACCTGTTTCAGCAGTCTTATGGCTTGCTGAATATAATCTTTGTTGAGCAGGTTGTTCACCGTCAGATCCCATATTCCCATGTGTTCTCGCGAAGCATTCCATGGGCTAACATCAAGAACCCTATAGAGTTCTGTGAGCAAGAGATCCAACTTATAGCCTTCATTCATCGAGTCTAGGATCCAACCGCACTCCAGCAAGATAGCCAAGATTGTGCCTGGTGGGCCGAATGAAAAGACTTCCGCAACGCTAGGTTCCAGAAAAGACTGTATATGCGATCGTAACCGCATCTCGTGTGTTCGCCACATATTTGACTGATTTCGCGATAAGATAAGAATGCATCCTGCATGCACCCAAGCTGTTTGCCGTTGCTCCTCATTCAACCGGCTCTTCGACCATTTATGCACCAGGGGATCCATCCTTAGGCCGTCTAGGTCGTCCACACTTTGTCTTATTACCAGCGAGAGAGACGCAAGCAAATTGCTAGCTTCGTTTAGTCGGCGCCTAAACCATATTTCTGCTCGTCTGTCGATGAAGCCAGGTAGCTTAGACACGTGCCATGGACCAAGATCGTCTAATTGGGCATCTTCATGCTCAAGCACGTACTGAGCTCCTGTCCAAGCATCTCGGAAGATGACAAGTGGCAGCGCGTCAAAATGCAGCATAGAAAGAACTCCAAGCAATTCTAAGGCGTCTCGACCTGTCTCGTCCTTGCGATTTCTTAGAGCCTCAACTGATGCCTCAAATACTGCATAAATCTTCTGGTACCTCGGTTGCTGTTGCATGGGACAATACTCAAGCGGCTGCGTGCACAACCGCTTATATATTTCCGCATATTGGTCTAGCTGGCAGTATCCATCTGCAACAAAAGTTCCAGCCCGGATTAATGCAACCGGATGAGAACCTACCAGCTGCACGATAGTTTGTGCCTGCTCTTTGAAAGAATTCCAAGGCGCTGCTAGAGCGCGTGTAGCTTCGAGTAGAAGCTCTGTCGAGTCCTCTTCGTCCAGACCCTCGAGCACTTCGACAGGTAATGTACTGTATTTGCTGCACTCAGGCACACGGGACGTCATGAACACTACACCTCTAGTACTAGATGGTATGTAAGCTGCATAATCAAATTGTGGATCGTCGGCGTTATCCAGGACCAGTAGCCAGCGGCCTGGTGTATTCATAAGCGCCTGGAGCACCTCCTCGATGCTCTCACCAGGTGATTCGATTGCTCTTGCAATAGTCAAGAATCCGTTCTTTGCATTTGATGGGGTGCTGACATCAACCCAGAAGACACCCCAATAGCTGTTAGACGTCAGCAAAGGGCTGATACGCAGTATACTGAAGCTGCAACGTACTAGCTTCGCACACACTCTGCAATCTTCAAGCACACTTCGCTCTTTCCTGTGCCGGCTTTTCCTGTGATGACTAGCAGCTTTCGTTTTCTAATATCTACCTCATTGTAGTATATCAACGCTCTTCTGGCCCGGGTTACAAATCCTGAACGCCCGGTAAAGAGGGGGTTAACGCGGCGAGGAACATTCCAATGCACATTTCCCACCACTATTAAGTATTAATTCAAGCATTCCAAGAGCAGATTTATATCATTTACTTCTCAGAGATCTTGTTCCTAAAAAGAGTCGCTCTGCAGTGTTCTGCATAAGCCTTAGTAACCTGTCTACGCTATAGGACTGCAGTGCTTACACTAGTACCGTTCATGGCGGTGTTGTATACTGAGATGTGCTTGTTCGTTACGGAGCGTTTCTGGACGGGTTATCAGAGGATACACAGCGAGCGTCCTTCGTGGGTGAGGTCCTTTCTGTAAGCTGGCAACAAGGCTGAAACTCAGATGCTAGGCTGCAGCCTGATCCGCATGTGGAGAGCTGAAGAATGAGAAGGTACGCTCTGCAATTTGCCCCGCAGTATGCCGAGTAATACTGCCTCGCTATTGGCGCTGTGAAGCGCCACTGTAAATGGCACTTCTCTTGGGTGATGCATGCAGTTGTAGCGGTTAGCGAGGCTTCCAGCTGCAGCAGCTGAAGCTCAGCACGCAGTGGCGCACAGCATAGCCACACATCTTTCCAACCTAGAACTAGCACGTTTTGTTGTTGGGACCCAGATTCGTGTCTATGCATCTTATCCCACACATACGCTCTTGTTTTCATAATAACCTTCCTTCTTGATTTAGAAGTTTGCCTCTTTCCTTTTTCCTCCAAACATACCAAACGAACCCCACTTTCACTACGTCATTACCAGCTACACATTCCCTTTTCTTTCTTTTTACTCCTCTCTCACTCTCCTGGTACTGTTAATTAATTTTTTACCCCATGTACCACTTCTCCAGACTTACATAAGGCGCCCCTTGTAACGCATCATAACCGCCTAAGAAACCAGACTGCAACAATCCATAGCCACAGAATCGCGTTCTTGAAGCCTGAACAGACAAAAGGCTGTAGGTACTTTTTCTCTAACCACCAACGCAGTCACAACTGCGACCTGATAATCTTCTGACTAGATCGGGGTAACTATTGACTATTCGTACCGTTACCACTATGTGAATACGCGCCAAAACACCAATACATTTAGCGCGCATGAGGCGGCTATACCGATTATACCAGAGCGCACGATATACACTATACACTCTTAATGCACAAGGTTTCTTTTTACTACCCGTTGTCATCACATACCAGATCCGTGCCACCCCCTCTCTTTCCCAAAAGCAAAATTACCAAAACAAGACAACTCATCATCATCAACAACGGCCTCATTAACTCCTACACTCCGCTCGGTACTTTCCTTGTTACTTTCTTTTCTCTCCAATTACTTTTTCCTCATCCAACACAGTCGCGTGACAAAAACTGTTGCGTTGTTGTTATTGTTGTGTTGGCAAGCTAAACACAACAACAACAACAACACCCCTTATAGCGGTGTCCCGCTGTCTCGTGTCTCACATCTCACACCGTTGAATGAAAACCCCAGGCTCGCCTCGTCTCGAGTCATGAACGCTGTTTCCATAAGCGAGGCAAAAAAGGCGGGACGAAGGATCTACATACGTGGAGTTCCCCCAGCTTTTCGCTAAGAATGCATGTAGCATAGCGACTATTGGAAAAAAAAAGATATCTCGGAAGTCGGAGATTGGGGTAAACAAAGCGCATAAATGTGGACCTAAAAACATTTATGCTTAAAAGAGGGCGACAGGCAGGGACAACCCCATCACGTCACAAACGATAATGAAGGCTAGATTCATGCAAAGCAAAGCACTGTTAAGCAAGAAGAAAAGAGCGGAGTAGTGGGTCCAAGCGTTTATATTTGCCATTTTCATTTTCTCATTTCATGCATGCATGCATGCCATGACGCCAGCCAACGCAGTGCCATTCCATTATTACTGTGAGCCTTGGAAAGAAGAAACCAAAAAAAAGAGCTCCTAGTAAGAACAGCCTTAGTCGTACACATGGACATCCCGGTATGCGAAAATTTCACAGGAAACTTAGTATAGAAGAGTAGTAAGAGAGATGGTCTATCATGATGAGAAATTAAGGAAATAAATAAAAACACATCGCAAAAAGTGATGTCTGTCTATGTCTATGTCTCGCTGCGCTCTTCCAAGTAACGATAGAGAGAGTATGTAGGTAAAGACAGACGATTGTGTGTGTTGTGCGGAGTTGTCGAAGCTATTCACAAGCCCCAACGAGAGAAGTTCAAGGTATTCGGTATGGTAGTAGTGGGTATCGTATCGTAGAATGGTAATAGTGGAGAAAGAAAACCACTTTTAAACAATGAGAAGCTTCTCGACGTGCTGGCCGGCGGTGCGCTCGGTCATGCGGTTCCAGGCTGTGTAGCCAAGGGCGCCGCAAAGGACCCACATGACGGGGACGGCGACTTCAGTGGCACCTGGGAGAAATGTTAGCGATTGTGGGCGGAAAATGGAAGTCGGAGGGTGAGAAAACGTACTTGGGCGCTCGGCCTGGGCAGCCATCTCCATCATGCGAGCAGCGTGGCTCGATGAGCTCGAGGAGTTGTAGCGGATGGTGGCTGGAGCAGCGCGCTTGCCAGCGAAGGCAGCGGCGATAGGGGCGCGGGCGGCAATACGGGCAAACATGGTTGATGTTGAGAGACTGTTTTTTACTGAAAACCGAGGGAGGATTCGAGGCTGTATATGTAGCGACAAAGGCGGTGGTGTGACTTGTGCGTGTGTTTGTTGAATTGCCACGTGTGACAAGTGAAACTGCCGTGAATGTTTCAAAAAGGCTGACTTTTGTTCTAAACAGAGAAAACCGTTGTTTGAACGAGAGTAGATGTCGACTCGCAAAAAGTGAATGCGGGGGAAGAGTGAGCAAGAGTGTGTATGTGTGTGGGAAACAGAAAATCTGGGGAGGCGCAAGGGACTGTCTACTATATATATAAAGAAAGTGGGCCCTAGCAAAAGGCGTTGATGGGCTAGGTGTGGGCGTGGGTCCCCTTTCAGGGCTGGCGGCGGCGGGCGGCGGAAAAAAATCGCGTCAAAGGAGGCGAGCAGAAATTTTAGGGGGGCGGTGAGCGATCCGTGCCAGGGGTTGCGAAATGCGCGCTAGCCCAGAGCACGGGCCAAAAACAAAATTATGGGCCGAAGACTTTGGGGTTATGGGAATGCGGGGGTGCATGGACCTCTGAATGGCTGTCAGACTGGTTTCTACATGATAACAAATTTAGTGCGGCTCTGTTCACCTTCCGCTATCCATAATTATCTTACGTGGGGGTGCTTTGTACAGACCTTGGTTCATAGAATTGATGATGTTCTTATACGGCGTATACGAGGACGCGTAACTCTATCACCATGATAGATGACCTCACTCCATGATGACACCAAACTCTGTATACGGTTTACATCAGCTTACACAGTCCACCAAAGGCCTTGTTGCTGTCGGTCTTATGAATATAAATATGTGCCCTCTGTCGCAGTTTTTCTCGCCAGAAAAACAGATCCAGTCGGCCGTCCACCGAACCCAGTTTTTAACTTGCAAATATGAAATCCAGCCTGTTGGCAACCATTTATCTTCTCATTGGCGCAGTACACGTACGTACCTTTGAAATTTAGCACTTACCGTTGACTGTATCTAATAGTTACCTTGTAGGCTGGCGTGAGATGCCGGTGCTATGCGCCATCAATATCTTTTACATTAGCAGACATAAATGAAGGGACTAGAAAAGTCTGCCAAGAGGGATGGTATGGTCCTGGTGGGAGCAAATTTGGAGGGGCATCGGCTGTGGAAGCAAGTGGTGTGCGAATTTGCTACGCCTATGGGAACCCTGAACAAGAAGCAGCTGCATCATCTTCAGTCAATGACAGTTGTGCGTCATATGGGGGTAAGGATAAGGGATGGACTGGAAACTGTCGCCCTTGTCTACAGACGGACTGTTCGAGGTAGTAGTTGTTTACTGCTGCTTCGCCTCTGTCTCTGCCTCTGCACTTGGATATTATGCAATCTATGGAAATAATTATCAGTCACACGGATATCCCTAACATTTTGGCAAAGCATCTTACAGCTAATCAGCATTGATGTCTTCTTTGCACGAGAAGCTCCAACAGAAGATGGTTGTTATATGCAGATAAAGCTGCAATGAGGGTTGATAAACATTTGAAGTAAGCCTTTGAAAGGGATCGTAGTAACCCCAAATGATTGACTTGTCACATTGGATAGAGGAACGGAATTTATATGGCTTTGCGAATGAGAAGCAAATGCATTGCCTACTATGAGTAGGGAGGTGTTGAAACACGGCAAGACAGGCAAGCTCAAGTAAGCCGTAAGAACTTGCATCATGCCGAGCTCAGGCTTACCTGGAATATCTGCCCTTGCAAACTGTATATGAGTGGGCTCTCTTGGTATCATGGTCAAGCTCCATAATTACATCGAAACTTTAGGTATAAGATAAGATTTTAGCTAGCAAAGACTTTTAAGCGTTCCATTCTCTCCTAATCTCTTATGAGAATATAAATACATGCTTTCGGCCGCTGACTCTCATCTGAAAAAGTTAGGTTCGGCCATTTTTCAAGAGTACGTCACCTACATACATTCCAACACAGGACATACCATCCTTTCAACTTATTACGCTTTTTGGTTATTACAACTAGAACCGATTTACATTTGAAATATGAAGTTCAGCCCGCTCGCAACCATCTTTCTTCTCACTGGCGCAGCAAACGTACGTGTCAGAAATAAGCCCTCACCCTCGACTATACCTAACACACACACCTCCTAGGCTACCCTAAGATGCCAGTGCCTTTCGCCACCACCTTTTACACAAG
Source organism: Exserohilum rostratum (assembly GCA_026367775.1). Lineage (NCBI taxonomy): Eukaryota > Fungi > Ascomycota > Dothideomycetes > Pleosporales > Pleosporaceae > Exserohilum > Exserohilum rostratum. The sequence continues at coordinate 829,118 of CP111157.1, forward strand.
CAAATAAAAACGAAGGGACTAGAGGCCTCTGTAACTTTTGGCCCATGCCTGGCGGGGGCACATATCGAGGGCGATCGGTTATGGAAGAAAATGGTGTCAGGGTTTGCTGGAGCGATGGTACGCTCCCTGTATCAGACACAATTGCAGCAGGTACATGGGTTGACGCTTGTAAAGCATATGCGTCTCGGAATGGGGGATGGTCCGGAGGCTGTCAGGTCCTGTAATAGATCTAGTCATCTCTGGGATAGTAGTGCTTTGAGCCAGTAACAACTATTATTGAAACCCCTGCTTAGGTACCACCATAGATCGTTGATCTCAAAGAATTCACTCAGGCAAGCGTTTTTGTTGGCATTATGTATTAACAAACTACAATACTTTCAGCAGCGCAAACATCCCTACAAGCACTGAAAAGAAACAAAAGACCCCCTCTAAACAAGAGAGTTGCGTAAATTTCCAGTACAACACAACAGCAATCCTCTCCAACCACAACCTCACCGGAACGACCCTCTTCCGATATTCGCCGGCAGAATCGTCCGTCGCATCGAGCCATCCATCTATCCATACACACATACTAACTAAAAAAGACCCTGCCTCATGCAGTCGGCAGAAAAACCCCACGCCATGGTACTACCGCCCTTCTAGACCAATCTAGTACGTACCCGTACCCAACAAATAAGCGGTCTTTATTTTTTTGCCACTTGCGCGTGTCTCCCCCACAGCCTCAACGGCAAATTCGTATGCCGATGGCTCCGAGAAAGTGCTATTGCGAAACTAGTACTTGCATGAGAACTCTTTTACTACTGCTACCGTGGCGCCCAGAGTGCCCCGATTTACGTCTTTAGTCTTTACAGCAAAGGCCATGCTAGTTACTGGCGTCACAAGACTTTTTTCTCTCTTGAAGCATGACCGGTGAGACGCGACGACGTGCTAGCACTAAGACAATGACGAAGCCGTTGAGGGAGAGGGACGCGTGTTTGTATTTTGTAGTAAAGCGAACTTTTTATTGGCATAGAGACGCCAGTAACGGATTGCATCTCGAAGCTGTTTTACATCACAGTCTGAGTAATACGTATATATCCCTCGATTATCGCCCTTTGCCGGTGACTGGGATTCTGTCTACGCGGCTGCTGCACGGTCCCATAGCTTACTACATCCGTCTCTTTTACAATACCTATTCATTAAAAATCCAACTAACCTCATCAGGCAGTTATTTTACCAGGTCGCATTATATCAGCCAAACAATAAAATACCCCAGTATGCATCATCTTAGATCTCCATACCCGGACCTGTCCAACGCTCAAGAATTCGCACCGAAAAGATCGTCCACCAGCTTGGAAGCCTCTCTGTCAACCTCCAGCCCGTCATTATTGTTTTGCGCTCTTGCGCTGCTTGACTCTTGAACCAATGCTGTCCTCGTCTACCAGTGCAGCTCCAGTCGCAGGGGTGGCCGGTGCCTCTTCAATCTTCTCCGCTTCGACATGGACCTCTTCCTTCAACAATGCCTCCCTTTCGTTGTCCTCCTCGTCGGTAGGTGTGTATTCGCTGCGGTCATCGTCGGCATCCTTGTATACCACAAAGCGATACGCAATCCTGCAGATGAAGAACCACCAGAAAAGGTTGACCGCTTGCAGCGAGGCGAGGAGGGCGAAGGTAATGTATTGACTGATCCAGCACTTGTACTGCTGAGTCTCCCAGTTCAGCTCAAACGGACCCACTGTCTTGAAAGTCGTGAGAATGGACCAAATGATCTTGAGGTTGATGTAGTGACGCAAGTATCCCCAGATCAGCATGAAGACAAAGAAGTAGGGTCCCACAATCGGTGAGTCGATGTAGTTAAGGCACTTGGAGGTCTGTCTTCACATTAACGTCTAAATCTTGAATCCAGGAAAGAATTAGAACTTACGGCCAAGAAGAAATCCGAAATATCGTGTGTAATGTACACGGCGATACCCATGTATGTAAAGTGGAACCTGTAGCTCAGCCAGATCAAGCTGACGGTAATGATGTGATGTGCGACCAATTCCTTGAAATCCTTTCTTGGCTTCTCCAGCATCAGCATGAGCACAATAGCTTGCTGTGCCCAGTAACTAGCCTGGAGAAGATAGTATGCCTTTACAATGCCCTCGTGCGTGCGATGGGGAAAGCCTTCGTACATGCCAATGGTATTGAAGTACCACACAGGTGTGCGTGACATGATCCAGACGCCGAATGGGCCGTAGATGCCAAAGTAGAGAGCCGTGTACGCCTGTTCCATAAAGCGGGACTGCTTGTCTCTGTTTCTAATGCCAAAGTGTAAAGCAATTGGGCGAATAAGCCGTTGCATGCAGTACTCTCGCGTGAAACTCAAAACAATGATGTAGAAGCCCACAAATGCAAAGTCCCGTCCACCTTTTCCATAGTGTAAAGGCGCGTTGGGGTCGTCTCGTACATGGGCGGGGATGAGGGGGTCATCGCGTGCGAGTGGATACGAGAGGAAGAGGCAGGCGGAGAATGGATTCGAAGGGTAGGGGTAGACGGCGTAGGCTAATATGATGGTGAGGCCGAGAACGAGTGGGAGCAGCCATGTGTGCCGCATGCACATGCGCTTCGCCTTGGAAAGGTAGCGGCGTGTTGTCCTTCGTTTTGAGCGTCGAAAAAACTTGTCCGTCTTCTGGCAGGCTGTCAGTGTATGCTCTCGACACGGGCCATTGTCATTGTACAATGCCCACGTGCGGTGCACATGGCCATGACGCACGTACCGAGTCCATGGTGACTGGGCTGTTCATGGGCGGAGTGCCTGTGCGATGTGTCGCCAGCGAAGGCACGTCGACATCGCCGGGGACATCAGAGCCAAGGGCACTGGATTTTCTCTTCCGCCTGGGTATGCCGATGGGTGTGAGGTTGCGCGACGGCGATGCGCCGGCATTCAACTGGCCGTTCAACTGGGGAAACGGTTCCGTCATGATGAACGGGCAAAACAGCTGCAGAAGGGATGATCGCGGGACGAGGCGCGCAGGGTTGTGAAATGGCGGTCGTGAGCCTTTGACTGCAAGAAGGACAGAGAGCCAAGCGCTGGAGAAAAAAGGAGAAGACGCCCAGCGCTCGCAGAAGGAAGCCACCAGCACTCCACTGACTATGTTGTGGTGGGCACAGGCAATGTTAAAACTGGACCGGTGCAACTCATTTCCCGACGCCCACCGCAGGTAAGCCCTCCCTGCCGATTCGGACGCCAATTAGTGGGGCGCCTCAGACTCCCGCGCGGCGGAGGCAGTCTTTCGTGTCGATCTGCTATGCGATCTTGGCCAGGGGTAGACAGACGCTGCGCTGTGTCAGCATCATCAGCCTGTCGCCCCCAACATGGCAGCACATGGCACGACAGCTCGACACAGCCGCTGCCGTGACGTTGCTGTGATGCCTCGCACGAGGCAGTCCCGCCCGGCCAATCTAACTCGGGCAATTGGCTTGGCATCCAAGTCACAAGAAGAGGCCTCCAGGACCCGCTATCGTGATAATTAAACCGGGCGAACAATGACGGCATCTTCGGATTACCATGCTACTCAAAACATGCGCCCTAGCGCCAAGCACGGCTAGTTTGCCCGCATCGCACGCCGAAGAATCGCCTCTACCTACTGTGCACCACGTGCCCACATATGACCAATACGTCCTGTCTATCTACTAGCATCCAACCCTCACTCCAACGGCCTGAGCCGGCTGCCGGGATGCACACTAGTCTTATGCTGCACTGCCCCCATACTGTGTATAGGCGTCCCATTGGCCTTGGCCTGCTCCAGCTTTTTACCCGCAATCTCCAGGCTCTTCTTTACCTCCGTCGTCGGCGTACCCACGCTGCTTACCGTCACTGTGCTATCCATGCTTCCCTTCCTAGAGAGAGCGCCATCCTGCCTCAGCAACCCCTTGATACCACCCGCCTTGCGAGCTGGAAGTTCGCCTTTGCCTGCCGTGGCAACGTACAGGAGATATTTCAAGTTTGGCAGCGTATGGCGGATATCGACCGGTCGCAGTCCTATAGAGTTGGAGAGTATCTCAATGTTCTTGTTGAGAAGAAATACGCCATACTCGAAGCGGTATCTTACAACATTCTTCATGTACAGAGGATACGTGCGCTGATGAACTTGCTGGTTCTGTGAAAGGGCCAGCGGATCGTCAATCGTCGACGTCGAGCCCTGCAAAGATATTGGGTACGGCAAGATGACGGAAAGATATGGCGAAAGAAGACTCACAACTTGAGCCACGTGACCCAGTGCTGCGGAAGTGACGTCTTCCTGCACGTCCTCAAAGACGGAGTTGGGTAACAAAAGACCCCGTATTGTGAAGGTAAGGGGTTTACCAGGCACAGGCTCAATGGGGAATATCCTGAGCAAGTCTTCGCAAACCCTCCGTCTTTGGCCAGTAATGTCCTCGTTAGTCTTCTCCAAGAGCGCCTTGGTTTCGTTGCCTTTGGCCTTGTGTTCAGCAATTTCGCTCTCTGCTTTTGTCTGCTGGTCGCGTCCAATCTTCATCTTCTCTCGCCGGTCTTGGATGTTGGCTTGCAGCTCGTCTCGCCTTCTTCGCGCAGCGGCAACACGGCGCTTTTCAGCCGTCACTGCAACCTGCACTGTCCGCGAGCTTTCTTCAGCCTCTGGTACCGATTCCACTGTGAATATGTCTTCTTTGTTGGCTATGAGTATGCTCTCAATCTCGTCAGCGATGCGATCTCGCGTCGTCAATGCGTCCTGAATGCAGTCATCCAGCGTAGACAGCCGCATCAGCGCATCATAAGACGAAGAAGGAAGCACTCTGCCATCAGCATTCTCTTTTGGTGGTGCAAGAAGTTCTGGTCGTGACCTTTGCTGTATTGGCACGTCTGTGAAGCTAGTGTATATGCCATCCGTCATGTGGAAGAGTATACAGTTCGGAGGAAGCTGATGCATGAAACCCTCAAGAGTCTTTCCGATGAATTGGAGCGACCTAAAGTGCACCGTATAGTCCAAAAGGTACTGCCAGCCTTGCATCGTCTCGTTCTTTGCCCATACCCTCACAGTGAGTTTGTCCAACCGCGTCACACCAGGTCCACAGGGGGCGAGGTCGAAGAACTTGAAGTTGGGATTCATGGCCTTCTCAGCAATCTCGGAAATGTACACCGGATCCGGCTGATCCTCGACATGCAGGGTGAAGAAGGTGTCAGCCATGCGCCCAGCAGTAATGTCTTCCAGCTTCTTCTGGCGAGTCAATGGACTCGCATTGGTCCATTCCAGCGTAGAGCGCCTCCTCAGGCCCGTTCCCTGTGCTGGCCGAGTCGATTTCTTGGGAGTGGTAGGGTCACGTAAGCCGCCATTGCTGCGCCGTACGGCATCGTCGGATGAGGTGAGGTCGCTCGATGACCACGAATGCACCAAGCCACGGCTTTCTCGCTGCGCAAGTGCCTTGGCAGGCGACTTGAGGGTGCTCGGAATGGCTTCGTCGTCGATGGTCTTGCCGCGTGACTTGGAGTGGCTCGGGGTGAGAGTGAGGTTGCGGATCGTGATGCCTTGGAGATGCCTGAGCTTGCGGTTCTGGGGGTTTGTCAGCCATGCACGCCATCATCGCCGCCGGTGAAACACACATATGGCAGCAGCCATGGGCGCTCGCGTGGTGGGGGAGAGTCGGGCTGGCCAGCCGTCTGGGACGGATCGCTGGCCATGGTTACGTAGCGTGTCGCGGATGCAGGCAGATGGGGTGTGAGTCTTGCGTGCGACTCATGGGTGCATGGCGGGAGGAGAGGGTTGATGTAGGAGAAGAGGAAAGGAGCGCATCAGCAGTGGCATCCGCGCAGCCCATAGTAGATGTCGAGGCTTACTGCGACCCAAAGACACGCCGACTTGGTCGCGCTGGGAGCAAGCGGAGGTGTCGCTGGCGTTCCGCGAGGGCGGGGGTCCGTGCGGCATTGATTCTCGCATCTTTGCATCCCAGCCCAGGACCGTCTGCCGCTGCTCAATTGGCACCACCACACACGCTGCGGCCATGCCTCGCTCACTCGCCCGGCTCCGCTACAAGCCGCCGCTAAAATCCATATCATTCCCCAATGGCGCAAAACGCCTAGCGCCCGCCCATGAGGAATTGCTCCAGAGGCGGGTGGCCGCCTATGTCCAGCGCCAATCCAACCCCAAACACCTCCGGTTGCAAACAGTAGTCAATGACAAGGCGAGAAGACAGCCGACCGGACAGCATGTCAATGCTCCAATCAAGCCCTACACATTGCGGGACGTGGTAGACCCAGAAGGCACGGCAAAGCATGGCGAGATCATCTACATTTTCCGCAACACAAAAACCAACCAGATTATATACTCGCTGCAGGAGTTGTTGGACGTATGAAACCCGCACTGAATCCATTGATTGGCTGTTGATTGTCTCCAGAACCATCACCTCGAGCAACTCCCCTTCATCGGCAAGCACTCAAAACCGCCTGTCCTGCGCCCGGACGAATGGGTCCCTCACTGTGTGGTTACCTTCCCCACCCCGGCCCAGGGCCACAATGCTTTTCGTAAACTGCGAGAGTTCCGGAAACTGCACGAGACCGCCTGGGACAAGACGAACCCTAAAATGGTAGCCATGGAGCGCAAGCAGCGTATGAAGAAGATTATGGACCAGCGTGCGAACACGAGCGCCGACTTAGCCGAAGTGCTGCGCATACAAGAGGAGCATGGTACCAAGGCTGCGGCTGAACTGCTGGAGCGCGAGAAAAAGGCGACGGCCATCATGGACAAACGTTGGGAGGAAATTGATACGCTCGCTAATGCAAGCCTGGTCAAGGAAAAGCCAACAGACAATGTGAAGTGGCTGCAAGGCCAAATACGATCCATGGATCTGAAGCTCAAGATGCGCCATCACCAGAGCGAAGCCGACCAGAAGAGCCTGAAAGCCACCAAAGAAAGTCTCGAGACCCGGTTAGGAAAGATGCAGTACGCAATCCGAAAGGCGGAGCAGTTCAAGAAGATGCAAGAAGACCTCTCGCAGAGGGCAGCACCCGCTAAGGAGCCTGGTGCCGAAGCCAAGCTGGATGAAATGAGGACCCAGGTGCGCGTTCTCGAGGACGCACTTGAGAACCCAGACCCTACCCGGTCAGCAACAGATCTTGAGATGGATGCTCAACTGCTGGCTGAAAAGCGAGCCGAAGTTGAATCCCTTGAGAAGGCCTTTGAGGCCAAGGCTCAAGTTGAAGCCCGCGATCACTACATCGCTCGCTCAGTTCTTCCAAAGGCACTCAAGCAAACTCCAGTCAAGCCATACACGCTTGAGGGTGTTTCGGTACGATGGGCAGACATGCAGGACGCTCTCTATGCGGCGCGTAAATGGCCCGAGTCCATTGAACACGAGCCTCTAGACATCAACAAGGCACGAGGGGAAACCTTGTTCCTCTCAGCTGAAGCGTTTGAGATTGAAAAGGAGAACGAAGTCGGAAAAGTCATGGCAGCCCTACAAAGTAGAGGTCATGAAGGCTTGCAATCGAGCCATGCGTCTTCCACCGAAGCGCCTGCACTCAAGAGTAGCATACCAGCATTTCTGCCAGTGCGGAATGCATTCAAGAGTGCTACTGCATAGGAGCCTATGTACATTATGTAAATCATATTGTTCAATCTACAAAAGAATTGTTCGGATGATTCATTTTCCACGTTACCATGAATGCAGTAAACGTCAAACTCAATGCCAAGACAATCCTGTGTATTATTGATCATATTATAAGGTAAAGTCGCTTTTCCTTAAATAACCCATTCAGCTGCTCGATCTTGCAGACTATCACGCCTTGTCCGAATCGGTCCCATCTAGCCGAACGGCTGGTTGGTCCATCTCGGTGCCCTTTTCCTCGCCTAACTTGAGACTCAGTTTCTCCAACCGATCCTGCAACGCCTTTTCCTTTTCCCTAAATTTCCTCTCAAACTCCTCGTCATCTTCCTTGCTGAATTCCAAAGCAGTAGGCGTCTTATCACCCTCTTCGTCCACCTCTTCGGCGCCCTCTTCCCCTCCATTTTTTGCTCCTTCCTTCATCCCTGCCAACGCAGCAGCCCTCCTCTTCTTCACCTCTTCAACTCTCATTTTACATATCTCCAGTCGCTTCAAACTGCTCTTGGGCCACAGTTTTTTGACATCCCCCACTCTTTCCATCGTCCGCGCACCCTCCGGTAGCCGCACCCAGTCTAGTTTGCTCTCAACAAAGATGTGCAGGTCCGGCTCCATCAGGCTAGGAAAGTCTAGCGTACCCACCCGCAAATCGCAGATGCCTTGTTCCATTGAACTGTTTGCCCACAAGTTTATTAGACACTTTGAGCATTGTGCAAACTGCTCCGTGTATCCTGGCTTGGGCTCGGCCTTCACAAACGCCGGGACTGTGGGCGAGATAATCTTGATGTTGTATAGTTCTATCTTGAGAAATAGGCCAAATGCGCCGCCAGATAGCTTTTGGCAGTCGGGACAGTGGCATGCGTAGCAGAAGAGAGGGGATGTAAGAAGCCGATACCGGATCGTGCTGCATACACAGCCGCCCGTAATTGCGGGAAAGGACTTGGTGGACGGCATGGCGCGGATCTGCTTTACTCTTTTTGCTGGTCAGATCGATCGTTTCCGGAAACAGGGGGGCATGCCTAGAGGTGAAGATGTCACGTTGTTTCGTTACTCCGAGTATGTGCACGCGCCCGCGCGGTTGGAAACGGCCAATCCGAGGTCGGATGACGTAGGTGTTTGCCAAGACCTTGGATTACACTGGATGGATTTCGTGGACAAGGCCATTATCATCTTGATGAGTTACACTGCTCGAATTTTTTCTCTAATTTGCCTCTTGACTATCGAGAAACTCCTGTTTTGTAGACTCGGACTAAATGCCTAAACTACAGGGGCATGGTCGGAGTTTTAGCGCTTAGCACAAGACTCGCACTGACTCGAGGCGGTATTCTAGTCTTGGGACTATAAAACCGTGTGTTATGCTAACCGATGAGGCGCTCAGATAATACTTAGACTTTGATAGCAAGGACTTGTAGGCTGATGCAAGTGTAGCTTTAGGTCCGTACAGCCATCATGCCTGGAAATTCGCAATGCTTTCCTGTTAGGAACCTCCTCATCATTTCAAGAAGACCCAAAAAGATGGTTGTTCAAGTATTTAGTCCGAATTCAGTAACATTGCCTTTGGCCAGCAGAAACCAAGTATAGGAATGGCCTCTATGACATGGCAAGACTAGTTGTGAAACCCCTCAAGCGAGAAACAGATTCAGTATATTGGATACGTCGAGAACACAGTTCGGGGCATTTTATCCCCGCATAACCACAATATATATTTCAGATCGTCTAATTGTCAATGCTGAAAGGGTCTTAATAACGAAAACGTCCCTATACACAACAGACATGACAGCAGACACCTCTTTGACTTGACCCCTTCGCCAGGACAGTACGCATGACCTTCCCAAAAAGATTCAAACCCATCTCCCACCATTGAAAACGGCTTTCCGGTGGATCCGAGGGCTATCCGTATGCCCCTAGATGTTCCTACGCGCCAACCGATCTTCGCGCTCTATCTTACCGGGTATTAGCCTCGCCCCGATTCATGAAAACCATCCAAACATTAGTAGAGGATCTATGATAGACCTAGCCTATAGCATATCTCATGGCATGTTAGCACGTTCATATAGCGCCTGACCGGTCCGCGTTGACTTTGATTACATGGGGGGCCGAGAAATTAGTTGACAGCCTCACTCACACCATCAAGTAAAGGCATGAGCGAATTACTGTACGAATCATCTTCATTCCTTCACCTATGTATCCTATTTCCTATTCTATTACTATATAATCGACGAACATGGCTGACATCATCATTGTAGGAGGTGGACTGGCCGGAACAGTCGTAGCATCGCGCCTACACGAGAGAAAGCCAGACCTATCCATCCTGCTCATCGAAGCAGGCCGCGATCCAACCAATGATCCCCATGTCATTAAGCCCTCTGATGCTGCAGCCTTCCACTTTTCCGACTTCGACTACAGATACTCGACCACACCTCAGGAGCATCTTGACGGGAGACCGAGACGAAACATTGGCTTCAAAGGCCTCGGCGGCGGTAGTGTCATAAACTTCGGTATGCGTTAAGAAATCATACATAACCTACTCGCTGAGTTGTTGTAGGGGGCTGGGTCCGTGGCGACGCACAAGACTACGACGAATGGGCACGCGATGTCGGTGACGAGCGCTGGAGTTATGCGGGCCTCTTGCCGTACTTTAGACGCACTGAAACGCACTTTGATCGTAATGCAGATGCATCACAGCATGGATTTGAGGGACCGATTCACTCTGCTTCGGTTAGTTTTACAGGGCGCAAATATCCTCTGCGCGAGACTGTATTGAAGATTTGGTCACATCTGGGGCTATCGCGTATCCAGGACTCAAACGATGGCCGCCCGCAAGGTATCGGTGACAAGGTGGAGAACTGGCGAGATGGAAAGAGACAGATTGTACAGTCTGTGTACTCTCTCGATGGTGTACGGGTCATGACGGAGGCGACAGTCAAACGAGTGGTATTCGACGAAGAGAAAGCTGCAGTAGGCGTCGAGCTTGCAAACGGGCAAATGATTCATTTGAAAAAAGACGGTCAGGTCATCATCTCAGCCGGCGCCTACAGAACACCACAGATTCTGATGCTCTCTGGGATCGGCGATCCGTCTCAACTCTCAAAACATGGGATTCCTATTACACTGGACTTACCAGACGTCGGCAAAAACCTACACGACCACATCATGATGTACCGCTACTGGAAACTACGCCACCCAGAACAAGGTCTCGCAGTCGGATCCCCCTTATTTAAAGGCGCAAACTACGAAAAAGGCGGACCTCAAGATTTCATCGTCCGCGCTCCCCTTCCCCTCGCCCCCCTGAAAACCGCCATCGAGAAAGACGAAGGGCCCGTATCAGACAACCACGCCTTACTAAAAGGCCCACGCACCCATCTCGAAATGCTATTCATGTATTTCGTTTCCGCCGCAGAATCCCAGGGTCTCGAGATCACCACTGACGGAACCTCAGTAATGACTTTCTTCATGGCATGTCTCGCCACATCCCGGGGCACAGTCACATTGCCATCATCTGATCCAACTGAGAATCCAATCATCAATCCCAATTACCTTGCTACGGAGACGGATCGCCACATTATGCGTGAGGGATTCCGTATGCAATCTAAGATGATGCTCGAGTCGCCTGAAGGGAGAGAGTTGGTGGAGAGGGAACATACACCACCTGGTTTCCCTGTTTTGGGGACTGACGCTACGGACGGGGAGATTGATGAAAGGTTGAGGCTAGGTGCTGGGTCGTCGTTTCATGCAGGGGGTACGGCGGCGATGGGGAGGGTAGTGGATGGATCGCTTAGAGTGAAGGGTGTGAGGAATTTGCGTGTAGTGGATGCAAGTGTGGTAAGTATTTCGATGAGTAAGTTGGTATGCTGTGAAGTTCTGATGAGTAGCAGATTCCTAAACCCCTTGCGGCGCATTACCAAGTCCCTGTTTATGGTAAGTCAGCGGCGAAATTTCTATGCAGTGCTAGTTGCTGATACGCTTGAACAGCAATTGCTGAACAGGCTGTTGATATTGTTGTCGCAGAATGCTTCTGAAAAGTAGCATCTTACTATATCATGTACATGCCAATAACTTTGTTCTTTCTTACAGCGTGCATTTGGCAAATGCAGGCATAATTTCGAGCGAGTTGGTAGTACAGGCTTAACACTTTCCGACCCGAAAGGCGTTTTTCAGCCGATGAGAATATAGTTCTCACTCATATCCTGGATCATATCGTTGACTGGAACTGTAGTTCACACTAATAGAACCATATTGCAAGAGTTTGTCAAATTTGGATATTCGTCTTGCTAACTACTAAGCTCGACATTGCCAGGTCTAAAAGTTCAGCTCATTGTGCTATAAAAATCAAGGGCACGACGTTGTGTCTGAGAAATGGTTGCTCTACATTTGGCCATAACACTCAGGAATGCTTGACCTTTTACCACTCGCAAGAAATGACTCGGTGGTGTTCAATCTTCGTCTTTCCATGAGAGCAACTCTCAGCTGGCAGGCTCCTTGTTGGTTCCTCTCGGCACTGAAACTTCGTGTTTCTTTCCCCTGGTGTGTCCTGCTTTTTACACCATAAAGCCCCGGCGTTGCTTCCATCATTCTTGTAGTCACATTCCATTCCATGCATGTTCCTTAAGTTATATGTACCTCCAGGTAAACGTGGATGGAAAAGATATGCTGGGGCATCAAACCTCCCGATAGCATCTTGTTCCTTGCGGCATGCAGACGACTTTCCGAACTCGCTCGTGAAGAACAGCCAAGAATACCTAGCATGACCTTCTTCGACGTAGTGCTGGGAGATGATGGAAAGCGCTTTGGACTTACGCGTTCCAGATGGTTTAGGCGGTTCAGGTGGTCCAGGTGGCTTGTTGGCGTCTATAGAGGGTGGACAATTGAGTTTGGGGTTAGATGGACCTGTAAGGCTAGGGTCACATCCCAATGGCCAGTCAAGAGGATCACAGCCCTTGTTCTCATGCCATGGCTCATCGAGCTTGAGATTCTGCTTGAAACAATCAGAGTCGGTGCAGTAGACGAATGGGAGAATTTGCTTCTCAGGCCAATCCATAGCGTTGGCAAGGCGACCGCGATAATCAGTCCACATCATCGCATCGACGTTGCCCTCTGTGTCGCCTTCGCACTTATAACTGCCCTCTTGAGTGTGCTTGCTCCAGGTGAGCTCCACATTCAGTACACCCTGGATTAGACCTCCGTTGATGGGAAATGCGAGCTCCACCTTGTTTGCAACGCTACACATGAGGGTTGCTCTGGAATCTGGAAAGTTTGTGTAGCGGCAGTTGCTACTTTGCATGGTCATCAACTCATAGATTCTAGCCACGATTCGAAACTGTTCAATTATTAGCATATCACATATCATCGGTTGCGCTTGTACTTACTCCTAAGTCTCGAATCTGTGGGTGATGTTTGATATCAAACCAAGAGAACTTGACTACAAGTTTGAGCTTCGAGTCCGAGGCATATTTGAGTTTGCCTTTATCGTACACTATGTTCGGAATGTCGCAATGCTTGGAACATTCAGGGCGGTCATCGTTGCAGAATCCTGGGATGGAGGGATCTCTGTGAGCGATCCCACAGTCTTTGAGGGCGCCATATATGCGATTGAACATGCGTTTATTGCGCAGTGTACCGGTATGGGTAGACCCTTTGCTGAGGCGGACATCAATTCGGTAATACCCACTCAGATTAGGGCCACCCCTCTTCTTGTCAGCGGCTGTAACGACATCGAAAGATGGCGTGTCGGAAATTGTGATGTTTTCGAGAGATTCGTCTGCAGCGGCGACGCTGGGGTAATACCCGGAACTCCAGGTGTCGTTTTTGCGAGTGGCTTCGTTGAGTTGGTCAAACCATGCCTTGAGTTCTGGATCCCCGCTAAATATGCCCTCGTCACGAGTGTCGCTGGTGTCACCATAACCCTGAGGGGAGATCGCGATTGATGGTTCGGCTTCGACACTAGGCTGCGGGCTGAGAGACGATGCTATTATCAGTCAGTGAATGAGGCAGATACTCAAATATTCAATGCATACCGGAGTCCAAAGCTGTGATGCTCTCTACTGATGAGCTGGCGGTGGCAAGGGCCGTGAGAAGCACCCCAAGAATGACGGTACACTTCATCATGAAATCTTTTCGTTGTCTGATAGAGGGAGTTCTGAATTCAAATAATGGTTGTGATGGGGAACTGAGAGAAAGAAGGTAAGTCGGGGAGGGCGGGTTTATACAGATTGGGGAGAGGTGAGGTAGAAGCTAAATAGGCGAGTGATTGATTGCGAATGGGAGTGAAAGCCAACGGATCACGAATAGACGTAAAAAGGTGGAGCGCTACGGTGGTGAAAGGAAAGCGCGTCCAGACACGTGCGACACTAAGAAAATGGGTGAAAGGAGAAAAATAATCTACGCACAAGAAAAGACTGATGGCACCCAGGTGTATGTACATTTACGCTAGCGGAATAGTAACAGTGAGTTGATAGTTATCGCTTACCATGTGGATTTCCATAGCTTCCCATGACACCTTGCCGCCTAGAAGAGTGGTGAAAGGATTGACGAACCACAGCCAGGCAAGCTTGGTATAAAAGTAGAGCAGATCGCAAAGGATAGGCCCAAGTACAAATGAGGTTCAAGGTTGAGCTGTATGTTACCACGTTTGCGTATCTGATGGGGTTCTTACGCATTGCCCGAACCCAGCCCGGTTGCTAAGATCAGCTCAGATTGAACAATGCGCCTTCATAATTATTAACGGATATGAATGACATCAAACCTCACTGAATCTCCAGGCCACTCCCTGTGGCACGCTGCACATTTCTTCCCTTTGAGAACCAAATAGTCGTTCACCAATGGCGCATGGGTATGCTTTGTTCCTATATCCGCTGATCTTATCTCCGGCGGGGAAGTTGCCGCCCTCCCACCTCCCCAGGGCCAGGCACATCACTATCCCAACGTCAACTACCTACAATGTCAAATGTTCACTTTCTTCACCAATCACTACTCCGAGCAACTTGTCCATCAAGACCTCTTTCTAGATGTCTTTCATTATCTTCGAGTCGGCCATTAGTCACACGTTCGGATGCACGTGGTGCATCGGTCATGTCAGGTGTACGTGTTGACCATGCCGAGGAAGTTGACAACCGGGCGGTGGCAGCTATGGGTCGCACCAAGGCAGGCAAATCACTCAAAGTACGAAAGTACCCAACTTTCACCAATCTTGAAGATGAACGTCTATACCGCAAACAACACCTTGCTGCCGCCTATCGCATCTTCGCTTCCCGCGGGTTTGATGAGGGAGTGGCGGGCCATATCAGTGTGCGCGACCCTGTCCTCACTGACCACTTCTGGCTAAACCCGCTTTCCGCGCATTTCTCTTTAATGCGTGTTTCGGATTTGATTCTAGTGAATGAGGAGGGCGAGGTAGTCGAGGGTGACCAGCCCATCAATGCTGCTGCATTTGCCATTCACAGCGCAATTCACAAACGACGACCAGACGTACACGCAGCATGCCATGCTCACAGTGTACATGGCAAAGCATTCAGTGCTTTTGGTAGAGAACTTGACATGATCACCCAGGACAGCGTACGCTTTTACAAAAGTCATGGCGTCTACGACCAATTCGGTGGCATCGTGTTGGCAAGCGAGGAAGGCGAGAGAATTGCCGACGCATTGGGCATGTACATACACGATACTTTGCTAGCACTACTAACGTTGGACAGGCGAGGGAAAAGCAGCTATCCTCCAAAACCATGGCATCCTCACGGTAGGCAGATCAGTTGACGAGGCAGCCTTTTGGTTTCTCTCGCTTGACAAGACGTGTCAAGCCCAGCTTCTCGTGGATGCAGCTGCCGCTGGAAGTGGGTATAAACCCAAGATTATATCCGAAAAGGACGCAGCCGAAACATACAAACAAGTAGGAACACCCGAGAAGGGGTGGCTAGCCTTCCAAAGTTACTACGACGAAATCCTCGCAAAGACCGGGGGTGACTTCCTGAAGTGAACGGACCTCACCGGTTGTCCAGACCATCTACCGATATTACACTCGCTTGCACAATCGGCTTCTGGTATCTATACTTCGCGCCCTTTCTCACAGCAGGGGGGGTCAGCCTCGCTTAGTAGGAGCTATACCTCATGCGCTTTAGATTAACCTAAGCCGCATAGCTTCTGCTAGCATCTATAAAATAATACTTGGATCTATATCGGCAAGTATAAGAAAAGACCACATTCTATAGTTGCTCTGTAGATTTTTTAAAATCCTTTCGTACAAGGCCTATAAGTGTCTATCAAATTAAGGCTCTTCTGCTGTCCCACGCACTCCCATATGTGTAATGGAGGTGGACACCAATGCCCACTAAGTCAATACTACGTGACAACCATTCGGCCGCAGCCAGCCCACCAGCAAAAGGTAAGCACGAGAATAATCAGAATCTGATTATTCTAGTGTAGTGTCATATATACAGGTATGTAACTCTGTTACAATATGCCTCTAAGTAACACTACTACCAATACTAATCCAACTAGTCTTACCTGCGCCGTTATATCTCTGTGTTAAATTAATGTAGTAATTATATAGTTTTGCTTATCCCTAGCCTTCTATAAGATAGGGAAAATTATAGTATATATAAGAGTAGTTTACGTTAAGTGAATATTGTATTCGTAAGTAGTTGAGGGTGTAGGAAGTATTGTGTACTGTGTAGTGTAGCCTGATGGGAGCAAATTCAAATACAGAGGTATTAGTCAATGGGTAAACCACGTGACTATGCATGGTACTTCCGGGCTTACAGTATTCTAAGTGTGATAGATCTACGCACTACGGCTAAACATACGACTAGCTAAGCGCAGAGCTAGTTAAGGTTTGGGGTGCGCAGCCCTAAACCTTGGGTCACTCCATGTTGATGTTGGCGCCCTTGTCGAGCAGCAGCTTCACCACTGCCTCATGGCCTTCCCGTGAAGCCGCCTGGAGTGCGTTGCCATAGTATCCACCCTGCGCGTTAATGTCGGCGCCCTTGTTAACTAGTAACTTCACTACTGCCTCGTAGCCTCCTACTGAAGCCGCCTGGAGTGCGTTGCCATAGTATCCACCCTGCGCGTTGATATTGGCGCCCTTATCGAGCAGCAGCTTCACCACTGCCTCATGGCCTCCTGCTGAAGCCGTGTAGAGTGCGTTGCCGTAGTTTCCACTCTGCGCATTAATGTCGGCGCCTTTGTCGAGTAGCAGCTTCACTACTGCCTCATAGTCTCCTGCTGAAGCCGCCTGGAGTGCGTTACTATAGTGTCCACCCTGCGCGTTGATATTGGCGCCCTTGTCGAGCAGCAGCTTTACCAACGCCTCACTACCTTCCCATGAAGCCGCGTGGAGAACTGTGATGATGCTGGCTGGAACGCTGAGCGGATCCATGTCGTGAAACCAACATAAATAGCAGATGCATATAGAGGGGAGGCGAAAATAGAGGAAGTTAGCATTGTCCAGGCAGAGGAGCTAAAGCGGGAGCGAGATGGGCATTAGCCTCATAATCGTCCTAACTAAGTAACGGTAGAATGGCTACTTCTAGAGCTAGGCGGCTTAGGTTGATCTAAAGCGTATGAGGTATAGCTCCTGCTAAGCGAGGCTGACCCCCCCTGCTGTGAGAAAGGGCGCGAAGTATAGATACCGGAAGCCGATTGTGCAAGCGAGTGTACATCGCACGGCCTCGGAATAACTTCTCAGGTTTGTTTTACCAATATGTAATACGGCGAAACCTACGCGAATTGGGGTTCGGGAAAAGGTGCGAAGGAGATCCAACAGTCGTTGAGTCACGAAGGCCAGAGTGCGGAAAATGATGCAGCCATATTAACTTTTTGCGTGATCCGATGGGAGCAAGGACCCTTGACTCCACAAACGACACATTTCGGTATTTGAACCGGATGCCTCAAGAAGCACAGGTAACACATGTCTGTCGAACAATACGAGCGGGTGGATGTAAGGATACGAGACCAAGATGAGGCCACGCATGTGTTAGTCATTCTTGCTTCTCTTCATCCGACTGGCTCGTCCCTCCGTCATATTTTTAATTCATGATCATATGCCGAAAACGGTTTCCGTGCGCCGGTGAACATCTATGACATGATACATATGCACCCTGGGCGTATGTTGTTATTATTGTATTACTCTATATTACTAAACGACAAACAGATTATTGGTTAGCCCGCGTTTGAGCTAGTTCTTTTTCCAGGTCCTCCTTCTCTTCGATGGTCAACTCGCTCTTTGCTTTACCAATCTTGACGCCCAAAAACATGAGAATAAGGCCGGCGGCTGCTTGAGCCGTGGCAAGCCAGAAGGCAATTTTGTAGCTGTATCTCTGGCCCTTGTGTTTCGTCTGGCTTACTGCCAAGTCAGCAAATGACAGGAAGAACGCAACACCGAGGAAGAGAATGGAATTCATAAATGAGCCCGCAAGACCCTGGCGCGCTTTTGGGAGCGAGGTGGTGATGAAGATGTTGGCGATATTATATGTGATGTCAATGCCGAGGGTAGCGCAGATCATGGCGGGAAAGATGTAAGCCCAGTAGTTGAACTTGACGGGAACAATAGCAAAGAGCAGAGTGCTAAGGACATATGCGGCCCCACTGATGAGAAGCAATATGCGGCCCGGCAATATGTGCAGGACTAGTCCGCCACCAGTTGCCAATATGAGCCCACCGATGCACATGGGTGTAAACCAGGCAGCGGTAAGGATGGGGCTTACGCCAACAACCTGTGAGATATAGAAACTGGCATAGAAGATAAAGATGCCAAAGTTTCCGTATTGGAAGAAAAGGGCTATGCTGAGGGGGATCATGCCCTTTACCTCGAACAGGTCAGCAGGCAAGAGAGGCTGCTCGGCTACGCGGGCTTCAATGTAAACGAAGGCAGCAATGAAGAGCCACCCGATGACAAAAGTAGCCAAGATGTATGGGGTTGCCCAGCCCTTTACGGCATGGCTTCCGTCAGTGAGAGCAAAAACGATCAGGATCAGACCAGGAACTACTGTGGCAGTGCCCCACCAATCCATCTTGACAACAGGGCCTTTTGCGCTGGCTTTTCCCTGATCCTCGGGGAAGTTGGGGATGCAGAAGTACGATGCCACAGCAACCATGGCGAGGATAATGGCACCAATCCAGAAAAACCAACCCCAAGTCGTGTATTGCGCAGTAACACCAGCGAAGAAGATTCCTGCAAAGAAACCGACGGGTGCAAAGGCGCCATACAGACTGAAGATAAGGTTCTTTCTAGGTCCAGGGCGGTAGATGGATCCAAGCAGCTTGATGCCCGAAGGCATGAAGGCAGCAGGACCAAAGCCCTGGAGTGCTCGACATATAATCAGCATGTAGTAGTTTTGGGAGAAGCCAGTGATAACGGCCCAGACGATGAACCAAACGATGCCAAGGTTGAAGACTCGGTAGCCTCCGAACATATCTGCCAATCTGCCAAAGGGCAGGAGAAAGGCTCCAGTAACGAGAGAAAAGACGGACGCAGGCCATGTTGTAGCGGTCGAGGGAATCTTGAGGTCTCGTGACAGTTGGGGCAAGAGGACGTTGAAACCAGAGATCATGTACTCGCCGACAAAGTTGGAGCCCAGAAGGGCAAAGCAGAAGCCTAGCTCATGAAGAAGAGAGCGAAAGTATGGTGGGCGCTCGCGGCCCAGACGCTCAATGTCAGAGGGGGTGTAGGAAACTCTGCGAGCTGGGCTGGTGATGCCTTCTTCAGCTTTCTCTGGTGTTGCTGCTAGGGTAGGTGATGGTGTAGTCTGACTCGGGGAGGGAACCTCCGGTTTGGGGTTGGCACTTTCCATGGTAGGGCTGACTTGTATAGATTTTTTTTACGGGGTTTTGATTTGTGGAGAAAAAGAGTGACCCAGTAGTACAAGGCAGCTTGCATGCAGAATCGTTATTTTGGCTGGAACCCCCCGCCTTTTCTATGTCGTTGCCCGGCCACCGAATAGACTGCCGAAAGGGTAGCTATGTGTAATAGAATACACTTGTCTACACACGAAACACATAGAGTGCACAAAAGTCCAAGCCGGTACTTGGTGGCGGCAATGATGTTAGAAGAAGAAGCCTTGACGAAGTGGATCTTGGATGCAGCAGATGTGTCTTGGCTACTGTTTGCAGCATAGTGCAGCAGTGAAGGCCCGAGGGAGCAGAGTTGCCAACCGGTCGTTTTTGTCAGATGTGATTCGTCGACTACCGCGTCGCACTGCCATCTCGGTCCACGTTTCTCGCACCAACTACTGAACGGCAGCCATGACTAAAAGCCGCACCCGCACCAGGCCCAAGGCGGCTAGCCCCGTTCTCAACCCCCGGGCTCCACCCGCCACAGCGCGCCTCAAGTAGCACTTCTCCACCACCCACCGTGTTCTGCGCAGCTCAATACAGTCAACCATCAGCACATCTCGCATGGCTTCCATCCAATGAGCGCAACGCACTTGAACCTGCCGACCAAAGCCTGCCACAACTGTCGCAAGCGACGCTGGAGATGCGACCGGTCATTACCCAGCTGCCAGAAATGCCTATCGGCGGGCACGGAATGTCTGGGGTACGGAAAATTATTTGTTTGGAACCGTGGTGTCGCCAGTCGTGGGAAGATGATGGGGAAGGGCTATGAAGACAAAATGACGCCGCCTCGGCGCGGCGAGGCGGGGACGACTGAAGCGGCAGCCAAGCCTCAAGACATGTCAGCCTTGGTGTGGGACAACCAAGGTCCTTCGCAGCAACCGCAGCAACCGCAGCAACCGCAACAACTGTCTCAACCACCGTCGATTGACAACTATGAGGGCATATCCGGACATTCGGCAGATGCTTACTGCCGAATGTCCGGTGAGGAAGAGATCCAGAACTTGCCGCTGGTTTCTGACGTGCATCGAGCACTGACTGACCCACTGGTCAACGATCTCGACCGCAACTCGCGATATTACCTATACCATTTTGCTACCCAGCTATGCGAAGTCATGGTACTATACGACGTGCCGGGGCAGAACCCAATCCGTGATCTCATACCCGCCACGTCTGCGTATCCGTTGCTCTTGCAAATCATCGTCGCCAATTCGGCCTTTCACGTCTTCAACATTACTCGCAACCCCATGGGCCAGTCGCCTTATCAGGGCCATCAGAGCCCAACTGTGAAAGCCTATTATCAAGCCGTAAGCCGTTTTGGGGGGCCGCTCACGTCTTCGTATAGAGATGCCTTGGTCGCAAAACAGCAGGCGCTGTCGTTGCTTGCAAAGAGCGTGGCTTCTGTGAACGCTTCAAACATTGACCTGATCCTGATGACGATTCTGCTGTTTGTCAACTATGCACTCGTGGAATCCGGACGAGATAAGTGGAAGGTCCACATGGATGGAGCGCTCAAGCTCATTAAACTTCTCGGCGAGCCGCCATACTTTCAGCGTCCGATGAGCAAACTAAGACAAACAATACTCTCGGACTTGCTGGTGTTTTATATTCTCGGGTCCACATTCAGCTTCACCACACTCCCTGCTCTGATTCCAGACACGATTGAACTAGACCCGATCCTGCGCTATGCTGAGACAAATAATTACCTTTCCTGTCCCGGACCGCTACTTCGAATTATGCTCGAATCCTTTGCGCTGCCCGACACCCACGGGTCCCCTTCAGAGACCAGCACCCCCATCTATATTGAGGACCAAGTGGGCGCCTTACTCCAGCGTGCGCTAGACTTTGACCCAATCGCATGGTCGCATGACTTCGAACGCGCATCACCCTTTGAGGACATCCAACAACGCATCCGTATCGCATCCGCGCATCGCTCAGCAGTATGCATCTACCTCGCACGCGTCCTACCCTCTACAAACCCTCTCCTTGATCCGACAAGCGGTAGCGCCCTCGTCAGTCTCACTGCTCTAGCTGATGACGTTGTCCACCACATCTCTCATCTCGAGCCCAGCGATCCGCTGTTCAAGTCAATTTGTTGGCCGCTGTTTTTAGCTGGCGCAGAATCAGAAGACCCTGCCCAGCGCGAGTGGATCATGAACACACTCGATAAGCTATACAGTCTCATGTTCTGGGGTTACCTGCATACCTCAAAGCGCGTGCTAGAAGCAATCTGGAAGTTCAAAGACGAAGCGGGGCCAAATGCAGACAACTGCTGGGTGGAAGAGGTCAAAGACTTTGGTCACGATATCTTGATCGCTTAAACATCCCAGTCCTTGTGCTGTCAGAAGACGTAAATTTGCTGGTGTTGACTGCCGAGGTTACAGTGGGGCGTCTTACATATGTTGCAACCAAAGGACCTGGGTGTCAACGAAGAGTGGACCTCGTGCCAGTGTCTTGTACAACCTTTAGAACGAAGCATACCACAGCCCACACCCCATACTTACTCCAGAACCCACCGATCGCGCTTAGTTGGAACGCCATCATTCAGGGGTGAGGCTGCTGGCGCCGGCCGATCGCGAAAGTAAAATTGCGCTTTGCCCAGTCGGGCCAATGTGCATCTACTACTAATAGCTGATCGCCCCAAGGATTCCCATAAGATTGATAGCGGGGTAGAAATATCGAAGGATCTCGGGTTCATCACAATGTCTCGTGCCACACCTCAACTCGGTTCTGGTGTTCCATGTGCCATCTGATAGACAGACCAGCAAAGTTTCCGCCCCCTACTTAGGTCGCAGCACATTCGTGGAAGCGCTGGACTGTGAAGACACCTAGCAATCTCAAAACGCCATTCCAACATGTCCGCCTTGATCTTTGCTACATCGCTACTTCTTTCAAACACTCTCGTCCATTCTGCAACCGCGCACAGCAAATGGCCTTCTCCCAAACACTCGCGAACCTCTGCGGATACCGTTTTGCCAAGACGACATGATCTTCTTGGCTTGAACTTTCAACTGCCTGTCAAAGTAGATGAAAGGTGAGAATCAATACTTTATTCCTTTTTGACTTTCGGTGTTCCCCTTCCAAACGGTTATGGATGCCTGCTACATGTTCTGCCTGGGTGCTATTTTTGTGCCTGCGAAGGGGCGCCGGCAACCACTACACGATTCATAGCTGTCGCACTGCCGTCGCGCACCGCCGTCACACACCAAGAAGCAACCCCTTTTGAGTTAATTTCTCTGCTATACTTTTACAAGCTTGGCGCCTTCTTTATTCCTCAATGAAATTACATTGTACTATCAACACAACCTTTGGCCAGCTCTCTTAGCCCTGGCTCTTCACTCCTTCTCCTACCATGCTTTCAATATTTTGCTTGTATTCCTTATTATTTGCCTTTAACTCAGTCTCTAACGCGGCAGAAAGCGCCCAAGATGATAGTACCAACTCAGTATCACGCGCCAAGCTCGCCATTCCGGCCTTACAAACATGGTACAACGACACCACTGGGCTCTGGGAATCTACAGGATGGTGGAATGGCGCCAACATTGTCACAATATTTGGTGATTACGCAAAAGCTTTTCCCTCAGATGCTGCTCAGCAAGAGATGTCAAGGAGCATATTCTCAATCGCCTTTGAGAATGCGCCAATAAAGAATCCTGTGCCTGGGGCTGAAAAACTGCAAACAAGTACCAATGAAAACTCCAATACTCAGCCCTCGGAATCTGAGCAAGGCTTTATTGGAAACTCACCAACTCCAGGTATGCCGCTTATAGGGGACCATTACTACAAGTACCTTGATCCAGTCACCTATGAGCCGCACACTGTGCTCCCACCATCATGGAGCAAGAACATGCGCGTCAACAAGATCCATACAAAGCGCGCTGCTGGAAATGTAGACGACTGGCTTGACGGCTTTCATGATGATGATCTCTGGTGGTCGCTGGCTTGGATCAACGCATACGATGTCACGCAGCAGACCGAGTATCTCGACCTTGCCGAGGGTATCTTTCAAGCTGTAGCACAGACATGGGGCACCAATTGTTCCAGCGGTGGCATATACTGGAGCAACAAGAACGAATACATCAATGCCATTGCCAACGAGCTCTTTTTTAGCACGGCAGCACACCTAGCCAACCGCGCTAGCTCGAAACAGCAGTACGTGGAATGGGCCGACAAGAGCCTAAACTGGTTTCTCGCAAGCGGCATGATCAACAGCAAGGGAAACATCAACGATGGTCTGACACCCAATTGCGAAAACAATGGCCAAACAGTCTGGTCATACAACCAGGGTGTCATTCTTGGTGGTCTCGTCGAACTCGGTCGTGCCGAACCTGCCTCGAATGCTGATCATCTCGCACTGGCAAACAAGATTGCCATAGCCGCTATTTCCAAGCTTTCTGACTCCAAGGGTGTCATCCATGATGGCTGCGAGCCAAACTGTGGCGCTGATGGCTCGCAGTTCAAGGGCATCTTCATGCGGAATCTTGCGCAGCTCAATGCCGCAGCACCAAATCCAGCTTATGCGAACACGTTCAACGTGAACGCTGCATCTATTTGGGCAAACGATAGGTCGGTAAAGGGGGATTCGTCCTTCCTGGGTATCAACTGGGGCGGACCATTTGTGGATCCTACTAATGCTGGTGCGCATAGCAGTGCCATGGAGGCACTTGTCGGCGCGGCGGGTGTAATGTGAGGAATAATGATTTGCAGTTTTTCTTTCTTTCTTTAAACATAGAGTGTGATGGGATAACACATTAGCTCAAGAATTCGACTTTTTAAATTATTTGGCAGCAATTCTACCATTTCTACAACCTTATTGATTGAATTCATTCATGTCTCAATCTCCACGTCTACTCCTGCATGTCTTCTTGCTCAAACACATTGGACCCATTCAGATAGTCAAACTTGCCCACGTCAACACCCTTCATCCTGAGAATGTCATACGCAGTCACAAGGTGGAACCTGTTCATCATCAGCATCAGCATCAAACCTCAATCTCCCACCGTTTTCAATAAAGAAAAAACTTACCACATATTCGGATGCGCAAACTTGGTCACATATTCCAACGCGGGCATCCGGATCTGCTTCTTAATCGCAGCCATCTTAATCACAACCTCGCTACCCTCTTTACCCTCAAAATCGCTAACAGAGAATTTCTCAAGATACTTGACCGTCTTGTCAAGACGCGCAAGCAGCTCTTCAAACGTCATTTCTTCATCGGGGAACGTGACGTTTTCCAGCGAGGGGTTGATGCGCGAAGGCATGAATTTCACTGCGTCGGTGGCGCGGTAGATTTGGAAGCGGAAGTCCTTCATGTCGGGGTGGAGCGAGGCTGTGAGATATGTCTCTGGGTCGATGTTGTTGGCGAGGGCATGCTTGTGGCCTTTTGAGATGTATGCGTGGGCGTTTTTGAGGGCCGTGATGGCGGGGGCGATGGCGATGGAGTGGAAGGTTAGGGAAGACATTGTTTCTTTTGTTGTTGTTGAAAACGTTGAAGTTCAGTTGTATTGATAAAGTAAGAGAGTTTATTCAACTGTCGGTGAGGGTTTGTGAGATAACAAATTTCCCTCGGCAGGTTTAGCATTTATATATACCGTGTTCTCTTTCTGCCTTGTTCCTTGCTTTCCAATCGTCCCATATCTGCCCACCCAGCACTTACCCACAACAAACCACGTCGCGCAGTCTCCTATCTGCACCTTCTAACCTGATTCGGGCGTGCGCGAATAGCCACGGTTTCACGGTTGGTGCCTGGATTACAAAGCTGGCCCGCCTGACGTTGTAGGCGACGATCGCTCGGCCAATCACGCGCAATAGCGATGTGCCGATGGTGTGGAGTCAACCCCGTTGTACACGAAATGTGACGCCCTGCCCTGCGGCATTAGCAATTCCCCCGACCCCATTTTTTTTCTTCTTTTGTGTCACTATGGTGGGCTGTATAGAGTAGCATTGACGTGCATATATTGCTGAAAAATCCATGAGCTCTTTCCGTGCGGTTTGGTCCCGGGTGTATCTACTCAGCATCTGGGAGGCATAAGGTGATGGATGCGTGGCTTTTTCCTATCTCCATGGTTACATCCGATTGAGTTTGTGACTCTTAGAAATATAGTTTAGGGAATCAGGCAACTCAATGTTCGTTGCTTTAGGCGTTTTGTTGCGGTCGAATCAGGCGTCGGGAATAAAAGTTGGTACTCTTAACACCTTCTTCCTAGCTCTTACAAGACGGCCATGGAGCTAATGCAATAAGCTGAGAAGGTTTGCAGCTGAGAAATTAATGATTTCGGGCGCGAAGGCTTACGAGGACATTGTTCTGGGTAAGAAGTGCCGGGTTTCGTTAGAATACTTTGCTTCACCGGTAAATCTACATCGAATCAGCATGTCTCGATTTAATTTAGATGATTTTAATCCAATATGTCCAATCTTCAGGTGTAAGAAGGCGTCTGGTCCTTTCTCTTCCACATACACATCAGCTGTGTGGAGAGAGCTACATATAATCAATGTTGTGACACTATCAAACATTTTGAAAATTGCGTTTATGGTAATTAAATATCAAGATACTGGCTCTCTCACATGGAGAACTCATAGTTTCTCTTGGACTTCCAACCATCAAACCATCTAGCGGGTACGATATTATGTCTACTTGTCAATTTCCATGCCCGAATGCTTCTATATTGAGACCAGGCGAACGATGTGCGATTATCAGGCAGAATTCGAAGGTGTATATGCATTTGTCAGCTTACTTCGCATTGAGATTGGGAATATAAAAATAAAAACATTAGGTTTGCCAATGCTAAACTACTCCTCAAATAGTATCTAGACCTGGCAGTATATACTGCTTTTTCTTTGTTGATTTTTATTGTTTTTTTTGGCTTAGACAAAAAGGAGAACTTGGGAGGATGCATCTCAGCACAAGCAAGATACATGAAATATATGCTGTAGTGTGTCTACGTCAAATGATGTAGCTTAGTTCGCAGTGTCCAATACCGGCTTCACTCATCGCAACCCTCAGTATTTCTTGTGGTAGTTGAATGAAGGAATAATATGAAAAGTATCCTCTAAGACACATCATGAATTGAACTTGACCTGAGGAGACACGTGATAGGGCGTCATGTACCCGACGGCGCACGAATGTGAGAACCAGTGCATCAACCCGAGATCGGCACTGTGCGACCTGCACATCGTCATCATCAATCGCATAGCTGATCCAGAGACGCATTAGCCAATACCGCTCAAAATCATGGCGCATTGGTCATTGCCTTTGCTATTTGAATGCCATTGCTTTAAACTCGGACATTACCCACTTCATCTAGCATCAACGACACTTCCACTCTGAGCTAAATCCCACACCATGTCGAGCAACAAACCCCCCCACGATCTCAACTGCCTCACCATAGGCGAACTCGAGAAACTCGCCGCAGACCGCATGACCAAGCAGACACGCGACTACTACAACGAAGGCGCAGACTCTGGCTCCACGCTCTTTGAAAATATAACTGCGTACCAAAAATACCGGATCCGGCCCCGAGTCCTCCGCGACGTCTCCTCCATCGACACAAGCGTCCATGTGTTTGGCCACAAGAACAGTATTCCCATTGGTGTGGCGCCAACGGCTATGCATTGTCTTGCCCACAGCGACGGCGAACTCGCGACCGCACGCGCATGCAGAAACATGGATGTAGTAATGGGTCTAAGCAGTTTCAGCACCAAAAGCCTTGAAGAAGTGAAAGTTGCACTCGGGAACGACCACCCAGGTGTCCTCCAACTCTACCTCTTCCAAGACCGTGCCCAAAGCCAAAAACTCATCCAGCGCGCCAAAAAAGCGGGTTACAAAGCTGTTATGCTGACGGTCGATACGCCGCTTGTTGGTCGTCGGAATTCGGAGATTAGGAATCAGTTTAAGCTTCCTGGGCATCTTAAGGCTGCGAATTTCGAGGATGATGATAGTAGTGAGCAGTCACATGAAGATGAAAAGATAGCGTCATCAACGTCATCCGATTTCCCCAGCAAAGCAAAACAATGCGTGTCCGTCCACACGCACGTAGCAAACCCCACGCTCATCTGGGACCGCGACATCGCGTGGCTAAAACAGCAGTGCCACCCCGAAATGCAAGTCTGGCTGAAGGGCATCGCCACGGGCGAAGACGCGCATCTTGCGTGTGAACACGGCGTAGACGGAATCATTGTTTCGAATCATGGCGGGCGCCAACTCAACGGTGCACTGGCGACGATCGATACGCTGCCTGAGGTTGTGAATGCTGTGCGGCAACATGCAGGTAGGAAGATAGCTGTGCATGTTGATGGGGGGATTCGACACGGAACGGATGTTTTCAAGGCGCTGGCGCTCGGAGCGGACTTTGTGTGGGTGGGGAGACCGGTGTTGTGGGGATTGGCGTATAAAGGGCAGGAAGGGGTGGAGTTGGCGTTGAGGCTGCTGAGTGATGAGTTTAAGCTTTGTATGGGACTTGCGGGTGTGACGAGAGTGGGGGATATAGGGAAGGAGTATTTGGTTAAGATGGATAGGAGTGGGTTTGTTAGTCGGCTTTGACGATAGATGCTTGTGGAGACATATATGTATATATATATGTGTGTGTATATTTGACATTAGAAGTTCGTTATTTACATCGACATGTCGCGAGCAGTAAACATTCGGCTCGTTTTATGCCTTCTGCCTCCTGCTTTCGACAAAGTCTACAAAGTCGAAGAAACTCTTCTTGTACCTTCGTTCCATGGTGGTGCGGTTGACGGTCTGGATACCAAAGTGCTGGTCGTAGTCGCCAAACTCCCAGTTGTCGGCCCAAGACCATGCAAAAGCTCCAATGAACTTGACGCCGTCTTCCCAGATGGCCTTGAGTCCTTCGTTGAGATAGGTCTGGTAGTACCAGCTGCGGGGGCTGTCAAACTCTTGGTCTGCCTGCGCTTTCTGCGCCTCACCAAACACGGGGAATCCGAATTCAGTCACGGCGACGGGCGAGCGCCATGTGTTCCAGAGGTAGTTGAGGTAGGTGCGGAAGTAGGTGGGCGTTAGGTAGACGTATGATTGGCTTCGGTATCCAAAGTTCCAGCCAGTAGTCGTGGTCTGGCTCTGGGTAACGCAGTATGGGCGCAGTGGGTGAGAGATGTTGGCAGCGCAATCCGCAATGGTGTCGTTGGGCGGTGGGCTCACAACAGTGGCGGTATAGGGCTGGATAGAGAAGAAATCGGCAGTTCCGTTGATGTATTGTAGATCTTCTTCGCTCAGCGGCACGTAGTCAGCCATGCTGATTTTGAAGGCTTTGGGGTAGTCTTTTCCAAGGAAAATAGGGTTCGCAAAGGTGGCCAGTTGGAATTCGTTAAAGTGGTTGGCAGCGTCGACATCAGCTGGGTTCTTTGGATCACGCGGAACGCCAAAGTTGTCGTTAAAGGTGATTGACATCTTGCCCTTGCCGCCGATTTCCTTCTTGTAAAAGTGATAGAGTCTTGCATGGGATTTGATGACGGCATCGATTGACTTTCCATTCTTCGCACCAAGGAGTGGCTCGTTGTACGACCACCAGATAGGAACGCGGTCGGCAAAGTGTGTCATGACAATCTTTCCATAATTGACAAAAGCGTCTTCCCAAGTGACGTTCTTGTAGCTGCACTGGAAGCATCCGTTCAGGTAACCGATGCCGCCTGTGCCCGGAGCAATAAAGATGTCAGTAGTAATGTTGGTGAAGAATTGCAACGGGCTGTCGTTGTGGTACAGGACAATGGCGGGAAGCATTCCCTTCTCGAGGACGAAGTTGATGAGCTCATCGTAATGCGCAAGACCCTGGGCGTTGACTGGGGTACCAGGCAGTACGAAAGGAAGGATGCGTGACCATGGAATCGAGAATCGGTAGTACTTTACGCCCATGGCTGCAATGCGCTCAATGTCCTGCTTGTAAAGATAGTAGTTTTCGATGGCCTGCCAGTTGTCGGCTGAGGATGGTCTGAGCAGGCCAGCGGCGTCATTGTGGACGGGTGTTCGACCTTCATCAGCAACGGCTCCCTCGATTTGGACGGCTGATGCTGCAACACCGAGCATAAAGTCGGCTGGGAAATTGTAACATTGCTGAGGAGTCAGAGGCTCTGGTGGAGGCAGGATGAGCTCGCTGGTCGGGATGGGCGTTGGGCTAACGGTAGTAGAATAGATGCCTCGAGTGAAATTGACCCAGGGGACGTTATTCCAGAGAGCAGACCACGATGCGTTTCCGTATGGGGCAGCAGCATCGGTCGGAGTCGCCGTCACGGTGGCATTGGATCCAGGATACCAGTTGCCCCATTGTGTGGTTGTTAAGTCGGGCACCAAACTACTGAGCGATTGATAGGGTGGCGCGTAGGTAGTCGTAGTTGTGGGTGCAGGGATTGACTTTGCTGTGCGAACAGTTTCAGTCTGGGTGAAGCTGAACTCTCGAAAGCTGTACGTAGGAACCGCAGTCGCATAGCTGTTGTTGGCTGCACATTGTGGGCGCGCGACTGGCCCTTCAGCAGGGATGTAGACTTGCTGGGCAAGGGCTACCGAGCCACAGACTAGAAGAGCCTGAGGTCTCATGATGTCGACGGAGGAAAAACACTGTGCCTCTTGGATGGCATTGGATAGGCATTATTTATATGACATCGGCAATCGTGAGGATTTCCTTTCGGAGCACGGGTGTTTTCTGAAAACCGGTACTGGTCCTCGTCATTGTACATGCGTCGTATCGAGCCGCTATGCAAGATCGGGAAATGTACGAGGAAACGGAGAGGTCGGATGAGGTGTCTATACCGTTTTCGGGGGGTTGGGGTTGGCAAAATCTCGGGCGAGCAAGGACGGGTTGATGGCTGGTTGAAGAATGCGGAGACCCCAGTGGGGTAGAACCTTGCTTAGCACAACAAAACCTGACCTTAAAGCCTCAACTATTCGCTCGTCGCTGCAACTTCAGTCCGCTACTATGTTGCGCTTTTCCACTGCCGAGATGTTCCCCGCGTTAAATGACTACTAGTGTACATGCCGGCATTTTAGTGCGTGTATTCCGAGGTCACTTGACCGAATGGAGCGATCCTTCCGCTTGGTTTTCCGATTTTTTTTTCCAGCCAGCGTTCTGGACACAGGACAGTACAGTATGGTACATAGAACAACACATACTCTGTATACTATATAAAAGGTAGATGATATTCAAACATCTATATAAAAAGGCTGTTTGTGGCATGCATTTCATTCTGTCGCGTTGCAATACGCTGGTCGGCCACTGTCCCCTTGTCATGGTACCCGGAGGGTTCGTGAGAGTTGCTTGAACCAAAGAACGCCTTGTCAATGCTGCATTGCTCGCGCTACGCAGCGCAAGCTCAGTGCCCGCATCTCTGTATGAGTAGACGAGTGTACGAGAGTATGCAGAGCTCTGAAGCAATCAGAAAGGCGACCGGTCCGGTTGTACGTACGTATTGTACTGGCCCAGGAGGCCAAGGTGCGGCAGCGATCTGCAAACACCAACGCCCAACTGGATTAGCGTGCTATCGTTTTCTATATCTTCACAGACGGGACGAAGAGCAAGCCGATCTCAATCTCACCACGCTATGTTGAAAGTTCAGGGTCAAACGGCTCGCATGACATGGCCGCCCAAGCTGCATTCGTGGTGAGGAAGGAGATGAGTCAGACAATGTTTCTACGGACGATATGGCGGGTTGCAGCAGTGAGAGAAAGTTGCGAGCAGAGGCCAGTGCAAAGAGCGAGTAGGGACCAGGCGACAAGGACAGGTGGTGCCGGAGCAGACGGAAATATGGCAAGAGTCAATGCAGATTGTTTGCATTAGCAGCGAGGATACTAGGGAGTAGAGGCAAACCCAAAATCGAGGTCGACGTCGCGGTCAGCATGAATGTCTCTCTCAGGCGTTTGCGCTAAGCCCAAAATAGGACGTCAGGGAAGCACGCCACCTGACTAGCACGAGATGCACCATCTTCACCATCGGACGCCACGCCCACCGAGCGAGGCTTCAGCGTCGGAGCGCGCGCGGGAATCGGAGTTGGCGCAGCAATGGCAGTCCTAGCGGCGGTGCTGGTCTTGTTCAGGTCGGGATTCAGGAGCAGGAGAGGGCATGAAGTGGATGCCCGAGTAGCAGCATGAGAATATTACGTATTTTACTGCTACACCGCCGAGAAGGAGCTCGATGCGGCCAGTCGGCCCGCGCGACTAGGAGTAAGAGAGAGGCAACGGAGGGTCATGATGGGTGGAGAATGGGTGCACAGGCAGTGTAGAGACGCAGGGGAAAAAAAAGTCAAAAAAGAAGAACAGGTCAGGAACGCCTACTGAAACCAGGCCTGTGAGGTGTCGAGACGGGTCTGGCGGTGGGTATGTAGCCGCAGCGAAACAATGACACACGAGGGTTTTTGGGCGATGGTGGACTCACCCTCTTTGGCGGCCGTGACGCGGTATGCTTGTAGAGAGTGTGCCAGATTGTAGGCATGGCACCTAATGCAGCAATATATCGACCATAATGCGCGCAGATTGGCCGGGAGCCGGGCTTGGGAGGGGCGGCGGGCAGTGGGCAGAATTATGGCGCCAGGGCGACGTGATTGGGCAGGCACAGGCGAGGGCGGCGCCGGGCGAGGGCAGTGGGCGAATGCGAGGGCGCTGGTTCCTTTGCGGAGACGTTGGGCTAGTCAGCATGCAGGCACACGCTCAGGGTCCCTCTAGTCTTGGGCCGGCCGAGGCCAGGGATCATGGCGGCTGCACACTCGACGGCGGTGACGTGCAAGATTGGGTGTGCAGGCACAGGCAGCGAGCTGGACGGCAAAATGAAAGCAAAAGGGCCCTCAGCTCGACCTGACACGGCGACACGGCGACAGGGAGGCGGAGCAGCAGTCACAGCGACACGGCGCGCGGCGCGACACGGCAACGGAAACAGTAGCAGCGACGCAGCGATGCAAGCAAGTACTAGTAGTACTATAGTAGGCAGGCGCAGGCAGCGAGGCGCCCGGCTCTTTCTTATCGCGGCGGACGCGGCGGTCGCAGTCGCAGTCGCAGTCGCGCCTGCCCCAGATTCGCTGGCGGCGGTCCCGGCGGCAGGTACCAACGCCCAGCCGGGTCCTCCGCCCAAGGTCGCAGCGGGCGTAGCATCGTGAAGCTTCTCGTGCACTGCTCCGACTGTCGCCGCTCCATCGCAAGCCCCCTCGCCCATGCTTGGTGTCGCCTGCCCATGTGACCTGTCGCGCTCCAAACAACCTGCCCGCTGCTGCCCACTCACCGCGTCGACAAAGCCATTTACGGGCGGCTGAAACGCCGCAAGGTGCTTCGTGCGTCGAGCGGTTGGCACACGGCCCAGAACGACACGAGCACCGCACTACCCCCTGCGCTTCCTAGTCTCGCCGTCGCCGCGCTCAGAAGCCCTTCGCGATAGACTATGTATATGCGCAGACCGCCGCCATGACTGCCCCAGCTTGCCCCCAGCCGCCGCCCCAGGCACACCATCCTCAACACCACGACGACGCCCACGACTCTCTGCTGCTGCTGCCTCGCCCCTCTGCTCTTGCCCACGACCCCGACCCTGACCCTTCATCATCCCATCACACCGACCCCGACCCCGAACTCCAACCCCGACTCCCGGACGCGCCATCCACCACCATGGGAGAAAGCACCACCCTCGCCCGTCAGCTTGCAAACACCTCGGACGCCACCATGACTTCGCGCCGGCCCTCTACCCCCCGCGCCCAGACCGATCCCCAGCCCGACACGCTCGCTGCTCTCTCCTCTCGGCCCTCGAACCCATTGCCCTACATGGGCTCTCACCTTCGGTCGAGGAGCGGGTCCGGCATACCCAGTGCTCCCCCCATGGCACGAGCCCACTCGCTACCGACCGTCATGCAGCCCACGAGCAGCCTCATGCTTCCCCCGAGCCCAGTGCCGCTCACCAGACCAGCCTCGCCTCTGCGATCACCCAAACATGCCCGCAGCCCACGCGCCCTGGAGCCACGACCGCACACCATCGGAGCTCCCGAGCGCTATGGCTCCGGTATTCGGCCAGTTTCCATGGGCTCCTTTGACGGTGCCCCCCGTGTGTGCGACATATCCGAGGATGCGGAGCTAGAGCTCACCCCCCGAGTCGGTACTGCCCTGTCCAACCTGTACAGTAGCAGCAGTGGCTCGCTCTCGAGGCGGCGACGACCAACCTCGCCTCTTCACCACGTCTCGATCCCATTCGGTGCACCGCCTACTAGCAACCCTTCGACCAGCACACCCACCTCGGCAGCCTCTTCGCCTCTGTTTGCCCCAGCCAGGTTTAACGAAAACTATCCTGCCTCGCTTGCATCTTCGTCTGTGCCCTCTACGCCCACGTCGATGCGTTCTCGTAGCCCGTCCATCTCGTCTCTCGAAACCATCGAAGACAGCCCGGATGCAGAGGAAGAAGCAATAGAGGCCGACCGCATCGCCAGACTCAAGGCTGCAGCCGATCGTGAGGATGGCGGCGAGGCAAGGAGGTCTAGCTTGGACGCCCCCGAAGGGCGTGGGCGCAGCATGAACTTTGGCAAGCGAGACTCCAGAAAGAGGTGGAGTGTCTGCGGAGCCGAGCGACGAGGAGACTTGGACCTGGAGACTATTTGGGAGGACTGATCATCACAACAGCATATCAACAGGGGTTCGGTGGCGTTATTACGAGCGTCCTTTTTATTGCATTTTCAAAGCACTCATTTACCAGCGGGTGGAGTTTTGGAGTTTTTTGACCGAGGCCTCTTCCAGACAAGGCCCGACGGATCTGCGTTTTTTTCTCTTCTTGTTTGCTTTTGACATTATGATCGTCCAACGTCCCACGAGGCTCGTTTCAATCAGCGGAATAGAGCTGTGAAGTGGGTCTCACATATGTAGTATGATACGTTTTCACGATACGAGACAGGACAGCCGTCATCAGATGATACCCTCCTTGGCAGGAGCGCTGGTTACACTTGGTAGCAATTCAACTAGTTAGTCAAATCATTCTACATGCATGACTCCTTGGCAATGCAACCAGAAACACTGGCGTTTGCAAAAAATGTCCAAGTGCCCGGTTGACATTTTTGACGTGCTACTTCCCTTTTGGGAAGCTCCAACAGTCGGCCAATGACATCACATGTCGTCGAGCTGCTCTAGTGGGGTCCCAAGCATACGCGACTGCCCCTCGAGTACCCATCAGACACTCAACTGAAAAGTCTGAGTGCTGACATATCAACCAGATTCCATATATTCTCTCCCTCATCCAGGCTGATACTTACCCATCTCCATCTACACACTCATCATAGCCGCCAAGATGATCAACTTTGCAATCATTGGAACCAACTGGATCACCCACTCGTTTGTCGAGGCCGCCCACGCAACGGGCAAGTACACCCTCACAGCCGTCTACTCTCGGAAAGAAGAAACGGCCAAGGAATTTGCATCCAAGTACACCAGCAACCAAATCACCACCTTTACCGACCTCAACACCCTCGCCAACAGTGACAAGATCGACACAATCTACATTGCCAGTCCCAACATCCTGCACTATGAACAAGCCAAGCTGTTTCTCAGCGCAGGCAAAAACGTCATCCTCGAGAAACCCAGCTGCAGCACCGTTAGCGAACTCGACGAACTCTTTGCCATTGCAAAAGAAAAAAATGTTATCCTTGTCGAGGCGTTCCGCCACATTCAAGAAGCAAATTTCAAGCTGTTGAAGCAGAAGATCGCAGACCTGGGGCCCCTGTACGGCGCCTCGATCAATTTTGCCCAGTACAGCAGCCGCTACGACAAGGTGCTGCAGGGCGAGGTGCCGAACATCTTCAACCTCGAAATGGGCGGCGGTGCACTAGTCGATCTTGGCGTCTACTGCGTCGCTGCTGCTGTTGACCTTTTCGGTGCTCCCGTCGACTCACAGTATTGGCCCGTTAAGATTGCCACGGGTGCTGATGGTGGTGGCCGCTTGATCCTGACATACCCTACTTTTACCGTGCATCTGTGTCACTCCAAGGTCTACAACTCGGATGCGCCGTCTGAAATTTATGGAGAAAAGGGTACGCTTATTGTACCGACAATTACGGATATCAACAAGGTTACCCTGTGGGACCCTAGGAAGAAGACGAGGGAAGATGTACCCGGTGTGAAGACGCCTGAGAAACTCAACTTGATTGAAGAGGCGAGGGAGTTTGCGAGATGCATCGAAGAGAAGGACACGGCGGCTTTGGCGAGACTGGAGAAGCACTCTAGAGATACACTCGCTATCATGCAAAAGGTCAGGCACGACAATGGGCTTGTGTTCCCTGGAGGCAAATAAAGAAATGTTGGCGCAGATGTTACATAGCACAACAACGGGTTCTCGTTCGTGGTGGCGGGAACACCAAGGAAATTTTACCTTTGATTGCTTTCTTCTTATGCATACCCTGCATGCATACTTATACATACTTATACAACTCTCTCTCTGTTCTCTCACCGCAACATCTTGGCTCCCAGAGATTTCAAATCACGACACAAAGGAAACCTTTTTGTTTTTAATGTTTGGTCAGGAAATTGGTGGGTATATTGATAACTCGGCTTAAAATGTGGAGAAGAGTTGAATAATCATGACTTCATTTCCCACCCCCCCCTCTCTCTCTCTCTTCAGCCCCTTCAGCCACACATTGGACCCCTTCTGGTGGCCCCCCAAAAAACCGGATTCAGCAGCCTCACTAAAAAAAGAAGGTCTCGCCTCGGTTTTCCTCTTCCTACTTCCGCGGACGGGCTGGCGATCACCCAGTTCCTCGGGTTCTAGGCCACCACCACTACCACCCCAGCACAGCACAACATCTCGGCATCTTCCATGCTGCATCTTTCCTTTTTCCCCTTTCTCTGCCTTTGTGTGTGCTTGTGCGTGTGCGCGCGTGTGTGACTCTCTCTCTCTCTCTCTCTCTTTCTGTCTCTCTGTCTCCACGCCGAGTATCCCATTCATTTATCCATCCAAATTCCAAAAATAAAAAATAAAGAATAAAAAAGTTCATCTTTGTCCGTCGTCATCGGAGATCAAAGACGAAATAGAAGTAGAAGAAGAGTCATAAAATAAGAAAAAAGTAAAGAATAGAAAAGAGTCAAAAACTCTGTGTAGTATGGCAGCTACTGGTATAATCGCCATCGAGTAATTTGTTCGTCAACCCCCCTGAAGAATGGATTTGTAATCAGAATACAACGGTCTTGCCTTTGTTTGGTCGGTTTTCTTTTATGACGAAGGGATTGGTGGCAGAGGACGGGTTGGTGGGGGGCCAGGGCAGGGAGGAAGAACAGTCCATGTGCGAGGAGCCATTGTGATGATGGTGATGTGTATGTGTGTGAGTGAGGTATTTGTTGATTGGCTGGGAGGTTGGACGGTAGATTTAATAGTGTCTTTCGGCTATTGGAGGCCTTGATCGTCGTTGCCTTGGTGGGTGGGATGTGATGCGCGCTAGAGCAGCTTTGAGCTTGGCTTCGGATGGTAGTTGGTGACTACTTGGAGTAGTGCTTGGGGCGATCGAGGACTCTGGTGGTGTATGTGTAGGTTGATGTGTTGGTTGCTGAAGTCGAAAAACAAGACTTTGAGAGACTTGTTTTATATATCGTCTTTTCTGAAAGTGTAGCGGAGCTGAAGGCTGAGGAGTGGATAAAGGTAGATAGATGTAGAGAGAGATAGGCTGGCTGTGGGTTGTAGAGTAGTGTAAAGTACTCTTGTATCGTGATGTGATGATGTTTAATGTAGAAACGCGGGCTGTTGATGCTTCAAGTATTGTGTCGAGACAATTGCTGATGCGGAACCGGGCCACCCCTATATAAAAAAGCAAGAGGCGAGCTTGCTGCTGCAAGGCAGAGACACCCCCGGCCCCTGAAACCCATCCTTTGTGACTTTGACAACCTGCACGTAACTCAGGGTAAGCCCGCACCTCAAACGAACAGGCGTAAAAGGAAAACCATTCCCAGCAGAGACTCTCAACTGCAAGGTACACTAGGGAATCCGCGACCCACATCGATCCACGCATGGCTTACTGGGGCATGATCGACATCTAAGCCGCCTTTGTGCGGTTCTATTTTCTTTTGGCAGGACACTAACGACGAGGGGGGAGGGAGGCCAAGCACGTCAATGCCCCACCCCTGTCCTAGCGTGAAGCTGATCTTAGCCAAGAAAAAGCAAAAGTGAAAGGCTCCCCCAGGACGGTAGGCTGTTGGGCTGCTGGCAGTCTGCATCCGCAGTCGCCAAAAGATAGGCGTTTATCTCTAAGCGAGCCCTAAATTGGGATTCTGGACAGTCTGGATTCGGTACTCGGGGGTTACAGGGCAAAAAGCCGTGCGATAGTGGCGATAGTCAGGGCGGATAGGTAGGAAGCTGTGTTGAATGTTGGCAGTATGGGGTCGTCTCTTACTCAGCAGAAAAGGCCATCTTTCAGTGTCGTGAGTGGATCCATCTCGTTGGGGGTGTGACGAAATGGTGGGAAAAGATTTTGCCATACTACGTATAGTAGTAATCATGATCATCTGAGAAACAGGTGATGTGGGCGTTGGATGCATGGGGCCAGCTTCAGCCCTCCCTGCAGTGAATATTCCTTTGCACAACGTGTTCACCACATGCCCCCCTACAGCGCCACAACCGTCTGTTCCTCCAAGGCCTAAGCCACAGGCAGTGCCACTGGTTTCGTGGCAGTGTCGTACGATCAACGAAGCTAATGCATTGTGTCGTCTCAGCTTATGATCGCGAACTGGAAAGTTGTGCATTTCCCACGTAGACGGTCCCTGCGTGTCATGCCATGCCTTGCACCATGATGGCAATCCCACGATCCCCCTCATCGCTTAAGCGGGTGGTGTCGATCTCCCTGCACGGGATGCTAAGCGAGTATATCCCCGGGGCCGATCGTCGATGCCAAGGTAAGTTCGTGATGTAGCAGGTTAGCGACATTGCACTGGTGGATGCAAGCAGGCGTCCGCTAATTCACGTGCCTCTTCGCATAACTGCCTTTCGCGAGCAGCTGCGAACTGCCCTAGCCGCGGAGCAGTGTGGCCTCAAAGACAAAGTAGTGGACCTTTGTGCATGTGGTTATTAACCAAAGTTCTTGGAAATAGGCTGAAGGGAATATACAATGCTGTTAGTCTTTGGTCAAGCCGATGGTGTACCAAGACTTTGGACGTATGAGATAAGCTAGCTTGCGGTACAACGGTCCTGTCACCAATTATGTGACTCATCCTGGCGACTAGGGAAGGACCGTCGACCGCGGATCTGGATGTTTTACAGCTGACGTGCCGAGCGGGCCTGGTCCAGCTTGGTGACAAGATACCCACGTGCACAGACCATACGGGTATCGCTTACCCCTACCTGTGTGGCTGATAGACTGGCTTTGTTTCGAGGTACGATGGCCCGGACCTGTGGGGTACTCTTCGGCCTCCCCGGTGGCTGATCTCATGTCGGGACGAGCTGACGGCTGTGGGGTTGTGACAGCGCGGGCTCCGCGGGCCCGACAGACTTTGACATGAAGGCTGCCTCGATGCCCTCTAGGGCTGACGTCCCTACCTTCACACTGCTAAGGAGAAAGAATCTGGATTTCATGCGTCCCGTCATGGATTCGGCATCGAACACCGTACCGAATTGGGATATGGGAATATCTTCCGTTTCCCCTCTGCGCTATGACGTTCCGTATCCCGCCGCGGCGGTGCATCGTGATCCCATGGTTTTCCATAAGCAGAATCTTTGGGTAGCGCCAAAAACCTGCTCACGAATTTGGC
The DNA here is from genome assembly GCA_026367775.1 of Exserohilum rostratum. NCBI lineage: Eukaryota > Fungi > Ascomycota > Dothideomycetes > Pleosporales > Pleosporaceae > Exserohilum > Exserohilum rostratum. Next base: position 868,197 of record CP111157.1, read on the forward strand.
TAATATTCTTGATCTTCATATTTTGAGGTGATCTTTTTGATTGCTTGGAGCAGGAAGTAATTGGGAACTGACGGTGCTGGAGACTGTATACCGGAACAACTAGTTCACCGCTGTGTGTGTGGCAATCATAGATGATCAAGCCGTTGGACCATCAGCTGTTCACTAGGTGTTTGCGCTAACACGTTGATACATCGACTAACCCAGATTATGTCAGCCCTTCTAACCGGTTAAGTATGGAACTGATCAGAGATACTAACGCACAAAGTTCAAGTCGGAGCCGGACCGACAGTACCGGTACCAAGGTTCAGGCATTCGGGCTGTCCAATATACACGCCTCAAAGAAACCTTCGTTGCTTTGGCATCAGGTCTGGCTATGATTCGAGGCTGAATTGTGGCAATGATCCAAATGCTAAATCCTGAAGCAAGGCAAACCAGTAGTGCGGTGCGACATGCATGGAGGGGTGCGGTAACTCACAACCCCTGCATATCGTTGAAGTTTCAACGTCTCTCCAGGAGAATGGTTCCAGCTAAAATCTCGAGGCCAAGCAAAGCCTACTTTTGGTGATTACCCTTTTGAAGCTAACCCATAGACGGTTTGTTTCGAAACTCGTCTCACCACACACCAGCGTTTACCCAAATGCAGCGGGTATTGCGAGGCACGAGGTGGCCTAGATCGATCGTGGTAGGCTCGCTTACATTTGACTGTGATCGTTAATCATGAAGCTGTGCTATCAATATCGATCCGTACCTCAGGAGATCTGTTAGCGTCGAGGGATTCCCACCTCTACTGACAGCCTCCTTTTGCAACAAGCTTTTTTGCGTGATCAGACTCGCTTCTGCTAGAGAGCCTAGTTTGACGGAAGCTGGCTTCCTATCAGCCGCTCATCATCGCTTACTTTTAACAACCCACTTGATCTCGCATTAGATGGAACCGATATACCCTCAATAGGCCACGATGTGCCAAGCAGCCTATGGGAGTGGCCAAGAGATTGAAATTGAGCGGTGAGGGCCATGAACAACGCAATGGGATGAAGATTGTGTCCTGCAATAGACAACTCCAATCATCGCCTTTGTGTTAAAGTTGCTGATAAACCTAATATAACTGGAGCCTGGTTATCTCTGCCCCTAGAGATTAGCTCTGCAATGAGGGGATGGGCCACTCAAGACCATTTCCTCAAACGTTGTGGGGGAGTGGACTTGATGATTGATAAGCAGCACAAAACGTTGCAGCCATAGCGGCACAATTCCGCATGATGATCACATGCGGTGTAAAACGCTGGAGGTGCTAGTTCAGTGCATGCAGAGGGTAGGCAAGCTTACTGAAATTAGATGTGCACATTCGGCACACAAGACATTATTTCCATCGGTACCTATATCCGCAAGCACGGACACCAAAGCCTTCACCTTGCTAGAACGGGCATAGCAAAGCCATGGTACCCAAATGGTATGTGCCGTGACTGTTCTTTAGTGGCAGGCCTCGGAAGTGGCTGCTCTGCCATGGCCGCGTCATCATCGTGACAGCGGGCGGCAATTTCGACAAGCGTGAAATGATCATGCAAAGCAAGAATTAAGATCCGGTCTATAGATCGTTACCTGCATCAGTTAACAAAGCCGCGCCTTTGACAAAACTTCAGGAGACGGAACTGACTCGGCACATATGTCCACCCATGAAATGCTTTTTGTACTTAAAATAAAAAGATATTCACGAAGATCTCGTACATTTATGAATCGCACCTTCGCTTCCGCAAAAGATGCATATTATCCATGCTGCGAGCTGGTTTGGAGAGAGGGATAACGGTCTTCCGGTGGCTTCCTGATGTTTTTTTAGAGGGGGTGGTTAGGCTGGGAGGCCTCAAAACTGCAGGCATCGGTACCGCATAACTTTGCCGTCTGGCAAATCCAGCGGTATCCGTAACTTCCGTTCAGTCCAGCGACTGGACGGTGTTGGATTCTGTCGAGCTAGGATGTAGCCGCATGAGAGCCGAAACGTTCAGGTACTTTTGTCTTATTCCCTGGACTAACTCGCAAAATGATCTGCAATGTGAGCGCTGCGCGAATCGCATAGTCTGCGCTATGTAACGCCGAATCTTTGTCTTGCTCCTAGGTGCATCTGTTGTGCGCTATTTCACCGGTAGCTTTCAAGAAGACAATCTTAACTAGCACATATCCTTTGGAGAAATTATCCAAGTTCGATGGCTGAACAAGCAAAGTACCGACGACTACCGATAGACTGGCCCGCCCGCCCACCCGCCAGGAAGGGGACAGTGTTGACGTCAGGGGGCGCGAAACTTAGAGTCATGATGCGGAAGACTTGTTATCGTAACTCCCAACAAAGGTTATGTTAGTGAGCCGATCTAGGTGTTTCTTTGGACTACTGTGCATGCTTGTTGTGCGGTGAAGCGTAGGGGATGAAGTCTAAGAGGGATAGGAAAGATCTCCATTGCAGGCGGGGGATCTGGTGCACAGGGTTGTTTCCCGGCTAGCGGGAAAGCTTAACCGCATTGGCTACAGCAACAACGAACTTCCTGTCTGAGACAAACACTGAACCTCCATCACAGGCCCCAATGCGATGTCCAACCAAATCAGCGCAGCAATACGTCTTAAGATGAGCTGACAAGTTGTAAGTGTTGTGGGTTGCACTTGCTGTTTATTGCATGTGAACTACGTCACGACGTGGAATGCTCGTCAACACCTCCCCTCGTGCCTTATGTAATTCAAGCGAACACCTCAACACAGATTATTTGGCTCTAGTTGCCTTGATTATAAGTTCAAGTCAATTAAGAATATATGACGGGTAAAACTCTTCTATAACAAACACAGCAGGCCAGAATCTGAATCTTGTCTTCAAACTAAGATTCTTTGCAATTCATTGGGAAATTTCACTTATCAGACCCTGAAATGATTCATGCTTTACAAGGGCTCCCGATTTTGGTGTTTTCCAGGGTTCCATACTTGTCACTTTGACATCTGTCATGCAAGCCCTCACCACACACGTCCGCTTCGCCCATCTACAAGAAGATTTTGTACTCCTGGCTTGTTCATATCCTGCACCAATTCTTGAACCCTGCACCTGTATCGTCTCATCTTCATCAACAATCGCTCAATGCTTGTTTACGACATACTGGTTGCCTTTGGGCTGATTACATGTTCACATGCTTTTTTTCGCTTGTCTTGTCCCGGGCGCATTACTCGAGAGCGCCTCGACCCAATCGTTACTCCTGATGCGGTGTCCCGTCATGTGCATACGGTTTCTGGGGGAGCAGGCTTCAAAGCTCTCATGACATACGAAGACACTGAAATTTCCCTGTGCTCATCGTGCTCAATCAAAGTTAGCTACTCTTATCTTTACTTCGACTCATGTTTAATGCCTATCACAGGAAGACATGTCCAATTACTGGACACCCCAACTTTATGTCAAGTACAAGGGCGGATCAGGTTTTGCACTGTTGCCCGTGGTAGGCGAAGGAGACGATGCCAATGGTGGTATGACTGTCTATTACATGCAGCGCTGATGGAGCAATCCAACGGAAAAGCTCTATGCATTCCCAAAGGGCTTTCGCATGGTTGCCGGTGATCCTTTTGCTCGCAATTATGACGGGAGTCTCGCAGCTGAAGCCGTTTCCTTCGCGTGCGTAGGCTCGAACACAGCGCAGAGCAACGGCATACCAAATACACCATGCCCAGGTGGATTGCGCGCCCAAATTTTCTTTCCTAAATGCTGGGATGGCAAGAATATTGACTCAGCCGACCACAGAAGCCGTATGAGCTATCCAGATGGAAATCTTTACGATAGTGGGGACTGTCCGCCCTCTCATCCCTTCCATACAGTATCCATGTTCTTCGAAGTATTCTACGACACCGCGCGCTTTAACGATGAATGGGTGAACGACACACATCCTTTCGTCTTCTCACAGGGAGATGCAACGGGCTATGGCTTTCATGGCGACTTCTTCAATGGCTGGGACGTGGATGTACTTCAAACTGCAATCGATACTTGCACAGACGAATTTGGAGTAGTCGAGAAGTGTCCTGTCTTCACCTTGTTCACCAATGACGAATGCAAAAATTGCAAGCTGCCAACTTCAGTCCAGGAGCGAGTCGACGGCAGGCTCGCCTCCCTTCCCGGTTGCAATCCTATTACCTATGGCCCCGAGCGTGCAACTGTGGGCAACTGCTCTGCCGAGACTGCTTTATTCGGTGATAGCCCCAAAAATTACGTCGAATTGACTCAAAAGCAAAAATGGGAGTATGTCGGATGCGGTACAGACAGTGTATCCGATCGTGCCATGAGCGGCAAAATGATACGCAACAACCACATGACAGTAGACATGTGCGTTTACTACTGCAACTTCTTCGGCTACACCTATGCAGCACTTGAGAATGGCAACGAATGCTTCTGCAACACTGAGCTCAACATGAAACACGCCCCTAAGCAAGGTTTCATGGGGTCTTGCTCGAAGCCATGTCCTGGTAATTCTCGCCAGGTATGTGGAGGCGTGAACGCCATGAGCATCTATCACCGGTGTACGCGCACATCATGCAAGAACAAGGAATTTAGCATTGTGGCGTCGGTAGACAGCCAGGAAGCGGACCTTCAACTGAATACCACGTATTTTGATTTAGGAGTGGCTGCTGCCAACGGCAACTACGATTGCTTTTGCAACGCCTTCACACTACCGCCACCGACCCCCAGTTAGCTTGGAGGCGCGATTTGCGTGGTTTAAAAATTTTGATAATTACTGCTGGTGGCTTCATGGTCCGATTCCGATTGGTGTTTCCCATAAATATGGTCTCGTATACATTGTTATTTCTTTCGTCCGATCTGCTGACGCCAATGTTAAGTAATATTTTATGCAGCTATCACTCCATTTCTGACAAACCATGATGATCCAGCTGATCTGTAATTATCTTCTTGTGTTCGCCATGCATTCATAACACCCTCACGGCGTAGCCGGTAAAAGCACAGGCTCCCTTCATCACGATGAGACGTGCCGAATATCATCAGCCGAACACAAACATCAAACGATGAAATTATGCAACAGCCGAATGCAAGGTACCCGCGCAACCGACTCTCTAAGCGAGCAGCAACAGCCGCCTAGCTATCTATCCAAAAAGCATGAATGTGCTTTTGTTGTGTCAACAAAAACGCTAGAAAAACATCATGCCATGCTTGCAGCCATCGAGATGGTAACTGGCAGAAGAAACCAACTGTTCTAGAACCTGCATAACGGCGTAGCCGAAGTGCTGCCACTTCTTAGCCATGGTGTTTTTCTTTTCTCTCGGGAGAGGGCCCAGGACCGTGGATGCGGGAAGAGTGGCAGCTCCACACTCACAGCCACGAACTCGCCATGACGTGTTCAGTGAGCGGCACTGGACCTGGTAGCCGTTGAGGAGAAAGAGAAAAGAAGGAAGTGTTCGTTCCGATGCCGAGATGACTGATTGCTTGGTCATTTGTTCAGGACATCGTGGCTGAAAGAATCGTCTGGAGATACTGATCTTCGAACATTTCCCATCGCCCTTCAATACAAATGTAGTATGATCGGCTTTCCATATACTGTTTCTCTCAACATAATTTTTCAAGCTTTGTGTAGCTCCCTCTCTTCATTTTCATTGGTTTTGTTTGCCATTTCCTTTGTATTGAACTCCTGAGCTTGAAATAACATAATATAAATATGTTTTGTCGAAGCGGGCAAGCCAGTGCCATTTCGGAACGCGCGAGGTCTGGATCTCGGTTTCGCTTTCAAAGTGCGCATGGTCAACGGTAGCGACACCGCGCCCGCGCCCGTATCCGAAGAAGGAACTTCTTTTTGTGCAGAAGCAAGTCAAAGGCTTGAGACTGGAAACGTGTCCGGTGGATCAGCTTCTACTCTTGCATCTACCCCCACGGTAAATGCGCAGCTGCGCTAGTAACGACCGTGGCTGATTCCAGCTGGGTCTGGAGCGCCACGTACAATGGCAACGGGATGCAAAAAGACACTTAATGTGGTTTTGTTAGTGCTGAGTTCTAGAACCTCAAGCTTTGCTTTCTTTTGATTTGTCTGTTTATGTCGACAGACATGTTTGAGAAACTTTAAGACTCAGCTTGACAACATGGTTCTTCGAGGGAAGTCGCGGAGGGTCCTGGGCTGAGTTTATTGAAACATGCAGGGATGCAGGGAGCGATAAGAAGGTGTGCAGAATTGAGTCGTTTGCTGGTAGGTGTTGTCGCCTCGTTGATACGCGTCTGGTAGTTTTCGTATGTTGTTACTGGCCAGCTGCGGATGTCGTTACTAACGACTAACAGACGGTTATGTACAGTCTTCTATAATGCGATAGTTCCAATTTTCAACTCATCGCATAGAACTGTGATTGTGAGTACGCAACATCTGAATGGATGCATGTGGCAAATTTGAGGTGAGTGTATGTTGAGAACAACGGGACAAGGCTGCATAATCATGAGAAATGGTCCGCAAACTTCTAGTTCATTTTGGCAGAGTCCATGCTGACTTGCGCTCAGCATTTCATTCTCGGTCTACATACAGAGACGTCCGGCAATCTTTCATCCGGATACTCTGGTGGATTTGCCGTTACATAGACCTTCCAGTTTTGCGGACTCTGGTCTCCTTATATCTAACCAAATGTTCAACGGCCTCGTCCCGAGATCGGAATGCTTAGATCTGGAGGCGCTCGACCTTGTCCTTGAGGGTGCGGATTTGGCCCATCAGGTCCTGCATTCTGTTAGACCATGCATGGTAGTTGATGTCGGGTAACTCTATAAACTTACAGAGGCTTCGTTGGTGGTGATGCTGGCGGCAATGACGGGCCTGGCAACGCCGCAAGCACGACCGAGAGCCATCTTGGAAGGAACGTAGACGTATGGAACGTTCTTGTCCTCGCAGAGAAGAGGCAAGTGGAGAAGGATGGCAAGAGGAGAAGTGTCGGCGGCGAGGATGATCAACTCGCTGATACCACGGTTCAGAGTCCTGAAACAATAGATATTAGTAATTGTACTTGCACAGCGCTTGAGGTTTTATGCCAAGTCGCATAGGTTGTACGTACTTGGTGGCTTCGTTGGCACCCTTCTTCAGCTGCCTGTAGTGGGTGGCCTGCTGAACGAGGTCGAGGATCTCCTGCGACAGGGCCTGGTCGGCCTGGGGCCATGCGGCGCTGTTGTCCTCGGCCATTTTAAAGATTGCGATTTGTGGAGTGGTAGAGGTTTGAGAGTAGGGTTCACTGCTGAAGCTCGTCCGAAGGAGGATTCCTAGATTCAATTAGTTCATGCGATGCGCGCAATATGAAGGCGACCTACACGGCTCGCTCGCCCAGAAAAATATTGTCGGTGAAAGGTGATGGATAGGTCAGAAAGCTGGAGCTTGTAGAAAATCGAAAAAGTTCCCGGGATGGTCGCCTTGGCAGACCTCACGTGTCGCGCTAATGCCAGGGTGAGGATAGCGTCAAGCGAGCGAGCCAGACGTACAGCTCTTCGCCAACCATCGTCACCACTCCTCGACATCACAAACGCCCCCGTCGCCGCATCCACCGCTCGCGTCCATCTCAACAAAGATCTCGAACCCCTTCTAGACGACTCGTCGATTACATATACCACCGCAAATATGGTGTCCGAACTCTGGTGAGTGCTTACGGAGCTCCCTCGTCTATGATGCAGGCAGCTTCCAGCTTCCGTCATGGGCAAAAGCTGGGCCAGTTGCTATCATCAGCGAGGCGGACAAGCTTCCGCTGCAACATACGAGAAAGAAATAAGCTAACAGTGCTTCCGCAGCCCCGTCTATGCTGTAAGTACTCGAGTACCAAGCTCCGCTTCGCCTCCCGACGCGATCAGAACCGCGACGACCCTACTTCCATCATCATAACACGATGCGACGATTGTCGCGATGCGTACTGCAGGACTGGGCTAATATCTAATAGCCCTTCTTCGGCGCGATGGGCTGCACGTCAGCCATCGTCTTCGCGTGTTTCGGCGCTGCCTATGGAACCGCCAAGGCTGGTGTCGGTGTTTCCGCCATGGGTGTTCTCCGCCCTGACCTAATCGTCAAGAGTACGTTGTCTATGCGATCTTGATCGCACACTTGCGTGTTGCATGAACGCAGCTAACACTCCGCGTAGACATCATTCCCGTCGTCATGGCGGGTATTATTGGTATCTACGGTCTCGTCGTGTCCGTGCTTATCTCCAACGGCTTGAAGCAGGATTCTTCGCTGTTCGCCAACTTCATCCAGCTCGGTGCCGGTCTCGCCGTCGGTCTGTCGGGTATGGCTGCTGGTTTCGCCATCGGTATCGTTGGTGACGCTGGTGTGCGAGGAACTGCACAGCAGCCCAGGCTGTTCGTCGGAATGATCCTGATTCTCATTTTCGCTGAAGTCTTGGGTATGTGAAGTTCCATTGTGGGTTAAAAGAAATGTAATAACTAATGCGCACTACAGGTCTTTACGGACTCATCGTTGCCCTGCTCATGAACTCCAAGGCTGGCGAGGACACCTGCTAGACGATTACGCAGCCTACGATTGCAGACGCGATACGACAACATTGATCTGCAACAGACAAAGACTGGCATCGATACATCAAGTGTGACGATATGATTTACTTGCGTGCCGCGCATAGTCAACATGCGCGGCATGCTGTACGTCTACTATGTGTATCTTTTTGAAAGAACGGACAAAGACGGCTTCCAGAGCAAGGGAGCGAGAGGCGGTGTATAATGGCACGGGTTGACGTGCACTTGGCAATCCATTTGGCGGCGTGTATTCTAGGGTCATCAATTTCATTTTGCGCTTGTAAACGAAATGCATGTTGTCTTTCTTTCGACTTCGACCAAGTTGCGTGTGTATGTGTGTTGTTGCATGTGTCGCAGAGTATGTCTAGAACAATCCAATGGTCAGCCATGCATGACTTGAACGCTAGTCTGGTGTTTACGTCATGATGCGTTTCCCGACTGTATTCCACATTGCCATCTCAATCCACTTGACAAACGTGAGCTGCATGTCTGCAGGGGCGCCTTTTTGATTGGAACCATGGTTTTGATCGCCGCCTCACTACACCTATACTGCCTTGCTGCATTGTTTCAAGTCATTACACCATGGAAAACTCGCAGCCACCCGAGTATGCTAGTTGTCATGTCAAGCCACATGAGGCGAGCGATATCTTCTGATTTCACGTTGATAAGGTTGAGAAGAGAAAACCGGCATGTGTATTGTACACTGTAGACACAAAACCTACATGATCATTTGACGGTTCCGCCCTGGTATATTGTATCCTTGGTCCTCCTGATGTATCGTGAACGCCAATCAACACCACTGATGCCAATATGTCATGAACTCTACGTGCTCGTATACGCGCGCCTCCCGTCTTAGTCGTCATTGCTAGCCTTCTTCACTTTTGCTGCTTGCATCTTGCCGAGTATGGTTTTGCTCTTTGCTTTGCCTTCGACTTGCTCCGCGCTGCTCAAGCTGCTATAGAAAGATCGCACCTTTTCGTGCGCAATCACCTTCTTGGGGTCGAAGCGTAGGATTTGCAGACCAGCCATGCTTGTTGCACGAGAGAGCGCGACGTACGCCTGTCCCTTTTCGAACACGCGGCCGAGATCGACGCGTACGCGTTCAAGAGTTTGACCTTGAGCCTTGTGGATGGACAAGGCCCATGCGAGGATAAGCGGAATTTGTGATCGCGATGCTTGCACTTCACCATTGGGAAGTTCTATTTTCCAGTCTTCGCGTTTGCAAAGCAGATCGCGTGTCGTGCCGTCTGCAATAGCGAATCGTACAACGGGGTAGACTTGGTTGGTATTAAGACCAAGCGTGCTCTTTGCCATCTCCGTCTTCAAAGCAGCGTCTGATGGCCCGTTTTGAAGAAAGCCCTCCTCGTCTTCCTTGTATATATTGAACATCTGTTCCGTCATAAATCCTGTTATCTTGCCTAGCGAGCCGTTGACTAGCGTGTCGTCCATGTTCTTCACCAGCATGACCTGGGCCCCTTTCTTCAAATGAATCTGCTCTGGAACCATACAGCTCTGGAGAAGCCTGTCTCGCTGTTCTTTGTTAGTAATAGTGCCACCGTCTCGAGCCTCGAACGTGAACGTATTGCCATGCAGTTGATGCATGCGTGTAGCATTGGCGCGGTCAACTTCCTGGCGTGTGGGGAAGAGTTCAGTTGCTTCAACACTCTGATCTTCCGTTGAAAGTGGGCGCTCCAGCTGCTTGAAGCGAGCAATTGACTCTTGTGTCAGCCGACCCTCACGCATTTCATTAAGCATATTCGCAAAGACTGGATCCTTTTGACGGAAGACGTGCGTAAGGCCAATTGTATGCTCAATGCTTGTGGTCCAAGTGCCTGCGTCAAAGGCAAACTTGGCTGGCTTTCCAAATTCCGGTACTGGAGGCAATTGGAAGAAATCGCCTGTGATGACAAGCTGAATACCGCCAAATGGTCTGCCGTTGTTGCGAATTGTCCGCGCAATTGATTCCAGTTTGTCGAACAAGTCACCATCCACCATGGAGACTTCGTCCATAATCAGGACCTTTGTACGCATCCATCGCTGTTTTGCTTTGGCATTTCTTCGGATCTTTTTCACCAGGTCTTCAACCGGCTCTTTACCCAGTCCGATACCTGCAAAACTGTGTAGAGTAACACCGCCGATGTTGCATGCTGCTAGACCAGTTGATGCTGTCACAGCAACCCGGTCAGGCTCACGTACGTATTTCCGCCGCAGGCCCGCAATGATTTCACGAAGCAAAACCGATTTACCAGTACCTGTTTAAGTTAGCAAGGAAATCTAGATATGGGTGCTCCATCGCACATACCAGCAGAACCAGTAAAGAAGACGCTCTTTTTGTATTCTACTACGAGGTTCAACACGTTTTGCTGCTCTTCGCTGAGAAATATGCGGGCTACCGTGTTTTTCTTCTTCTTTTTAATAGCCTCTTTCACATCTTCATCAGTCCCTTGGTTCGTCTTTGCCTGTGCCTTCATGTTCTCCTTGAAGGCCTTCTGTTGTTGTTTCAGGGCACTTGCTGTTGTGTTCCAGAGGTATTGTGAGCTTGGTTGTTTTGATGCTGGCGTTGTTACAGTCTTTTCAGTTGCTGTAGACTGTCGTTTCTTAGAAGGTGCAATCTGCTCAACCTCATCCTCCTCCTGAACGGGTTGTGCTTTCTGAGACTGTTGCCATGGTAGGGTCCTTCGCTTCACCCTTAGTGGTTCAGACTTCTTAGGTGTCTTGAGGTGCTCTATTGGAGAAGACGACCACGGTATTGGTTGACTGCTATCGAATTCCGGCTTGGTGTCTGGAATTTGTGCTCTCGAACTGTACCCAGAGTCTTCCGAGACGTTGGATGTAACAGGAGGTAATGTAGGATAGGTGACGGTGCCTTTCGTCGCTGGATCCTCTACGTCGAGGTCCACGTCACTGTCAAAGTCATCCTCGTCGAATAGGGCAGTCTCCAGAAACGCAGAGTTTGTGCTAGGCGCGTGGAATGCCGCCGGCAGTTTGTTCTCCTTATTCATTTCTGCAATATTAAGTTCGGGATAGTCGAAGTCGTCCTCGGGAGGGCTCAATGACTTGGTCAGACCACTGGAAGTCCTCTTGACGCCCTGCGTGCTAGGACCCGATGATCGTTGCGACCCCGCAATGTTTTGTTTCGCCCCGTTCCCTATTGGACGCGCCGATGTGTGTGTTGAGCCGGTTCGGTTGAAGGCGTTTCCGAGCGATGATTGTTTACAGGCACTGTTTGACTGTGACGTCGACGCGATTGCATCGTGCATTTGCACGGCTTGTTTGAGCATGATTCCTGTTGTGTATAGGCGAAAACAGAGATTTCCGTGATAGGGTTTAGGCGAAAGTCTGGACAAAACGCTCGTAAGATTGTTGGACTTGAGTGGTGGTGAGGTCGAGAGGCGCGCGCGGCAAGAGTGCGTTAGGGTCGGCCAAGTACTATGAGGCAAGTGCGCCCGGACGGGTTGTGCAAGGGAGGACGGGGGCGACTCTTTCGGGCTGGACGGTTTAAGCGACGCACCTCTCCTGGCGAGGATAGAAAGCATGCAGCAAAGAAAAGGCGCGTGGGCAAAGGAACGAATACGTGAGTGTGGTGCCTAATTGCAAGTTGTGCGTGCCATTGTCGGCGCGGTGGGGTGTGATTGTTCACCTTAGTGTTAGTGCTGCGGGCCCACAAAACGCGACCACTTGACGCGACCTTTGAATTGAGATGCGCTAGTGTTGTGCATCACGTGCAACCCTCTACCAATCCTTTGGCCGTTTTTCTAAAGTAGTTTGACTGCACATGCATGACCGCGGTAAAGCCAGCGATTTGCCGTGATGCAGGTACATGTGTCCAATGACTCTGAAGCGACTCCAGTCGCTAGCAGTATAATTTTAGACTCGCCTTTCGTTTGGTATCACCGCAAAGGGACTCGGGCAGTTTGGTCATAGCCAATGTTGGTTGTTCTGACGGGCATCAGAACTGTCCGTCTACAAGTCTGTCGATTATATTGGGTATCAATACGAGTAGCTAAACTGGAAAGCTCGGGTTGCCTGATCCAATTCCCCAGGGATCCTGAAAGTGGCATTGTGGAGCCTCTTTCCACATTATATATATGTCGTTCGATGCGCCCCGCGCATGTCGTTTCGAGCCATTATAGTCTAGAGTGAAGAACAACATCATACAACATCCGTCATCATCAAAAGCCACCGACCAATAGAAAAAATAAATCCAGAGGGTAGTCATGCCTGTCTACTACTACGCTGCAAAGAGAACAACAATCCGCTTTTGGTATCGAGAAGAGAATTCAACATCATAGTGGGTAGTGAAGAGGCAACATCGACAAGCCGAAGCTCGCATCAAAAGGAAATGCTAACACGAGAAAGGAGATTCATTTTGAACCACACAAACGACCGTAGACCATATCCCCCCAGGAAATGTAGCACAGGGTACCAACTATGCCAAAAGACAACAACCCGCGCACCTTTTTGGACAACAAGACTGAGACGACGACTTCCCTAAGAACATAAGACCAGATAGCTGATGAAATGTGATCCGGAAATCGGAGCTATCCAAACAAAAGAGCCCTCGTAAACAATTGGGCGTGTCGAAAGAATAGATGGCACAGCGCTGAACAAGACAAGTTTGAGCAAGGAAAGTCTTTAGCCCTGGTAGCCACCAAAGCCGTTCTGGCTGAAGGCAGCTTGAGGAGACTGACCCCACTGCGGCTGCTGAGGGGCCCCGCGGCCGTAGCCACCAGCGCTGCCCGGCTGCTGCATTTGCTGCTGGAATGGCATGCCGGGGGTTCCAAAGGCTTGCTGCTGCTGCGCGAAAGGTGCTCCGCCGGGGCTGGGTCCTGCCCGCGCATTAGATTGCTTGTTTCGATACTGCAGCTTCCTCCGGTGCCGCTCACCTGAGGGTGACATGGGCCCACCTTGTGGCCCACCACCATACTGCGGAAAGTACGCACTGGGCGTCTGGGGGTAAGCTGAGTTAGGGCCGCCCGCAGGCGAGTAGCCCTCAAACTGGCCAGTCGGAGGACGGTCTTTGCCCCACTAGATAGGAAATGTGAGCTAACAAGTTAAGGGGGAAAAGAGACACGAGTCAACCTACGCTACACTTGAGAGGACGGCCGTTGACGTTGTAGCCATTGAGCTGGCAAATGGCCATGGCGGCGTTCTCGTGCGTGTCCATCTTGATAAAGGCAAATCCACGGTCCGACTGGAAGCGTGTCTCGGTAACGTATCCAAAGTTCTGGAAAAGTGGAACAAGGTCAGCCTGCGAGGTGTAGGGAGTCAGATTGCCAACGTAGCAAGTCGTCTGCCACTGGGGAGTCTGAGCCACAACCATGTCGTAACTCTGCACACCGTGAGTAGGGAAGTGGTGGTGGCCGAAGGGGGTGGTTGGTGTCATGCCCATCGAGGCCATGGCCTGCTGCTGCGAAATGGAAGGTTGCCCTTTTTGGTTGGCCCAGTTGCAGCGGATGGCGCGAGAACCGAGCCACTCTCCGTCCATGGAGTTAAGGGCGCGCTCAGCATCAGCGCGGTCCCTGAAGGCGACGAATCCGTAGCCACGGGATCTGCCCGTCTTCATGTCCCACATGACGCGAGCCTCGGAGACGGGGCCAAAGGTAGAGAAAGCCTGGAGAAGGACCTCGTCGTTGACCTCGTTGGAAAGGTCGCCAACAAAGATGTGGAAATGGTTAGAAGTGTCTTCCTTGGCTGTGTTGTTAGATTGATACGCCCAGTTTACACGAATTTCCTGTTCCGGGTCAGAAGACTGGCCCCATGCACACGACAGCCTGTCCAGCATCTATGCTTACGTTGTTGTGGATGCGGCGGCCATTGAGCGTAGCCATGCCACGTTCGGCCGCACCTGGGTCGTCGTACTCGACGAAGCCGTAGTTGAAACCCTTGGAATTGAACTGTCAGCGGTCAGCGGCACTTGAATTGTCGCAACTTTTTGCAAGATAAGCCCGGCCCGCGCCACAAAGCTAGCAAGTAATTGCAGCGGTTTCGGGAATGTATCTTACAGAAGGCGAACTTGCAGTCTTGTCTGGAATAATCTTGACGCTCTGCACATGGCCAGTCGTCTCAAAAATCTGACGAAGCACATCCTCAGTGACGCGCGGGTCCAATCCTCCCACATACAGGGCGCGCTTGTTGGGCTCGGGAGCAGCGCGGCGAGGGACGTAGCCGGGCTGGCCACTGGTCGGGGACATGGGGTTGCCCGACATGGGCGAGCTGATGGCCGTGGGAATGGGATTGTTGTTCTGGGGGATGATGACGGGGGCGAGCGGCGGCGGCGGCATGTGCTGCTGGGCCTGACCCTGGTTCTCGTAGCCGGGAGCACCAGCGGAGGGAGGAGGAGGCAGCTGGGCGCCGGGGTTCTGCTGGTCGGCCATTGTGCAGTCGCGAGGATGCGCTCAAGGCAGAAGTGGCAGGAACAGGGAGCGAGGGCGCACACGAAGTGGCTGACCAAGGCTAGATGGCGGATGCGACGCGGAGGACGAGGCAGGGACGACGACAGCGACCAGGCCACGCGAAGGGGGGTGGGCAGAGGCGAGGGCGGGGCGAGAGCAGCCTTGGACGAGCGAGGACGACAAGGAAAGTCGAAATGGAAAAGCGCGAGCAGGGGCTACCGACAGAGACACAAGAGCACTAGGAAAGGGAAGAGAAAACAAGAGGAAGAGAGATAGGAGATGCGAAAAGCCCTACGGCGAGCTCTGATGGCAAGCTATGATCTCCACTGTGGGGTGAAGAAGGGAAGAGGAGATGGGAGGAGAGCGAGGGTCGCAAGAATTAGGCTCGCGCAGGCCTTCAGCACAAGCGCCCAATGCAACGGGAGAGCTACTGTAGCCTACCAGTGCCGTCGAGCGAGCCCTACCAGGGTGGGGTGGGGGGAAGGACGGTAAGGTATGGCATTTGGGGGGGATTCATTTCAGCGCCGAGAGGGTTGCTGGGGATGATTTGGCCGTATTGAACGATGGAACAGTGCTAGCGGCTGCCTGTTGCGCAGGTTTTAGTACCGGAGCCCACCCAGGCCCCCACTTGCGGAAGCGTCCTACCAGCCTTGGCGCACCGTGCGCTAGGCCCAATCCGCCGCGGGCCCCTCGACCCTCGACGGCAGACGGCGCACCTGCAGGCGCTCCTGCTGGTGCTGCTTGCTGCTGGTGCTGCTGCACGTGTCTTCGAGCCGCCGACCAGCACCGCCGATTGCACCACCGGCATCCCGAGCCTTGAGTTCGCAGCTGCCGAACCCTTTGATTGCTGCTGCTGCTGCGCGCCTGCCTCTGCCTGCTGTGCGCCTGCCCGAGCCTGTGCTGCACCTGCCTTGCGCCTGCACTGCGCCTGCCATCCGACGGCCCTCCGCCATCGTCATCACCATCACCACCGCCCATCATGGCCGCGACCAATCCCGCGCCCTCCAAGCCCGAGGGCCAGCAGTCGCAGCCACAGCCGCAACAGCACATTGACACGCTCCAGAGCATGCTCAATCTCATCGTACGCCGCCCGCCCCCAGTGACGCGTGCCCGTTGCTAACATGAACCGCGCGCAGTTCCTCCACTCTGGCCGCTTCCTCAAAGAATCACAGGCTGGCGGAGGCTCTGGCCGCATGAAGCTGCAGCTGCAGCGCGTCGTGCCCCATGCCACCGAGCGCTTCCACGATGCGCTCGACGAGCTCGAGAACGAGGTGCGCTTGGCGCAAACCGTCCTCCGCCGCGACATGGCGCTGCTGAAGAACGACCGCAAGAAGAAGGAAGCCGCCGCGAAGCAGCACGAAGTGGAGAAGGCGCGCCTGGCCGCTGAGGCGAGGAACGTGCCTGCCGCAACAGAGGACACGGCACACGTGAAGGAGGAAAAGGCAGTCACGCCCACGCTGCCCGAGGCACCAGCAGCGCAAGATGCGCCCGAGGCAGCCACGACCACAGAGCCAGAGACGGATGCCTCGAAAAAGGAAAGCGGCAACAACTCCAACGACGACTCCAACGTCAAGGCACCCTCGCCAGCCAAACCATCGACCGAGACAAACACCGAGCCACCCAAGGACCCGCTCTTCGATGGCACACCCACGGCCACCAATGCCCAAGAGTCCGACTTCGACTTCGATGCCATGTTCGGCGACGCCATGGACACGTCCGACAACCACAATCCCGACCACGACATGATGGACACCTCGAACGACATGGACTTCAACCTCGACGACGGCAACGACAGCTCTGCCCTCCTGCGCGGTCTCGAGGACTTTGCCAAAAACGGCGAAAACGACAATGCCAACCAGTCCTCCAACATGGACATGGACTTTACCATGCCCGGCCTCCCAGGCCTAGACTCAAATGCCAATGGCAACAGCAACACAAACGCAAACGCCGACAGCAATGCGAATGCAGCCGCCAAGCCTGCACCTGCACCAGAGCCTGCACCAAAGGCCGAGGAGCCCAAGCCGGCCACACAACCACCACCACCTGAAGAGAAGAAGAATGAACCCGAAACGACCAACAATGACGACATGATGGGCACCATGGCTGCAGACGACCTCGAAGACCTGTTCAACATGGACGAGTATGAGAATCCAGAGCAGTCTTCCTTTGACGATGCCTTTTTCAACTTTGAGTAACCTGATATTACTTCCGTTGTTGTACTTTCTTCTGCTGTTGTACAACCACCAGCTGTTGTTTATGGCGTTTGGGCATTGGAATTTTGGGCGTTTAGTGCCTTATTTGATACCCCTGGTACATGGGAAAAAGTCAGGACCAACATATTAGGATTGCTGGCAGCATACGAATCAAAGAGTCGTGGTGTTCTTCATTTTCATGTCCTCTCGATTGGCATCTTTTTCCTAACATCAGACGGAGTAGCTGGTCTAATAAGCCACACCCTATGCATAATATTCTTGATTTCAACATCTTCTCACATCTCTTCTTGGCACCAAATGCTCTTTTACATATAATGATCTTCATATTAGCCTCTCAAGAAGCCGGCTACTACCCTGCTCGCATCCCCCACTAAAGCTTAATCTCGCCCTCGAAACCATTGACATGCATAAAGTTTGCCCGCAACGGCGTGACACTAGTGTATCCCTGCGCAACAGCCCACCCGTCATTACCCGGCTCACTCTGTTCCACGCTCTCGTACACGTCCTTGAACACAGGCGCCCACTTGAAGTGCTTGTGTGTATACCGCGAGTGTGGCTGGCTGGTAGGCGTATCCCTTCCTGAGTCGGTGCCACTTGCTCCACCCTGGATCCCTGAATTGGACCGGAGTTCCTTCTTGCCCAGCTTCTCTTCCTGCTTGCGTATTTGCCCTTCAATGTCTGCGGGCTTATCGTCGGCCTCGGGGGGCACCTCGACGACTTGGAAACAGCTGCCGCTCTTCCATGTGTTCTGTAGCATATCTGTCCACAGAATCTTGCGCTCGCCTACGTTCTCGACCAAAGGCACGTTGACCGTGTATAGGTGCGTGTTCTTGTCCCAGTTGTCCCATAAATATTGTATGAGCTTTGCGCTGAGCTCGCTCGCGCCGCTGATGATGTTGGCGTCGTGATTGCGGTCGAAGAAGGCGTAGCTGAGTGCTATGCTCTTCATGCCGCATACGGCTGCCTCCATTGCGCCACCAATGGTACCCGATGAGAGGGAGAAAATGGCAGTACTGTTGCGGCCATAGTTGGGGCCGGAAACGACGAGGTCAATTGGGCCGCGTTCGGTGAAGTAGTGGTACAGACCAATCTGCACGCACGAGGCGGGAGTTGAGTCAACAAGCACCCATTCTTCTTCCGTGGAAGACGGTGGAAGCGGCGAGTTATGGGTCGTTCCGTGGTTCGTCAGACGGCCTTCGGGTGTTGTTTGCAGAGGCTCGGGACGGTAGTAGGTTGGTTGTATCTACAGCCGTGTCAGAATGCCCGGTAAAGGCAATTATGTCTACCAAGAATTGCTCCAAGCAAAGGGAGAAAAGTCTCATACCGACTTGCCAACAAGATGTGCCTTGCCTATCCAAGACCGTTGTGTATGTGGAAGAACTACTGACACGGTATGGCCATACTTTTGTAGTGTTGACACGAGCGAATGCACGTATGGTGACGACTGGTCTGATGGCGGTCCATCGTCATTGGTGACCTATTGGTCCATCAGCTGATGCCATTGACCATTGCAAGGCAGTAGTCAACTTACTAGAATATGCATCTTTGCTTCCAACGAGTTAAATCGGCAATCTTTGCGGTACCTTGTTGTGTATGGGAAGTTGAAAGGCACAGTGGGGCAGACAAGGAGTGACGTGCGCTATCGATAGATCCCGATGCTCGGAACCGCCTCGAGTTAGGCCGCCGTCACCGCCTCGTTCTTGTGTACACGAAGACGATGTGCTGTCCTTTATCGCGTCGTGTCATGCAGTATCATCTTGGGTTGGTTTCGGTTTTTTCATACTCTACATCTCACAAAGTGATGGTAGAGTTCGTCTGTCACGATTGATCGTACCTGCGCTATGGGTAGATCCGATCATGTTCCTTGCATTGGGCCGGCGATTAGCGCCTCTCGTAACGGACAACTTGTCTTCAGCATTGATTGTATGACACAAAGAGAAGGGGAGAGTTTGGCGAAGAAACGTGCCTCCGAGAAATGACGACGAAATAATATCGGACATGTCGCCGCGTCTCCATGTTGAAAATCGCATCGCACTCCATGCAATGAGCGGGACAGCCGTGGCCCCCTCTTCTTCCGAGCTCCCCACCATAGCCGGCATCTCGACTGCGATCTCTGAAACGGACACTGGACTTGCCGGGACGATTAGCCTTGTGTAGGTAAAACACACAGCATGCAAACCGTTCCCGGGCGCCAAAGTGTAGAGCCGCAGGGCGCTTTGGTGGGCCTACTGTTTTCGGTGTTCGTTCCTTCGGATCCCCGCCCGTGACCGCACGCCGTGAGGACTACCGTTTGGTCGACGGAGACAACAGATGCATTTATATAGATGCGAAGGCGATGCAATTATGGTAATCAAGATACCCAGTCACTTCTCATTTTCTCCATTACAATCAATTCTCAATTTTCCTTTCAATTTGAAGGAAAAAGAACAATAGTTCATACCTCTTCTTCTACGACTAAACCCACACACGTGACTCTATAAAAATGGTCATCAACGTTCCTACCGCCTCCCTCGAGGGACAAGTCGCCCTCATCACCGGTGCCGGCCGCGGTATCGGACGAGGCTGTGCAATTGAGCTCGGCAAGCGTGGTGCCTCCGTCATTGTCAACTACGTCTCTTCAGAAGGACCCGCCAACGAAGTTTGTGAGATCATCCGGGGCTTCAACAACGGCGCCAAGGCCGTTGCCATCAAGGCCGACGTGAGCAAGGTCTCTGAGATCCAGCGTCTATTCGAGGAGGCCAAGAAGGCCTTTGGCAAGATCAACATCGTCATGAGCAACTCCGGCACAGAAAGCTGGGACAAGACCGAGGAAATCACAGAGGAGAAGTACGACCACGTCTTCAACTTGAACGCCAGGGCTCAGTTCTTCGTCGGTCAGACCGCATACAAGTACATTGAGGACAACGGCCGCATCATCCTCATGAGCTCCATTGCTGCTGGTCTCCTCGGCGTAAAGGACCACGCTCTGTACAACGCCTCCAAGATGGCCGTCATTGGCTTCATCAAGGCATTCGCTACTGACTTTGGAAAGCGCGGTATCACTGTCAATGGTGTTGCCCCCGGTGGTATCAAATCCGACATGTTCACCCAAAACGCCTGGCACTACATCCCTGGAGGCACCCCTGACTGGCCCGCCGAGAAGATCGAGTCGCTCATGGCCAGCCACTGCCCTCTCGGCAGGTGTGCGGTCCCTGAGGATGTCGCAAGGGTAGTTGCTTTCCTTGCATCTGAGGACGGTGGCTGGGTCAACGGACAGGTGCTTACCATCTCTGGAGGATCATCCCAGTAAATGCGTAGTGGGTGACTGGTTGAAAATGGCGGAGAAAATGAGTATTATGATTCAATAGTTCTAGAGCGCATATTTATCACGGCGGAATAGTTGTCCGCCAGTGCTCGAACACAATAAACGAGAGTTTTTTTCACTCTTCTTGCGCAAGAATATTATGGTGCAAAGACAAGTGATGACTTCATTATATGCTAGTAGGCGGAATGGTACATCGTGATCTTGACAGCGACGGCCGCATTAGCTTGTACTATTCATTTTTCCTTGACGCTAATTAGATGTGGTAATGACAATAACCTATCTGCACATTCTTGTCTATAAATCCACACCTTAATCTTACTATTCATCACAGTGAACATCGTCAAAGAATCTATGATTGCGTGACCGCAAATATGACTATATTTAATATGATATATCTAAGGTGGTCGTCGAATATCCTCAAACGGCGCAATCAATACGCTCGCCATGTACTAAAAATCGTACCTTGTGCTCTAGACTATACAGCTAACGCGGCCGCTATAATGAACTAGTATACAAAAAGTAATCGTGTGCCTCATTTCCTCATGGCATCTTTACGCTGCGGCGTGCTTATATCGAGTCGCTAAACGCCTTGAAAAAAGTAAAAGAAAAGAAAGAAACTTGTATAAAAAAGAAGCACACAAACAAAATCCATGGCGCTATCACAAGTTTCCTTGGAAGCTCTTACACCGAAGTAGGTTCTTCGGGGGTTTTGGCAACGCCCTCGCTTGCGGTTTCAAGACTTGATGGTGCAGGCTTTCTGTCGTCTTCCAAAGATTCACCTCCGTTCTCATTTCCATCGGTGTCTTTGTTGGCAGCGCCAACTACTTCCTCGATCATGGCTGCAAAGTCGACAGTCATACCACCCACATTCATCTTGAGCAGTGCAACTGCATCGGGACCACGATTGGCGTCCATACCTGTGCTCTTTGGATCATTTTCCATGGCCAGCGCCATTGCGTCATTGTCGAAGATATTCTCTCCGCTCCACATCCCCACAGTCGATGTGTTGGGATCCTCATAGAGATCAAAACCTAGGCCCAGGGATCCGGTCTTTGATGGCGAACTACTCAAAGGTATATCACTCGACAAGAAGTCATCAGGCAACAGGTCGCTGAACTGTACACCATTACGACCAGGAGTAGTGAAGGTAGGAAACGTAGAAAAGTCAAAGCTCTGAGAGGGTGAAGAGATCGGATGATCGGATAGAAGCGCGTTGAGCTGGCGTGTAAAGGGCGTATCGGGAGCCGCACTCGCTGCATGATTACCCCGAGGAGTTAACAAGCAACGTGAGGGTGTCGAGGGAACTTCACCACCTTCCTCGTTCTTCTTTGGCGTCAGCACGGCGCGTTGTCGTGTACCAGGGGTGGGCGTCTTTAAAAGATCTTCAGTTATCTGGTCTTGTCTCGGAGTCGACTTGGGAGAGCGGAGGTCCTCGAACAGGTGGGCAAACTCGTCAGTTTCTGCAGTGGGTGGCGGAGGGCAATTCTCCTTATCGGGATTGTCTTGCTCAGCAACAGGTGCTTGTACTACGGGCTGCTCGAACCAGTTTGTCTTTTTTGTCTCGCAAGGAATGCAACCATCATAACCTATTCCGGCGTTTTCGCAGCGACCACAAGGTCGTTCTCGGTCGCAGGCTCTCTTGAGTTCTTTGCACCGTTGGCAACGGGGCTTCTTAGGTGCATCGTCGTCGTGAACATGCATGGGAGGGGCGATGGCACTCGTGACTTGTTGAGAAAGGGTCTTGCGCTGACCCTGCTTTCGAGGAGAGGGAAAAAGCAACCGCCTGGTAGGCTTTGGTGTAAGGTCTTGATCGAGGTTGATAGGCGAGGCCTTGCTTCCTCTGACGCCAACAGGACTGGACTGGATAGCTCGTCTGAAAGCAGCCTGCGCGCTCCCAGCATCCAACTCAAGTGTTTCAGATGGGACTTTTGGGGGTGCCATCTTTCTTTCTTGTGTACCATCAACAGAGGTGCCACCTTGCTCTTGCTCAACGGGCATAGCAGGTTCAGACTCTGGCAAAGCAGCGTCAGACATGAGCTCATCACCAATTATAGATTTGGAACGTGTTCCAGTCTTCTGTTCCCTTTTGCGCTTTGCTAGTCGTGCAGACCTATCCCATACTTTCTGAGGTCGCATAGAAAACTTCTTGATAAGCCAGAGTCCGCATGGGTTACACAGGTTAAGTTCCTCGAAAGCATCACAAGACTTGGCTGCCATCAAGTCCTTGTCCTGACGGCTCAAGTTGTTCTTGAAGATGCGGTATTTTGGCTCACCGCCTGTGTCAGGGGTTGGTTCGATTACTTCGTATGCAATGATGTCAGTACCCCCTGAGTCAGTGGACAGCTCAATGCCACTGGGTGAGCCACTCTCTACACGTGTATAGGCTTTTCTCCAGGTCGGTGTATCGATTTCTCCACAGTTTACACAATGCGGTGGCATTTCACCTTTCCTGATAGCGGCATCTAACCGGTCCTTGATATAGCGCTTCCTCTTCGCACCAGATCCACTTCGAGTATAGCCACACTCCGAGGGTGTCGGGGCGTCGGACATCGGTTCACCTGCACCAGACCAGGTTTGTGATCTTGGGAGGCCTCTGGGTTTCGATTGCTTTGGTTGTTTCGCGGGTGGGTTCGGGGTAGCCGAGCGACTGTAAACTTGAGCCTCGCTTTCAGCGGCAGGTGAGATTTGCGACGTGTTGCCCTCTGGCGAGCCAGCCGTAGAAACTGTCGCACGCGACTTGTCTCGAGTCTGAGACTTCCCCTCAGATCCAGATGGTAATGTGTCACCAGTAGTAGGTCGTCCACTAACTGAATTGCTGCCCTGCTGCGCTGTGGCTAGTTTCGAGAAGAGATCTGTTTCGTCATTGGTGGCTTGTCGCTGGAAATACGAGTTGAGTAGATCCTGGTCCATGGACTCAAAGTCGAAAGGTTGAGTGCCGCCCATGTCCATCTCGATACTTTCAGTGATTGGTTGTGCAGTGGAGTCTCGACGTCCTGCTGCTTCACGACCTTGCCATGAACCATCCCCGCAAATTACACCATCGGCATCTCGGCCCATTGGAATATCGCTAACAAAGCCCGAGTCGTTGAGAGGTAGCATCGGCAGGTTTGGACTGGAAGGAGCGGGTGATACAGTCCGCCTTGGCGCAATCGGAGGCGACGAGGGCATCTCCTTGGGGGTTTCGCTTGGGCTTCCTTCTCTTTCATCCGCCGACTCCATAGCAGTATCGGAGAAGGTACTGGGTTCGTAAGGGGACATGTACGGTCGTCCTCCATCCATGGAGGCATGTCTTAGAGCACTTGGTGCTGGGAGACGGCGTGATCCTCGGTGGCCTAGCTTGTCGCCTGGACGGGGAGTGGGTGCGCGCGGGACCATGTCGCCGGCAACCCCTGAGCCACCGAGGGTTGGCTTAAGGAGACGTACAGATGCCGCTGTGCTGGCGGTCACTCGAAGTGAATCGTTGGGAGCAGTCAAAGGCGTGTTCCTTGGTCTTGTGGTCTGTGTGATTCGAGCCCTCTTCTTTGGCGGCCCCTCCTCTTGCGGCTCCACAATATAAGGATCACTAAACTGGCACTGCTGAGACGGTGGGGCTACTTCACTGCGCACAGAGGCTCGTGATGTCGGACGTGAAGGTGGGTTGTACTGATAGTGATGAAACGAGATGGTGCTCAAAGCAGGGCTGGAGGGTCGCGTCGGTTGGGACATGTAAGGGGTATTCGGCTGGTCGTAGAAAGCATCATTCCGGGGTGGCTCCTGAGATGGGCTCTGGCGGGTGAGCATCTGATGGAAGGGTTCAACACCACCAATTGAATGACGCGGTGAAGGGTGTGCAGAGTGGCTTGGGTGTGGTTGAGCCAGTTGACCAATCGTAGGATTCTCTTTCAAAAAGTCGGACCAGGCGTTGTAATCAAACCCTTCAGGCATCAGTTGGCTGAGACTGTGATATCGCTCCATATTTTCCACATATTCTTTTTGCATGCACGTCGGAACAGGCACAAGCTTCAACTTAACTTCCAGAGTCTCTTTGATACCATTTGAGAAAATGCCAAGGATATTCTTGCATACCCGACCAGTAACCATGGTTTGGGAATCATTGGCGGGAGCATTGGGCGTTGACGATGCAGAAGCAAGAATCCACGATAGCATACCCTGTCCGACAAGCGGTGTCTCGTATTCGGAAAAGTCATAAGCGTACACGGTGTAGTCATGGCCCAATTTGGCAACGAGCTCAGGGCTACAGCGGTGAGCATCATGTTCTGTTAACCAATGGGCCTTGGATTTAACCTACCTTGCAGCGACAATAGCCTGAATACACGTCTTCAGTTCAATGACTCCCACTTCGGTAGTCTCGTCTAATGAAACGACAGGCACGTTTAGGACGTTTGGCAAACGAGCGAGACAATTCGACTTGTTCTGATCGTCGAATGTGTACAAGACCTTGACTGGAAGAAACACCCATGTTAGATCAGAGCGTGGTGATGGGCTGAGTCTGTTTACCTCGCATCTGCCGGCGCGGTATTTCGTCCATGACGCCATCCTCTGCGCCAGCTGCGGCTGGAGTAGATGCCTGCTGCATGCCTCCGGTCTCTGGCGTAATGCTGGAAGGAGTCGACATGGCCGTCTATAGGATTGGCAAAAGGACAAACGGGCCGTGTCGCGAGAGGGAAGAAGAGCGTCGCGGATGGACAGGAAGTGGTCAATATATTAGCGCGAGTGGTGGCTGGCGTGCGATCATCGCGGACGCGTTCCCGAAGAACAAAGAAGGCTAAAAGCGAGTCGGATGCGAATTGGCGGGGGGCAGGGGGCCCTTAAATATTCCAGAAGGCGGAGACTCCGAGACAGGCGGCCGCACGCGTGCCAGAAGGAAAGAAGGGGGGTGGAAAGGGTGTCGTTAATCGTGTCGTGTGGGTAAAGTGAAGATGGAGGCACGAGCGCGGAGGTTTGGAGCTACCCGCGCCGCGCTAATGCCAACCAGGCAAAGAACGCGTGACGCACTATGGACCCAACTTTGCGGGTCCATAGTTTGACGCGTGTTGATTGGCTCGGCGCCGGAAAAACTGTACACCCAGCTTCGTCTCAGCCAAGCTGGCTCACTTCATCGCCCTGCTTCACATTTATCGCCGACCGCTCCACCTCATCCAAGCGCGTTGCCGTGGTGTCCTCCCTCTTTAAACTAGGTCAGTATTTCCGCCCTTGGTCTGTGCACATCTTTTGCTCGACCTCATCCTTGCGCACTACTCGTTCGAGCCTGCATATCAAAATTCTGAGGCAGAAGCCCACCACTCCAGATATTAACGCCAATTAGATACGGAGCTTGCTTTTTCCCCAGACCGACTGCCAATTCTCCAAATCACTCGACAAGATGGTTGACGCGAAGATTCAGTGCGTACTATCGCCCAAGCTCCATGGCAAACCCCGTACTGACATCTCATAGGGAGCTTCTTTCCAAGCCACGCTCTGAACTAACGTATGTATTCTCGTGTATCGCTTCATGTTACAAGGAGGTTGACATTATTCCCCAGGGAATACGAAGTCGCTCAAGTTGAAGAGCATGAGCTCACCACCGGACCTCTCTCGATTCTCCAGACCGCCGTCCGCTCGCGCACACAAGTCCTGATCTCGTGCCGCAACAACCGCAAGATCCTCGCGCGCGTCAAGGCCTTTGACCGCCACTGCAACATGGTCCTTGAAAACGCAAAGGAGATGTGGACTGAGACGCCGCGGTTAGCCAACGGTAGCTACGGAAGGAAGGTCAACAAGGATCGTTTCATTTCCAAGCTGTATGTACGAAGAAATCTTACATTTCGCGCGATCTGCTAACCTTGGCTAGTTTCCTTCGAGGCGATTCAGTTATCCTTGTCTTGCTGTCATAAGAGTCTGGATGTGACCTGGTGTTGAGACGGAAATGCAAGATGGACGCACGCGATTTAGAGTTCGAATACATTAAAAGTTATATAATCGCCGCCGCGAAGCTGGCGATGTCCACCGAACGAATCAAACGATACCCCTCCACGTTCTACTTCTTCAATCCGTCGCTCAGGCCCAGCAGAAGCTCCGCAAGACCGTGCGCACCAGGATCAGGCACTTCTTGGAACCCTGCACCTCCAACATACACCGTCCGTCCCAAACTCGCTTTCATTCCCTTCGTTCCTTGCGCTCCTGTCTGCGCCGCTGTCGCTGCTTTCTCGATATCTTCTGTTTTGGACAGCGCCTCAACAAACGGATATAAGGCGTCCATTAGCGTTCGATCTCCTGGCTTTGCTGGCGTGTATTTTCCCAGTGCTTTGAGCGATGAGTCAAGCGCCTTGGCCCAAATCGCAGGAGTGACTGGCTGAGGGGACGAAGGCGAATTTGTTCGTAGTCCATGGGCTAGTGCGTTCAGGAAGATCGCGTAGATTGCGCCTGACGTTCCGTCCATCGCCACTTCGACCACTTGAATGATGTTGTTCACAAGGATCAGCAGATCATCTGTTTCTTTTGCTGTTTCGAGCATCTTCAGAATTGCTGCAGAATGTCAGCATTAGGCAACAATGCACACGTGATCAAACCCTACCTTCTGCGCCACGCTTGAGTCCAATTCCGCAATCGCCGTCTCCTACGATTGTATCGTATTTGGTGACATCAGGCTCGGCAGCTATGAGTCTCTTCAGTGCAGTTGTCAATGCTGACTTGGCCTGAGCGTAATTGACTACTCAGTGTCAGTACACGTTCTGTACGGTT
This sequence comes from Exserohilum rostratum, assembly GCA_026367775.1. Taxonomy (NCBI): domain Eukaryota; kingdom Fungi; phylum Ascomycota; class Dothideomycetes; order Pleosporales; family Pleosporaceae; genus Exserohilum; species Exserohilum rostratum. Next base: position 895,320 of record CP111157.1, read on the forward strand.
CCTGGACTACTTACCTCTCAAGTCACTAGGCAAAACCTCTTCTTCGTCTACCTCTTCTTCTTCTTTGTTTGCCTCTCCACGTCTTGCCCATGTGCTGCTACTGATTGCTGCGGACCAGCCGCTCGCCTCAGCTGGCGCATCAAGCAGCTCCAGCATCGAAGCGCCTGGTAATTGTGTATCGCTAACCTTGAGCATACTGATGCTGAAGCCTAGTCCATTCAAACTGGTCATAAAAGTACCTGCGAGTATGCGCACAGGCTTGATGTTAAAGTCGCTGGCCAGCTGATCAACGACCTCATTCGTGATACCGCTCAGCTCAAGCGGACTGACCCCTCCCAGGTTGTTGATTAGCAGTACAACCTCATCCTTTGAGGTGATGGAAGAGAAGTTTCGATCTTGGTCTGCAACATCGAGACAGTGCGACAGCATCGTCTTCACCAGGCCTGGAAGATCAATCGACTTGCGCTCCGAGCCGGCTTCGTTGTGGATGCCCATTCCGATCTCCACTTGGCCGTCTTTCAACTCATCTTCTTCAGCCTCTCGCCGACCAGGAACATGAACATGTGCTAGCGATGATCCAATGGAGACGGTATTGTTTGCAACAAGTTGCGCTACGCGCGTCACATCCTTGAGAGTCGCCCTGAATTTCGTTAGAAATGTGTGTCATGAATAGGACTGTAATGTTCGCATACCCTTTGGCCGCAAGCGCTCCAGCAATCTTCTGGACAAGTACAGTTCCTGCAATTCCTCTGCGTCCAACCTTTCCACCTTTGGCCCGCCCTACACCAGTGTCATCACCCACGACTACCATGTCGGCCTCGATGCCAGCAGCGCGCGCCTTCTCCACCGCCATACCGAAATTTAGCACGTCGCCAGTGTAGTTCATGACGATTACAAGGACACCCTTGTCTTTCTGGATGCGATGCAGGATACATCTTCGTATCTGTTCTGCGCTTGGAGACGCAAATATGGTACCCGCCACTGCGCCAGAAAGGAGTCCTGCGCCTACGAAAGAAGCGAACGAAGGCTCGTGGCCACTACCACCACCAGAAACAATGGATACTTGCGACGCGCCATTCTTGCGATATATGATTTTGTTCTTTATATCGCATTGTACGGAAGGATTCGTCTTTGGGATGCTGAGAAGCGCCGTATTGACGAGGTGTGTAGGATCGTGAATGAAGTGTTTTGCTGGGAATGTCAGCCGTTCGCGCTCAATTGCATCATAACAGGGCTCGACGCATACACGACATATTGAAGTCTCTAAGCAATTCAATTCAGTGCAACGGAAAGCAGAAACGATAATAGATCGTCTCAAAAAATGAGGGAATCAAGTTCTATTAAAACGTTCAAGCTAGCCTTCAATACCCGACGACGCCTCATCGTAATGCCCAATCCGATCCATTCTGCTCCATGTCATTTGACGTGTGCCGTCGGGCTGGACGGCGAATAGCCCGTTTTCTGTGGTTCCCAGGATCTTGGACAGGCTTCCAGGAGCCCCAAGTGGGGTCGCGCACACCTGAGCGTGAGGGGTAGCTAGGATTGTAGTGGGGTTGTTGGTCTTCCCCCCGAACTTCGACATGTCAGGAGAGGAAATAAGAGGCACCGGCTTCCTTGTTTGGGAACTTCCGAATGTCAGCTCGGTTCAATGGCAATCTCAAATTGTGAAAGGTACAAGTGTTGATTTTTTCCTCTCTTTGACAGGCCGCTTCATTATGTGTTGGGGCAACAGACTGTTGAGTTGCGGTAACGCTTACTCGTTCTGACACAAGGTAATCAGAAGCGCTTACCACTGGACATTGACATTTCGGTGACAGTTCTTCGTCATGACTATCCCAGCACTTCTTACCATGTCTTTTTTTTTTATATAAAATGAGGCATGTTTGTGAAGAGCCGAACATCTCGGCGCCTACAGAATTAGTCACTGCGACACTCGCTCTGTAAACTGTTCGAACTATGTGTTCGATAGTCTCACTACCATGGTATCAACATTCTTAGCGGACCATAATTGACAGCTCTCGAAGATGCCACCAATACTCCTCTCCCCTCACAGTATGTGTCAAGACATGGCTACAGACTTCGAATCTTCTCTCCGCTTCATTTCGAGAGCACATCATGGCCACCAGCGAACGCATAATCGTACACAAAAGTCTATTCACGAGATTAACCCTGTCATCCGTTGCAGCTCGGCGCGCCTGTAAGAACTACGATCAGAACTCTCGCACATGTGCACTATACGTTCTTCCATACGAAATCGTCCAACAAGTTGGAAGGCATCTGGATTATGTGGACCTTTCTTGCTTCGCATTGTCGAGCTACAAATATTGTGACGCTCTTCTCTCAGTCCGTGCTTCCGTGCATGTGGAGGCAGCTCTAGCCAGAGAGGTCACTCACAGACGAAACAGAGACCATTTCAACGGTCGAGATCACTGTATAATCACCTGGATAGCACGAGGACTCGGACAGATGTACTGTGTGGGCTGCTCTGTCCCGCATATGTCTTCTCGATTCCCAGAAAACACGATATCACAACAGCTACACCTGCGCAAATGCTTCCGAGCAGCCGACGGTCCATTTTACATGTGCCCGCACTACGAGTTTACTTTCCAGGAACTAGCTAGCATGTTGAGAAAGAACGAGAAAAGAGGCCGAAGAAACATGTATGGAGACTTCTTCCATTGCATGGACTGCTACGAAAACATTTTCTCACCAGCCCGCGCCGGCCGATGTTTGCAACCTCCTACACTTTACCTCATGCCTGACACCTCTTCGGTTATCCTTCGAACCAGGACTTTACTCCTGTATACACCCTGGACTGAACCAGTCTCGGTCCAAAAGATACGCGACGTACTAGTTTGCCTACCCCTGGGTATATGCCCTCATATGGCCGTACATGATCTTCCGACTATCAACCGTCTGATAGGCCAGCGGGAAACGACCATGATAGAAGGCTGCTCATCGAAGCGCATCAGTATCGAATGCACAGTCTGCCAAACAACATTCAGCCTGAAGCGGAGGGTTCCATACAGCGAGGTTGTAATGGAGATTGAACGGAGACTAGGCCAGGTCAAGTGGGAGGGCGACCCGATCTGGCGAGCGCATCTGCCGAGAAGGGAAGACCAGCGGCCTAGATCCCAAGCTACTTGATTCGAGCGGTTGCCGAAGACCACGTCGTTTATTGTAGCGACGCATTCATGAGTCATTTACAAACCGAGGAACGTGGAAGTAGGGTTTAGGTTTCTATAGGTGGCGACGAGCAAAGTGGAACCTTTCGGGGCTTGATGGTTCGACGCCCCGGCCGACGACTCGTGCCGGCAGTGGAAATCAGGGACTTTTGATTTTAGCCCAATGGAATGTTGCCGAGAACTTTGTCTCCATACCTGGCTGCAAGTTTACCTGCTGATGTCGAAATAGGACTAGTCAGGGTCTTTCCAGGGCTGATAACCTGCGTTTATCCCGAGCCGTCCTTCTCGCCTCGTCTGTGTGACGTCTGTCTATTTGCGATCCAGTCCTGAGAGTGTAATTTCGCCTCTGCTGGCTTATATAGCGAAGCTGAATAGACACATCGTGTACGCTGCTTGACTCCAATACACGGTGTTAGCGTGTATATTGTGTCATGGGTTTTGAGCAGGATATACGGGAAGGTGCAAGAGAAACACCATGGTTTTGGTTTAGAAAATAAAGGACAACACGACGTAGATGATGTAGAAGTTACACGTCAGTTATTTTATCTCAATGTTACAGAAATGGTAGCATATGTCTGGAGCACAGAAAGTGTGAATTTATATTCGATACCATACCATATTTGCTCAAAGAGATTGCCGTAGCGATACTCCTATTACTTTCCTCACCCGACTTTTTCGGATCCATCTTCCCGTATGCACGTGTGTCCATCCAATCTACACACAATAAAAACTAGCAGACTGTATTAGACCCCGTTCCCTTCCAGAAAAGAACAACCAAATCGCACCACAAAGACAGCCCATAAACCCCTTTTTCGTGTGCGCGACTAAGGGCAAGTCATGAGTCTGAATTCAAAACAGCGGCCCATGGCGCTTCTAGACCTTAACAAACGAGGCCGCCCTCTATTACCGAGAAAAGGCTAGTAGCCGAAAGGGAAGGGGGGCCTTCAAATGGTTGGAACTAAGTAAAATAACAACAGCCCATGTGATAATTTTTGCTGCGCCATCGTCTAGAGGACAAAAAAAGAGGTCCCTGAGGTTTGAGGGTGGCGGTGGTTGTGGTGGTGGTGGTTCAGCTGAAAGTATGGTGTTAGCACCCTACCCACCCACACACACCCGCGCGCCCAGGGTTCCGTTTTCGGCAAAAGGCGAGTAGCTCGCCCGGTAATGTGCCGGCGCAGCTAGCTACCCCGCGCAGATGTGTGGTGATTTGAATTTTGAGCTACCAGGTACCGCCCCACACTTTCAGTAGTAGGACATCGCGGTCGCCGTCTCTTTCCACACGTCACGCGGACATCTTCTTATAGTAATTAATGGCACTTTTTGGTATTAGTTGCTTTTTTCTCTCGCTCTCTTTTCCAATCAATTGTTAAATACAAGTAACTCCCGCGTCGCATTATACCAAGCATTCATATCTGTAGCATACAACTTTTTTCTTGCATTTTGTCCCAAACTACGTTTAATCGTCACAATGGCCTTCCCCGGCACCGCCCACAAGTACTCGAAGCGGCGCATCGCATTCGAGCACACGCGCCCACACTACTCCAACGAAACACCCAATACCATTCTCTGGGTCGGCGGTCTAGGCGACGGCCTCCTCACTGTGCCCTACCCCTCTGAAATCGCAAAATCGCTGCCGCCCAGCTGGGCAATCGCAGAAGTCCTACTCGGATCGTCGTATCGCGGCTGGGGCATTAGCTCGCTGTCGCGCGACGCCCGCGAACTCGCAGAATGCGTGGCGTATTTTAAGAACTTGCGCCCGGGAAAGAAGATAGTGGTCATGGGACACTCGACCGGGTGCCAGGATATAATGGAGTATCTTGTTGGCAAGGGCAAAGAGAAGCGCGCGCCGCTCGATGGAGTTATTTTGCAGGGTGGAGTCAGCGATCGCGAGGCGTGGGAGGACTTTGCGAACGGAGGTGAAGAAAAGAAAAAGGCGCTTGACGATGCGATTGCACGTGCAAAAGAGATGATCGATGCTGGACAGCACAAAGAGATTTTGTCGGCAGAGGGCAACGCAGTGTTGAAGGAGATGGGCGGACCTATTAATGCGTATCGCGCTTACTCACTGCTGGCCAAGGGCGGCGACGACGATTACTTCTCCAACGACCTTTCTGACGCGCAATTGGCCAAGACGTTTGGTCGCATTCCTAGGCACACGCCTGTGTGTTTCCTGCTGGGTTCCGAAGACCCGTATGTCCCTGCTTCGGTAGACAGAGAGGCACTGATACAGCGGTGGACGAGGATACTGCGGGAAAAGGGTCGTATTGTTGACGACGAAGACGGCGGTGTTATTCCTGGTGCTCACCACAATCTCGACGAGGACCCGGAGCACGTTGTACAAGATTTGGTTAGGAGAGTGTGTGGGTTTGTTACTGGTCTAGGGGAAAGCCGGGCGTGGAACAGACCTGGTGCGCACTTGTGAGTATTTTACCGCGTTTACTTTTCGACTGTGCGCGTGAATGCTGTGTGCGTATTGCGTGTTAGACCTAGGGGTTGCGTATATTTGGGTACTGCACTTGGCAGTGTTCTTCTGAGATGCAGATGTAGGAACGACTACTAAAGTTCATAGGGATTCTTCAAGCGAGTAGTGTTGTACGGTACAAGCTAGGCGCAAAGCCAATAGGAACAGGCGGGTGATGATAGGGCTTCTGGACGAAAAGTCGCCTTGGGTGAATCAATAGAGCCAAAGGAACTTCAGGACATACCAGGATCGTGAAGTCAGTTTCAGTGGCTGGGAAAGCGCAAATGAGAATGCAAGATAATACCCCAAAGAACCATGTGGCGAGCATAGCACGTTTCCAGCTGCAACTCAAAGCATTAAATGATGCTCATGTAAATATGTACAAAGTAAATACCAGTTACAATTTGCTCAAGTTTAATGTAACATATTTATTCTATTGTGTTCGCTGCAATATCTTCGCCGCTTTTTGTTCATAAGACATATACACACTACATAAACACTCGTCGAGGACAATCTTTCTGTTTCTTCTCCTTGGTATCTCATACCCTCCTCCTCCTCCCTGAATCTCATTGTAACAATCCAAATACCAGGAGAATAAGTGACTTAACGCTACCCTCCCTTATCGAAGACGATTACAAGGCAGGAAAGGAAAAAAAAAAGTTGAAAAAACAAAATGAACAAACGCCCACGCAATGCATGAATATGACGGAGACGCAGCTCAGGAGAGAAAGAGAAAGCAGATATCAGTCTTCGGCATCACTAGGCTCTTCCACCTTCTCCGACAGTACCTTCCTCGAACCTCGCCTGGACTACCCAGTGCTCACCAAACTTGATGCCCTTTCCGCCGCTAATACCAGCGTTACGCCACGGCTTGTTGACACCAATATCCACAATCCAGATAAGCCACTGTGGGTCGCGTCCAGCGCCATGTTGGAGCGCCTTTACCAAGCCTGTTCGTGGCGCGCCAAGACAGACAATGTACTTTGCGCGGACTTCGAGAGGCTCACCTTCGAGGATGGAAACCTCGCCTGTGGAGCCGCCTACGCCTGAAGGTGTTTCCACTGCTAGACAGGCGGCGCGTGACTTGTTCGCCCACCCTACTATGCCCAGGACAATGCGTTGGTCTTGGTCGCCGAGGGCCTCGAATTCCTTGTGGCGGCCGAGCAAGGCGTCGATGATTAGTTCAGGCGGTGCTTGGAGGCGCTTCAGAGCTTCTTCAGTATCCTTCCATGCGCGAACAGAGCCGCCGAATTTTCGGAACAGGTCAACCTGCCGCCGTATGTCTTTGTCCCAGTCGGCATTGCGCTCGAAACCAAGGAGTGCAACCATGACTTTTGGTCCACGCTGAGCAAGCTGGCGTGCTGCTGCTATGGCTCGTGCTCCGGCGCGGTGATTACCTGCTAGAACAACTATGACAGGATTGGCGTTGGGGTTATCGCGTGCTAGTCGTCTGCCACCCGGATTTATGGCTGTGAGTGCGACTTCAGCAATACCTCGGCCAGCGCTCTCTGCGATGAGGTCTTCAGTCAAGCCAAACTCCACTTCCGCCGTCTCTTCCACTGCCAGCATGCCACCTGGTGTGATAGCAAAGCATTTGCGATTGTTGGACACTAAGCGCAGACAGCCTTTTGCACTAGACTCTGGAGGTGAGTCTGGAGGCGTAGCTGTGCGGCCTGGTCGAGGGCTACCAGTAGCGTGTGAAGAAGCGTAGGGTCGGTTGATGAATGAACGATTGGCACGCGGTAGTACTCCTGAACCCATCATATCTAGGTCTGCTTGAACACTGCTGCCTTGCCGTGTGGGTGCCCGTTTAATAGAGGCTCTTGACATGGCGCGCCTTGAGTTTCGACCACTGCCAAAATCCGACTCTTCTTCAGAGCTAGTATTGGTTGCGCTTTTCAGCTTCCGATCCAATACGTTCTCTGTAGGGTGCAAGTTCTTTCCGCCATGTGTTCCGGGCCTCGCCAAACGATTGAAGCTGACCAAACGATCCTCGTCTGCCGTTGTATCCTCGTTCCTAATTTGATCAAATACGGTGCGTTTGTCGAATTTGGAGAGGTTGCTCTGGAAGTCGAATTCGGGCATATCCTGAATGTCGGTTGCATCTTCAGTTGCCCAGCCGTTCGTAGCTTCGAGAGCCTGTTGTCGTTTCGTCTTGCGGTTTGAGGCGTGTGCAGCTACAATACCGACTCGTCCACCGATCACACCAGGTGTTCGAGTCTGTGGTTCCTCGGCAGCCTGCAGCATAGGCGTATTTCTCCAGCCATTGCCTTTGCTAGTACGAGTCAGTTTATGTGGCACTAACGAGTTTGGTATCCGCCTGGCATCCAAGAATCGCACGTACCCTTTCTTGACGCCACCGAGAGATTGAACGTCTGCGCCGTTTTTCCTCTCTTGAGCCGCAACTTCCTTCTTCCTGGATTTCCCACCTCGACGAGTCTTCTTACCACCGTCGTCCTTCTGGGGGCTCACATCGTCCATAGGCTTGCCTGTTCTCGTCTTGCTGATGCTTGCTCTACGCACCCCGGCTCGAACAGTTCTTGTTTCATTATCTGCCTCTTCCGCATCTGCAATGTCCAGCGACGAGAAAGGACCCTCCAGAGTTGCTGCGCTGGGCTTCCGAGCACTTTGTGGTTTCACATGACCGGCAAACGAAGATGTGTTCTTATGCAGAGGAACAGCGCTCGTAGCGACCGCGGGTTTGATCGGTGTCGCGGGGGCTTCCTGGGGAGGAGCTGCTGCAAGCGTAGAAGTGCGCTTTCCCATGCTCAAAATCGCGGGGTCAACAAACGGCGCAGCTTGAACTGGCCGAGAAATGGATTGACGCGAAGCTTCGCGGGTATTCATGGGCTGTTCAACGTGCGAAATCGATGCTTGGTTGACGTGATGCGAGATTTGCTGGCCATTATTCGCTCGGGGGTCGGGAACATGGCTTTGGGAGTATTGCGCGTGTGGCGGAGGAGGTTGCGGAGGAGCGGGCGCAGAGGCATTGACTTTGATGTCCGCAATCATGTGGCCTTCGACGGTGTATGAAGGCAAGCGATGACCAGAGCTCGGAAAGAAGACTGCAATATTCGTGAGTACATGGCTTTTTTGTAATAGGCCGCCGTTGGTAAACATACCATCGTGAAGAGTCAATGTGGCCGTCTGCTGGTCCACGCCACTGACGACACCTAGCAAGACTGCCCCGGGAGGATTCTGGAGCGTCACCGCGACCGAGAGCCCGACAAAGCCTGTAGTCATGGTTGCGAAGGGTGCGCACGAGGCTATCCCAAGCCCTGCGTCGGGCGGTTCCTGGACGAAGCGGAACTTCGCAGAGTACAGCTATCGAGCGCGCGAGCGATGCAGGACGGTCGGGCGAAGTCCGGGCGCGGAGAAATTCGGAGGGGCCTCGAAAATGGACCGACGAGAAGGTGACCCCCGGATACTTAGGACGAGCGGAGGTGGAGGCTAGGAGTCGCGCGCACGCACTGCCGTTGTGTCCCTACCTTGCAGGACTATTTCGCCGATCAGGCTCAGACACTATTTTAGCCACGGATAAGCCACACAACGGCTGCTGACATAAGGTTGCATATCTTCGCATGCGCCACATGCACCGCATGCACTGCATGGCGACCCCATTGGAAGCGCACCTGACGTAATTATATTATATCATTGCTATTATCTCAGACCAATGCTATGTGCCAAATGCAAGCCAACTCCAGGGTATCCACGCACTCTTGCTAGCCTTGCTCATTACTTCCATATTAGGAGATCGCCATCAAGCCAGCATGTCCCTGGAACTTCAAATAAGCTCCCATGCGGCCACGCCACCAAACTTGCACGAGTAGGCGGTCTTGTTGTTCCACGTAGCAATGCTCATGCCCCGAGCGTCCTTGTCATTGAAAACGGTAACGGCATGGACTGATATTTTTTGGCCAGGTGCACCAAGCTCAACCCGAGGCACATCAACCCACCAGGTTTGCCCGTTGGTATTGAAGGTTTTGTGGTCTGGCTTGCGACCATCTCTTCCGGCGATGCTCAGCAGCATGATATAGGGCGGGCCTTTACCATGGCGGGTATGGTCCCAGTGCGGACAGACAGTCGAGAATTGAAATCTAATTACGGCCGGTCCATGGGGGTCGTGGACTTTGATCTGACCTTGCGAAGGCTCAAAAGTCCGCTCGCCGATGCCGTGGTCTTTGAAAGCATCGCCAAATACCTGTACGCGGCCGCCTTGATCATCCCGCATAAACTCTTCGTAAGAGATGACACGCCCGTCGTTGCGCAGTTGCTGAGAAGCGTCTCCCGGAAAGTGCTTCAATCCAAATTCTTCATTGTCCATGGTGAACTCGAGCGGGTTAAATGACCTAACATATCTATAATCCAGTCAGTAAAGAACCATGTAAAACCACTGCCTAGACGTACCCTTCACCACGGATTTGGCATCCAATATGTCCAGCGCCCCAACATGGGTCAACAAGCTTCCATTGTCCATTATCGATCTTTACGGCGTTCCAGGCATGGGTTGATTTGTACGGTGGCACAGGCTCGCCTGGCTCTAGTGGCTTATGGCCATAGCCCTTGCTGGCGCCAGAGCATACTATGGCTTCTAGACCTGCCTTCAGAGCCAGCGCAGCAAACAGACCAGCATAGCCCTCACATACTGCTAGACCGGAGGCAATGGTCTTCTCTGGAGTAGTTGGAGAAACTGTACCATTAAAGAAAGAGTGAACATCATAATCAACGTTGTGGTGGAGCCAGGTGAAGATGACCCGGGCCTTGTCGGTCGCCGAGGAAAACGGAGAGCAAAGCTGATGGGCAAGCCACCCGACATCAGAAGAAGGGAGCTGCGTACGTGGAAAGCGCGCAGCATGATTATCTGGGGCGGAAAAGTCTCGACATTTAAGGCAGCTTCCAACAGCACCTGGCTTTGGCTTTGAGGCCATGATCGCATCAAGGTTGGGTCTAGACGATAGTGGAATCGGCGGAGGTGTGGACTGAGATGTGGCAGCGGGTGGCCGGGTGGAGGGTACGGGAGGAGGCGAAGGTGCCTTATTGTTGAAGCCCATTTCCAGCGCAGACCGTTTAGGTGGTGGCGCAATCACCCTGTGGGTTGGTTGGGTGTCGTTGGACGACTGCCTCTGTGGCAAGGCTGGAGCAGGCTTGGGCGATCGCTCGCGGAGGATTGATTGTCTAGGAGGCAAAGACGGCCGGGCTGGTAAGTCTACACACGATTATAGTCAGTATTGACTCTTGCCATAGTTGGAGTCTGCACTGCTGTTGTGCCCCAAGGCTTCGTAATTGATTCACTCTACGATTGACTGACAAGTACCACTGGCGCATTCGCTCGGGTGTGCTTGTTGATCTACTAGACTTACCCGGTGACTTGAGCTGCGGCGGAAGGGCTCGCGCTGGTACAGAATCACGTTTACTCTTCATGGCATTTAGAGTGGCATTGCTCTTAGTGTCATCAGAAGCTCTCTTTGGTGGTAGCGGGGGCAGCTTTGTTGGATCAAACGCTGGAGCCCTGACGTGGTACAGCGACCCTGTACTTGCATTGCTGTGTGCGGTGCCGTTTGTCTTGGCCGAGCCCAGGGACAGGGTCGAAATACCAGAGGCGATTGTGGAAATGGACTCGGAAGACTCGCGCCTCGTCACGGTGGGTTCAGAGGACTTGCGGGGAGGCAGCGCTGGCGTCGGTCGAGGCGTAGTGCCATTGCGGGGTGGTGGGCGAGGAGGCAGCGCTGGCGAGATCTTTGGGGTCGGGGCTTCATTTGCTGCCACGGGCTGGTTGCCAAGCTGTCGTGTAGAGGTGGGCGCATTGCTGAGGATGGGCGGGTTGTTCACCGTCTGGCGTGAGTAGGCTGGCGGTCGCGCGCTGGGTGGAGGCGGCGGCGGCTTCTTCTTAATGGTGGCAGCATCGTAGGTAAAAGTAGGCTTGGCTCCAGGAATAGGCGTATGTACCTCCTCGAGGTTCAGCGCTGCAATCCTCGACTTGATGGAGCCCTCGGCCATCGCGTTCGCGTGGTGTGGGGGTCCACCGGTGGTCGGAGCGCGGACAGGTGTGGTTGTGGCTGGTGACGGCGAGTCAATAGGAGCAGCAAAGCACTCGTAGTCGTTGCTCTGCAGCCTCGCTCAGTATACAGACGTGGTCGAGAGGATTCCACGCAGCAAAGGGGCCAGACGAGGAGGGACGATCGCAATGAGAACGAGTGACTAGGCGGGCTGGTTCTACAGCCGACCGAAGAGTGAGCGCCTTATGGCTAGCAGTATTGATTGCAGGCTGCACAGCCTCCGACCCTGGCGCGCACCGATCCCCTGCAAGCCACCTCTCGCCACTCTAGGCCCGTTCCTGTCAGACTTGAGCCTTTAGCTTTGGCCCAACACCCTCTCCATGGTCAACAATCTGATGCTGGACCGGATCGAGCCGGCTCGACGCCTTCCCCGCATGTTGGCAGGCCATCAACGGACACTTTGGTCGTTGCAGCAACCAGGTGCTGCCAGCATGGTGGGCTGACCAACACGATGTTTTGGTTTCAGCATGGCTGCACCAATGCAGTGTAGCCGAAGCCCATTCCTCACCGGTGCATGCACCTGTGCCGCACCCAAACATAGCTATGACATAAGTCAATTCAACCACACTTGTATCAGACGCCCTCCTCTATTTCCATGGTAATTACACACTAAAAAAAACTTGGGCTTGCAAGCTGGCCAACTCTATATAAATGCACAAGAAGCAACCTTGTTCTAAGAGCTTCATTGAATATAACCGACTACATGCCACTACTGTGCCAAACAACGTCGTTGAGTAGTAAATAAAAAAACACACACCAAAGCGAAGCAATATCCACACAGCCCAAACCCCTTCCCCCAGCCAGTCCAACTCCTCTACCCAACCATTGTCCCCTGACAAGCCCAAAACAATCTTGTCCTCTAACACCGTGACAATCTCAAGCTTCGGCTCGCTTCGTCGATGCGCAACTCTAACCATAGTGCGCCAGAAGACACTTTTTTTTATGTGTGGAGAAGAAATGGAAGAGGGAGGCGCAAACAATAGCAAACAGGCAAACAGTGCAAACATTTGCTATCCAGAACACCAAAGGGAGAGGAGTGTTGCAAGCTACTGTCGTAACAATGTCTTGCGAAGTAGCAGCACCACAACGTGGCACCACGTGGACGTTGAAGTACCAAAGGCGGGCAGGAATGGCTCAATGCACGACGTAGACCAACACATTGATCTTGGCAATGTGTGCTTCTACCTCTTGCGCTTCTTGTTCTTGTCCAAGGACACGCTTAGCGCATAGGCACTGGTCATGGACATGTTGTGGTCGTGCGTTGGTGGAGGTGCCATTGAAGTCGCAGACGGAATAGAGTTCTTCTTGACTGAGACGCCCATGTGGCGTCCGTAACGGCCCTTCCTGCCGTTACCTTCGTCCTCACTGACACATCCGTCAGCACCAATACCGGCGTCTTTGCAGCGCTGGCAAGGGCGCTGGCGATCACAGCCCTTCTTGCTCTTGCGGCAGCGTTGGCAACGCGGCTTGCTTGAAAGGTCTTCCTCGTCAACAGCGAGCTGATGCTGGAAGTTGATGGATGCGTTGGAAGCCTTGCGTGACTGTGAGGGAAGAGACGATGGTGATAGTGGGGCTTTGCTAGTGCCGTTTGTCTTGCTCTTGCTCTTAGAGGCGGGCCGGGACTTGCTGGGCTTGCCAGACTTGCTCGAGATGGAACGAGCTTTGATGACGCCTGGCTGCACACGCTGGTTGTGCTCATCGCCCATCATCTCATCACTGACTCCTTTGAAGGAACCGTCCCGCTCGTCCTCGTAATCTTCACCACTGCTCTCAGCATCGTCATAGACACGAGTCATGTCATGAATTCCGCGAGACATGTTGTATGGGAGGGGCGGGAGCTCGGGCTCATCCTCGCTGCCGTCAGCACTCTCATCGCTCGAGGATGCTGCGTCAGCCTTTCCGCTAAAGGCATCGTCGAGGGTCGAGGTAGAGGTGCGCCCGTGAGTGGAGAAGTTAGAGGCATCACCCAATCGCATGAGCTGACGGGCCACGTCTTCATCAGAGATGACGCTGATGCTCGCAAGAGTGGTATCTGGGGTAGGTATCATTCCACTGCTACCAGAGTAGCGGTAGTGGGAGTACTGACCAGAGCCCCGCGCGCGAGACTTGTGGGTTGGTGCTGGAGCAGTTGATGCATTGTAGGGTGTGACCACCCCTTGCATATACGAACTGTCGCCTTGACCATAACTCTGCGGTGATGGCAGCGGATGTGAGTATGAGAATGTCTGCTGGTTAACAGAGTATGGGGAGCCTGCAGTGTTGCCACTTATGCGTCGCTGGGGAGATGCGGATGACAAAGAAGTAGTCATTGGTACTTGAGGCGGCACGAACAGTGGCAGCTCCTGTGTAAGGAACGGATGTCAGACTATTGCACGATACATCCCCACCCATGGTACTTACCGAGCTGTCAAACTTCGCACGCTTCCGGCGGCCACCCTCGACTATGTTGTCAACACTGATTTCAGCGCTGGCCAGTGGCTCCTTTCTTGAGCGACGTGAGCTGCTCACTGAGCCATGCTCGCCCTCGCTGTCGCTGTACTCGTCGCCGTTGACCTCGGCGAAGCTTCCATGTGAACTGTTGCCGCGACTCTTTGTGGAAGGGCGCATGCGCTTGCTGATTGAAGCGCTCCTCCGACCGCGCCCTGGGTGTGGAGAGTGGCTCTGGCGGGCATGGCGGGACCCCGCTCTTGCGCCTGCTTGGTTGTGCTGAAGGGGCGGCAGCATCTGGAAAGCTTCGTCGAGGTGGGGTCGATGACGGCGAGGCGAGATGGACGACTGTCGCGGGTCAGGCGAGTATTCATCTGCATCCAGGCTCTCTGGAGAGACTCGCACGTAGACAGTCATGCCATGTTCGAAGTTCTCGAAGCGTGCGATTAGCGTGTTGCCGTGACGGTCTTCGAAGATGACGCCACGGCGCTCATACAGACCGTAGAAGTTCTTGACTGTGGTAATGATGGAGTCTGTGGTATCGTGGGGATAGATGTCGACCCGCATGGGTAGTCGAGCCTTGTGTGCGGGCGACTGGGGGAGCAGCAGCTCGAAGCTGACGTGCTTCTTGGGCATCTGCTTGGAGGGCGACAAGGATTCGTGCGCCGAACCAGTCTCAGTGCTGGGGTAGACGTCCATGATGCCGGAGTCCTCTCGCTGGGACATGATGTCGTAGGCGGGCGCCGACTGCATGGCGTCGTGATGGCGGCCCGCTATGAGGTCTTCGACCTCGGGGAAGCGCTGTGTGCCAGTAGCCCTAGTCTCTGCAAGCATCTTGGCAACTTGCATAACCATTGGCCCTTGTGTTGGCCGCTTGCTCCAAAGCCTCTAGAATCGAGGTATGTATGTGTGCGTGGTAGGGGGCGCACCAGGCGTGCCGGGTGGTGTCGCAAGAGCTTGGGGCGGATGGGCGGTCGAGGAAGGATATGCGGCGGCTGTGTCTGCGAAGCATCGTGTTAGCCAAAGGCCCTTTGTGCGTTTTGATGGCATCCGAAATGGCTTTTGTCGTGTTCCGCGCGGCGAGTGTCGTGTTGGCGCCCGTTGGGGGGTCGTCACCGGACAGCGGTGACGGACTCCAGGGAGGATAGCGCAAGAGGCTCAGGGGCCGCATCGCAACACGATGTAGACGCTAACCCGGTCGCAGGGTCCTACAGAGGGATATACGTACTGGTAGTTGTGTGTAGTAGGGCAGAGACGCAGTGTGGACGCTTCGATGCGATCCCGTGTGTCGCCGCTGGCTGACGGCGTCAGGTTAGCGGCCGTGATGCGCAGACAGAGATTGGAGCGATGTGGATAGCAGATCGCGAGGCCGGATGGATGAGATGCGTGATGAAGAGGTTGGAGACTTACGAGAAGGTGGTGGTTGTGGACTGCCACCGAGATGCGTTGTAGGTGGGTTGAGCAATGGCACCGAAGCGAAGCACTTAAGGACCACGCCGACTAGGACCGCTCAAAGGTCACGACGCACTTTCCGAATGCGCCTCAAACCACAAATTGACGGTCGCCTTTGCGATGGAAGCTGAATAGAATGGAACTTGTTGGATTCAGATGGCATGGAAAGCACAGCGCATGCTCCTTTTTGAGCATATGCGAATGCGCCTCAATGGATGACTAGGTCATACACTACTGCGGAGGGACAGGCCGTAGTTGGTCACGCAAGTGGGCTACGACTGCATTGAAACTGAACAGTTCATCAACCGTCTTGGTTCTATGTAGAGCCTGTCTTCTGAGGCCGAAACATGCGATGGCCCCCCCGGCGCCAGCTATGCGCCCGCTGGGTACAATGAGCCCAGAGTGCATGCCATGGCACGGGACAAGTCAGTCGCTTATGGCAGACCAAGAGCACTTGGGGAAGCCGTTTCCTACTGCTAGGGCGCTCTACTTGTGGCATGGGACGGGGCCAATAATAAGCTGATACGCTGCTTTGTTGGCCGCGTGCAAGCCCTCGTTCCATGTGAAGACGAGCGGTACGGGCTTCAGCACCCTAATGCCCATGCCCGGATGCGCGCCGCTGGGCACTTGGGGGGGCACAGCAATGGGGTCCGCCGAGTCGCCTTTTGCACAGAATTATGGTTGGAATGGCAGAGAAGCCTGGCGGTCCCCACAGTGGGTGAAGCGCTGTGGATTCGCTGCCAGCTGGTGGCGGGCGTCTATTGGAGAGATCGCCGTGCGACAATCAATGCCACACACACACGCACACCCGCGTGCGTAGGGCCCTTTTGTTGTAGGCAGTTGTCCCTGAATGAGTCGCCGTAAGCTGCCTCGACGGCTCGTGCGAGTTGCAAATTACGCGACCCTAGAATCATGTCTTCGTCTGCTCCCGAAATCGTCTGATGATCCCCGACCCACACACATCATGACGATGGTAGCGCGGAGTACCGTAATCAGCCCGCGCAGAGACAGGCGTGGTACCCGCCCCAAGCACACGGCGCCCGCCCGCCAGGCCTGCGCTGCGCTGCGCTGCGCTGCTCTGCTGTCGCCGCTGCTTGTTATCTCTCTTGCCAGACATGCCGACCCTGCATGTGTCCGAGCGATCATCACGGCGGATGTACATACGTAGCGCGGCATGCGACTTCGCCAGCCCGGCCGTGGCCCAACGCTCGGACGGCCACTCTAAACTAATGAGGGGTCGATGAACAACTGTAGGGCTCCCGCCTTTGGCGCAAAGCAGACGCTCGACGGGTCCCGGTCGCGGACCTTTTCGAAAGCCGTTGTGCGCATCGCTGGCTCCATGCGATCTCGCTACGGATGCCAGCGGTCCACATCACTTAGTCGGTGAAGCTCTCGGCCTGTACTGGCCGCCGCGGGGGGACAAAAGTAAAAGGAAACATGCGCCCACACACACACGCACACACACACACCCCAACCCCCCAGGCACCATTGCCTTTCAGCGTTCCTCCAAGCACAAAGCCCGCCTGCCCATTGCCTGGAGCAACGGCGCCGCAATAAAGCGCAAGCGTAGGCTCCCGTTTGAAATTTGGTGGCAGTGCGCTGGTCGATAGGCTGTGGGCGCCGGCCAGCGGGTCGATTCTGCAGGTTCCAGACCACCGCCGTTGTCGCAACCACCTCCGAACCCATCCATCACGGTAATATGCTGCTCACCTACACTGCCATGGCAATTGAAGCCGCAAGCAAATGCGTTTCAGAGGCAGCCGTCGCTTTGCGCAAAGGCACGTGACTTCGCGTCGCAATATAAGCTAATCCTGGCTTGGCGTGTCAGATCTGAGGGGTAATGGCAGATACGCGTAGCCAGCGCCGCCGGGGGTGGAGAAGGCCAAAAGTTCGTCCAACGGTCATGCACGACGTCTGAACGGCGCAGGCAACTTCTGGCCGCTCGCAGCCAAACAGGTGTGTGGGCGCGGGCAGAAAATGTTTTTGATGCACTTGAAGAGTCCCGCGTTCGCCTCGGCAATGACGTCCCTGGCCCGCGCCACAGATGCCCGTCGAGCAGGAGCGGGCCGTGCGCTGTAACTAGGGCGGCTCCGGAATAGCGCCGCCATCCCTGTCCCGGAGCTCCAACTAGTCAGTAAATAAACATTGCATCCAAACGCGCATAGCTCCCGAGCTCTCCATATAAGTTTACAGAGCTCTTGTTGCCGTCAACACCACTCTTCGCTGCCACTCGACAACTTCGGCCCTTCTATCTCATTGCCGCCAACTTATATGGAGAGTTTCTTTACATGGGCAACTGACTTGTAGCGCTACCTCCGCTTCCCCTTTCGTCCACTTCTTCGCAACCGTCGTTGTCAACAAACATACATCTAGACATTATCTCGTCTTCAACCCCATAGCCTCAGGCCATAATGGACGCAAAGGTAAACAAACAGCTGCATTCTCCACTGCCCGCGCCTCGAGAGCAAGCCGCGAATGCGCTACCTTGACGGTAGCCTTTATTCGCTCCTTCGCCCTGCCCTACCCATGCCCCTTCGCCCTGTAGCTTTGCTGACAGAGTTTTCCACAACAGCCACAACGCCCATTGAGGGCTCTTCGTATACGCGACGAGAATGCGGTGCCCCAGCTGCCAGCTGGCAAGACTCTGCACTCGCGCAACAAGTCAACACCGGCCCTGTCTGCACTGGCGCAGGCGGGAGGCATCAAGGCGGCTGCAGCCAAGCGAACCGTCTTTGGCGATGTTAGCAACACCACTCGACAGCCTACTGCCAAGGACGATACCCAAATAGCGGGCAAGAAGAAGAACCTTGAGATCCTCAAGGATGCCACCACCATCACCGTCAAGGAGACTGCCAAAGCTGGCGCACTTTCACGACCAGCGCAACGCCCCGTGGCAAGCATTTCATCCAAAGAGCACGCGTCCAAGGATGCCCACGAAGTCGCGTCAAAGCAAGTCAGCATTGATGCCAGTCAACCCACAGCCAATGCCCGCAAGACAATCACAAAGAAACAATCCACGGCCGTCCTCAAAGAAGCACCTGCAAATTCCGCGATCGATGCCGCCATCGCGCCCGTACCTTCGAACCACGCTCTCCCTGCACAAACTTCATTTCCCAACGTGGACCGTGCCTCAGCACAGTCCCAACAGCCGGCGACTATTCCAGAAGAGGACGACAAAGTCGAGCCCAAAAATAATACGGGAGATCGCTACGAGTATCTCGATGCGCTCGAGGAGCAGGCCCGCGTCCTGGAACAAGAGCGAAATGAAGAACTCGCCAAGCTAAATGGCATCAACGGCCTCGAGCAGGAGGAGTACTGGGATGAGGAGGAAGAGGAAGAGACATACTACGATGCCGACGGCTACACAACTGCTAGGTCCCTTCGGTCGCGCAGCGACAATACAACCGGCGGTGTTACTCTTGTCCTCGCGCCCAGGATAACAGCAAAGACACAACGCGAACTGGAGGCGGCGCGCGTATTCGTCGAGGCAAACCGCACAGCCGAAGACGTTGAGGATGAGCAGTGGGATACCTCCATGGTTGCCGAGTATGGCGAAGAGATCTTTGAGTACATGCACGCTCTCGAAGAGCGCATGAAGCCTAATGCGTCATACATGGACCACCAGGCGGAGATACAGTGGTCCATGCGATCCGTCCTGATGGACTGGCTCGTCCAGGTGCACAACCGCTTCACTCTCCTCCCTGAGACCCTGTTCCTTGCCGTCAATTACGTCGACCGCTTCCTCTCATGCAAGGTTGTTTCTCTTGGCAAACTGCAGCTCGTCGGTGCCACTGCGCTCTTTGTCGCAGCCAAGTACGAGGAAATCAACTGCCCGTCCGTGCAGGAGATTGTGTACATGGTCGACGGCGCCTACACCGCTGATGAGGTTCTCAAGGCTGAGCGTTTCATGCTCAGTATGCTTCAATTTGAGCTGGGATGGCCCGGCCCAATGAGCTTCCTGCGACGCATAAGTAAAGCGGATGATTACGATCTTGAGACACGGACCCTCTCCAAGTATTTCTTGGAGATTACCGTCATGGATGAGCGCTTCGTGGGTTGCGCTCCTAGCTTCCTTGCTGCCGGCGCTCACTGCCTTGCGCGCTTCATGCTGAAGAAGGGTGACTGGGTATGTTTATGTCAACTGTGGTGATAGCAGAGGTGCTAACTGATACTAGTCGCAATCGCACGTCCATTACTCTGGGTACACACTGACCCAGCTCCGGCAATTAATAACCGTCATCCTCGAGTGCTGCGATAACCCCCAGAAGCACCATGCCGCTGTGTACGAAAAGTACACCGACAAGCGCTATAAGCGTGCTTCCATTTTTGTCGAGTCGGAGCTTTCAAAGGGCTTTTCTCTCCCTTTCAAGTCTAGGGACAGCCTTGCAAGCCAGACCTGGAGGCGAAAGTGAATACACTTGTCCTCCATGTCGTCTTGACTTGACTGTGTTCTAACTTGGCTCACAGGGCTCGTGTGACAACGCATCTCATGGAGATGGTCCACCAGCACCCGTCAGCTAAGACTCAGGCAGCGCCTGCACATCGGCCTGCTCCACCTCAGCATCACCAACATGGTCACCACCGTAATTTTCTCCATTCTTGCTTATTGTTCTCCGACACACGGCGCTTTGGCGGCTTTCTGGAACATGGTCAACTTCAACAGACATCCCAGTCTACATTGGTCCAATCTTCATTTGGGCATTCGGCGCACGGTGTTTATGGATACCCGACCTAAGTCTTTTCGTTCTGTCGTCAACTTTCTATTACCTCTGGCGCGCTGCCTCACTACACGGCCTGGCTGTTCGCTGCATTGTCCTGTTTTCAGGACGCACGAATGTGGAACGCACATACTTCCCTTCGACTGTATCTTCTTGCTTTGGAAAGCGTTTTGGGCTCTATCACGAAGCCATGAGGTCATGAACACTCTACCCGCATTATCTTAATCTTCTAAATCTCGCGGCACGCTGATGTATGGCGTCGGCTTTGTCTTGCCCTGGTTTTCTTCTCCTTTTTTCCTCTTCCTCTCGCTTTCATTCAATGGGTTTCAGCAGTCGGCGGGTGCTGGACGCACACAGGAGTTTTAGACAGGTTATCGCACTATGTGCGTTGTGGGTTTTTACTATCTGCGTTTCGCGATGTCGCCATTAGGTCCATAATGTGGGCTTAGCCGTAGTCATGAAAGCGCTTTAATGTTTGCATCTCGATATTATTGAACACTTTTGATCTGCCATGAATGCCACTAATGTGACCTAACAAGGACATGAGTGCACTTGCAAAGGAGTGAACAATTTGTATGAGTGAAAGGGCACAGTAGAATCAAAGGGTTTGTTGTATGTGACTTTGATAGATTTTCGACACTCATTCTCTGAGTTTGGCAAGACCGTCTGACTGACTTCCCTCCGCAAATTTGGGGCAGACGCTCAGAGAGCCAGGCTTCCAAGCGCACTTGCTTGCTTGTCTTGATTCTAACCTCATGCCTGCGCCAACCGATGCGCCATGCTATGTGCATACCCGGGTATCTCGTTGATAAGTGCTTTATTGGCCATGGCTGCTGCGCTACGGTACATGTCGTGGGCGATGTGCTTGTAGCAAGCGATCTGTTTCTGGTACAATTCGAATAATATCATCATTGCGAGGTTCCTTCTGCCGGTGCGATCAGGACTACCGAGTCACCTGTCAAGGTATCAGCTCTGCATTGGTAGCCAGGCACTGTGTCTCTTGCCTACCTCTTACGAAGAGCATCTCGCTCTGTTTCTTCACCGTCCGTACGCGGGGCTCCTGATCATCTTCGTCCTCCTCAGCAATGAAGATGGTCTCCTCGACGTCTCCAAGAACAAGGTTACAATGCGAGTCGTAGGCCTATATTTCACAGTCAGTTTAGCACTTTGACTCCATCTCAACGCCAGGATACTAGAGCTCCGCAAAGACATACGTGAAGCCTGCCTTTCAATTCGCGATCGCCGCGCAATTTTACAATAACGACCTCGTCAATGCAGAGACGCACAAGGTCGAGGGGCTCATTGGTCTCTTCTTTTTCGTCCATGGCGGGCAAGCGGATGAGATTGCGGCCTGCGGTGTTGGGAGCTGCGCGAATGGATGTCGCGGTGAACTTTGGCAAGAGCGATCATCTTGGCGGAGCGGCAGCGGGGCTAGCGTGTACGCGAATCTAGTGGGCTGGCATTGCGTCAGGGCCAGGCCCTCACCCAGCAACTCCAGGAACACTTGCCGCCAGGCTCAACACCTGCACTGCCCCCCAAGTGCCCCGAACAATTCTCACCCGCATTACCCCTGGATCCCTCGTTACCTGCCGGCTGCAGACGCGGCTCACAATTGAAGAAAAAGAAGCCATGGCCGATACTCAGGATGCCTCTCAGAAGGCGCAGCATCCGCTACTAGCCTCGCGCCCGCCGGTTACAGACCCAATCACCTATCTCACCATTATTGAGTATAATCTTTCCGAAGACAACTTGTCCGTCCTGCATGAGGTTCTTCAAGATGCAGAACTCACTGCCACTATTGGCTGGGACCTGATCAATCTATTACTTCCGCTACTGCCTCTGTCAGAAGAGTGCTTGCAAGACATTGGCGCCAAAGGCAATCCTAGAGAATGCATTCTCAAAGTTACCGAGGCGCTGCGACTACTTGAATTCGGGGAGCCGCACGAAGACACAGACGAAGACGAGAGTGGCACCGGAGCCGGCGCATCCAAGGCTAAAGCGCCCGACGTTGGAGTAGGAGAGTCAAGCACAAGTCCCGCCTTCCAACCTGCCGTAGTCCCACCATTGCCAGTACTCAAGTTTGAAATTCTTCTTGACATACTGGCCACGTTGCATCGGCGCGTCAAGACTAAATACCCGAGCCGCTTTCTCTCGACTAGTTTGCAGGCCGTGCTGCTTGCATACAATCGGGCCAACACACATATCGAAGACCTGACCTTGTCTGCTGTCAAGTTTGTAAAGACGCTTTCCGGGACCAAGAGGCCGCATCTGCCATCAAGGCGGAGCAGCGGAAATCTCCTGCGCACAAACACCAACCAATCTGAGCCAGATCCGGAAGCGCAGAGCGATGCGCCAAGCAGTGAAGAGACGGCTTTAGTCAATCGCTTGTTGCAATCATTCCTTACCCACATCCTTGAGGACTATGTACTGTCGTTGAAATCTGACGATGACGTACCGGGCCTATCGTGGGCAAGCAGGCTCATGGAAAAATACGAGCCGGAACGAATACCCAACAAGCCCAACTATCAGAAGTATGCGGATCGGTTCGCAAATGATGAGGATTTGACTTCAAGAGTTGCTATCCTGGGTCAGATTGTAGCTCTGACTCACGATCTTGGATTGGAATACGAGGAACTGGTACGCACTGTCATGGATCCTGAAGATGAGAAGCGGGGCATTCCAGGCACCGAGGACGAGCCACCAGCGGCAGCCGCAGACATTCCGCTTTCGAAAACAGGTGCCTTAATCCTCATTGCTGCTCAGCACATGAAGCAGGAGCTGTATGCTTCAGCAAAGGAAGATGAGGAAGAGAAGTCTATCCCCATCTTCCCAGGGCACGCTGCAATACTCACCAACTTTATTGGGGCTCTAGGGCCCCAAACTGTTGGTATGGAACCAGAGGCATTGCTTGACATAATCATTGCTTTGGGTCTTGTTGCGCTCTCGCGAAATAACATTGGAGAGCCCAAGGATGACGAGGCCTTTGCCCAATACCTGCAAACGATTTCACTAATCTCTGCAAATTCGCCGTCACCGAGCTTACGAGGGCACGCGCATTATCTAACAACCACTGTCTTGCGTTCACACCCCCACGATCTCGTTCGCTTGACCTTCATCCGTGACACGCTTGAGCACTGCCCATACGAGAACCTCAAAGCAAGCGCTGTATCATGGCTCAAAGGCGAGACCCTAGAAGCAAACGCACCCGGAAAACAGTTGTCGGATGAGGAGCACGAACACGCAAACATATTTGCTACACCCGTCGCAATATCCGCAGTTGCTCCGTACCTGTGGCCCGATCTCTCGAAGCACTACTCGACCGAAACCAGCCTAGAAGACTCGTGGATGCAATTCCGCCAAGAATTAACCTTTTATGTTGCGGCAATCAACTTTTACTACATGTTGTTGCAAGCTAACCATCTTCACGACACCTTGGGAATCAAGGAGCTGAATGAGAAACACGGCATTCAGGCCCATTATCTGGATGTGCTGAAACAAACTGCGGCTAGATTTGAGAAAGAGCTCGCGTCGGGCGGTGGTGCACTAGTTGTTGAAGGTAAGGAGGCATTGGAACAAGCAAAGGCGGATGTAGGGCTTCTTGAGAAGGTTATCGAGTGGGTCGAGGGCGCACTCAAGAAGTCGTGAACGTTTGTGCATATGCAATGTTCTCCTGCCATGGTAGACGAGTAAAGGGCAACGAAGCAATGATTCAACAGATGCAGGCAGACATGATCGCGTGTTTCTAGCGTACAAATGCATACAGACGTATTCCTTTTTGATTGAACTACCAAAAGTTACTATTTCATTATCTATCCTTCTTAACAACATGAACCTCTGAACCACCGAAAAAGGAAAAAAAAAAACTTCAACAGAGAGCTCTGTCACTTCACTCATCAACTCATCGTTTGCTCTCCCATCCCCATCATAACACCACATGCATGTTGTAGATACCACAATATCTCCCCAAACCAGAAGCATGCATCAAGGTTTCCCTACTGAAGCATAAAAGTCTCAATGTATTTACATATACACAAATATGCAACATACCTCAGAACCCCTGTCCATTCATCCCACCAAACCCCATTCCATTGATATACGATCCCCCCTGCGGCACCCACCCTCCGAAATTATCCGCCGTGAGATCATTCCAGAGGTACAAATCTCCGTTTTGGAATGCCGCGGAAAAGTCACCCATGTCTGGTGTGAAAGTGGCTTGGTCGCTCATCGTGCCTTGTGCGGCGGTGGGGGTAGTCGTTGTATTGTCGAGATTCATGTCGTTTGTGTTCCAGAGTGGTGGGGCTGTGGTATAGGGATTTGGCATGTTGAAGTTCGGGACGGGGAGTTGAGATTGGTCTTGTTGTTGGTTTGTGGGGGCGTGTGATGAGGAGGGAGGGTGGGCTGTTGATGTAGCAGTGGCGGGCTGCTGTTGCCGTTGTGGTTGTTGATGCGGTTGTTGTACATTAGAGTCTACAAACGCCGTCGTTTGGCTTCCTGTCTGAGCACCACTTGCATCGTTACTGCTTGGATTCGTTTTCCTGCGCTTCAGGTGTCTGCCTTCGTTTTTCCATTCTTCGTACTCGTCCCACCAGCCTTTTAGCTTGGCCTCGAGGATGAAGTGCCAGTGGCTGGGATTCCTGCATTTTTGCGGTCCTGCTGCTTCGCTAGTCTTCTTCAACACCGTGTCCAGGTAGTAGTTTACTTTGAGGTTTTGGCTTTCGAAGAGCTCGCCCATTTCTGCGTCGGTGCCCACGGCATAATCGGCTTTCATGAGCGTGACGAGCGAGTAGATGGCTCGGACGTAAATTGTGTTTGGTGATTTGCGTAGGTCATCAATGGAAACAGAGAGGAAGAGGTCGAGAATCGTTTGTGCTGCGTTTATACATTTTGTTGTTGCGTTGATTTGCAAGGCTGAGCGAGATAGAAGAGATTCAGGTTGTATGCTGTCGTCGTCTAATGCTGGAAGTGTGATGTGCCTATTTCTGAATTCAATGACTGCATCAGTTTGTTAGTTTCCATAAGTTGTTGGCAATGTGCAGATCTGGCCTACCGTCAAAACGACCCCCATCCATGCCAAACTCCCACATCGACATCATATCAGCGTAATACTCGAGCTCGAGAGTCACTGCAGAGATTAGAAAAATCCAAGTCCAAAGCATTAATGTTTGGCTCACATGTCATTGCGTCGTTAGGAACCGATTTCCTCCAATCCTGCATCCTCCGATCAAAAATTCGTAGGATGATCTGCATCCGTAGCTCTGAGAGGCTAAAACTGGTGCTTGCATCGTCGAAGCCAAATGCTGTGTTTGCTTCATCGGCAATTCGCTGTAACTTTAGCCAAGCAACTATCCTTTTGTCATCTAACTGTTTGGACTTTTCAAGAATTGCGAAGCATTCCTCCATCCAGCTGTTGAACAGTAGGATATTGGGCCGCTTCAATCGCATGGAAAAGCCAGCGCTGATTATGTAGAGCAATATGATAGTCCGGCAATGCTCCAGTAACTCTTCTGGCGACGAAATCTTTTGCAAAGATCGAATGGCGCGCTTGGGTAATTGTTCATGCGTTCGGGGCTTTGACGTCAAGCCTAGCTCCAGCGCCATCGATGTCGCCATGTTAATCCATTGGTATATTTGCAACTGCCCTGGCGTTTTTGAAGGCGAATAGTACGCTACAGTAACTATCAGTGCCTGAATAGCCTGGACCGACTTTTCACCCTTGACGAAAGCCGAACGGGCGTAGAGAAGTACCGCTTCTTCATGTAGTCTGTCCGACAAAGCAGAGCCCTTCGAATGGGCAGCAGCGGCCATGATGGCATGAAAAAGTGCGGGCTTGTGCTCTCGGAGATCGAAAACGTCCCAGTGTTTTGGAATTGTGATACCCGGGCAAGCAGCGACCAGCTCTTTGCGCCAGATGTTGAAAAGCTCACGCGCCAAGTCCTCTGAAATGACACCTCGGTCTATTATGTCGTTCTCAGAAGATCCGAGGAAATCCTTGGGCGCGCTGCTGGTGGTGGGTTCTGCCGTTGGTGCTTTGTTGGCAGGTGTGGCAAAGCTCCCAAATCTTGACGATGTTGCTGCTGTGCCCATACTCGACTGTTTTTGAGAAGTGGGCGCAGTCTCGTCTTCTCTAGCATTCCCCTGCTCGTCGGATTCGTCGTCTTCTGATTCGTGTTCGCTGACATCGTTGGATGGACGCGAATTCGCCTTCAAAAGGCTGCGCATCTGTTGTATTTCTTTCTCCAGCTCCGTGACCCGCACGTCTGTTCGTTTCCGTTGCCGCCTTTTTGCTGGAGGCGCAAAGACGCAAGCCCTGTTGGCCTTGGCGCATCGCTGACACTGAGTCGAGTTTGCGTCGGGATTCACGAGACATCGAACTTTGGATATCCGACAAGCCTCACAGGCGCGGTTCAAGGGCTGGTCTGGCGATTTCTTCGATTGTTCTGAGTCCGGACTGTTGACTAGTTGGTTCGTCGTTGCCCAGACGTCGCGGATGCCGGCGTGCTGTCTGCCATCATCCGCCGGGTCCGTCATGTTGCTCGGGAATCTTTGTACTTGTACAACTGCAGACGATACGTGGGTCATGAACTGTAGGGCCGATGGATTTCC
The DNA here is from genome assembly GCA_026367775.1 of Exserohilum rostratum. Taxonomy (NCBI): domain Eukaryota; kingdom Fungi; phylum Ascomycota; class Dothideomycetes; order Pleosporales; family Pleosporaceae; genus Exserohilum; species Exserohilum rostratum. Next base: position 922,222 of record CP111157.1, read on the forward strand.
GGTAAGACGGCCCATGCATAACGTTGTTTTTTTAATTAAAGTCTCCTTGCTCTTGCTAGCTGCGCAGTTCCATGTTTGTAATCCGGTAGTTCGACTAGCGCGAGATGGGAAGTCGAGAACAAGCGGCTTTTTCCGCGTGGGTGGCAATAATGCGCCAAGCCCGCTGGTAGCAGATCTCCCCTTTCTGATAACGCGAGCGTGGATGGGCTAGGGGTCGGCGCGTCAAGAGTTGGTTTATGACAAACATTGATGCCTGGAAGTCTAGGAATCGATGCAGCCGCCTGAACTAGGTCAGGGACGAACTAGCACCAATCGGGACGACCAGTGGGTCTAGCAGAAAACCTCCCGCGCGCCCCATGCCATCTCCACCAGTGTGAATCCACACACGTTGGTTGTTGAGTTTCAAGCATGCAAATCGTCACACCGGACAAAGCTTAAAACAAAAGATACAATCGCTCGTACGAATGCAAGGCTTGGCTGTACCTAGATGGGTAGACTATTTCGCAATAATTTTACCGCTCTTGATATTTGGAAGAAAAGGACAAGCTGACGCACGAAACGCATCCGTTGTTTCGTGCGAAAAGGACGACCATGTTCACGTGCCTTTTGTCAATGCGCAAAAAGCACGTGAAAGCCTCGGTATACACACGCACGTACGGCAGTGGAACCATAGGCTTCCAAAATTTTAAACGCGTGATGTAGGGTCATGCTTGTCTATTCATATTTTTTTTTTCAACCTGCCTCGGCTCTTGGTTGATCGAAAGATTTAAACAAAGTTCATCCTTACTGATAAGCTGCTGCCCCCTTTTCAATACGTACTTGTGTTTAACACATAGTAGAATTTAGCATATAGGAATATCAAATCCATGGTGGTATTGAGGAAGTAATAATATTCAAGACATAGATAATTACGAGCATCTGCAGTACCTATCGCAGCGTTGGTGTACAGGAAAGATTTGTACAGTATTCGCATGGTCAGCCATGTGACAAGGTCGAACAATTTGAAAATAACCAATTAGAAAAATCCACACATGCCCCACAGGGCGCTCGAGCATCGTCTCCTCGCCGTTGAAGGTGTATGTGACACCAGTGGTGCAGTTGCCCTCCGTGTTGACCTTAGTGACCTTGCCCTTTTTGGCGAACTGGACGCAATCGGGCTCTTGCTCAGCGACCACCCTCTAGCTTGCTCGAGGTTAGGACTCAGAGAGGAACTATATCAATATCAATGTTAGTAAAAGCAAGACTTTGCCTCGTAGATCAATCTTTACCATTGTCCCAGCGCCACACAGGCATCCTAGCAATCATACTTCCAACAATGACGACGTGGAATACGAAGGCGAAACACAAGACAAAGGTTGCCATTCGTGAGCCCTATTGGGCGGTGGGAGTTCTTCATATTTATAGATAAAAATTTGGAGAGTGAAACCCGACTTGCCTTCGCATACCAGGAGATAGGAATTAACAAGATGAAGGTTATTGGTAGTGTTTGGTGCTTGAAGGCGGCCATTGTACGTGGGGTTATTGTGTTTACCTAGGAAGGTATGGGAATAACGAGATGGAAATTGTTGGGTGTGGTGGCTAGGAGCCAAAAGGTGGCTGTTTTATGCGTTGTTAATATTTGTTTACCTGGCAAGGCAAAGTGACCGCAGGTGCGAAGCCCTCTTGGAAAAGGAAAGAATATGTGAGGCAGGTAAACAACCACCCGTGATTTGAGACTACTCTAACTGGACTCGAGATCTATAGTTTGAGAGCTGGGGTCAAACTAATGCAAGTGTTAATAGTGAGGCGTTTCAATTATTTAGACGGGTTAGATTTCAATTAAGACAATGCATGTCTAGCGTTAATCAACGTGTGCTCATTAAGACTGTGGACATTGAGCATGTAACATAACAAACTATGCTTTTCTGTATGCTCTCTACATAACATTTGTGGAAATGCGCATTGGCACACTCATCAATCATTGAAAGCCTTGTCCATCTAGCAGAGCCAAAACCAAAACCTCTCAAAGATGTTGCGCGGGATCTGCTCGGGCCACACTTCAGCGTCAAGCGCTGCCTTGCCACTCCAAATGTCCGCCTCAATCGGGTTCACCACCTTGGTACGCTTGAACAGCTTCCAGAATGCCCAGAGGAGACCAAAGATGGGGATACCAACGTAGGCCGTGAAGAAGTCGGTGAGCTGCGAAGACTTCCATGGGCTTTCGGTAAAGACCTTGAAGCCGTTGAAGAGGATGATGAGCGCAAAGTACACAAAGGCGATCCAGGCTAGGTAAGGTTGCCATTTGCTCTTGAAGACCATGGTGCTGCGGTCGACATTCTGGGCGATGCATGCCTTGCGGAACTGGACATAGGTGTAGCAGATTGTGCACCAGGTGAAGAGCGAAGCGATGGTGGTCAGGTTCTGGAACCAGGCAAAGACCTTGTTGGCACCAGCACTGACGCTCATGTATGTGAGTAGCGAAATTGAGGCCGTAATGGCGACGCAGTAGACTGGCACACCCTTCTTGTTACACTTGAGAAGGAACTGGGGCGCCTGCTTGTTCTGGGCGATACTGAACAGGTAGCGAGAACCAGTGTAAAGGAAGGCGTTGGCGGACGAGGTCGCGGAGGTCAAGATGACAGCATTGACAATGTGTGGCAGGACGGGGATACCAGCGTTCTTCATGGCGATAACCCATGGCGAAGACTGGGCACCCTTGGCGTTCTCGTTGGTTAGCTGGGGGTCGTTGGAGCTGATGGTTGTTCCGATGATGAACGTTCCAAGAACGTAGAAGAACAGGATACGCCAGAAGACACGACGAATGGCCTTGGGGATGTTCTTGCGAGGGTTTGCGGCCTCACCAGCGGCAACAGCAACCATTTCCACACCACTGTATGAGAAGGCTGCGTTGACAAGTGTGGACCAAAGACCAGTGAAGCGTCCAGTGTCACCAGTACCGACGTACTCCTTCATCGCGCCTTCTTTCCAGTACCTGAAGCCTCGGCGGTCGTGGTCAGGACCGCCACCAAGCATGATGATCAGACCAGCAAGCAACAGTCCCAGAATTGTGATGATTTTGATCGAAGCAAAGATAAATTCGGCTTCTCCGTAAATCGAAACAGCGAAGATGTTCAGGAAAATGATGAGGACGATGATGAGGGAAATCCAGATGGCTGGACTGTATCTGAACAATGAGGTTAGCCGCTAGTTGATGCGCATGGCTCTCTCCAACTTACTTCTCGTTCTGGTCCCAAAAGTCAATGAGGAGGGCTGCTGCAGAAATTTCGGCGCAAAGAGTAATGGAACTGTTGTACCATTGGTTCCAACCGACAGCAAAACCGAGAGCAGGATCCGCGTAGCGAGAGGCATACTGAGGGATAGCACCAGGAAGAGGAAGCCATGTAGCCATCTCACCGAGACACTGCATCATGCCATACACGACAAGACCTGTGATGGTGTAGCCGAGCAGGACAGAGACGGGCCCAGCACGCGCAAACGCACTGCCGATACCGAGGAACAGACCAGTACCAATGGTACCGCCCAAAGCAATGAACTGGATGTGACGAGACTTGAGGCCACGCTGGACGTATCCATAATCCTCTGCCTTCTGAACTGACCCATAGAGACCAGCAGCCTCGGCGATTGCCTGGTTCTTGGGCTCGTCGACGTGCCCTACGCCATGGTCAGAGGGCGATTCGCCGTCAACAGTGTAATGCTGCTTCTCGTAGTCGGGACCCGACATGATTGCCGATGACGGGCGGGAAAAAAGGACAACAAAGTGGAATGAAGCAGGAGAGCGAAGCTGACAGCCTCGACAGGTAGAAGCACAAAGTATATCTTTATATTAATGAGCCCTGGACGGTCGTACTTCGTCCTCACTTGATAGCCTCCGTCGACCCCGGTCCAGGCGTACGACAGCGGGACGCCACACTAGACCAGTGCGGCAGCTGATAGCCTGTAGCATACACGCGCAGTCGCAGCATAGGCCTCTCCCCGTAGATGAAAGCGTCTTGTTTAGTTGATGGCGCAATTGCCACAACCGGGGCGTCGCTTTGGTCAGACGCCGTGCAGCGGCCAAATACCCAAAACTACCCAAGGGTGTTTGATAAGGAATTAGCCATGGGTGGGGGTAGGGGTGCGTCGCGTGATGCATCCCAGCATGAACCGTTGCCGGCCTGGGGTAAGTAGTAATAGCTGTGAAGCTTATTACGTTTGCATTCATTTGGAAACACCATGATTAGTCGTCGCAGTCAGTCGGCTCATTACAGTTTCTGTTCGCACGCGGCGACACTGTCGCGAGCGCTTTCGATTCCATGGCAGAAGCAGACATGCGGACCCGAGTCGAGCATGCGAAGGAGGGTTGCAATGCACCGGGCGTACCAACACACCAAGCACAAAACTTGGCATTAAGACAAGCCTCGACGGCGCTGAAGCAAGCAGCTAGTCGCCCGCGCTAAGCACTCTCGGCAGGTGAATTGGCCCCTTCAACCCATCAGACGACAGCCCGCTATCGCGGGCTTGCACAGCATGACTGCGTCGCCTCTCAATCTAGAGCGTTTCTAGAACGATTTCCACGGCGACCAGACGCGGCGCAATGCCGGGTCTGTGCATTCAATTCTGAAGCGCGCGCGGGCTGCAGCGGCTCTGATAAGACGAGAAAATCGGATGTGGGCACAGACTGTTTCCAACACCAACACGATATGCTAAAGCGTTTCTTATCCGAAAGGGTTTTCGGAGAGACATCTGCTAAGCTGACGTTAGAAGTCAACCTCGCAGATAGCGTGACGGGGTGCCACTCGTGCCATGAACCATAGCAACCACCACAACGCACTGACATATACGAGTAGCCCTATCACATCTTCTGCTATGGCAGGCCAGAGTGTGATAACACTCTAGTCGTTCGCTTATAGGTTACTGGTGGCAAGCTGCCCACGCAAGCTTACGTCTGGTAACACAAGCGCCCGAGTCTATCCAATCGCCCACAAGTGTGAGCAAGGGATGAGGACCGAGGTGATCCCTTTGAGAACCAAAGCCGTGGATGGGAGCCATTCATGTGCAGAGGTGCTCGTGTTTGATCATGGCTATCGGCATCCGCTCCCCGCTAGTATTTCGGCTGCTAACTGGCACAGGATAGCTTCTGTCTCACTTGTCAGATACAATCATGGACATACGGGTTTTGTTCATTGGTGATCTAATAGTTCAACCCCACAGGTGCGGAAGTGCATCTCAGTCGCTGGGACTAAATTCCATGGAGGCGCATAACATACATTGGATTTCTGTTACTGGTGGAATATTCCGCACAGACGGCCCCCATCTGCCTAGCTTATTTGTGGCCTGAGGTTCTAGTAAAGCCCTATAGTATGATGACCCTCTTGCTTCTTTGCAATAAACTTTGCACGCTCGTATACATTTGCGCGTATTTTGACGCTCTTGTAGGCACGATCAGTACTGCTCATTTGTAGTGTCGATGGTGGGCGACAGTCGTATAGCCCGTTTTCTGCTGGAGTGTCGCTCGTGACGGCAGGCCATTGCGACTGTTCCACATTCATTGTGCCTTAGCCAGGTCCGATCTTTGGCATGTCGTGGTGCTCGCTCAGGCCGCTGAGGTACTTGTTGAGCTCCTCGACCTTTTCCTTGTGTGTTTTGACGCCCTCCTTTCTCAGCCTTTCTTCCAATCTCTTGCGTCGCATTTCATCGTGTCGTTTCTCAGCCTCCGTCTTCTGTCTTCCACCGCCCTCTCTTATAGATCGCTCCGCAGTCTCGGGTGACAGTGAGCGCGCTGGAGTGGCAGAGTTTGATTTTGCTGCATCGTCGTCTGTTTGGGGTCGTTTCGCGACACTGGTAGAGGCTCCGTCGGTGGCAGTCGCGGCGTCGGTCGTGGACTTGGGCTTCTTTTTCTTCTTTTTCTTATCGATCCCGGCGCCCTTGAGTTTGAGGGCGCCACCAGAGGCTGTGGCATAGTCAGACGAAGGCATGGTGGCTGTGCGCCAATGTCTGGTTCTGGGTTTGGATGCGAACTAGATGGCGGAGCGCGAAGATCGGCAAACAGATCCGCACGTGACCATAAATACAGGCACGGGACGGCAGCTCCAGATAAGTCCCACACCTTGGTATCGTCCGAGTACCAGCCACACGTTCCGTGCTAAAGAAGCGTCTCCACTTGGCATGCAAAGCGCCATTCCCAAAGGCTAGTCTGGTATTGAAGCTTTTTACAAGGCTCCGCTGGCGTTTTCACGAATCAATCCTCCCGATCATCCTTCCAGGTGCTCTTGGCGCTGCAGTCCACGATAGTTGCCATTGCATGTACTGTTCCTGTAGGAGCGGACAGCGCGTCTATGGAAAATAAGGACTTTGCATAAGAGTGAGGACTAGCGCGGTAGCCTCAAACGCATTAAAATAGCGACATCGGACACTACGAAGTACGGTGCAGATAAGGCATGTGATAGGAGCAAAATCGGTGGTGCCAGGGTCGATGATTGAGAAGGTTGGAGCATCACGATGTATTGTTTCAATTGCTTGCTCATGCTGATCATTGACCAAGAACATCTAGCTCCAACTGCATGTCAACCTACCGTGCATGCCGTTGATATAGTGCGGAACACAGGCAAGTGTATCCGCGTTTCACACCAGGTTGTAGGAAACCTGATCTTGACGTCACGCATTTCTTGGATGTGACAGCGAACCTCGGCATGTCATGAAGCGAGTCAATATTGACGCATACAATATCGGATCAAGCTCTCCATTGATCTATGTTCTGCATGTGCAAGCATACTAGAATGCAACCCATTGTCTTCTGATTGGATCTTTCCCCGCACAGTCTAAACTAGCCATGTCGCCATAAAGTATGGAAAGGAACATGTTCCGGTGTAAGTGTTCGCCATGTAAACTCCAAGCTATGAAATGTAATAGGCAAAAGGCAAAAAAAAGGGAAATGACAAGTCGGTCCGATGAGTCGTGTAATATGTACAGGTTGAAATGAAAGAGCTCGCCGTAGCATTAGCGGAGAGTATAATGCGGCCCAAAATTATGGTACCTGGGAATTCGAAAAGAGGAGAGAGAGAGAAAAAAGTTGAGTGCAGGCATTTTCCGGTCAAAATGGTGGAGTGATGACCTCGTGAGATCTGAAGACTTTGTTGTTCGGACCCACTCTGCTGGAGATGCAGGTGAAGTAACCGTGGACGGCCGACTTTTACCGGCAAATGTTCAGGAGGGTAGTGCTGCACCCGACTTGACAAATGCAGAAGTAGCGCTGATTGTAGCCTTGTCGTCTCACAACCGACTCTTGCCCTACTCATAGTTCCATGCCGTCGAGATCACGCATAACGCAAGCCATCTGTGCTCGTTTTGCGGCTTCGGCCAGTAGGGCAGCCTGATTGAGGTAGTTTGTAGTCTCTGCTGCAGTCTGGCCGGCACCTGATCGGTTGGGCTGATACTCGAAACTGGGGTGTCGCTGGGCCTGCAGGCGCTGTTGTTGCTGGGGCTGTTGCTGCTGGTGCGACTGCTGGTTCAAGGAGCCAAAGTAGGGCTGGTTCTGGGGACTCGACGAGGGCGAGACGGGCGGTGCAGATGCTGTTGAGGATCGCGAGGCAATGCTGGAGGCGGCAGTGCTGTCGTAGCTTGGGGCAACCGTGGAGGAAGTCTGGAGGGCAGAGAAGGCTGGTCGAGACGGGGCGCCATAGGGTTGTTGGGCGTAGTTGGACATGATTGTATGGTAGAGACTGGCGTCTTGGAGAGTAGAGCAGAGCAGAGCAGGGTAGGGTAGGGTAGGGCAAAGCAGAGCAAGGCAGAGCAGAGCAGAGCAAGAGTAAGAGAGTGGTGGACCGGTGGTAGCAGTAGGAGCGGCGAACGGGGTGGATAAAGTAAATAGTAGTGGAGCCGTGGTAGCGTATGGGACCCTGGGATATTACCCTGCCTGCACTGGCGATCTGGTATGCAACGCTAGAAGCGTGACTGTGCGTTCGTGTCTAACCGCGCTTTATACTGCATGAGGCTCGCGGGCGCGGCAAGCGAGTGAAAAAGCAGCAGGTCGAGCCAAAAGCAAGGTGGGAAAAGGAAGGCCGTTAGAGCACCTGCAAGATGCGTGATGGTTGAATGGACTGTCTGGACGACGTAGCAGTAGGAAGCACACGCTTACTTCTGGACCGCGGCTCGGAATCCTGTCCTGGCCTGTCCTGTGCATTTCGTCACTGTCGAATCTGCCGACGCTGGCCATGGGCCATCAGGGCGCCAATTTTTTTTTCCCCATGCACATGTCATTGCGTTGCGGCCGACCACGTCCAGGCAAGCAATTCCTCGCTCTGTTCGCACAATGCCAGTGAGTCCTCGTTGAACCTTCCTCCCGCCCCCTGCCCACTGACGCGCCCAGCTGGTCATAATCTCAGGTTCCCACACCCCTCGCTGACATGTGCGCCCGCACCCCGCGCCCACGTCGCTAACCCGCCCCCCAGGCTTCCCTTCGGCGGGCAAGACGACCAGAGCCCTCCAACTCCAGCGCTACTTCGAGTCCAAGATCGCCAATGCGCCTCCCGATGCGCGCACGTCCCGCTTGAAGGTGCACCTCATCAACGATCAGACGCTTGGGGTGCCGCGGTCCGTCTACCGCACTGCCAAAGCCGAGAAGGATGCGCGTGCGGAAGAATATTCTGCCGTCAAAAGGGTCCTGTCGCGCGATGATATCGTTATCGCAGACGGCCTGAACTACATCAAGGGCTTCCGCTACCAATTGTACTGCGAGGCCAAGGCCTTACAAACCCCCAGCTGCGTCGTCAGTATGACCTGATCACACCAAGAGCCTCCTGGCTGACGGCCCTAGAGCTGCACGTAGGCACGCCGCCCGACCGATGTCGCGAGAACAATAAGAAACTCCTAGCTGATACAGAAAATGATGGAGGATACGAAGAAGAAGTCTTTGAGAATTTGATCTTCCGATATGAAGAGCCCAATGGCATGACGCGCTGGGACAGTCCCTTGTTCATCGTCGTCGAGGAAGACGAGACTCCGCCGTGCGACCAAATATGGGATGCCATGATAGGCAGCGACGGAAAGATGAAGACGGTCAGGCCCAACTTGGCGACAGTGCTGGTGCGTGTTCTTCGTTGGTTCGCCCCATTATCTTTGTCTAACATCCAGCAGAAACCCGCGACCGAGCAAAACTACCTCTACGAACTCGACAAGACGACGTCCGATATCCTTGCACAGATAATGGTTTACCAAAAAGACCACGCCGGAGAGGGAGGGGGTGAGATCGTAGTGGCGGATGTTGAGAAGCCCATTGAACTGCCCGCGACGCCAATGACTCTACCGCAACTACAGCGCATACGACGCCAATTCATCACGCTAAACCGCCAACACAGCCTTTCCAAGGCAAGGATAAAGGAAGTCTTTGTCGACTACTTGAACGCCGAGTTTCTGCGCTAGAGAATTCGCCATTGTCTGTGCATATGCGGGGACAGATGCTTGTGCTAGGGCTGCCACATCCAGACAAACTTCCTCACTAGGCAATGTTCCGATGTCGCAATGGCATTCTCTTCAGAAAATCGGGGGGGTTTTTTTTTGACTGGCATCGGCCCAGCCATGGAAAACCGGCACTCCACAACTCTGGGCGGGGTGGGCTTGCGTCATGCGCGTCTGTTCCTTGAGCAGACAAACATCATTCCTGCCAAATCCGAATCCCCCCGATTGCTGCAGCATATTCGAGCTATGCGCTTACAATGACATCGCATGATCTTACTTGATCGCCCCCGCATTCCACCATCTCTAACCTCTTCGACGTATCTTTGCGCCCGTCCCCGGCCTCATGCCCGAATCCGGCATCCGGACGTGCGGATCCGCCAAGTGCAAGGGGAAAGAAGATTTCTTGCCATTATCTCATAGGATGGAAACCGATACCTAGTTGGGTAACCAGTGTATATGTGACTACTCACCATCCTTGTCCCATCACGATGCATGACGTTGGAACATAAGCTCTTGTGGTGTATTACTAGTACTATTGGTGTGCCGCTGCCTGCTGGCGATCATGACGCTGCAAATCGTAAAATTCTTGTACAATCGTCACCTTTCTGTTCCGATCTACAATCGCCTACGTGAAACGTCCCGTCGAGAGCGGGAGGTGAGATACAAGTACTAGTTGGCCGCGGTGCAAGGCCTAGCATGAAATCCGCTGTGATGTTGGGGTAAGTAAGGCGAGGCTTGTGCATATAGCTCGCATGTGTTATTAACGCAAGCAACATTAAAAAAAAAAAACAAAGGAAGGAGCTAGAAATCCAAAATCTCCATTCCAGTTTCAATGCGAAAGTACACACCTAGAAATTGATGTGTAAATACACCGAGAAAGTGCCCCTTCCACGTCCCCCCCTTACCCTCTTTCTCTCACCCCCTCGAAAGGCCCGTTCCCCTTGCATCCCGGTAAAACCTTCCCCAACCGCCAAAACCAGGCAACCACACCAGGCAACCCCTCCCCGCAAAATTTCCCCACGTGCGCAAAGACAGGCGCCCCACTTTTTTGCCTTTGGACGGAAATCTTGCCCACTGAATCCACTCACACACGCAGAGAGAAAGAGGGGAGCTAGTAAGCCCCACTTGCCACACACTGACTGGTGTCAGCCACAATTCTCTCTCAGCTACAGTAGTGGTGAATGTACTAGACATGGTGCACTCTACACATGGGCGACATGTTTGTCTGGTTAGGTTTGCTGGATACTCGCCCAACTTCATGAAATATAATTACATCTATCTGTGATGATACATACAAGGGCATAACCCTAGACCCAGCCCCCAGTCCTTGTAGCTTTATGTGAACCGGTGCCTAAAATCCAAAATATTTACACATACCATACCACACCACACCATACTATAGCAAGGTATCGTTTTACCTATACACAAAACACACATATATATCTGTGGCTGAATCTCTAGCTGTGGCTAAGTCTACGTAGTACTAGTACTAGTATACCAGCCCCCCAAGCCCCCAAGCCACAAATCCAGAACTGTGTTAAGTCAGCAACCAACACTTTTTCCTTTCATCCGAACAAGGGTCTAGTGTTGGTATCGGTATTCGGTGTTTTGCTTTTTTTGGGGCGGAGTGGGATGCAGCGGAGAGAAACGGAAGGGGATGGATGGATGGATGGAAAGGGTAGATGGAAAAGAGGAGAGAGAGGGGTTAGCTGCGTTGAGTGGTGTTCGGGTAAGAGTGAGTGGGTGATCAGCAGCGGTGAGGAGGGAGAGTGCTCGGAATATGGGTATGTTTGTTGTGAGGGTGGTGGTAGAAAGGTACCGGTATATCGGTGTGTGGGGGGGAATGCATCGAGATCGGTTGGTATGCTGTGGCGAGGGTAGGGCACATAGGGCAGGGCAAGGTAAGGATGGTGGGTGTGTATGGGTGTGGCAGACTTAGCCATGTGTATGGGTGTGTGTGTGGCATGGTGCGCTTTGACACCTTCTCGTTCAGCTAGGGTTCTCTCACCAATTTAGCCTGTTTTCAACCCGTAATCTGGGGTCCATAGTGTTCAATCTGAAACCCGGGATGCTCGTGTATCTATGTAAAGGCAAAAAACAAAAAAAATAAATCATTGTCTAGGGTTCAAGTACCGAGGATGCGGAAATAAGTTTAGACATGGGAAAGTTGATCACCTGGATGCTTTTTTTTTGATACGCAACATCTAAAAACTTTATTGTTTTGATGGAAAGGTAAATTACCAAGTCATAAATAATAACGAAACCCTACACTTCTGTCAAGGGGGACATCGGCAAAAGAGAAAGAAAGTGAAACAAACAAATACGAAAAATACCCAGAATCCTAGCCGCGGTTTTTGCTCCGTCAGAGAGCGTGGTATCTCAAAAACAAAAGAGCCACAAACAAATTAAACTGCACACTGAATCCAGGTTGTCGTCTTGAAACCTCCGCAACGCAGTTGCACCAGAAACCCGCTCTTCAATATACACACGTCATAATGTCGTAACGTCATAGTCCGTCCCCTACAATCCACAGTAGGTGGGGTCAAATCCAGCTAGATTCCCAGAGTTCTCGTAATCGCCTGGAATCATGATACCAGGGTACAATCTATCGCTGCCAGGCGTAGACCCATAGTCGCAAGCAGAGTTGTTGAGTTCCTCTCCGCTGGTCAAGCTCTCGTCGCTAAAGCTGAGAACGCTTTGTGGTGGTGGAGCTTCCGAGGCGTAGCTGCTCCAGTTCCAGACATTTGGAGACCATGTTGCAGTGCTATCTGCACTGGCGGACAAAGGTGCAACGTCAAGGAGAGCATCCGCTGGTGGACCACCATAGATGGTGTCGTAAATGTTTCTTTGACCGTTGTCTAGCGATGAGAGAAGGTGCTCCCAGTCAGACGTTGAAACCTCAGACTTGACAGCTTGGCCACCATTTGGTAGTGCGAAATTAGTCAATGGCTCCATCGGGAAAGACATGAAATCGATATTTCGTTGCTGCTGCTGTTGTTGCTGTTGGGTGGTAGCTGGACTTGGGCGGCGCTTGTTTGGCATTGAAAAGGACGCGCGGTGAGACAGCGGGCTCATAGTTGGCTCTGAGCGAGCGACCGGAGGTTCCGACCGAATCGATGACAAACTCGCCGACGAGTGATTAGCGTGAATGCCTACATTGGGCGAAAGGGCAGGAACTGTTGCACGGCGTGGCTCGTGGGTATCTGCACGCGTGGCCTTCATGGAGCTCGGGGAGAGGCGTGCTGCCAAAGCCTTGAGTGACTTTTGCGTGGCACGGAAAGTATCCAAGGGTGCGCTCATACTTTGCTCCGAGTTGTGTCGTGAAAGAGTCGGTGCTGGCATCTGCTCTACGGATGGTACAGCCACAATGCCACAGCCTATCCGGCGGAACTCGGTGTAGCCAGCAGCATTTCCGCGCTCGAGCATGTCCATGACAGTGCAGACAAGACGATTGCTGTCCTTGATGAGCTTGCCTTCACGAGTAAGGTTCAGGGTCTGGAAGAGCAGGCCAAAGCCAGCCTGTACGAGGACCTCATTGCGGTTAATGCAGAAGGAGAAGCTGAGTTTACGCTCATCAAGAAGCTCGACAATCTGCACAATGTGTTTGCAGGCATCGCCGACGGCTACCACGGCTGAAGAGGCCCTATCACCAAGGTTGGCAACGACAATTGGGCGGTAGACCAGTGTCCTGATATGATGGTAGGCAAGTGACTGGTAGTGTAAGTATTCGAACATGTAGCCATGTGGAGTATACATACCAACAGAGGTGAGCGGCTGCCCGTGACGTTGGTGCTCGGCTTGTCGTTTACAAACGTGAGCTTGAGATGGGGAGCAAGGTTGGTTTGCCAGTCTTCCAGGTCGTCGGCCAGCGACGCGATAGTGCGGAAGGAGATCTCGTGTGACGCTGACTCGGGGTAGAGGTCTGCAAGGACCTTTGCCAGAATACGCGACAGGCGGAAGAGCGCTAGCGCACTGGAAAGTTTGGTGTACTCGCCGGGCAAGGTCGGCAGGAAGCCCTTCTCATTGACGTACTCGTCGTCGGCATCTACCGGATACTCGCAGTGCACATCCTCTTCTCGGACAAGTTTCGGAAGGCCGAGATGTGCAGCAGAGAGACTATAGGGGGTGATCAGCAAGGTCACGCGACGCCTTTGACTGCACAACACTTACCAGTCAACAGTGTAGAGTGTCCAGAAAGTCTTCTTTCGTGTTTCGCAAGTCAGTGCATCAAGTGCGAAGCGTTTCTGGGACTGGTGCAGGCCAAGTCGTTGTGATAAACCGACGGCCAAGCCCTTGTACTTGAGCAGTCGAGAGTAGTCAGCTCTCAGCAGGCAGAAGATCTGGGCTAGGACAAGACATTGGAGGGTCGTAATGTCATTTTCCATTAAGAAGCCCTCTATTGCGCGCTGCCACTGAGCTTCAAAAGAATCTACATCTCGGCCGTCACGAGGCTACATGTATATCAGTATGTGTGCATGGGACAGAAGATAAATACGTACGTCACTTGAAAGTGCAGCAATACCAAAGACCAAGTTGAGCTGTGCAATCGCCTTTTTGTCGGTCAAAGAGTCTGGGTCGACAACGTACTGCTCGTATAGAGATAGGAATGCTGGGCGGTGAAGGATTGGGAATAAGGGCGCCCACTCCTGGAAGAAGATGTTGATCATTTGATCCGAGACTAGGCGAGGCGGGGCCTTGAACGATATGTTCTTGGTATGAGTTGCAGCCGGCTTTGCCCCTGCGCCAAAAAAGACGCCCGAGTCAATGTCGGTTGAAAGTCTGCCTGCTTCTTGCGCCTTTTGTTTGAACGCCTCTACAGAAAGGTTAGACATGACACGCAGTCAGAAGGGGGATAGGAAACCGTACCAACGAGCGTTCGTCCAGCCGAGTTGCCTGCAAAGTAAGAATCATGGTTTGGGTCGTCTAGCAAGTGTGGTGCCTGCTGCACCTTGAACGTGTCGTCCTTTTCTTGTGACTCGTCTCGAACTTCCGGAGCAGCCGGAGAGAGCGGCGATGATCGTCTTGCAGAAGACTGTGATGACGGGGAATTTGAGTGGATGCGCGACAACATATCAATCTTTTCGTCCTTTTCGTCGAGTAGTTCCTTGAGTTCTCGGACTTCAGCCTCCAAGGCGCGGACACGCTCCTCCAACGACTCTGTGTACCCCCGAGGAAAGGCGCGACGGCTGAGCTTGTCGCTTGTCTTGCACTCGAATCCGACATTGGTGCACTGCGTGCAGCTGGGGCGGATACCGTCGCATCGTATCTTCTTGGAGCGGCAACGATCGCAGGCCTGGGCGATGCGGCTCTGGCAGCTGGAGCCGACTTTGATCACTTTCATAGGCAAGATTCCGGGCATGGCGGCGGCTTTGGTCTTTTTTCCTCGCGCGAGAGCGGTGGCGGGGTGGTAGGGGTTGCAGTCGTAAGCGTAATGGTAGTGGTAGTAGTATGTGTCGCAGACCCAGTGGGCGCTCGCTAATAGGACGTCCTGGATTCGTTCATGCAGTGCTCCGGTGTTCCTGGCTCGACTCGGGGCGTCTAGTGTGCAAAATCTGAAGGGGCCTTGTCGGTGGTGTCGTGGGAAGACGTGTGGTGTTGCGGAAGCAGTGGCAGCAGCGGGAGCGGCAGTATTAGGCGTGTCGCGGTAGGGCAACAGCAGGATAAAGTCGAATGCACAGATGCCACGAGGGGGAAAAAGGCGGGCGGAAGAATTGGGGCGGCCTGGCAAATGTAAGCTGCCCACCTGCCACCCTGGCCTAGCGTGATCCGGGGGAATTTGTGGGCAGCCTGCGGGGCGGATGGGCGCCCTCCCATGCCATCACGCCAGAGACGAGAGGCAGCGAGTCCTCGCCGATGCATTTTCGCCCATCACCAGCCACTAAACCTTAACCTTGGCTTGCTGTCACTCGCGTGCGGGGGCGGCGTCTGCCCATCACAATCGTGACGGCCGTCCTCGGCCTCAAAGGCCGCCTCTGCCCATCCCGCGGGCTCTCTCCACCATCTGCCCTGTGAGCCCGAGGCCTGCTCTGGACTGGCTATATTTGACCTGGCCCAAGGATCACTGTCCTGTGCGCCATAGCGCTACAAGCCTCTCGCTACCAGCCGCCTCCCATTCGCTGCCGCCATGGCTGCCACTGGGTCATACTCATTAATCTCCAAATTCATCTACTAGGCAGATCATGCCCACACGCTGTAGCCTGGCCTCACCCTGGCCTTGTTCCAGAAGCTTGGAGAATCTGGTGGCCGATCACTGTCACGGCAAACGTAGCCTGCATGCTGCCATGCAAGCACGAGAACTCATCATGTATGTATACACCATCCGAGGGGCACTTGGTGAGCACGCCATGCAGCAAGCGGCTAGGCCTAGTCAGGCTTCCCCACAAACCATGCTGCGGATCAGTCGTCTTGGCTTCGTGGAAAAGACTCGTCGCATGTCATTGATTGACGTGTTGAAGGATTCTGCGCTCAAGGCTGACTGCATCTTCATTGGCGCTCCTCAGTGGTTATCGCGGGGGGCCCTGCCGCACGACCCGTTCTACCCTGTCCTGTCACCTGTGCCACATTATTCATACAGGTGCATGGTGCGCAGCCGGCTTCTGTTGAACTAGAGACATGGCCTGATCTGACTAACTGCGCCAGCTGCACACCAACACGAATCCCGACTGCTAATGTATGGGGTATACAGCGTGCCCCAGCTGAGGGTGGACTTGTACTCTGGACCATTAAGAAGCGCAATATGCATGGCGAGGAAACCATGCTTCTATTGATATTCTACGGTAGCTGCGCTTCCCCCTCGACGACCCATGGTTACTACGATTCATGTGCAAATAGAAGGCGAGTGGAGAGGGCATGGACTGAAAATCTTTCACGCCGTCGGATGAGTCTTTGGAAAATCGCTGCATCTGGTTAATGACTCCCTCTTACACGAGACCAGTCGAGGCGGTGTCTCGCGTGATCAAGAAAAGTCGTCTTCTTCGTCTTCTGCTTCTGCTTCATCCAAGCCCAGATAGTGTACAACGGCTGGTGAGTCTAACAACTTGGCTCTCTGGGGTTCATGTCAGCCTCGTTGCATGGGGCGGCCGCAGGGACGCGGTCCAGATGTCTGGTAAACCAAGCGCTTGTCGCCAACCTTGCGCCAACCTCGAAGGCAGCCAAGATTGCATCATGTAGTGCACGAATGAGATCATAAGACCCTTTTGAAACTTGGGCAGTGGGGCACAAAAAAAGGATGACTCTTACCTGGTTTTCAAAGGCGGATGCGGCACGCTGGAGCATATCTAGTTCTAGGCTTCGAAGACGCTCGGCCAGTCTCCATGGCGTATCCCGCACAGTGACCTCACGCTTGATGCCTTGCGTTCCTTTGAGCGTCTCGATCTGCTCCTCGATGCGGTTCTGCAAAAGTACCGTTGCACGCAGTTGGAAAACGTCCCAGACCGGGTCCTCTTGGAGGTGTTGGCGTAATTTTGAAGTGTCCAGTACACTCTCTTTCCAAAATCCCTGGATGTCTCTTTTGCCGTCTGTTGTTTGTCGAACTTTGAAGTCGAGCCCATCTTCTTCATTGACTACCACTAGCCATATGAAGTCACCCTCCCAGTCTATGGTCCCGTCTTTTTCAAAGATGCGGAAGCCTGGCGCTTCCGTTGAAACATACTTCTTTGCAGGCCTTAGAGGGTCGTCATCTGGAACATCAAGATCTAGAAACATGACTTTGGCAGAGGTCATTGCATCCTCGAGGAATCCATATGAGAAAATGGTTTCGCACGCGCCCTTGTCGTCGCCATATCTACGCTTGTCAGTATAATTTGTGCGTATGTTGACGATGACGTACGTGATGGTTACTTCGCCACCTTTCTCAATGTTTTTGCCCTCTCGCAGTAGAAGCAAGCCGTTTCCGTTGCTATCTGTCTCGTACAAGGCGCCCGTTGCATCTCCTGATGCGTGATTGGCCATGTCGACGCACGGCATCATGCAGTCGCCAGCGCCTGGGAATTCCAATGCCCTAGATCGGTACATGGCATCGACACGCATCCAGTCATCAAAAGTGAGCATCCCATTGTCTTCGTCCCACCAATATTTCTTACACCATGGGATAGATTCTGTCGCGGTTCGCAGGTTTTCAAACTCGCGTAGCAGACTGTTGAGCTTTGCGCCAACTGCAGGCTTAAGCGTTGTTCCAACCAGGAGTTCCCGCTCTTCCTCAGTCCAAAATGTGGGGAGCAATTCATCTGGGAGAAATTTGATGTATTCTGTCAGAGGATTAAGAACACCGACGTCTTTTGTATCTGGGCAGCAGATGGTAGCTTGGAGCAGCAAGAATGTTAGCACGGCGCCTCTGGTGGTCTGCCAAGTGTTACTATCGCAAGCATGTCAAGGACTGCGCAGGTCAGTCACGCACCCTGCCAAAATCTCCGAGGGCTTCAAGAACATGGTGTAAATGATGATCCGATTTTGCAAGGAGGTCTATGTTTTGACGCGAGATGATCAAGTCCTTGGGCACCACGAGGAGGGGGTTGGCGTTGCTTTGTTGCAAATTTTGGTCGGCAATGACTGTCGAGCCTCTGTCTTCGTAGCCAGGCAGAGGCCCGATTTTGACGTGATTGAATTTGACACCGTGAAAAGTAGCCCAGGTCGGCAGGGCACCAATGGGCTGTTTGAGCCATCCCTCGGTTCTGCCTCTCCGTATCATGGCAACCGGACGAATTTGTGAAAGCGTCGGGGTATGTGTTGTTTGGACAAGGTGCAGATGACGGATTGGTAGCGGTTGTCATGCGATACTCGTCAGGATGCATGGCGCACGTGGTTGGCGACGGCTAACGCTTATCGATACCATGGCGCCTCCCTTGAACAACATTGGCCTACGCACGCCTGTGACTATTGAATTCATCTCGAGGCTATTACGCGACCACAACAAAGGCAAAGACACAGTAGCCAGGCTAGCGCACACAAAGGGCAGCATTACTATGGCAGCCAGCTCTCTAGCGCGCATGGAGCAAGATGTTGGCAGCTACTGTAGCAGATGCATGGATCGAGATGCATGCAACTTGTTCGTACACACTGGACCCTGTGAGGTCATGTATGTGGAATGATGGCTGTAGCGAGATGAAAGACAGCGCTGGTTTCCCAAGAGACGGGGTGCGTCCAGACCGCGAGTATACAAGCTCACGAGGGCCAGCGAAGCGGTGCATGAGCTGGAGCACAGCAACGGGCAGTGCGGCGGATAAACAGTAGGGAGGGGGCTCCGCTCGTGCCTTGTTGTGATGGCGCTCGGGCCACGCAGCGCAGAGTTGTTGTGATGCTGTTGGACGGCATCCCGAAACCATGGAGTGGAGCTAGTGGGCGAGTCCGTGCGCCAGTAAACAACAACAACATAGACATGTGCTTAAACTTCCAACCACCCGCACGTCGGCCATCTCTACATTTATTCCTTACCCAGACTCCGCCAGGAACAGCAGACGGCAGCCTCGCTGACCTCTTCTCCACGACAGCACCCCTCCCCCCGCTGCGCCGCGCTGCCGACATCGCTGCTCTCGCCCCAGGCCCGCCTGTCGTGACGTCCCAACATCCTCCTCCTGCGCAGTCGCCGGTCGTCACTTCCCCAGCTGGAAGAGCTTAGCATCTCGAGGGTCGCAACTTCCTCTTCATGTCTTCCCCACGCGAGCGAGTCTCCAAAATGCCTCGCGGCTCCACGACCAGCTATGGTCAGGTCATCGAGGTGAGCACCACCACCATCACAACAACAACCAAAACAGTGCGCCATTGGGACCCGTACTGATCCAAGCGCCTTCTAGTACATCCAAGATCGTCTCTACCTGGCTTCATACACGTATGCGCCCGACGCCTCTACTCCATTCCCCTACCCCAAGCAGAGCCAGTCCCCCTCGAAGCGCTCCTCGCGCGCACATGGTGGGCCCACTGCTACCCCCAAGCCGCAGCCTCCCGTCTACTTTAGCATCGACAAGACACTCTTGTACAATGCTTTCCACGGCGACTTTGGCCCACTCCACATCGGCCATCTCTACCGCTTCGCTGTGCAGCTGCACGAGGTGCTAGGCGACCCTGCCAACGAGGATCGCGCAGTTGTCTTCTGGAGCAACGCTGACTCGAGGAGTAAGACTACTCCATCATTACCACTTTTGCGCAGCCATTAACTTGCCTAGGTCGCGCAAACGCTGCTTGTATCCTGGCATGCTACATGGTCCTTATTCAGTCATGGCCTCCTCACCTGGCTCTGGCACCCATCGCCCAGATGGACCCCCCCTGCATGCCCTTCCGCGACGCCGGCTACAGCCAGGCCGACTATGTGCTCAACATCCAGGACGTCATCTACGGTGTATGGAAGGCAAAGGAAGAAGGCCTATGCGGGCTCAAGGACTTCAGCCTCGAGGAGTATGTGTGACCCCTTGATTTCGATTCTGGCTGCTAACTTGACTCAGGTACGAAAAGTACGAGCGCGTAGACATGGGTGACTTCAACTGGATCACCCCCGACTTCCTTGCCTTTGCCTCGCCCCAACAACAGCCCACACACGAAATCCCCACTTCTTCGCCAATGTACGCGACACTTCCCTCCAACATTGCCGAGATTCAAAGATCGGGACTTCCCAGCCCTTTCAAAAACGTCCTATCGCATTTCTGCGCGCGCAACGTCGGCCTCGTCGTCCGATTGAACTCGGAACTGTACTCTTCCTCGTACTTCACCAAGCTCGGCATTCAGCACCTCAACATGATCTTCGACGACGGAACCTGCCCACCCCTGTCTCTTGTCCGCAAGTTTGTCAAC
The DNA here is from genome assembly GCA_026367775.1 of Exserohilum rostratum. Taxonomy (NCBI): domain Eukaryota; kingdom Fungi; phylum Ascomycota; class Dothideomycetes; order Pleosporales; family Pleosporaceae; genus Exserohilum; species Exserohilum rostratum. The sequence goes on from CP111157.1 coordinate 942,433, forward strand.
CTCGCGCATGAGATGATCACGGTACAGAAGCGAGGCATTGCTGTTCACTGCAAGGCCGGCTTGGGACGAACTGGTTGCTTGATTGGCGCATACCTGATCTACAAGCACGGCTTTACAGCCAACGAGATCATTGCCTACATGCGCTTCATGCGCCCGGGAATGGTTGTTGGTCCTCAGCAGCACTGGCTTCACCTGAACCAGGGCACTTTCCGCGAGTGGTGGTACGAGGACACCATCAAGGCCAAGTACGCCCAGATGATTCCTTCCACGCCCACAAAGTCACCGCACAAGCAGCGCCTTGCTAGTAACGGCCAGACCTTTACGCCTCCCAACGGGTCCCAGAAGCGCGCCGCGCTTGGCGAGATTGAGTCGAACGAGCGAAGCAATTCCGGGCACATTGGTGTACTAGACGATAACCTGCCTGCACCGACACCAGGGCAGCCGCGAAAGACTAGCAAGCTTTACGGTAACGGATCGCGACAATCACCACAGCGCATCGACGAGAACGAGCCATTTACCAAATCGCATACCGAAGTTAGGGCAGATATCACACGGTTCGATGGCGAGTCAGACGAGGAATTCCATCTCCGCCAGATTGCGCGGCGAACATCGTCACGCTCACCTGCGCGGTCACCGACCCTCAAGGACAAGCAGCGCCGTGCTTTCAGCACTACCTCCGTCATTCAGACTTCGGTAACACATACCTCGTTTGGCTATGGCGAGGAGAGCGATCTTGAGAACACTGCACCAACAACAAGCGCACGGCCAAAGACACCAAAGGAGAAGAACGGAAACGGCAGCATTAGCATGGTCAAGGTCCGTTCGAGCCCGTCACGCCGGAGCACAGACGGCAAGGCCGGTGTGCGAAAAACCAGCGGTCGTGTCGGCAGCGTGGGCAATGCCATTACACGAACCAAGTCATGAGCAACGTTTCCGGATTTGACTTTGAGTCTTCATTACACGGGAGTTCTAGCAAGGCGCCTTGGGACACAACATTCACGATTGTGGTCGCTTCATTTTCCGTCCAAGTCACTTCGTCCTCGTCGATCAGCATGCCAGCGGGCTTGGTGCTATAATATCGTTTGTGGGGTTGGCGTTTTGGATTGCAGCCGTTTGCATATTGGTGTTGGGATATTTTTACTCGACACGTACTGGGTGGCGTATGGGAGTGTCAATGTTTTCTCTATTTTTCTGTAGTCTCGTCGCTGGCCAAGGTTCCGGCATTGCTTTACTGTAGTCTTGTCCCTTTTCGCGGTCATCCAGCTGCGGATCTGTTCATGACGTGTATGAGTTAATGATGAGCGTAATTTCAATCTTCAAAAATAATTATTCATTGATTGTTTATCAACACTATTCTTCTCTACTAAGTGATGTATTTGGATCCTATGAAATTGACACTGAAGATCCGCTATAGGAGAAAGTCGCGTTACACTATACGACAAGTAGGCATTTAGTTTACACGGCATAAGTCATGTGTATACCGTGCCGATCCATGTTATGTTTACTAGCAAAAACAAACACAGGGTCACGTGCGGATCTGCCAGATTGTATCACGTGATTCCCAGCAAAAAAAATCTCCACCCACATTCGAGGACTATGCCGTCCCCGAAACATGAGTGCTACTGAGAACTCTTTCGTCTCATGTACCATCGACTAATGCAGGACTCGAACCTGCAACCTTGGCCTTAGGAGGGCCACGCGCTACCATTGCGCCAACCAGCCATTTTCCATGAGGCTTTGTTGTGTGCTATGCGCCATATATAGCAAGCATTCCTCGAAACATGACAAAGGGACATGGAAATTGTCTTGGAACATGCCGATGTGATGATGTTCCTGTAGAGGTGCGCTGTCGAGGGTTTCCGTTATGTGATGATTCTTGCTATGGGACGCTATGTGGAGATTTTTGGTTCCAAGGAAAAAAATCTACTTGGGGACTCTTGTGGGGGTATTTGGCCGAGATGTGGGTGTTGGATATTATCACAGGACGCACTTCCATTTATTCGTTTTGAATGCTTATAGTTCTCTGTTTTGTATACCAATAGATGTTTTCCTTGACACAGGAATAGGCGGAAAAAAGTTATGAGCAGAACTGTCCGTAAATTATGTTGAAACTGCGAATTGAGCAAATTTCCATATATGAGACTATTTGTCGAAATTTATATGGCAACAGTCCGTATCTTGTGAGCCTGGCCATATTTACTCTTGCTATGATCAAAGGTGAATTATTTTTTTCCCTAATAGCGGTACTGGACGCCGAAACGCCGCGGACGGCCCAACGCCGGATTTGCCGCAACAACACCACAAAACTTGAGGCTGTAAAGCTCCATACAAACGCTGTTATCGCGAGATTTTTTAATGTTGCAGTCTAGTAATATTGATAATATTTCAATCTATCTATCGATATTTGGTTGGCAGCTTGATGGGGCGGCCGCAACGCGAGCGCGGAGGCAGTTTTGCTGCCGAGCTATTGGCTGGCTTCGCACTGCTACTACCACTACTAGCGATAATATTTTTTGATTTTGGCTTTGTACGGCGTTTAAAGCTGACTTTCTTGCCTATTTGGGAGTTTTTGATAGCTTTTTGACGTTGTTTGCGGGCGGCTTGGCGGGCTATTCGGTGGGCAGCTTCTTCAGCTTTCCGCTTCTCGCGCTCTAGTTTTGCCTCCGCCCGCGCGCGCCGCCGCGCCTCTAGTTCTTGAGCTTTAAGTAGCTTTCTCTCCTCTCTAGCCTTAATCGCGATAGATTTTTGGCGTTGTAACTCCTCTTGGTCGCGCTGTTTCTGCTCATATAGGCGGCGAGCTTCGCGCACTTTCTGCGGAGACCAGAAAGTAGCTCCACCATAGTAATCGTTGGATAGCTCAAGCGTGCCAGGCTGGGTGCGCTGCTTCCGCTGCCTCTCATCAATAAGAGCTGCCCGAAGCTGCTCGTTTTCACGCTGAAGAAACGCTGTATCGGCGGACAGTTTCATCATGATTCTACTGAGCGCTGAGATCGATCTATAGCCCTGTTTCTGGCTAGTAGCTTCATTAATCAGCCGCCGAATCGTTCTCCAGTCAGAAGCTAATGCTACTAACGCGTTTCTATTGCTATTAGCAGCTGTAGTTTTGAATTTTTGGAGTATAACTTCTGGATTAAATGGTGAGATTCCGGTAGCTTTGAAGGCTTGGAGAATCGTAGATTCCTTAAACGCCGCGCGCCAAGCTCGCCAGAACAGTGGGAAGAAATGGGATTTAGTGATAGGTAGCAGCCCTTGGCTGGTATCCATAAAGCTCGATAGCTCATTTGAATATGCGGTAGATAGCGGCTTGAACAGCCCAACGTCGAGCGGCTGCAGCGTATGGGTTGAATGCGGCGGGAGGATAGCTAAAAGTATTTTATTCTGATCACAATAGTTAATAAAATCCATTGTTATATGGCTGTGATGCCCGTCCATAAGGAGTAATCGGTAAGAAGATCGAGCTTTTGGCTTAGTAGCTGGATCGAACACTTGTTTGAGCCATTGGATACCAATATTATCGTTTGACCAGCCGGTGGCTGATGCCGCGATTCGGGCGGTATGAATATCTGGATCAAAACCTTGGAGCCATGAGTTCTGGATAGAGCTAGCTTGGCTGGAGTAGATGATACTCGGATCTAGATACGATCCATCGGCACAGATACATGCGATTACTGTAATCCACTCGCGATTGCCGTCTTGGATATTGGATCTTTTCAAGCCAGAGCGTAGAGAAGCCTGGGAAAAGATTCTGACTGAGCGGGACTGTACTCCAATCATGAAGCCCTTCTCATCCATATTATATATATGCCGCGGCTCCACTTCATATTGATTGATTTTTTGGCGCAGGAGCTCAAAATAGAGCCGATATTTCTTTTCTGAATCTGCCTGGCGGCGGCTGCGATCGATAGGCGTGGTGCGCTTGAGTAGAACAAGATGCGGATAACGATGGACAAAGCGATCAACCCAATGGTATCCGACCTGCCTCTGGGCCAGCTGCGAAGCGATATTTCGAATAATATTCCGTGTGGGTGGCAGGCCTCGCTTGCTGAGTCTATCTATATATTCGATAAGCTCAGCTTCATGTTGTGGGTGGAGCGCCTGCCTGTTCTCTGCAGCTGCTTGTCTAGAGGTGGAAATGCCTCGGTGGCGGCGGCTTAGCGTTACTGGATCAACACCGAATTTTCTCGCGATTTTGGCGTATACAAGTTTTTCTCCGGGCTTCAAAGCATCAATAGCAGCAAGCGCAGCGTCAATTGATTGCATTTTGGTTGCGTTGTGGGTGATAGAAGTGGATAGAATATTTGGTGGTTGAGCAGCGATCCGGCGTTCTGCCGTCCGCGGCGTTTTAGCGTCCGGCACCTCTAGCAGTATGTGTGCAAGTAAGCCTGGACTCAGCACTCTCGTAAGGATCAATTACTCAATATCACCTAATCGCACCATGGTACTCATAAATTATGTAAAATTCAATCACCACTGTGGCCAACACCAAATTGAAATGCGCAGCTGCCCCCATTGTTTCAAATCAAACGATGACGCGATCGCAGGTTTTGTGGTCTAAACCCAGTTCAGCCCCGACTATAATCATATTTACACACGACGCCGACAGGCATACAGCGCCATTGCAAAAATACCCAAATTATCACATCTGCCACTTCACAAACATTATTTCACTGCTCTGAAACCTCTTTGCACATAGAGACAAGAAAAATTCATACCGAAAAGATCTGATCATCTAATCTGTGGGTTATCTGACTGGACCGGCAAGCCTCGGCGATCGCATTTACAGAAATCTGTGTGCATTCCGAGTCACGCATTTGTGTGGTTTGTGTGAACAAAAAACGTCTGAAGCGACTGTTACAAGCGCAATAATCTGAACAACGTCAAAATGGTATGATTTTGATTTCACCGAGTTCTCAATTATGTTCGAGATTAGGGCGCTAACCAAGACTACAGGTGCACGCCGATTCATCTACTTTCGCAGAGGGCCTGAGCAAAAAGGAGGTGTATGAGCAGGTTCTGGAGCAAGCAAAGGCGCTGTTTGATGGTCAAAGGAATTGGGTAAGTATTCTGTTTTTCAAGGTTATTATGATAAGTCGAGTATGAATTCCATGCTAACATGGCTCCAGGTCTGGTAAGTCGTCTCTTTCGCCATTATAGCTGAGCGCCACTATATGGCAAATCGTAGCAGCTGGATGAGCTCTCTAACGTGTTCTTTCAAATAGCAACTTCTCAAATGCAGCATCCCTTCTCTGGCACGCATATCACTCGCTGCCTTCGCCTTCCGCATCTGTCAACTGGGCAGGCTTCTACTTCACAGATCCATCACACCCGTCAAGACTTCTTCTCGGCCCATTTCAAGGGCAAGTAGCGTGTCAAGTTATTGCATTTGGCAGGGGTGTTTGCGGAACAGCGGCAAAAGAAGCAAAGACACAGTTGGTAGAGGACGTGGAAAAGTTCCCAGGTCACATTGCATGTGATGGAGCGAGCAAAAGCGAGATTGTGGTCCCCATTGTTAAGGATGGAAAGGTATGTGCTCTCGATATACATTCAGCACTGCTATACGCAAGGTGATGTAAAAAACTATCCGGTACATGGGCTAAGAAAGTGAAACAGGTTGTAGCAATCATCGACATTGATTGTGCGGAGCTCAATGGCTTTACCGCACAGGACCAAGAGGCTCTGGAAGAGCTGGCAAGGATACTTGCCGAAGCATGCGATTTTTAAGTGTAAAAAGGGGTATCAGTGAAGGATGTATCAATAGAATTTATGGCAAGCTGCAAAGCTAATTCAACGCATATAGTAAAGCATAGGCATTTAACATGTCATGCAGACAACGTCATTGTCTGGTATTTTGGTCTACCTGGAGTAGCCAAATATCACAACAAAGGCATCGTGTTCCTAGAGACAAGGAAACAACAATGAAAGCAAAGAAAGTGATCACCAGATCGAAAGTTTTGAAAGGTGCGCGTCATCAGTGAAGGGTAAAGAGGTGAAGGTGACCCTTCAGCCTGCGTTGCTGCAGTGATCACCATCTCTAGCAGCAAACGGCTTGACCACAGACCTCACCCGCGGAATTCTAATATTAGATGCGCTCCTTTAGAAGTACTGTAAATAGATACCATCACAGCTTGACTGTCACTGAGTACAACCGGAAGTCGCAAAATGGATTGCGCATCCATATCTGAAGACCGACTTCAACGGTTGAGGACTCGACGAAACACAATGGATACTCCATCACAGCCACTCGAAACGCGCCCACAGCTCCATACGCGCTCACCTAGCGGAACCATGTACCGCGCTACTTCTATTCATCTGCCTCGTCCCCGAATAAGCACGATGACTGAACGCGAGATGCAGCAACAGCGCTCTTCCCAAACCTCTCCTACCAACATCAGAAACCACGGGTTTTACTGTCGCTTCAAGTCTAACATCAAGACCATATTCCAATCCAACATAAACAACAAGGCCGTTGAGCAATGCAAGCACAAGTTCCGTCATGGCCGTTGCAAAAAATGCGATGTTCCCGAGGCAATCATCAAGATGGACCATTTGCACTCGGGATTCTATTCTAAAGTGGGAGAGTATTTCGAGTACGAGTCGAGTACTTCGGATGGAGACCTCAAATCATATGTATCAGAGGACTCGAGTGTTGTTATCCATGATTCCATGACCGAGTCTGCAAAAAGGACACCCAAAAATGGAAAGACATTGAGAAACCTGTTCAAGGGCACAGAGAGAAACAGCACCACATATACCAGATACTCAACCGAATACTCATCCAAAAACTTTCCAATTCATAAAATCAACACTTCACCCCCACCATACTACCGACCCACCGGCCTCATACATGAAGACGAAACATCAACTCCCGAAAGCACAATAGGCAGCCATGAGCTCGAAAACGCTACTAGTACCTCTGCCACCGCCATCCGCATGACAACCGTCGTCCCCACAACGGTGCAAATCAGACACTCGATACTGGGACAACAACAGCAGCAACAACAGCAACAAGCCCCTACTACACGAAGAGTACCAACGTCGAAATCAACGCTAAGGCAGGATGCTGCACCCGTATCTTTGAACGATACTCTATCTATCCAAACACAATCCGCAACAAACACAGCGCCTCTAGCGTCAGAGAAGCACAATCTCTCCGCCCTACTCCACAGCGCTATATCCGGCGATATCGAAGCCCAAATCACTATCATGAAACTGTACCACTCCCTTCTGACTTCCACCCCTTGTTCCGGTTCTTCAAACTGGAATACCGCAGAGCGGAATCTCATTCGCAAAGCCAGGGCTCTGGTTGGACTTCAGATACAGCTGATTGCTGGACGTGTGGCTGATGAGGTTTTTGAGGTGGTGAGAACAAGGATTATGGGAGATATGGATTGGAAACAGCAGGATGGTGGGCTTGCAGGTTATATTTGGGGGTTGGCTGAGGAAGGAGGGATGTCAGAGGCGAGAGCGAAGCAGATATTGGGAGTTATGGGGGAGGAGAAAGAAGAAGGGTCAGTGTGACAGCTATGGAGGGGAATAGGAATTACATCAGAGGACCGAGACAGGCTTAGAGTATACTCGAAGGTCTCTATATATGACCATCTTCGGGACTGTTTGCAAGCGTCACTTTCTGAAAAACACTAAAATATCGACACGAAAGATGATATTGAATATTCAAAGGACTTCTACCCACAGAAAAACAAGCTCGCTGATCTCCATCCATTGCGCCATGTCCATAAGTCATGCACTTGTCCTCATCAGCGCATTCCTTCTATGGTATCTTTTCATCATCCCAAAATGACCTGCAGTAACACGCTGTCTCAGCCTGTGCGACCAGGGACTTGTTTGCAGTATCACCACCCCATTAACGGATGATTCAGTCGTCGCATCGTCGTAGCCTCTGCTCGCGAAGTACCAGTGACTTCAAGTGTGAAGCTGACAGATGGCTACGGATGACGTTGTTCTACTCGTCTTCCATGCCTTCAAGCAGCGTATGTTCAAGCACGTCGCTCAGCGTGACGACGCCTTTGAGTTTGCTGTTCTCGTCGATAACAACAAAACGGTGCACCCGCGATCTCCGGATCGTGTCGTATATCGTTGACATGTTGTCATTCAGCGAACAAGTGAAGATACCAGGGAAATCCTACAAAAGTTAGCGTGGTATTCGTATCACCCAAGCAAGCTACTTACGTCTGAGCGTTTCAGCAAGGCGTCGCCGACAGTCAAATTCAGATCATCGTATACACCGCCCTTGATCAGCGCAATGACATCCACAGCTTCAAACACATTGAGTACAGTGCCTGTGGTTGTTAGCTACGCAACCATATAGCCATGCAGATACCTTACCAGTTTTATCCAGAATAGGAACGCTTGATATGCTCTTCTTGACAAGCATATGGATGACATCCATGACCGGTGTGTCCATTGATGCAGTTGCGAGATCCTCGTACGTGCCGACGTTTAGCTCCCTAAGCGGCTTGCGCAACTTTTGCGTTTCTTTGACGTTTACCGCGATAAACTTCAGAATACGGTATTGTGTGATGACACTGACCACCATGGTCCTATGTGTCTCGTCATCGCTATCGACGATAGGTATACGCCGGGCGCGCGACTCGAGCATCTTGCGACATGCTTCGTACACAGGGCGGTCGGGATGAATAGAAATAGTCTCGATGGGCTTGACACCCAGTGCCTTCTCGATGTCTGTCCTTGGGTCAGTATGCGTTTGGTGTGCCTGGACCGAGGTGCCTACCTCGCAAGCTGTTAAGACGGAACTGGTCTACCCGAGCCAACGCGTCTGGATTCTGCCAATAGTACTGGATAACATTTATATAGTCCGAGGTCGTAAGCAGACCGGCAAACGTGGATGACTTGGAATCCCACAGCGGCGCTGAGACGATACCTGGGAACAAATCTCAGCTGATGTGTTTTGCATGTGATAGTCGACCAGCTCACCATTCTGGTTGAGTATGTTCAGACTCTTCTTTACCAGCAGTGCGGTATCGAAAACAATAAGGCGGTAGCTGATAGGAAGCACGTCGTAGCTTGTCCTGGCCTTGAGAAAGGCTCTGATGGTTCTCTAGCCTCTCGTTAGCCTATCGCTGTGACTCTATGCCAAGCAAGCGTTGCCATACCAGGCCATCCAGTTGCTCCCGGTCAATAGCTGACAGTTGGCGCGGCTGTTCTCTCGAGGGCAGTGGGGCCCGAGATTGCTGGAGCAAGTCCCTGGGCGTTACAAACGCCGGTCGCGCATCGCTGTTGAGGTTGTTGGTCGCTGAGTCTGCCGCGTCGGCGCCGGACATGTTTATCGCGATGCTCCTCGGAGCCGCATGGAGCGTGTGACTCCAGGAATCTTGGGATCGGGGAGTGCTATGGCGGGACTGGGCTTACAGAGCGCAAGACTTCGGGGACGTTGAGGAAGATGGCGGAGGGAGACGCCCCACGATCGTCACTAGCGTATCGTGGTCCAAGAAAGTCAATGCGCAAACACGCGGGGCAAACAAGTCGATACATGTAAGATGTTACAAACTCGCGAGTCTCATGTAATGTTTAAACTTTGATTGATTTCGAATCTGAAGCAATGGGCTCTGAGATAGCGCTGACCCTAGGGAACGCATTCCTAACAAGCGCAGTACATCCACAAACACGTCTAGAAGCTATACACTTTCCCATTATCACTATACGTCCCCCCCCGTCGCGTGTGAAACGCTCTCAACCATGAAGTTCATGCAGTAGACCCCGAATTTCCCTGACTATACGTCATTTTTCCGAGCTGCTTTCGCTGCATCGAGATTCAGCTCAGGACCTGGCTCAGCTTCGGTTTCCTCCATAATGATCTCCTGTGCCGCATGTTCGACCGACATCTCAGGTTCGCCAATCGACTTTCTTGCCTGCGCCACGATGGAGTCCGCCTCAGTGATTCCACCTTTCATAGCCGCCTGATCTTGGTCCAGGCTTGTCGTGGCCTCATTCTTTCGCTGACGGAGGGCTTTGTTATCGAACCGTACAACCATGCAGGAGAGGTTGTCGGTAGAGAAGCGCGCAAGAGCGTAATCGACAAGTTTCTTCGAAGCCTCTTGAGGATCATGAATTTGACGGACGAGATCTACGGCTTCCTGATCGGAACAAACGTCCCAGAGCTGCACATGTTAGCGAATACAAACTATGCGGGTATACAGCACTTACACCATCGCAGGCAAGAATAAGGAATTCGTCCTGATCGGCTTGGATAACTGTCTCTGTAGTATACGGGTGACCAGTTACCAGGTCCTTCATGTATGCATCACCCAATGCGCGCGTGACGGCGAGGACGCCATTAACACGGTTGTTAAGTATCAAACCGCCAGCACTTGCAACACGGCGTCCTTCGTTCTCGTCACTGCCCTTGTGGTCATACGAGAGGCGAAGAGCCCGGCCATTCCGGCAAAGGACGATGCGCGCATCACCCACATTCGCCGTGTACAGGACGCGTTGCCGGCTAGCCTCACTTCGTAACCTGGCCTCGACTTGTTGTTCAGCTGAAGGCTCCGGGGTAGCAGCATCGGTGCCTTCCTTGGTCTCGCCGCCTTCGCCAGCGTGCTTGATAGCTGATACCGCCGCAGGTGCAAAAAGGACAGAGCCAGTAGATGATTGCGAGTTGGGCACGCGATCTTCCCAGCGCAAAACTGCAATCACGGCAGTGCAGCCACTGTTCTTCAACGGCAGCTTTTCCAACTGCTGGTCGACTACGGTGAAGGTTTGATCAAGAAGTTCGGGTATCGGGGTATTGGGGTTCTTGCGAATTGTCTCTTCGAGGATCAAATGAAGCTTCTTTCCGCACCAGTCAGCGGCAAAAGTACCAGCATGGCCGTCGAAGATGGCAAAGTAGCCATTGTCGCTCTCCACTACGGGTTGCGACAGCGGGTCAGACTGGACTGAGCTCGCATCCGAGGGGGCGCGGGACTTGTCGTTGCCATACGAGGGGGCCGGGGTGCTGAGGAAGTTGTATAGGTATGCATGTGTATCCTCCATGGTCCTTCTGCACTTCTTGTTCTTGTCCTCGGTGACACCGACGCGGAACGTCGATCGTGGGCCCGGGGCGGACTCGCCGGCAGAGTTGTTGAGCGAGCCCTGGGGCACGCTGAGAGCAGCGTCTGACTTGCCTAGCTTCTGCATGGGGGTTTGGGCAGTGGGCTTTTCCGACATGGTGGTGGAGGAAGTGGTGGAGGTGGGAGACGAGCCGCCGATATGCAATGACTGTTTGGCGCTCGAGAACATGTCCCGGGCACGCGACACGCCACTGCTCCGTCGCTTCCTCTCGGGTTGAGCAGCGGCATCGCTGGCCTTGCGGTCTGCCGCCGCAGAGCCGTTGCTCGCAGTGTTGGAGCCAGCCGCTGCGTTGTCCGTTGTGGGTGCGGCGGCGGGCCTGGGCGCGTCATTGCCTGCAGGGGTGTCGATGGCGGAACCTTCATCGTCTTTTGCATTCCCGAACATCTTCGAGAGCAAGCCGCCCTGGGCGCTCCGGCGCCTGTTGCCAGCCAGCTTGGGTGGATCGCGATGGCGCGTGTATACCGGGTGGCGGCGACGAGGGTGTCTGTGGGGGCAATGGATGTGAGAGAAGCTGAGATAAGCGAGGCCCAAGCAGCAACAATGTCGTGGGAAAAGATATGTAGTAGACAGACGCAAGGGAGGCGTTGCGAGGGAGGGAGTGCCTAGGTGTGATGACGTCGGGGGTTCGCGGCGGGGTGGTGTGCAGGCGGAAGTATCAATTGGCGGCGCGTGTGGAAGGCTTGACGCTTGACGCTTCGCCGTTCGACGCTCAGCGCACGCAAGAGGAGACGGCGCGCGGGAAGGTTCCAAGTTTCAGGCCGGGCGGTTCTGCTAGCAACAGCGGCGTGGGCACAGGCAGCGCGCAGTGGGCATGGGCATGGGCATGGGCTACTACAGTACCAGTACCAGTACTACTACTACTGTATAGTATGGAGCGTGCGGCGGTCGGGTGCTGTTCTCGACCAGGTGCGGGGATCTCGATGACTACTATAGCAATGGCTGTACACTTCGAGCGAGGCCGTCTTACGCCTACCCCGCTGGCAGCCGTCTACAAGACTGACTAGGCGGCCTGGTCAGGCAAAGCCAGTCTTGTGACCCTGTTCGAAACGCATCAATACCCGCATTCAGGCCTACCCAAAAAAGACATCATCATCCATTCCAAGCCGACGGGCTACGATCAGCAAGATCTAGGCTCCAATGCATGCAGCCCGACGCGCTGGGTGGAGCCCGCCGCCTCCTTAGACTCTGTCATGAACAGCCGCCGGGTACTGAACGCGGCCTGACGATGGATGGATGGGTACAGCGTCATGAATGCGTGCACCGACTCCTTCTACATACATGCATGCGTACGGTACAATCTCAGGGTAGTGCTACCTGCTCCACTGCTCGTCCAATTTCCGTAGTGCAGCCAGCCTGACACTGACAACCATCACGTGGCCTCGCCCCTTGTCTTCCGTCATTTCCAATTTGGCCGAATCCTGCGCGCCCGCTGCTTATCAAGTGCATGTCGCTTTACCCTCATCGCCTCAGGCTGTCCAACCGGGCCTGGAGATCATCATCGTCAGGGTCTCCGCCTCCCCCAATAGCCTGTGCCACTCTAGTCTCGGGCACTGTGTTCTTTTGCAGGCCACTGGGTGTCTCACCAAGCTGTACAACGTTAGCCAAATGCGCGTCTGAACACACGACCGTCTGCTTACAGCCTGTCCGAGGTCAACGCCTATCTCGTCCAACACCTGGTTAACGACGTCCTCGCTTTCCTCTTCATCCTCCATGCCAGTGGCATCGTCGATGGCGTCATCCATCATTTCTTGCCGCTGGTCCATGATGTCATTCTCTTTCTCAAACTCCTGAGCAATTCGCTGAAGCGCTGGGAGGTTCATCTGCCTGTTCATGCTTCCAAGAAGCGCTGTAAATGTTAGACCTGCACCAGTACATGCAAGAATGCCCACTTACTCGTGGCGCCTTTCATGGACTGCATCATCTGCTCGTTGCTGCGAACCGTCTGCTTGTGGTTAGCACATGCCCATCGTCTGGAGATATTCTGTGCATGCGTACCTGGATCCTCAGCGAGATAGCCTGCAGTTGTGTCCGCATCTGGTAGAACTTTTGAATGTACCTGGCGCAACTATCAGCCCCGAGCCAGCAATGCGACGGGCGGTGGCCCAACATACCGCCGTGTCCGCACTAGGTCCTTTGCCTGTATCCGCAAAGGGCCCATTTGCCCATTCTTGGCACTCTTCTTGATGTCTGCGACCAGCTTCTTTTCCTGGTTCTCAAGCTTCACGCGCTCACGGTCTAGCTCTCGTTGTGTCTTTTCGAGGGCGCGCTGGTGTTTCCGCAAGCGCTCCGCCGGCGTCATGCGCTTGCCGAAAGCCCATTCTACAATCTGCATCATCAGTCAGCTCGGGAGCGTTGTGGAGCGCAGGCTGTACACACATTCATGGCGACGACTAGTGCGGGCGAGTATCGTGGAGAGGCGGGGACCTGTGGTGGTGGTGGGAGATGTCGGATAGAGCTTCGCAGTTACGTCGTGCTGCGTCCAAGATACAAGGGTCGGCAGTGAATGCGCACAGGCTGTCGCGCTGCGTGGTGCGTGCAAACGTTCAGGCGGCCAGGTCTTGTCAAGAGCCAGCTACCTTATCGGATCGCGGTTGGTATTTAGTGTTCTGCCTGGTCGAGGGAGCCGCAGGACACGCAGGTATGGCGATGCCGAGCCTTAGTCGAATTATCCCATTGGCATCCTCGAGCTTATGCAGTCTAAAGGGACGCCAAATCAAGGACGCGTTGCCTCCACTCGTGTTTACTCCCTTGTAAACTTCTCACATGCAATACGTAGCGCAGCATCGGTAGCGAGAGCGAAGTTGGGCAACGACAGCCAATCCCTGCTTGCTGTCGTGGTGGCGTGTGCACCACCAACTCTGACGTTCCATCTGCATATTCTTTCTCTAGACCGCCCCCCTCCTCCCCTCCGGTATCCTCTTCCCGTATCCCACACGATATGCGCCCCTCCTTATAGTGCACACGACCCAGCCACCCCGATGCCTCCAAAACGCCGCAACAACCGCTCCTCCGCGCAGGGAGAGTCGTCGAGCAGCCGCCAAGGCGCCGCCGACGACTTTGTCCCGCGCCCCAACGTAGGCCCTGGATATATGACTGTCGGTGGCGGCAACACCACCAGCGATGCCGCCGCTCGCCTCGTGTCCATGCTGGACGAGGACTCTGGATACGGCGGAAGTGTGCAGGATGGAGAGAGTTCTGGCATGAATTGGCGCTCCAACATTGGCGAAGACCGACCATCACCCTCGCCAGTACCCATACTCGCAGGTGGATCAGGGAATGCCGAGCAGGAGAAACAGCGCAGCCATGTTCTCCAGTTGCGGTACAACCAGAACAAGAATGCCCTCGGTCGCGCGATCCACGGCACCATTGAAGCCCTCAAAAGTTTTCAAGAGATGAATCTCAAATGGCCCGCACACTACCCCTCCATCCAGGCCACCGAGAAGCAAAAAGCACACATTCGCAGCGATTCCCGGCCTGGACTGCACCATACTCAGTCCGCAATCGGCGACTTCGATCCCAGTTCCCGCTCTCCCGAACGACCACGAGGCCCGCGACGCGCCGGTACAACAATTGGAGACGACCCTGTCGCTGAGTCTAGTGCCGCCGCCGAGAGCAAGCGCAGGGAAGAGCCGCGATTGGTGACGCCACAACTCGCCCACGACTTTTCCGTGTTGAAATTGGAATTGCGCATGGGTGGGCGGACACAGACAGACCTGGTTCATTCGTTAGAAAAGAACTCGGTCGCCTCTCTTCTAGACGGGCAAATTCAGCAAAGCATACGCCATCTGTTTTTACTCAAAGAGCGTATTGAAGACACTTCCAGTAAAGTCTTGGTAACGGGAGATTTGAATGCTGGAAAGTCCACCTTCTGTAACGCCCTCCTCCGACGGAAAGTTCTCCCCGAGGACCAACAGCCTTGCACGAGCATATTCTGTGAGGTCCTCGACTTTAGAGAGAATGGTGGCGTGGAAGAGGTTCACGCCATTCCTATTGGATCAACATACAACCGCAACGACGAAAGCACCTACGTCGTGTTCGACCTAAAGGACCTAGAAAAGATTGTCATCGACAACGATCACTTCTCACAGTGCAAGATCTACGTCAAAGATATTCGCGACGTCGATGAGTCTCTACTGAACAACGGAGTCGTCGACATCGCCCTCATTGACGCACCAGGACTCAATGCCGATTCCATCAAGACCACAGCTGTCTTTGCCCGTCAGGAAGAGATTGACGTTGTTGTGTTTGTCGTTTCGGCAGCCAATCACTTTACTGAATCGGCAAAGAACTTCATCTTCACGGCCGCTCGCGAGAAGGCCTACATGTTTATGGTGGTGAACGGCTTCGATACGATCAGGGATCAGAGGCGTTGCCAGGAAATGATTCTGAAGCAGGTCAACAGTCTCAGTCCAGCAACCTTCAAGGAATCCAGCGAGTTAGTACACTTCGTCTCGAGTAACGCAATTCCCATGGGTGCCGGTGGTGGCCCTCCAGATGATGACGACGGCGACGATCCATCAGGCAAGGGCAAGGGCAAAGAGGCGGAGAAGCTGCGGGATTTTGCTGACCTCGAGGCTTCGCTACGACGCTTCGTCTTGGAGAAGAGGGCCCGCTCAAAGCTAGCGCCAGCCAAGACATATCTCCTCAACGTACTTGGAGATATGCTTAACCTGGCCACTATTAACCGAGATGTCTCCCAGAACGAACTGGACCGTGTCAACAAAGAGATTGAGGCGCTCGAGCCCGAATTTGAAGAATCAAAGAAGTCGCGAACAGAAGCTGGAGAAGCAGTGGACCGCATGGTGGAGGACACAACCTCGGAAGTCTACGGCCACACTCGTGATACTCTCAACGACTGCATCGCCAAGGTGGCGGAGCTAGACCTGGGTATTGAATATCCCGGACTCTTCTCAGCCTACCAGTACGCCGAAGATATTCGCGACTCGATGCTGCACGAGGTCACCGAGAGCGTTCGTCTCTGCGAAGAGTATGCGCGAAACCAGGCTGTTCAGGGCTACAACGGCATCAAGAACCTAGGTGTCCTGCATCTCGGCAACAATCTGTATGCCGATGTCATGTTCCGCCCGGAAAGAATGTTCAGGAAATCCGTGCACGCCCTGGCTAGGCAAGTCGACATTGATATTGATTTGTGGGACTTTTTCGACATCACGGGTCTTTGGGAACGCCAAGAAAAGGCTGCAGGTGCCGGTATGGCTATGACTGTTGCAGGTGTAGTGGGAGGTAGATTAGTCGGCGGCGTTGGATGGGTGGATGGTGCCTTGGGCGCCGCTAAGATCATGGGCACAAGTAACATCAGGAGACTGCTGATCCCAGGTCTCATTGCTGGTGGTAAGTGATGTCGAACTCGCGTCATCGTGGCCATACTAACATTTGTAGTTGCCCTTGGAGTATCTTATGTCCTCGCTTCAGTACCCAAGTCGCTTCCTCATCGCCTCAGCGCAAAGCTTTCTCAACAGCTGGCAGCGATCGACTACACACACTCGAATGCTCTTCGCATTAGTTCCGAGGTCCGACGCGCACTCAAAGGACCTGCTAACGATGTCCGTATTGGATTGCAGAGGAACGTCGAGAAACTTCAACTTCAGAAGGAGGAGACAAGTAAGATCAAGGCTGAGACCGAGGTAGCTCGCAAATATTTTGGCAATCTCGTGCGCAGCAGCAACGATTTGCGCCAGACAGTCCAGCGGGTTGATTTGGAGGCTGCGCCGCCAGTCATTGGTGGGCCGATGCAGTAGGTTGTTCAATTCATGTCGTCATGTCGTTTAGAAGAATTATGGATTATGCGTATGAAGCACACGCTTTTGAGCATGGAGGCGTTTGAAAGGTGTTTAGTCTAGGCCATGACGAGACTATGGCCGGTTTCCTGGTGTACATACAAATAACAAATACCCCTCTTGCCCCTTTGAACAAAAATCGATAGAAATGCTCATCTGGTTGTTTGCACAGGTAGTTTGAGTCATGGTGAAGGTGATGCCAAGCTGTTGCACGAAGGCTAGATGTCGGGGGAGAACGTCATGCTCATGCTAGTGTCGAACATGGCCGCCTAGCCAACCTCGCCGACGATACCACATCACCCATCTCACCCCTACCGCTTCATGGCGGCTCACACATTTTGGAAACCACGCCCATGGAAGTAAGAAGGGATCCCCGATCTTTTCTCTTCTTCATCATCCTGCTGCTTCTCATCAACTCGCCCGAGCCACAGCAGCCAACGTTCAATGCGCGCACCCGATTCCGAGAACTCATCGACCGCGAATACTACCAGCTCGACCTACTCAATCGGACGCAATATGGCGACTTTGATGCGAAGAAGAGCAAGTGGCTGAATATCACTGGGTTGCGAGAAGAGGATGGGTTTGCGTGGGAGCTGCTGGACCCTGTGAGGGAGAGAGCCAAGGCGCAGTCGGAGCACATCCTGGGGGAGAGATGGAAGGGTATGCTGGATGGGCCTCTTGAGGAGGGAGAACCTATTATGCCCGTCTACAAGAACCTTTCTGGCTATGTACAGGGTGAATGGACGCGCTCGCCTCTCAGTCGCATACGCCACCCCAGCGATATGGGCAACGCCTCGGCCCTTCCTGGGAATGGTTTTGGAAACCAGGTTGAATTTGACAGGAACATTACCGGCGCAAGTGGGTCTTTGCGTCTGCATATCACGGAGCTGGAAGACAAGATGCGAAGAAACGAGAACAAGACGATATCTGAGATTAGCGCAAAAGTAATCATTGGTGACAATGATAGCTTTGGGGGCAACTGGTGGGAGTTTTTGGTCCACGGCGTGCACTTCTTGAAGAGTGGCACCGCCGTCTTGACTACAACGAGTGACCGATTTGCAGGCATCTTCGCTCTGCCCCATATGCAGATATCGCCGTATCTGTACTCGACGTCACAGGAATTTCTCAACTGGACCATACACGAAACAATTGAGCGACAAGAAAAGCGGACGTTTGCATTGTGGAATCCGTGGACATCTGCAGCGGATGGGTCGAACGAAGGCCTGTTCCAAGGCCGCCATTGCGAGTTCGTGTTCTACCTTCAGGAATTTCCAAGCCAGTACAATATCGACATGGACTGGCTTGAGCACGAGCTAAGATATCCCACCGGAGCGCCAATACCGCGGCAAGTGTCGCACACAATGTCCATGGTGGGCTTCTCTCCAGACTGCGGGCTTGTTGTTGAGTCAAAAGGCCCTCCAGACTTTCCACCTTCGGAAGCTGTACATTTGGTTGGCTCGAAGACCGAAGTGTTCAACGTTCGAGCTAGGCACAGCATCATTGCATTTGCCATTAGTCTGGCGTTCCAGCTCTGGTGTACTATGAAGCAGATGAAAGAGACGGCAACACCGTCGATGCGTAGTCGCGTCAGCTTCTACACGATTGCCATGATGGCGGTGGGCGATGGCTTCACTTTTCTGATTCTCATCTTCATGTATCTTTTCCTGGGCACTGCGCAGCTGGCTCTGTACAGCATTGCGTTCATTGCACTCTTCTCGGTGCTCACGCATCTCCGGTTCTTGATGGATATCTGGTCTGTTCAAGCTGCAGAGAGAGCGCGTCAGGAGCGGCAACAAGCCTCGACAGCTACGAGTTCAACACCAACCCCGGCATCCCGTGCGGCGACGCCAGCGGCCCCTCGAGAGGAATTACCATTGCCAGCCACTGCAGCCCGACCACGCCCCCCTACGCCGATCATCATCGCACCGGACCAGGATGACCCGGACGACGATGACGACGCAGCTCCGAACAACAATACGACAGCAGGTGGAACTGGCAACACGAACGCCAATCCCCGAGCCGAACTCGGCGCACTGTACAGCCGCTTCTGCCTGATGTTGATAGTGTTGTTCTTCATCACGATACAGTTTGCGACTGCGCGCACAACGTATCGCACCATCTACTTTGACGTTGTCTCGTTTGTATACCTATCGTTCTGGGTGCCACAGATTTATCGCAACACGATGCGCAACTGCCGGCGGGCGCTGCGATGGGACTACGTTGCGGGTACCAGCGTGGCGCGGATTGCACCCGTAGCATACTTCTACATGAAAGAAGACAATGTGCTGTTTGCAAAGACGGACTGGAAGGCCATGGGAGTGTTGGTGGGCTGGGTGTGGGTCCAGGTGGTGCTGCTGGCAAGCCAAGAAATCTTAGGACCGAGATTCTTTGTCAAGGACGGATGGGCACCGCCGGCGTATGACTATCATCCGATCCTCCGTGAGGACGAAGAGGGTGCGACTATGCCTCTGAACATGACGAGTTCAAGCGACTCGCCAACGGCGCTGGACGCATCGTCGTCGGGCAGCGCAGAAGGGGAGTCGACCAAGGCGTCTGGCGAGTCCAAGTCCAAGGGCAAGAAGGTGTTTGACTGCAGCATCTGCGCCAACGACATTGAAGTTCCCGTTGTGCCTGCGGGTGCGGACGAAAACAGCGTGACGGGCATGGGGGGCACGAGCATGATACTGCAACGACGACAGTACATGGTGACGCCGTGCCGGCATATTTTCCACACTGGGTGCCTTGAAGGGTGGATGCGGTACCGGCTCATGTGTCCAAACTGCAGAGAGAGTCTGCCGCCTCTGTAGCCTGTGAGATTTGTATAGTATATATGTAGAGTGCATTGAGTACCAGTAGATACGGCATGCGCGGACGAGTGCACGTGAGCATGTGCACGTGACGTGTCCCAGGTAGTCCCCTCCCCGTCTGATATGTGTGTAAGGGTCGGCGGGCAGTGACGCACGTCTGCGAGTTCGCCGCGTAAACAAGTGGCCTAGCGCAGGCGCGCAACCACTCGACTCCACCCGCCCAAACGGCCCCGTACCCTACCTGCCACAAGCTCCAGGGGCACCCAAACTCTGCGCCGCCCGCCTGCCTATGCGCGCAAACTACCACTATGCGCCGCCAGCAAGAGATAGACGCTCATACATGGGCGCCCGCCAAAGTCAAATATCGCCAAGGCCTCGCTCGCAGTAGCAGTGTGGCGGGCTGCTTGGCTGCCTCCATGTAGTGTACAGAGGATGCCGACGCTGTCCACATCACATGTGCGGCGGTTATTAATAGCGCCCATCGGGACGCCACAGCTGGTTGCCCGGAGGTGCTGCGCTGCTCAGACTGGCGTCCTTTCGGCGACAAGAACTGGGGCTGAGCTGCCTGCTGCTCTCTGCCTACCCTACACAAACCTCAGCCTCTTCACCACACTCTCGTTTTCTGCCTGCATGTCTGCTGCGTCGGCATAGAGCCACTGTCCAAGCGTGCTTTCGAAACTTGTTTCCAGCCCTTTAATTTTCTTGCGTCGCCTTTTGCCTGGAAACCCCAGACTGTCTCTCCTACATCTGTTAACCGACAATTGTTTGCGCCTGCTGTCTGCGCCCCAGCTGCAGCCAGGTTATACGCCCCAACCCCGCAGCTTATTGTCGCACATTCAGCATAGATAGTCACCATTGCCCACACCCTCCGCCACGACAAAAGCCTACCTGGCCTCCATCGTCGTGTGCTTTCCACCGTGCGACTTGGTCCGCTTCATCGTTTCAGCGACATTCCCTAACACCACATCTCGTGGTGCTTGCCCGCCATGGCAGCCAACGAATACTACAACCACGGAAATAACAACAACAACAATAATAACAACAGCAATGACTACAACAACCCATATGGACAACCGCACGATAGGAACGACGCACCCCTGCCACCGGTGCCCGGCAACCAACCGCAACCTCCCGTGTCGCCCGTCGGCTCGCCCTTTGAAGACCGGCCCTACCCAGTTCATACACACAGCAGCGGAGCCGTGAGCGGCTACCCCGTCGATACTTCGTACTCGAATACCTCGTACCAGTCGCCCGCCCAGTACAGCTCCACCGCACATCTCAACGATCCCCATGCCCGACAACCAGACCCGTTTGCCGACCAAAACGCAATACCCCTGCAGAACCAGCAAAACAAGCGGGACTCTGGCAGTCCAGTGCGATTCAATAATGACCCCGAGTACTATGGTATGGGCGTAGAGCCAAGGAGAAGAAAGAGCAAAAAGAAGAAGAAGGGTTGGCTCAGCGGAAGAGTGACATGGGTCGTCTATCTCCTCACGGCGATACAGGTTGGTGTATTCATCGGAGAGCTGGTCAAGAACGGTATGTTTATTTTGCGAATACAATTGTTCGCATGGGCTAACAGCAGATATAGGCATGTTGACCGGCTCACCTATCCAGACCAAGCCCAACTTCAACATTATGATTGGCCCCTCGCCCTATGTCCTGATCAACATGGGCGCCCGCTTCACTCCTTGCATGCATAACATCAAAAGGGTAATCGAGGCCAAGCCTCCAGTTGTCGACTGGCCATGCCCCAACACCACCGTCATCGGCCCAAACTCACCACAATGCACCTTGTCCGAACTTTGCGGCATGGGCGGCGTCCCGGACCAGACTGGTGTGACGGACTTCAGGGACAGGAGTCACGAGCCAAACCAATGGTGGCGTTTCATCACGCCAATCTTCCTCCATGCCGGAATTATCCACATTGGCTTTAACATGTTGCTACAATGGACTCTCGGCCGCGACATGGAAAAGGAAATCGGTCCCTTCCGTTTCATGCTCGTCTACTTCTCTGCTGGTATCTTTGGTTTCGTTCTTGGTGGCAATTATGCCCCAGACGGTATTACATCCGTGGGCTGCTCCGGCTCTCTCTTTGGCATTCTTGCACTTACCCTGCTGGACCTGCTATACAACTGGTCTACGCGCCGTAGCCCCGTCAAGGACTTGCTCTTCATTCTCCTCGACATGGCCATTGCCTTTGTTATTGGTTTACTCCCCGGTCTAGACAACTTCTCGCATATCGGTGGATTCTTGATGGGCCTGGTTCTCGGTATCTGCATTATCCACTCTCCCGAGTCGCTGCGTGCACGAACAGGCCAGGGACAGCCACCCTATGCAACGGTTGATACGCAGCCTCTTGCTCCCAAGGACGAGCAGTCTACGAACAAGATTGCCGCCTTTGCGAAGCAGCCCGTTGGGTTTTTCAAGGGCAGGAAGCCTCTTTGGTGGGCGTGGTGGCTCGTCCGTGCAGGCAGTCTAGTCGCAGTATTCGTAGGCTTTGTACTGCTACTGAGGAACTTTTACGAGTGGAGGAATACGTGTGGCTGGTGCAGGCATTTGTCTTGCTTGGTGAGTCTTGCCCCTTTCCCTCCCCCCTTTTTTTCCTTTCACTTTTCTCTTTTGAATGTCGGAAACAAAGACGAACTCTGACTAACTTTTTCTTCTCCAACAGCCCGTCACTACAAACGGAGTGTCATGGTGCGATATGGGTAGTTTGAATCTGACTACTACCCAAAGCCCTAATAGCAGACGTGGCCTGGGCACCGCGGACATGTCGGAGCTTTGGGGTCAGATGGCTGTGGGAAGCCTCATCTAGACTAAGAGATTAGTCTCATGTCTTTATTTTAGTTTGTTGCCGTATGGGGCGACATTCACATGTGATGTTTTTGTTTTCTGGAAAGCCCTCTTCTTGTATCTCCCTCCTTGTTGCAGTTGTGGAAAGTCTCAGCATTGATACCAGGCATTGCATCTTTTATGTTATGTAGCAGAGAGTATTGGAGAGTTTTTTTTTGGGCTACCATCATGATGACATGACCTGTCTGTATTGAAAAGATGGAGAGGAAATCAAATCAAATGACCCTGTTTGGGGGGTTCCTGTCCCTCAAGCAGAATCGAGATGTTTGCTTTTCCCTTTTGGTTCCCTACCGCTGTGTATACTCCCATTTCTGAAAAACACTTTTGATGATTCCATTGGTCACAATCCTTATCTTGGTGAAGACGACATCCTCCATAAGGGTACCTTGGTCCACGTCCAGGACTGCCATTCGTGACTTTCATAACTGTCAATCTCGATCCATCACTCCACCTACCTACCACTGCGAAGACGCCTGATAACCTCCAATCTGTACGGTTTCGTGAACAGGCTCCTTCCAGTCCGGAGGCGTCGTAACCGTGTACTGCAGATAACTCGCCACAGGTGGCTTGTACAGCTCCATATGGCCCGTCTCATTCGTCAGCAATACATTCTTAGTGTTGACATGATCTGGGCGAATCTTGCTCTCGGCGCTCAAGAAGCCGCCAGACATGCGGTCGAGAAAGATGTTGAAGTCGTCGGCCTTGCTGATCTCGCATCGCGCGCCCTGCGACTCGCAGTGGGCGATGAGCGCTGTGGCGTTGTTGAATTGCTTGAGGCACTTGGGACACTTCATGCGTGTGACGCGATGCTGGCTTAGAATGTGTTTGTTGAGGTCGCCGGCGGAGTCAAATTTTTGTCTTTGTGTATTAGTAAGAAAAGTGTATTCTATGAGGCGTGAACAGAACCTACTCGCAGATAAAAGGACAATGGTACTTGCACAGTATGGCGTCAAAGAACTTTTCGGGGTTCCAATCAGTACTCATGGGGTCCCAGAAGCGCGAGCGCAGAATGTTAATGCCGTGCTCTTGTTCCATAGAGTCGTCGTAGGCAGCGATGGAGAATTCGCTTGGAGGGGCCTTGGGTTTTGCATTGGGAAACAACATGGCCCCAGTGGACTTGCCCTTGCGGCTACCCCAAACTTTGAGCTCGCGGTGGACGGATGAAGTTGTAGACTCTTGAGCTGTAGAACCATTTTGCGTAGAGGAGGTGCTGTAAACAGAAGAGACATGTCGAGTGGATAAATTGGGTGCGGAACGTGTTGAGACTCTGGCTGTGCTTGGAGATACAACGACTGTGAAAGTGTCTGATTCCGTTCCATCCCTGTCATTTAGAGATAGGCTGCCCATGGCCTCCGAAACTTCATAGTCAGCATTCTTCACGGAGCCGGACTGCGAGGGCAGTGGTGGAAACTGGCCAAAGAAGACAGGAGTGTCTGGTGTATCTGAGGGCATATTAGGCTTGATAGCTTTGAAATCAACCTCCTCCATGTCGTCATCGTCGTCCAGAGGATCGTCACAGAGTGACACGCCACCCTCTTCCTCGTTGTCAATGGCTGCATCGTACTTAGATGTCTTCTGCCTGAACCGATCCAATGCAGGGCCGCCCTTCAACAGCTCCGATATCAGATGCTTGTGAACGATATGGCCTTGGAACTGGCTCGCCGAGATGACAGTGCAGTGACCAAATTCGAGGTGTTCGATGAAAAGGGACGCGCGGTAGAAGGAATGATGGCATCCGAAGCAGGTAAGTTTCTGGTCGACCTTGTGGTTGAGCTCAATGTGACGTTTCAGACCGGAGGAGCTCTTGAACTCATCGCCACACACGCGGCATGCAAGACCGTGTTCCGCTGGGCGTGTGATCTTGTGCATAGCATATTCTTCGAAGGAGTCAAAGTCTTCGTCACACTTGTGACAATACTCATGCTCGTCGGAACGCTTCTTGTGGCTCTTCATCAACTTCTCGGTATCGAAAGACATGTCGCAGTCTTTGTAGGTACACTTGAAGCGCCGGATTGACTCCAGTTGAGCGGGCATTTTGGTCTGTATTTGTGATGATGAGTTGGTGCAACTGGAAGAAGACGATGGTTAATCCAACTTACTTGTATGAAGCTACTGTTGGTTTCCGGTATTTGCGGATTTGGAGGTCAGGTATCAATAGACTTAAGAGATTGGAAAAGCACAAGCTATATATTAGAGCTGTGCTTGCTTACATCCGAGAGCAAGCTGGTTGTACAAAAGTGAAGGCTTTGGTGTGAAGATGAACAAGTTGTAGCTTGAAGAGATAGGGCGGCGGGACAGCTTTCAGCGGGTGAGAGATGGGCGGTGATTGAGCAGAGGTGAGAGATATTTTGGGATACAAGGTGAGGGAGCGTTCCGGAAAGGGTGAGAGCGGCTTGTTCCATGGTCGTCGCTGCCATACAGGGCCGCCAAGCCTCCTTTATCAGGTTCTAGATAAAATACTAACAAGAGACCACAAATGAGCTGATAAGAATCATGATTGAGATTATAGAGATTTGAAGACAGATCATGACATAGGGAATGAATACAATGATTTCATTAATTGGTACTATGAACCACTCAGAATCGCGAGTATGGAAGCCTAAGCAGTGGTCAGTCGTGCACCAGCAAGCTCTACAATGTACATACCACTTTCCCCTCAGGGTGATCTTGGCCCAGTCGCCCTTGTCGTCCGTTTCCTTCTCTACCTTTGTGCTGAAAGAGATGGCACTCATGATGCCGTCGCCAAACTTCTCGTGCATGACGGCTTTGTATGCTTGTCCGTAGTTCTGAACAATTTCGTACAGACGGTAAATGGTAGGGTCCTTGGGGGGCATGTCGAGCGTGCCTCCACGGTGAGGGAAACCAGCCAGCTGGGATTCCAGCTTTCCAGCGTCAATCTCGAGAATCTCTGACAGTTTCTTGATGTCTTCAGCAGAGGCCATAGCTTGGCCGTAGAAAAGGGCGGCAATTGCTACTTCATCGCGTCCAACGTGCTTTGCAATTGCTTCAAATGACAGGTTCTTCTTCTTCTTTGCCTCGAAGAGAGTGGGAGACGAAGGAGGAAGGCGAGGGGTAAGTTCCTCCTGTAATTACATAAGCCTTGCTGCACATGTCTTCATTCATCACGAAAAACATACATTCAAAGTAACGATGGGATTTTGCGCTTTGGTGGGAGGCGTTGAATGGAAACAGCGGGAGGCTGTAACAGGTACTGTAGGCCGAATGGAGCCAAAAGCACGGGATGCCAGCCTGGCGGAAACCGCAAGACGAGGAGTAAAGGCCATGATGTATGTGTATTCAATCACAATGGCAGAGGAGCTGATATCTGGCGTAGAGAGAAGGGATGGGAAGCGCCCGCAGCGGGATGCTATGGTACTACTATGTATAGCTGGAGGACCCGATAAACAAGGGTACGTCATGCATAGCAATAGTCAGCATCATGCCGCGAACTTGTGGGGTGCCTCGGCAGTTTGGGATATATATCACTCATGGCTCGCTCTGAGCCGTCTTGCTCCATTGCGCTGGGTGATGTCGAGTGAGAGCCGTCTAGCAGAAGGGTACTCTATCTGGTGCGGGGTGGCTGGCTGACAATGGTAGAGTGAGGGGCAGCAGACGGGCACGGTTACGCCGCGTGGAACCCCATTATCGGGGTCCCTTGCACGCGCGCCAACACGAAGAAATCAAGGTGCGCACCCAATTGATTGGCTATGGGTGCATCTTTCATCTCGGCGGCCTGCCTGCATGGCCACATAGTTGATGCACTAGGCCCTGATGACGCGGGGCTCCCCTACGGTAAGCTCCCAAGCTCCTACAGTAAACACCTCAACTCACCCCATCGCCAACACCTCTCAGCAGCCCTAGCAGTACAACACAAAGAGCTTCCACCATGTCTCGCCGGGACGACGACCTGGCGTACGGTGAGTACAATGAGCGACAGGAGGGCGACCGCGGCCTCATAGGCGACATGGGTCGGCGTTTTGGATTTGGCAAAAAAGAGGTCAGTACATCTGCTCCATATGCCATGCTGTCATCGTACACCGCCTAGCTTGATATGCACACAGCTTGGAAGAAGCTTAAATTTGGGACTGTAACCCTAACTCGACCTACGTAGAACGACCAGCCTCAGTCCTCAAACCAAGGCGGCGGCGGCGGTATGTCTTTCTTCAAGAAGCTCCATGACCCTCTCCATGACTTCGTCTCGGACATCAAGGACGCCATAACCGGCGACGACAAACCACACAACTCCCAACAGGTCACCGCTCAGCAGGGAGGCCAGCCACAGCCCGGCCAAGAGTTCCATCAGCAACACCGTTTCTCGAGCTTCGCCCCCGAACGACATGGCAACGACATCAAGTGGTACGTAGATGGATGCTCGTACATGTACGCAGTCTCCATCGCCCTCGAGCGCGCCAAAGAGTCGATATGGATCCTCGACTGGTGGCTTTCACCAGAGCTCTACCTCCGTAGGCCACCTGCGAAGAACCAACAGTACCGGGTCGACCGGATGCTGCACGCAGCAGCCGAGCGCGGCGTAAAGGTCAACATCATTGTCTACAAGGAGGTGACCCAGGCTCTGACTCGTAAGTTTCTCAATCCAGTCTTGCCCAATTATCTTCATTCTCTCCTGCCGAGCTCGACGGACTGGTTTACCAAAACGCTTACGCGGGTCGGCCTCGATGTCATATTCAAGTCTCTTGAAGAGTGGGAAAATACAGATCC
Organism: Exserohilum rostratum; assembly: GCA_026367775.1. Lineage (NCBI taxonomy): Eukaryota > Fungi > Ascomycota > Dothideomycetes > Pleosporales > Pleosporaceae > Exserohilum > Exserohilum rostratum. Next base: position 969,695 of record CP111157.1, read on the forward strand.
GCTGATTGCCCCACCCATTACAGTCTCCTCAGCCCATACCAAGCACCACTTAGAAGATCTCCATCCAAACATTGGTGTTTTCCGACACCCCGACCACCTTCCAGACGCCGCTGTCCTACAATCGTCGTTTGCCGCTTCCATGAAGAACATGTCCTTCACCCCAGCATCGCTCGCTCAGCTTCCATTGGATGGACTCAAGGCGATCTACGGTGCCCATGAGGACACTGTCATGTACTGGGCACACCATGAGAAGCTCTGCTTGATTGATGGCCACATTGCTTTCATGGGAGGTCTCGACCTTTGCTATGGTCGATGGGACACCAACCAGCACGCAATTGCTGACGCTCATCCTGGAAACATTGACAGGATTGTTTTCCCAGGACAGGACTTTAACAATGCTCGTATCATGGGTAAGTTGGGCTCTAGGCTATTGACTTGGTCAAAGCTGCATGTCGTTTCGACATGATTTTAGCCAACCAATAATGCTAACGTGGAAACAGACTTTGAGGACGTGACTCACTGGGAAAACAACAAGCTTGACAGGACGAAGAGTTCTCGTATGGGCTGGTCTGATATTGCCTTGTGCCTTTCTGGTCCAGCTGTTCAGGATCTGCGCACCCACTTCACGCAACGGTGGAACTTCATCTACGACGAAAAGTATAGTAAGAAGGCTACTAGATATGCTAGACTACCCGACACTGGTAGCGGTGCTCAACAGGGCGGTGCCTACCCTCCACCTCAACAGCGTGGTTTTGAGGGAGAGGGTGAAGAGGGTGAAAGAGGCCTGTTTGGTGTTGGCGAGCATCTCCGACAGAAGATGCAAAGCAGGTTTGAGCAGCACGGACAAGAGCATCAGCCAGAGTATGGCCACCAACAGTCGCACGCCGAACACAGCTCGCAGGGCAGCGGCGGCGTCGAGTGCCAAATCACACGCAGTTCGGCCAAGTGGAGCCACAACCTGGCCACGACTGAGGTCAGCAAAAGCCATCAATTGTCATACAAAAGGCGTAGGCTAACATCAAATCGCAGCATTCCATCCAAAATGCGTACTGCGAGATTATTCGCAACAGCAAGCACTTTATCTACATTGAGAACCAGTTTTTCATAACTGCGACGGGCGATCAACAGAAACCCATCAAGAACAAGATTGGTGCGGCTATTGTCGAACGCATTGTCCGTGCTGCCAGAAACGGCGAAAAGTACAAGATGATTGTCATGATTCCCGCGGTGCCAGCGTTTGCTGGTGACCTAAAGCTCGACGAAGCTCTCGGCACCCGTGCCATTATGGAATGTGAGTGATTCATGGACAACTATGTCGAGATGCACACCGCGGACTTTCGCTAACTACATTGAATCACAGTCCAATACGATTCCATCAACCGCGGTGGTCACTCAATTTACGAGGAGATTGCCAAGGCAGGCTTCAACCCCATGGACTACATCCGGTTCTACAACCTTCGCAGCTATGACCGCATCAACGCCAGTTCAGTCATGCGTGAGGCAGAAGAGCGCAGTGGTGTATCCTACCGTCAAGCTCAAGAGGGCTACGATGCCGCCCACGACAATGCCCGTGGTTACCAGGCCTACCGTCCTCCACCTAGTTCAGAGTATGGCGTCTACGAGATGGATGGCTCTTCTAGTCAACCACAGTACGACGGTGGTCCACAGAGCCAAGGTAGGCAAAGCGACTACAACCGCTACCAGCAAGAAGCAGTCAAGATTGGTGGACGACAAGGTCTTGGCGACGGACGTTGGGACACCGTCAGCGAGTGCTACATGTTGGGAGGAGAGGACATCCGCAACGTACCTTGGGAGGGTAGCGCTGAGGATGAGATGGACGCTTTTGTGTCGGAAGAGCTGTACATCCACAGCAAGCTCTTAATCGCTGATGACCGCATTGTCATCTGTGGATCTGCCAACCTCAACGACCGCTCCCAGCTCGGCGACCACGACTCTGAGATCGCAATCATCATCGAAGACCCCAAGCCAGTGGAAACCACCATGGATGGACGGCCATGGCGCGCGTCGGCGTTTGCCGCGTCCCTCCGCAGGGAAATCTTCCGCAAGCATCTCGGCTTGCTCAAGCCTCAAGACATGGAGCGACCAGACGACAACTATCAGCCAATTGGTGTCCCTAACCAGTACGACTGGGGATCCAACGAAGACCGACAAGTTGCAGACCCACTGTCGGACGAATTCCTCAATATGTGGAACTGGAGGGCGCACACCAACACGCAGGCTTTTGGAAAGGTGTTCCACCCGGTGCCGACTGATGAGGTCAAGAACTGGAAGCACTACGACGAGTACTACTCTCGCTTCTTTGGGCAGGATGAGAAGGAGAAGGCGGAGAAGAAGCCGTCATTGTACAAGTGGGGCCATGTGGTTGCTGAGAACTTTGCTCCTGGCGAGCAGGGTGTGCGTGAGGTCAAGGAGGTGCTCAGCACCATCAAGGGCACGCTGGTCGAGATGCCGTTGCTGTTCCTCAAGGAGGAGGACATTGCCAAGGAGGGCGTTGGACTAAACGCTCTTACCGAGGAGATCTACACTTAGTTTAGGGGCTTGGGTAGGTCATGTTTGGTAGGCCATGTTCAGATAGCCAAAGTCTATATTGCAATGCGATGAAACGAATCATGAAGGATCAGAAGCCCACTTTTACGTGGTGTCGCGTGCGAATGACAGATGCAGGTGGCCGCGGAAGCCAGAGCAGTGGGCTCGTGGACCCTGAGGGTACTAACGAAGGCCCTTACGGCTGTTAGCGCTGACCGCCCCTGTGTAAGCGTCGGTGGTGGCACATGTCAACTTCCCCCGGATTCGTGTGCGACCCTGTGCGAGCACCTTGGGCACACAATTCCTGTGGCGCCATGCCTCGACTGATGACAGCGCGCAATGCTGTCCTGCTGCTCAACGTCGTCGTGCTAACCGTCCTTGTCCTCCATCTTAAGTTTGAACTATGGAGCCCAGCGGCGCCTGGGCCGGCTAGTCTTACCCACCTTCCCGACGAACTCTACGACGAACAACGAACCGACGCGACGTCGCACGACTCAGACGACAAACCACTCAAGGCAAACGATGGCGTCAGGCTGCGCCGCACCGCTGTTGTCGTTGCCAGCCAGAAGTCGGAGAACGCGACGTGGCTCGACGAGTACTTTCCATCCTGGGAGAAGAACATCTACCGCGTCGACGACCCCAATGCGCCCCTCACCGTGCCCATGAACAAGGGCAGGGAGAGCATGGTCTATCTGACGTAGGCAATCCCTTGCGCATGGCATATGCGAAGTCCCAGGCTAACGTTGTTTGTCGCCATAGTTACATCATTGACAATTACGCATCCCTCCCCGACAACGTCCTCTTCATCCATCCGAACCGCTACCAATGGCACAACGACGATCCCGACTACGACGGCCTGCCCATGCTCCGCCACTTCCAGATCCCTTACCTTGAGAAAGAAGGCTACGTCAACATTCGCTGCGCGTGGTCGCTGGGCTGCCCGAACGAGATTAAGCCACTTGCCGAGGAGGGCGAACACCGAGAGGCCGTACACGCGGGCGGTGACTACAAAAAGGCATTTCAGAAATTGTTTCCGGGCGTTGAAGTACCGGCAGCCGTGGGCGTGAGTTGCTGTGCGCAATTTGGAGCGACAAGGGAGAAGATTAGGGAGAGGAAGAAGGAGGAGTATGAAAGGTATCGCCAGTGGATTATGGAGACGGACCTAGACGACGCCATCAGTGGCAGGGTTTTTGAGTACTCCTGGCACAGTAAGTGGCTCTTATCATCTGCGATTTCATATTATCAGCGCCACGGAATCCTTCAGCGCAGTCGGAATTTTGCTTTTTCTGGTGGCTTGACCAGGTGCTGACGTTGTTGCAGTGATTTTTGGCAAGCCCGCCGTACACTGCCCCACTGCAAAGGAATGCTACTGCAAGGTCTTTGGCTTGTGCGACTTGACATGCAAAGACCAAGGAAGCTGCGATGGCCGATACATCCTGCCGCCCTTCTCAACATTGCCAAAAGGCTGGCCCCTTGTGGGCTGGCATAGCGAAGAACGTCAACGAGTCGCTTCGGAAGACTGAGCTACAATCGTTATTGTTGTGGTGATATTATCATCTCCCAACCGCCATGCTCTTCCACCAACGCAGTGGGGGCCAAGTCACGACGCATCACTTCTATATCGCTTATCCGCCCTATGGGCTCATTGGCCCCATCCTAGAAACGACTAATTCATATCCCGATGTGCTGCATGGCGCCCCTACATGTTACAATATCATTAGGAGGACAACTGTGTTCGACACCATATTAATACAAGAGACGGTTTTGTAGAAAGGGTTGTGAGAATGAAGATCGTCAAGGATAGTACTGTGACTCTTTTTGGATGGAAATTTATATACCCCAAGCCTGTGAAATCCGTATGAATAGTTTTCACAACCAAGTAGTTGGCCAGCAATAGCAATTCAGTGAGAACCAAGAAAGATTGCCGTCTCGCGACCCATGGTTCTATCCCGCAACCACAATTTTAATGAAAAATTCTTGTCTTCACAACCCTTTTGTTTCTGCTCTGCTATGCAAAGTATTCTTCAAAACAACTTTATTATTCTACACTATTCACCTTCAAATACCACCTTTATCCAACTTTTGAGAACGTAAAAACCACATCATACAACATGTCCACTACCACTCCCTTCACCCTCGAAACCCTCTCCGCCGCTGAAGTAACAGAAGAGATGCTCGAACAAACTGCTTCTCTCTTCTCCTCTGCATACGGCATATGGAGCGCAGAAGCCGAGCATAAAATGAGTAAATACTGTAAACCAGGTATATATATATCTCTTAAGTCCATCTTCATTCCTCCCTATTTTTTGTCTTAGTACCGACTCCTTACTCGATCTTCTTTATGCTGTGTACTAACTAGAGCGTTACATACAAAAAGGCCAACGCATAAAAATGACACCCCAGCGCCTCCGCCAACAATCCCTCGCACCCGACAAGCACAGCATACTGGTGCGCAGCATGATGGACGATAAGTTAGCGGGCTACGCATTCGCCACATGCTGGAGCCACAAAGAGCACAGCGTATGCTGGGTAACACAGCTCTGTGTCGCTCCAGAGTATCGGAAAAGAGGGCTAGCGACACAGGTACTACACGCCCACTACTTCCTTCTAACACCCACAACTGTCTAGACATTAGAACTAACTAACTGATCTCATCTAATGTAGTTGCTATCCCGCCTCCGCAAGACCGTAGACGATAACAACGCACTCTTCGGTATCCTGTCCTCCCACCCCGGAGCCGTAATGGCCGCGTTACGCGCGTGGGATAACGGCATTGAGAATGTGAATTTGGAAGTTGCGAAACAGTATGCTAAAGATATCATGGCGGTCTCGCCGGTTGGTTATGTGAGAGATGCGAAGTTAAGAGGGAGTTTGTTTGGGGGTGAGGAGTGTGCGAGTGTATGTTGTGCTGACACGGGGTTTTGGGTTGATCATGCAGGGCCTTTGGGTGTGTTGGAAGAGGTTAGGAGGGAGAAGAAGGGGGTAAAGTGGCCTTTTGGGGAGTTGCCTGGGGGCTGTGAGTTTTTGGTGGTGTGTTATATGTAGTGAAGGGATGTGGTGGGTGTAGTAGTGCAGAATAAATACGTTGGCTTTTTTTCAAGATCGTGCTGGATCAGGATATGTAGATGAGGGAGGCTAGCACACTATTCTTTGAAGTGAGGCATTTAGTTTTACTCAGTACTGACTGCTGCTGCGCTTTGTTGCAATGTTTTGAGAGTACTGGGTATCACTGTTCAGTGAAAGATAAGGAATACGCTTTCATCTCCAATCAGCAGAGAGCTGTAGACAATAACAGTCATGTGAGGGTTTGGATTGAAAAATTTTAGTTTATTTTTCTTATACTTGCTATACTTTCTTGTCATCTTATTCGTATTTTGCGCTACTCATCGCTGACCTAGTGGTCCACCCAACCCAGTAGAAGTACACTGCAAAGAAGCTGCAAAACCACCACACCTACCACCTTGTTTTAAATCATTAAACATTATTTCTATACAACTAGTATCTATCGTACCGTATAGCTTTCTCCTCAACAAAAAAATAAACCACCTTTCTCTTCTCCCGTCCTGCCTTGTTCCACCCGATACTCGGCGCCGAAGCACCCAAACAACCCCACCCCCTCTCTCATACTGTCCTTGCGCAGAGCCGCATCAATATAACCTCCCTTGCATTTTAAACTTTACGCTTTCGCAATCCATGCCATACACAGCCCCCACCACTACTATCAAACCCCGGCTCCGCATCAGCCTGCCAGCGCGAAAGAAAACAAAATTCCTTCAGCCTGATTGCCTCCTTACCCGGGATAGTAAACGGTAGGAATATGTATGATCCTTCCTCGCCGTTTTCATACAACGCTGCATATACACGAGGGTATGCGATGTGTGTCTTGATTATTCGTTTGTGGGAAGAGGGCATGTCGCTTCTTCACGCCACAAATTCCTTTTCTATGTATGTATGTAAGTAAGGTGTGGTTGATGCAGCCCAGTGCCTTGCGCCCTGTGTCCTGCCTTGCTTTAGTGCACGCGGAAACGGGAGCAATTTACTGCATGCATTTTTATGCACAGCAAAATATGCACGTTGCTAGGGCGCATGCATGACGATTGAGGGTGACCTGGCCTGGCCAGGCTTTGGTTGTTGGGGAGAATGAGATCCTACAAGGCTGAAAAAAAATCAAAGTACAATATGCCGATGTGTGTAGCTAGGCTGGCTGATGATTTGTGTAGGGCTCATAAAGCGGTGTCACGTATGTAGATACTTACGAAAAAGAAACGCGGATGATTAGAATTTGTTTACTGATCTTTGATGGGGGGAATTGATCCATGGAACCGGAGAATTCGGTCTTGGAGTAAAGTGGTACAGGTACGTGCGGGGTGTCAGGATGACCGTGTCATTGTACCCCTCCCCACCTCCCCTCCGCAACAGATGCACCGAGGCTAGTACTCGCTGAGCAACAACACTAGTTACTTCGCAAGTTAGTGAGGCTCAAACTCAACCTTGGCAAATCTGCAAGGCCAGCTGCAAGATGACTGCGAGAGACCACCATCAGCAGAAGCAGAAGCAGCATCATCATCGCGCTAGAGGTGTCGCACGCGATCTGAATTCTGATCGGTATGCTGTGCATGCACACACACTAAGAAGCTAAACCCTTAGCTTGTGTACCACACTCGCACACAGCGAGAAAAAAAGCTCTTTTTCGGTTACATTTACGTAGTAATTTGTTCAAGGTACCCTTGGTTCAGCCTGGTTACATAGTACAGACACTGGGATCGGGAACTAGGCTGGACTTGGGTAGGGCGGCCAGTGGTACAAACGCTCAGATGCCCCAGTGCTGACGATTTGCTAGCCTTTTTCAATAGGGTAAGCATATCCCTGCATGAGATTTGAGGCTCTGCTCGAAAAAAGGGCATTTGAGCGGCCCTCTGTCTGCAGTGGGATACACGAAGCTCTGTACACCAAATGGCCTTTCTTCAATACACGACAATTGAGATTCCTCCACGGCTTTTCCTTGCTCTCAACCTTAATACTGTTAGCATACTGTCTACCACTTTTCTTTTTTCTACTTTAGATCACCTTACCATCTCTACAACCCACGAACGTACAATCTATGAAGGAGCCATTTCTACTCGAAGTCCCCTTTGACATTCTGTTCTGTATTGCTGCCCATCTGAGCCTCGAAGACATTGTGCATCTGGGTGCAACATGTGGCCAGTTGCGGGCACTCCTAGACGAACGGACAGTCTGCAGAAGCGTAGTCCAAGTAAGCATTGGCGACAGGAAAAGGATGAGGCGATTGCTGCTTACAGGAAGTGCTGACTAGTGCTGACAGATGGAGTATGCGTATACAGAAGAAGCGAAATTAGCAAGAGAAGAAAAAATTACGTATAGACAGGCGCTGGAGGCAATTTACGACAGAAGAAATGCATTGTCTAAAGCACAGCCTTTTGAAGCGCGTGTTTGGGGCACTGGGAATGCGTTAGTTTATCGACAGGGGATTCTATGCGCACTCAAAGGGCATATGGTGCACGTTTCGGACTTAAGTTCGCAGTCGTGTGATTTGTGTCTCGATCTCGGCAATTTCGTAAGACAATTCCTAGGACCTTCTTTTGCGTCGTCAGAGGATTTGTACCTGGGTCTGCTCAACTATGCTGACGGGATACTCTCTGTTTACGTTTTTTCGGAGAAGAGCGTTTCGAATGGGGGTTACATTTTCGCTCTCAATACGCGGGTTGAATGTCCGGGTAATGAAAGAGTGGTCAGGGTAGTGCAGCTAGCTTCTAGTTCCAAGCTGTTTGTCAGAAATACGGCCGACTATTTGTATTATGGGACATATACAGGACGAGGAACCGACGGCCACCACAAGTGGGAGATTGGCGGCAAACGTTTGAACGACAAGAGCGAAATACCAGATGTTGCAAAAAAGCTGCTTCTTGATAATTTCCACGGATCGGATATCGGCTCCACAGTCGCCTTCGAGATACACAACGATTACTTTTACGCCGTGTCTAACCAAAGCACGTTTGAAGTAGAAGAGATCGACTATACATCCTTCTACCACGTTGCTCGGTTCCCAGTCAATTCGCCGTTTCCATCCAGTCTTGAAACGAACGAGCGGCTGTACCGTCGTCAGCACAAACAAGGACCAATTCACGACTCGTGGACCGATCTTACTCTGCAATTAGATGAGCGTACAAATGAGACGGTGATTGTTGAGTCACGACGAGAATGGGTTGAAGCATCGTCTCGCCAATCGCGTACGTTTTACGTCACCAGGCTGGAATTTGACAACGAAGAGAACGACTTGGCTGATGAGTTGTTGCTGCCTGAAGGTGATATATACCTCCCTGTGATAGACTCGTCCAACAAACCCCACTGGAAACCTACGCCGGATCTCTATAGCTGGAGCCAACATCCAGAATTTTCCAGCGACAACCCTTCACCGCGCTCATTTGTGCTTACGAAGACAAAGTTTAGGGCGTACAACTACGGATGTATGACATTTTTAGATGTCGTCGAGGACGAGCGGTGCTGCAACGATGCTTCGAGGCCGCCGTGTCTTAGGCTCCGAGTAGGATCACGACGCGAGATAGGTCGCAGTGAGACTCCGGCAAATCTCAAAGGAAAGGCTGTCGCTGCTCAGACGAAATCAAACTTTGTAGACAGCGGGACACGGTATCAGCATTCGCCTATTCGCATGTGGCCGCCTCCGGCGTCCTGTTGCCCATGTTCAAGACGTTTACACGACATACTCAACCCAGTGTTACCTGCCAACGGTGCATGTTACACGAGAAGTGTCACGGGTGTGCTCGACGAGCGGCGCCTCGTATTAATGGTGGAAGCAAGACGTGCATACAGCCCAAGTGACGAGACGACGTTGGGCACCATTATTGTCGTAGACTTTAATCGCTCCATAGAGAGTAAGGATAACACAGCGTCAACAGCTGGTGGCGCAGCACCAATGAAAAGAAGTGACAGTAAGATGGAGAAAGAAGCCAGCCTTGCGTGGAAGTGGCAGCCAGGGATGGGAAAGCTGTGCCGCGCTGGGGCGTGCTGAGGGACGACAAGAACTAGAGGCCGCAAACTAGAGGAATGGGCGGCTGGACAGATGTTAAGACTCAAATGGTGCGCCCACTATAACTGTGTACATGTAAGAAGGCGTTTGCCTGCTCAAACGTGGTGCAGGGCACATGGGTATACACATGCATATGCATGTGTTATATGCAGGTGGCGGACCAGGGCTGAACGGTCAGCAAAGCTGGACGATGTCCTATTCTGGAGATGGATGTAACAAGGATAAGACAAGTACTTGTAAACAGGCACGGCATGTGGGCGGTCTGGAGTGATGTCGTCCAGGAGAGGCTGTGTTTGAGCTGTCTGGATTGTTTGCCGCATGACGTATGCCAAGCCCTGTCGCACCAGGACAATGAACGCAGCTGGGGTCTCAGCCCGTGTTAGCCTCGAATCAATCTACAGCATAGTACGTATTGCTGCTCATCTTTATCGTTCAACTAAAGGTCCACAACCGCGCATTGACCGTGACTACGCAATTCACCGAAACGTGGACCATTCATGGTGCCGCAATGTCGCTCCAGTTTACCAGCCGCCTCCATGACTCGAGGCGGGCTTGGATGGCGAAACTTTGAATTAGAGATAGACGGAGCAGCGCCAAATCAGGGTGGATGATTTAGATGCGGATTTGGCTAGGCGTGTGCTGTAGATAGTAGACTGGTTCATTGGGAGTTGCTTGGTTGGGCGACACGGGCTGCACGTTGAAACTGGGACAAACGCAAACACCTACGTCACTGCCCGCTCACCTTCATAACCCGTCTCGCTGCCTCGACACCGACACAGACACATAAAGCTTTGCTTTTACTCATTGCATTAACAGAAACCCACTTATCCCCAAGCAATTGACTAGCACACACTAGTTGCAGCAAACATGGAGACCATCACCAATCTCGCTTCCAATGCCACCTCGGTAGCTTCCAAGCTCATCTATGGCGACCAGACGCAAAACAACGAGACCGCCGGCAAGGAGCCAATCTCTGGTGAGACTGGTGCCGGCACTGCCACGGAGCCCTACGACAAAGGCAACGCTCGTGAGTTTGACACCTTGACGCCGCTTTCCCCATGATGATGTAACTCAAGCTGACCCGCTTCGTAGCAACCCCTCTAGCCACGGCTGATAAGGCCAGCTACCTCGAAGCTTCCAACAACGAGACGGCAGGCAAGGAGCCTGTATCTGGAGCATTAGGCAAGGGTACCGCTACCGAGCCATTTGATCAGGGCAACGATGGTGAGTCCCAACTCTTGATACTGCCCCCCTCTCTCCAGTGCAATCTAGTGCTGACCCCCTAAAGCCAAAGCGACTGAGAGCGCAAAGGAGACCGCATCTGGCACAGATGAGTTCTTGAAGCTGGACCCCGTAAAGCAAGACCCAGCCGCAACAACCACCTCCAACACAACCACCTCTGGTCACGCCGACGACACATCCAACGTTGGCATGCCCATTACCTCCCTCAAGCCCGACACTGCTGTCTTGGACAGCAACACGACATCGTCTGCAACCGAGACAACTGCCATTACCGACAAGATCTGGAAGGAAAACCCGCTAGATGACATCAGTCGCTCCGGTGCTCCGGGAGCTGGTCCTACGGCCCCTAGCCATGTCACTGCTGCGACACCCGACACTGCTGCCGATACAACCACCACCTCGGATGCTGCTATCAAGACCTCTGCCCCCGACTCGGTGACGGCTTCATCTGGCGTCTACTCTGGCTCCGAGCACAAGCGCTCAGACTCTGCCACTGAACACAACACCAAGACGGATGCGGAGAAAGAATCCGACAAGCGTGACACTCCCGCATGGACAGATACTGGAGTGCCCTCGGACAGCAGCAAGTTCGAGGAAGCTGCTGCTAGACAGAACGCCGCATCTCCAAAGGAGTCCAAGAGTACGTTTACACAAAAAGCTGCCCGTGTCCTGAGCAGTGCTGACGGTATGGCAGGTGTGGCGGAGAACGAGTCTGGTCGCAAGTCCGAGTCTAGCCGCAAGTCCGAGGGTGCTGGTAGCAACGAGGAGAAGAGCGGCAAGATGTCTCACCTCAAGGAGAAGATGAAGAACAAGCTTCACATCGGCTCCAAGGATAAATAGGCCCGCTCAGGTGGTTCCGCCATGCCGAGATGCGCTGGCAACAACAGTCTTTGTTTGATGATGGACGAGATATGATACCACGGCCATAGCTGCCATGCAAGCTTTCTTGTAGTAATAATGTACTCTCTTCAGATAGCAGCCTAATGAATGCGCTAAGATACGTTTCCCTGCATGCGTCCAATCAACACCACGATACAGCCTCGTGGCACTAACTAAAGCTAGCGGATCGTCGGCGGCAAGCTCACCTGCATGGCTATCAGCACTTTGCCCCATCATACGCCTCACTTACCGCCTAGGCGCACCACTCTGACATTGTTTTGATAGTAAGACTGGGCTGGACCTCCATCACGCGACGGTTCAGCGTTGTGCGTTTTGCCCCACCTTCCCTTCTAAGCCCAACATCTCCAAGTATGTCAACGGCCGTTCGCGCTATAGCGCCATTTTCCCTCTTCACCCCTTGATTTATCCTTCTTATCCCGCACCGCCTTTTGCGTCATATATATATACCGCTTCCCGATGATTTGCTGCCCAGTAATGTTAATTACTGCACGAACCGTGGATCACTACTGGCGCGTGAAAGCCTAGTGTGATGCTCGACCGCAAGCTGTCCTACACTTTTTCTTACGCCAGATCAACATTCAAGAACACCCCCTTGAATTGATCTCTTCGTTTTATAATCACGTTCTCCGACTTTGCCTTCAAATTTCTTGCAATACATACCAATATGGGAAATATCGGCAATGAAAACGCAGTACGAAATGCTAATAGAGCGGATGATAGAACGACGCCCGAAGAGGAGACGCGAATATCGAGAGATTTATCCAGCTCGCCACATCGACAAGGCTACATGCAGGAATCAACCATGATCCGGAGAGCGGCAGGCAAGGTTCCTCACATCTGCGTTGTTGGAGCTGGAGTTGCCGGGCTGAGATGTGCGGATGTCTTGCTGAGTCAGGGTGCCAAGGTCACTATACTTGAGGGAAGAGACAGGGTCGGTGGAAGGGTGAGTGTTCGTTGGAAAGTTCAGAGCGCGCTGGAAACTGAAGGTTCTGCAGTTATGCCAAAGTAATGCCCTGGGTCACTTGGTCGATCTGTGAGTCTCGAATAATCCTCAATGCTCTCACTAAGCGCCGGAGGTTTGACCTAACATTTGAGAAGAGGACCAAACTGGATACATGGCACAGACGATAACCCCATCCTTGACCTTGCCAAAGAGACAAACACTGTCACCATGAACTGGGATGGCCGGCAGGCCGTCTTCGATAGTGCTGGAAAGTGTATGCCTGATAAAGAAGCAGCGGAAAACACAGAGCACGTCTGGGGTATCATTGAGAAAGCGATGAGACTCTCAAACGAGGAATCTGCAACTATACCGGCAGAAAAGAGTCTTTACAACTACTTTGAAGAGCAGGTCGTAAAGATGTTCCCTGGGAATGACGATGAAGCAAAGAAGAAGCAACAGACTATTCTCCAGATGGCCGAGATGTGGGGTGCTTTTGTTGGCTCTCCGATCCAGACGCAAAGTTTGAAGTTTTTCTGGCTGGAAGAGTGCATCGACGGCGAGAACCTTTTCGTCGCGTCAACATATGACAAGGTTTTGAATAAGATTGCCGAGCCCGCACTCAAAGGTGCTACAACATTATTCGAGCATAAGGTCAAGAAAATCTTATCCCATGAAAGTAACGGGCAGACCAGTGTTACTCTTGAGCTTGAAGGAAGAGGAAATTTGACCTTTGACGAAGTAGTCATGACTGCGCCGTTGGGTTGGCTCAAGAGAAATATGGGCGCTTTTGAACCTGAGCTGCCAGAGCGATTTAAGAAAGCCGTTGGTAATCTTGGATACGGACATTTGGACAAGGTCTATGTCACCTTTCCAACTGCCTTCTGGAATACGGCTGGTTCCGCTTCGCCAACACCATCAGCATCGACACCTCATCAACCAACAGACTCACCTGTCAATCCGGCACATTATCCTGGTTTCACGCACTGGCTTCATCCTACTTATGCGCCCTCATCAAATCCCGAAAGCTGGAACCAAGAAGCTGTCAATCTTGCTGCGCTACCAGGAGCAACAGCGCATCCGACTCTTCTCTTTTACATCCATGGCCCAACAAGCCTCCACGTTGCAAAGCTTCTTGCATCAAATCCACCCGAGAAGCACAAGGATCTGTTGATTAGCTTCTTCGCTCCGTATTACTCTCTCCTTCCCAATTACGCCGAAAGTAGTCCCAGTTGCAGACCTACGGCGGTCCTGGCCACCGCGTGGGCAAACGACGAGCTGGCGGGATACGGTTCGTATTGCAATTTTCAAACGGGCCTAGAAGCAGGTGATGAGGACGTTGAGGTGCTAAGAAAAGGAATGCCCGAACGCGGGGTTTGGGTGGCAGGTGAGCACTGTGCGCCGTTTGTGGCGCTGGGCACAGTTACGGGTGCATATTGGAGTGGGGAAGGGGTCGCGAGGAGAGTGTGTGACGTTTGGGGACTAGGGACACGCAAGTAAACTTACGGTGTACAGTAAGGATAAGACATGGACACTCTTGGCGTCGTCGGCGTCTACCGTATTACTGGACACCACGTCTCTCCAAAATCAGAAGACGTGGTTTGACTTTTTTGTTGTTATGCCCGTTCCCCCGCCGTGCGCTTATTGGCTAACCATTGCTATCATCGCAGCCCAGGTGATAACCATAGTGGAGAGAAGGCGAGAGGGGTTGTTGCAACACACAAGAGGCTAGAATCCAAAAGAGTTTCACACGCCACGGGACCGCCGACAAAACCTTGGGTCTTTGTCCCCTTCCCCTCGGGCGTCGATCCATAACCCACCTTTCCCACGTTTCCCGCTGACTGAACGGAACTTTCCGGTGCAATTTCTACATGCCCAAGTGGCCCGTAGTCCAGCCAAACTTTGCGTTTGTGCATGAGCGCCACGCATTCCGGACCGGTCCGGCCAATGACAGCATATTGATTCTCGAGACCCTGTAAAAAGGTGGCCTGGAAAGGACGTCTGTATCTCCTCATGCTGACCCCCCATACCCCTACCCTTACCCCTCCCCTCATCTAACTACTACGTATCTATTTGGCTCCCCTTGCATTTTTCTTGTCCTTTCTGGGCTTCGTGTGGACGAACCAGCGATGAGGGATTTTGGGAGCGAAGAATGATTAACATCGTATTTTATGATCACCTGTTACCGGAGAGTCAGAAGAAGGGAGGGGTGTGGTTGTTTTTAAAGCCATCCCTTCTCCCTCTTCTCTGTCTCTGATCTTTTTTGGTGACATGCACGTTCGAACTCAATCGAATACATATTTGCTTAAAAATTATTAATAGTGCTTGATACTCCGTGGACCGCTCTCTTTCTTTCTTTCTTTCTTCGAAGGGCCCCACTACCCATACATACATATATACACCTGTGGTCCCTTTGCTCCACTTCTTTTTTTGTGGGGACTCCGAGTACGACTACTACACACACACATACACGACGATTGCAACGTACCATGCACAACATGTTTGAGAAGCTGGAGCGCAAAAAGTCACACGACTCGAATCATTCGCATACGTCCCAAGGATCGCCGAGAGCGTCTTCGAATGCGCCGCTGAGGCAAGAGACAAAGGATGTGTCAAGGGAGGAGTCGTCGAGCCATAACCTGCGAAGGACGCTTTCGGAGCATATGGAGAAGCCGAAGAAGGTATGTTTGGAGAGATGCTGGATGATTTTTTGTGTGAAGAGATGGTGTACTAATGTGTGCGCACAGTACTTTTGGCAGACGTTGACACAGTGTAAGATACTGTGATTGAGGGAAGAAGGAAGAAGTTTGACTTGAACGCGGAACATCACTAGCAGTCTTTCCTTTGTTATCTTGGGAGAATTTCAGCGGGATTTTGTTTGTTGAGGGAATTTATTTACACTGCTTCGTTTTCCTATATACCCTTTTGACTTTATCAATCACTTCGCATTATTTTACTTTACATCTCCATAACAATCTCATTCGTCGCAAACCTCTTCTGACTAAACGGACTCTCAGCATAAGCGAGCAACTCCTTCCTCGTCAGTTCCTCTGCAGTTTTGGTCCATCCACCTTTGAATACACCTTTCGCACTGACTTTGTACGCTGCAGGCTTGCCGCTGCTGCGCCGAGGCATCCACGGCCGCTCGAACACGACGCTGAATTCCTGCCGTGCACCGGGTGCAAGTGTTACCAGTTGGTTCGGCGGCGGCGGCATTTTGCGATTCACATGCTGGATATCTTGTTGCACCGCCTCTTGTGTGTCTTCATCGACGATATTAAAGACACCCGTGTCGAGGGCCGACGGGTCCATTGGTGTGCCCCATTTTAGCACCGTGTATACTGTATCCGGGTGGTGGTTTTCAAGTGCTACGACAAGTGTAAGTGGATTGCGAGCCGTTTGGTTTAGGGACATTGCGAGGCCTGGAATCCCATTGCTGGACGGAGGGTGTGGCGTGCTGAAGTCCAGGGGCGTGGGCAATTGGTAGATGTAGAAAGCGGCCAGGAGAGCCACGGCGAGAAACGTGGTTAGCAGCGCTGCACGCGGGTTCCAGTGGTTCGCCATTGCGCCGTGTAAGTTGTTGTCTTTCTACCGCATGTATAAAGAAAGTCCAGAGAAGACATGAATTAACGAAAGGTGGGTGTAAGACGTTCCCGCTGCTCCTATTCTCACCCCAGGGATCACTGCAGGCGAGGATGAAGGAGTTAAAGCAGCAGCAGGAAGTCCCTGAGGAAAACGAACTTTGATCCTCCTTACCTATCGAAATCCCATATGCGATACATGTCTTGCTATTAGCTAGCTACGATTGGAATCCAAAGCCATGCGGCAACGAATCATCGCGCTGGAAGAGGGTGTAAACAATACCCGGTTGCGTTGGTCGCTCCGCTGCCTGCCCCTGGCTGTGAGCGGGGTGTGTGGCGCTAGCATAAATTAAACCCGCCCGACATGGCTTGCAACGCCGAAGTTGCATGATATCTACGATACGAACTGGATTGGGCGCGGCCAGATATATCGAACTGAAGTTGTGTTGATTGTGAGGGAAGAGTTGCAGGTTCAGCCTCGTTGGCGATCTCCCGATTGTCAACTAATGGCGGTTTGGCCGAAGAAGCCGCGTCCGTCTCCGCGTGAGCACGTTCGGTATTACTTTAATTATCACACTGGACATCGAACCTCGGCCATGAACCACTCTGCTGGTCGTCTCTCGCAGAACGATGCATATTCGTGCAGCTAATGCAGGCCAATGGATAAACTTGGAGCTCTTTCATAGCGAACAACTTGCGCAGCCACTGTTTAACGCAAAGACGTCACCTCCAATTAGGTCAAAAGCAAAATTGGCTCAAATAAGTCCGATCTTCAGCAAAACGACGTATTTTCGATTCTCCAAGCTAGTTTACGGCCCCCAATGTACGATGCTTGAGTGCTGCGCCCCGCTTGGCCTGCGGCAACCCCCAGGTTCAACGACGATCTTGGACGCCTGAATGTCGCCCGCTCGAAAACTGAACCCGGCTTCATGTGCGAATTTCACTTGGACGTGTCTACTGACTTTTTACATCCCCGAAATGCTTTGCACACAGTCGTTCCTCTACCATGAGGTCATCTGCTGCCAGTCAGGACACCGTTGAAGAGCAGGCTCTATATGTTCAGAAAATGGATATGCAACACCACGACGACGGCTCAAAATCCGCTCTACTACAGCAAAAAATGGAAAACCGCGAAGCCAGCTTCGGACAAAAATGGGCATCTTCTCCCTGGAGGGTCACTCTCATCATTCTCACGCTCCCTCTTGCGCTCTCCGTCATCGTAACGCTCGCTGCAGCAGCCGAAATGGCATCGCAGAGCTACATCATGGGCCGCGACTGCTATCCCAATGGTCTCTGGAAGGAAGCGCCAGGCGCAACGTGGCGCATCATGGACTCTTCCTATTTTTTCACTCCCAACCTTAGCTTCGGAGCTTTTACATTCACGCAGGTCAAAGTAATCGATATCGCGTGGGACCTGATTATCGGGCGAGGCGGCCAGCTCCTGCTCGCTTGGGTCAATTATCGCGTTTTTAATGAGTGGCTGGTATATCACATGGAGATGCATTTCACGTCCTACAAACTATACGCTGCTGTGGCGTTTGAAACGACTACCATGGGTACGCTGGGCGTGCTGGCAAAAGAGTTTCTGGCTTTTGGAGAGAAGAGCTGGAGTCGGCTTTTTCGATGGCTGGCAATCCTTTCGATGCTCCTTTCGACCTTTTACGTTCTGGCATTTCCCACGTTGATGGCGGCCATGACGGGTTATATCACTACATATGAGACATATGTGGAGAACTACGAGCACAGTCTTATCGAGTGGTATAAGGTTAGGGGAGTCAGCTATATCATTCATGATGCGAGTAGGCTCGATAAACTCGGCTACAGTGACGATTTGGTAGTCACCGAAAACGATCGTGACCTAGAGGAAGCTGTTGATCTCTGTACGTTTCATACACACATTTCGTCTTAGCAACTGACCGACTGACCACCTATAGACATAAAACAGTTCGACGGACGGGCCGACGGCACTCCACGTTTTATAGAAAACGGGTTTGGCTATTCTGAACTCAGCAACATCAGCACGCCTTCAGAATTCATCGTTAAAACTTCCTCAGGCTCTACTACAGTGCGCCTCGAGTCCCCCAGCCTCAACATCACTACTTTCGCGCAAAATTGGAGATACAAGCTTCCCCCACCAGCAACACGAAATCAGTTTGCGTTTGCCCTTGAGGACCGCCCGACAGATATATACCACACTTCGTACCTGCTTGAGCACGGCTCGTGCAAACCCAACGAGACATACCAATGGGGCTTCTCCTACATCTTTCTCTTCATGGTTTCCATATTCAACTTTATCTGGACATGTATTATGGCTGGCATGTGGCTTGATACGCGGCGTGGCTCGAGGATGTACAAGAGTGGACGGAGACCAGGTTTGCTGCGCAGCATCATGGATTACTCGGCTGCTATCCGACAAGAGCTTGGTCCTGACGCAGAGTATCTAGATGAAGAAGAGCTGCGGAAGCGGTTGAGACGGAGTGGAGGCGCGTTGGTGGTACCAAGAGAGGAGCTGAAGATTTCGCGTGCGGATACGGGTGAAAGCAAGGTCAGGGCGAGGAATTGGCGGGGGAAATTAACGAGGGGGAGCACGTTTTAGACAGGCAGTTTACTGATGGTGATTCTGATCAAGAACATTCTGTGGTATCATTGCTATCGTTATTCATGCTCCGGGAATACTATGGAATGTGAAAGGGTAAGCTTCAACCCCATTG
Source organism: Exserohilum rostratum (assembly GCA_026367775.1). NCBI lineage: Eukaryota > Fungi > Ascomycota > Dothideomycetes > Pleosporales > Pleosporaceae > Exserohilum > Exserohilum rostratum. The sequence goes on from CP111157.1 coordinate 988,682, forward strand.
AAACCTCTCTTCGTCCACCCTGGTACCTTCTTCCCAACACTTTTCCACCCATCCTAGACCAACTATTCGAGCAAGTCCGCTCACTCTTGGGTTCGCTCTCTTTGACGAAGCCTTTTCGTCTGGAACAACAACATGCGTGACTCCATCTTCGTTTTCGTCGTCAGCAACTATGCCATCGCCGAAACGGAGACAATTCTTAGCCAGATGCGCCCTAAACATCCATGCCGCATTCTCCTTGTCATTATGAAATACAGCTTTGACACCACGGAACATGTGGGTCTTGACCTGCTCCATGGACTTGCCATGATCTTCTAGCTGCTCCAAAAATTCTTCTTGCTTGAACGTGGTGTGCTGTTCCGGCAGCGTTACACCTTCAAGCAATTTCCGCATCTCTTCTACGTCTGCAATGTCGCGTGCATACGAGTCGCCGTTTTCGTCGACATGGCTCTCGATCTCAAATTGATCATCATCGTGGAGATAGAACATGTGTCTGTTCGGCTCGAAAGGGAGTAGATACGGTGGTGCACCTACGTCTGCTTCATTTTGGGTGATGCAGTCTTGGATCCAGATCGGCTTGACAATATTGTTTGTAGCTCGCTTTTCCAGAGAAGCGACCTTGATTAGCCGTTTATCTGCGATGATAATGAGGTTCTTATCTGTCGAGTCGCGCTGTACTATATTGCCACCATTGGCTTTGATAAGCGCTTCAAGATCGGCTTTAGACCTCTTCACCGGGTGTATTTGCTCAGTCATGACGTAGAAGCTTATCCCATCGAAGATCTTGGACTTTGGTCCAGCATAAGGTGTCGTTACGGCATCATTACCCATTACCGTCAGCGGCTTTTTCGCCGTGCGCACCCTTTTCCGGCGTGACTGCTCGATCTTGAATTCTTTTTCTTTTTCAGACCTCTCAATCTCTGCTCTGGTTTTGACCTCCAAAAATTCTTGCACGGAAAGCGCCTGATCCCATCGCTTGTCTGTTCGTAGCTGTTTGAAGCGCGGAAAACGGAGTGTCCATGCGAATCGGAACTTGTCGCTGCCTTCGACACTAGAAGCTTTACACTCAAGCACAATGGAGTCGCTAGGCCTAATCCATTGATCCGGCCTTTCGTGTTGCCGGTTCTGCTCATGGCCGCCTAGCTCAATGAACGGCGGCGGTCGCCGAGGATCCCAGTCGTGCCATTTACCTTCTGTTCGACCTCGCAAAGCAGCATAGTCGTCACGACTAAATCCGCCACCAACCTTAAAGAATGACCAACAATGTTCGTACTTGGGGTCACCTGGTTTCGCGTCCTTATGCGTAAGCAACGCGCAAAGAAAAGAGGAGTGGGCGCCGCCACGATGTCCAGAGCCAAAGTATCCACCAACAACAATACAGTCGAGTGACTCTCCAAACTCTGACATGTACTCGGGTTTGACCTTCATCCAGTCGTTGTTCCGTTGGTTTAAGCAGTACATTGAACGAGGGTTCTTGAGCACCAAACCTTCAGAGGATTCGGCCACGACCTTCCGCAGTGCTGGCTCAATCTCGGTGTGCGAATGCGCTTCAATATATGGATGAATTTCCAGTCTCCGGTGTACACCTTTGACAGCACTTTCCAGAGCGCGACGGCGGTCACGGAGCGTGTACTGAGTGAGCAGTGTATCATTTAGATACACACAATCGAAGACTCGGAACAATGGTCGCTGGCCAGTATCCTTGTTTGTCGTATTCTCCTTTTCGGATATGGCTGCCGTCTTGAGCGTTCCAAAGCCGACAATGTGGTCCGTATCCATATCCCATGTAATCATTTCACCATCAAGAATGATATTCCTTACATTCTTTCCAAATGCGTCGGTTATGAACCGCGTGAGTGCTCCAGCCTCATCGCCATGCAAGTGTCTTCCATAGAGATAGGCGTAGTCTTTTGCCTTTCGAGACCAGAAGCCAAAGAGTTTTCCACCTGGCGCCTCCGGATCCTCCACCATGTGCAGTTGCATGCGTTCGCCATCGAGCTTCTCCTCAATCCAGAAACTATCATCGTCTGAATCGCCTTTGAATCTGGTAACTAGCTTTTCAAATGATCCTACTTTGTCTTGAAACTGAGCAAGTTGTGGCTGGAAGCATTGCATCAAGCTAAGACCAGTGCTTTCGCCTTCGAGCCGGATGCCATGGTCATAAAGCTCCCAACAAACACGTCTGAGGTTTGACGATACATTGAATAAGGTCTCTGCATCTGGGTGCCAAATATCAAGTAATGTCTTCTCAGTCGCACCAATCTTCATCTGACGGAGAATCATACGGATGAGCCATGTCATCTCTTCAGCGTTCATCCTCCGATAAAATCTCTGGAAGATTTTGACTTGCTCTTCTTCCGTGCCGACCTGGGATAGCTTGTCGAGAGCATTGTTGACTTCAGCAATACTCATGTCGCTGTAGTCCGTCCTGAGCTGTCGCGATAACAGAATCTCGTAGCAACGTCCAGCAAAGTCGCCGGCTGTTGAGGCCCAGGCTTTCTGTAACTGACCAGGCAGTTTCCAGCTGAGCATGTGCTTAGCGTCATCTGAGTCTTTGCCGATTCGAGTGAGTTTGATCAGGACCTTTGCTATCGCCTTTTCCTTAAGGCCATACATGGCCCTATCTCGATCTTTTTCGGGGATTATGAGACGCATTGCTGGGTAAAAGTCATTTCCCACCTGCTTTCGCCAATTCGCAATGTACCGCTCGACAATGTTTCGCTTGGCTTCGTGAGGGTTCAAGTTGGAGCGCCCGTGCGGACCAGTCTTCCGACGAGCGCCCACAGATTGCTTCTTTTTCTGTGTGTCCATGAGTGGATTGAAGAGTTCCGTGAATAGTGTATGGAAAGGCAATGTCTTGTGTATGTTTAATGGTCGTGCAGGGTATTTCTCATCGAGCTCATCATCGTGGCCGTACATGAGCGTATTCTCCCGAACCGCGTCCGCGTCCGGCATTGGTGTATCCTTGACCATCTTGAGTGCATTGAGGAGAAACACCGCTTTGTGGGCAGGTGTTTGTATTTGAATGCTGGGTCGTGGGTGCCTGGAGGGTCGCGTCTAGCGTCACGCGCAGTCACGTGGCTCTCAAACACCCAAGCGGTTAGCGCGCAGCTGAGGACATCACTCATGGACAAGTGGATACACCGGGGTCATTTACCAAGCCGACAATGCTAATCTTGGAACACTGGGATTGCGCCTCCACCGCTCGCTTTCGGCGCAGTCTCTCTTTGCCTCTTCTCTCTATGCTGCGTAGCAATCCTGATCCCGCTTACTAGGACCCTACTACTTTAACCCCCCTTGTGTACGTCATCTCTGCTGACCAACCCGATGGAGCATAAATGAGCTCTGCACGCAACCATGGCCAGGCTCCGCAGCCAGCCGGAGATGCGCAGTCCAACACGCGCAGCGCTGCGTTGCAAGGTGCCTCCAGAGCCTTCTCCAAGCCTCCTGTGAAGCCGAAACCCGTGACCAACACGTATACTGGACGAGGAAATGCAGCCTTGCTGGCGGCCACGAGGGTTGGACCAGGCAGCGCAGCACCCTTGCGGAGAGATCACACTGGCGACTCTGCGAGCATCAGCCGACAAAACTTCTCGAGCACAGACAGCACCACTTCGCTGAGCGTGCCCGACGAGCACGCTGAACGTGTGTCCTCTCCGTCAAACATCGCGGCGCGCCTGGCGGCTGCGCGACACAGTCCTCTGAGGCCCGTACCCCAACCAAGGCTACAACCCGCGCCCGAGATGAACGAACGAGAGCAGAGTGAGGTGGATGTACTGCCTCCCGCTGGCAGTGTAGGAAGTCTGCTCGCAAGGCTTGATCCTCAGAGGCCCGGCCAGCAGTCCCAGAAAAGAAGGGACAGTCTCGGGTCGCACTCGACTGCAGGCCACATGCAACGACCAGGACCACCCGACAAGCCTACCGACGACACCCCCATCCCACCTACGAATACGTTGGTGAAGATGTTTGAGCAAGGTCGTTCTATAACTCCGACCAGACAATCGTCCCCGTCGCCGCCCTTGCACGTCGCGCGAAATTCACCACCTCCTGTCCGGTCCCCGAAACCACGGCGCACATTTAGTTTACCGCCAGACCCGGGAGATGATTTGCCATTGCAGCGGAAGAAGACGCAGACGCCTCCGCCGGTCAAACCGAAGCCAAAGCACCAGATCCAGCTACCCCCGCGACACGCTGATGGCACCGGCGAAAAGGCATATTTCAATACACCTAAGAAGGACCCCATGAAGTCTCCTGCGATCAAACAGAAGCCAAGGCAACTATCAGCCACCAAATCACCCAGAACGCCATCGCCTAAACCATCTACAAAGAGAGGTTCTCGCCAGACAGTGTTAAAGCCACTCGATACGTCAGGATCGCCCTCAATGCAGAGAAGGAATTTTTCGGCATCCATGGAAAGCGACAGACCACCGTCAACGCCGTCTTCTTTCAAGTCTGCCAAAGAAGAGCAGGAAGAAGAGGAGGAAGAGAAGAAACTCAAACCAACTGTACCTCCACCTCGTCGGTCAACTTCGCGAAAAGCGGAACCGGTACCATCTTCCAAAAAGCTTCAACCGACGACACCCATACAGATTAAGCCGCGAATCGACAACCAAAAGCTAAACTCGGTATCTCCGGCACCGAATCTCTCACCTCGTCGACCACCATCCAGTGCTAGGACAGCTTCACCTTCAGTGTACCACAACAACTATCAACGCGAATCCGTCAAACAGATTACACAACACATGACAGGAGAGTCTCTGTCGAGTGCCATAATGGGTGCAGCTTTGGCTTCACAGTCTCGAACTGTTTCTCCTGCATCTCGCCCCATGTCGGTTGAGCCTCTCTTTCCATCGCGCAAGCAGCACCACCATCATCATTTGCCGTTTCATCGATCCCCTTCACCACAAAAGAGCTCGCCTCCAAAAAGTACAGGCAAGTTGCGAACCACAATGCGCAAAGAGCCTTCGTCATCGGATGATGAAGACAACAAGGTCGACAAATACAAGAAGAAAGGCACGCGAATCATGGGTATCAAAGGGCGCAAGCATCCAAATAAGCATCATGAGGGTACACGTAGGCGATGGCGTGATCAAATCACCGACCGAGAGCGAAAGCGCTACGAAGGAGTTTGGGCAGCAAACAAAGGCCTACATATACCCTCATCACCTCGTGCACCACTTGATGACGACCCATCAGCCGATGTTCTGAACCTCGTGGTCAAGGAGATCTGGATGAGGAGTCGCTTGCCGACGCTTGTACTGGAAGAGATATGGGATTTGGTAGACGGACGGGGTATCGGCCGACTGACCAGATTTGAATTTGTTGTGGGTCTCTGGTTGATTGACCAACGGCTCAAGGGAAGGAAACTACCAGTCAAAGTAAGCGATAGTGTGTGGCAGAGTGCCAGGGGTGTAGATATTAAAGTCAAGATTAAACATTGATAGAAGCGGAGAAGCATGAGCGTTGATAGACGTAGCCATAGATCTTAGATACCCTTAATCGTAGTTATATTCCTTTCATTTCGTTTGTCCCTCAAGCAATTACCCTTCCTTAATTTTCATCATCTGTTTTCTTCTTTTGCATAGATAGTAATCCAGCACTTCTGACAAAATTCGCTGTACTCCAGAATCCACCGCTGAACTCCAAATCGTACCAGTAGTTAACCGCACAGCAAACACCTTCTTCGTTGCAACTCTGGCTGACCTTGTGGTACCAGAGTGCAGGCAGATACAGCATATCACCTTCTTCCAGCGTGACACGCAGAGGCTGCGAGTACACTGAGTAAGGTGTTGTGTTGACAGATGGTACGTCAGGATCCCACGTTGCAAACGGAACGTATTCCTCTGGTTCATCGACCTCAATCACCAGATCCGCTTTTCCCTCATCATCAGATGATGTAGTAGGTTTGGGCTGATATGTCGCGGCAAGAACAGCCTTTTCATTCACACACGGTGCCTCGACTGGTGGCAGCAGGACAAAATGCTTCATCCCTAGAATCTGCACATAGACGTTTTCGTAGTTGTCCTTGTGCAGTGCAGTCGTCGAGTAAGAGTTTCCAAGCCAGAAATTAATCGCGTCTGGTTCTTGCTCGAGGGCTATGCGCGCAAAGGGGATGGAAGCTGGGACGTCGGCGAAAAGCGTGGAATACTCATTGCGCAGATTGTCGTTTTGAGTTTGCGCGTAGTGCGTTGGGCCAGAATATTCTTCATCTTTCTCTTGAGATTGAATTTTCTCCAAAACGGTTTCGAAAAGCTCTTCTGTCTCGTACGGCTTGACGAAGACGGAGCCGTCACCAGAGGGTAGTTGGACTACGGAATCGGCGTTTCCATGGGGAGTCATGGCTACGTTTACGGTTTGGCCTTTCATGACGTCTTTGAGGTAGTTGGCGCTCCATTTCTTGCGCGCTTGAAAGGTCGAGGCGCCATTGCGGATTACAAATGGGCGGTTGCGCGCGACGTGGCGCATGAATTGGAGGGGTGATGGTTCTTCATCGAGGATGTCGATAGTCGATGGGTTGAGGTCGTGGTAGGATGTTATCAGATCTACAGCCGGATGAGAAATTTTGCAACTAAAAAACGAATATCTTTTGTGAGGATATTGAAGAGAATGGATGCACCTCTTACAGCATCTTGCAATGTCTCCTCGCCTTCAAGGCCCGTTGGTGCAGGTCTGACGAAATTAGTACAACGAACATGTCGATGCAAGGCACTTGCAACAAACCTGAGAGCAGCTTGCTCAGGACTCTTCAAGCCCACAACTTCATCTTCAACCCGAACCATCTTGCCTATGTCCAAATGAGTCGGCGCAAACTTAGTGAAAGTGGGATGCCCATCCACGGACTTAGGTCTCCTAGCGCCGGAGATTACGTCGAGCTTCGCGCAATTGCGAACCGTCATTCTCGCAACCCACCCGCCTCGCTCCAACGATATACACACGCTTGCGCCGCCATTGCGCCTCAGCACCAGCACGGCACCCCCTAATAGTAAAATGACAGCGTGATAGTAAGGCTCAAAGCGAAAAATCTCCTCTTTGTAATGCCTCCACCATGGTCCTTTATCCACCGTTTCCCTAGGCAATCAGCGCCGCCCGGCTTTCTTAACCCCAAAACCTGGACGCGTACGTCAACCATTCCACCGTTTATATACAAACACTCAAGCTAAACCCAAGCCCAGAAAATGCCGTACTCCTCGCCAAAGTCTTCTTCGTCGGCCACATCGTCTTCACGTACATCGGCGGCGTCGGCTCCACGACGGGAATCTCCATGGTGCCCACGATCCCACATTCGTTCCGCGGCCACCCTTGGGTCCTGTACTCGTCGCTGCACCGGCGGGGCCGCGGCATAAAGGTTGGGGACGTAATCACATTTACACATCCCTTGTTCTCCAAAGACAGCAGTTGCAAGCGCGTGATAGGGATGCCGGGGGACTTTGTCAGTGTGGTTACGCCGGGGCGCACTGATGGGGATGTTGATACTGTGGATGCGGAGGGGAAGTGGGCGAGTGTTAGGGAAGAGGTGATTAGGGTGCCAGAGGGGCATTGCTGGGTCGAAGGGGATAATCTCGAGTGGAGTAGAGATAGTAGGTTGTTTGGGCCTTTGCCGCTGGGCCTGGTCAAGTCGAAGGTTGTGGCAGTTATTCTGCCGTTTAGTGAGGCGAAATGGGTGGGGAGTAAAGTTGATGTTGTCAAGGCTCAGGGAGGGGAGAGAGAGTGGGTTGTCAAGTCGTGACATGTATTCCGGGGTTGATGTGCTATCTAGGTGTGCATATGACAGGCAAATATCTTTGGTTTGTAGCGGTGAGATAGATTCATATATCCAGATACGTTTTAAATTCAGCTCTGAAGAGCGGCATAGCCATGTGCTTCTGTGGATATTGCTTCACGTAGCAACACCTGGTTGAAAAGCCCTATAATGTCCAGCTTGGTGAATCGCCTTCGTCGCTTTAGATTTCTGAACAGTAGCTTTCATGCCGCAACTTAGAGAATCACACTGCATAACAAATCAAAAAACACTGTCACTTCTTCTATAGAACAATTACCGAGACCGACCCTCTATCACCCCTCAACACAAAGACACTACGATGCCAAACAGAAAAAATAGAGGATTTCTAAAACTATAACTGCCTATAGTTACAAGACTCGACTCATAAATCCTTGCCTACCAATAAAAAACGCCTAACAAATGCATTTGCCCCTCCCAGTCTTGACTTTATTCTAAAAAAGAAGCTTCCATTTAATCCCAGCTCTTCTTCTCCACAGACGGGGTACCAAGGACACCGACGCCATCGCCCCTACGTTTCCTCTTACCCATAATCTCAACCGCCCAGTCGTAAATCTGCCACATCCAACCGCCCGCAACCATAACACCGCTGACAACATTGACGAGCGTCACAACGAGTTTCCAGAAGCCGCCGCTTTCTTCGACAATAGCCAGCATAATGGGTTCAATGTCGAACTTGACAAAGATACCCGGAACGTAGTTTTCGGGCACCTTGTGCGATTGCGAGGTCACGGCGTACTGGTTGGTCTTGATGGCGTGCGTCGTGTGGAAGATGTTGGAGGCGGGGTGGTCCTTTGTGGATACAACGGATTCCAGGAGGGGCATGAGCGATGGGTCGTCGGTGTAGATGGTGGGGACAATGGACAGGTAGTACTGGAACTTGTAGAACTTGTCGTTAGGAGTGGGAGTCACGGCAATGGTCGAGTCGAGCGGGTTGGTCAGAGAAGGGTAGTAAGGGCCAAAAGACATTTCGCGGATGATGTGCGAGAAGTTGAATGCTGTTTCGGCGTTAGTAAGGATCTCTCGTGCTTGTTGATGCTTAAACTCACTCGAATGGTCCAGGTGTTCTCCAAATTCCATGTATCCGTGTCCTCTGGCTGTAATGTGGAAGTCTCCCTGTACCTTGTTTCCCTCCAGACTGCCGTAGATTCTGCAACTATCCGGCTGGCCACGTATTCTTGGTGTTTTGCTAAACTTCTTCTTTGTCGCCTTGCCCAATTGTTCGTGCACATCGAAAAAGTCGTCCTCGTCCGACCCAGATTGTCCCTGTTCTTTGCCCAACTCGTGTGTTCCCCTTTCGATGTTCTTGCCAGTCCACTGCGCCCACGAGGTCGGGTCTTTGCGTAGGAGTTCGCCAGCTAGCGTGCGGTCACCCGCAGCATCTTGCATATTGACGTGGAGGTCGGCGCATCGCATGGCCACGATGATGTCGAGGTTCATTTGCATGTCGTGTGATACACCCTTCTCGACGGCGAAGGACTGCGTCGTTGTGCCAGCATACCAGCGCGCAATTTCAGACCAGGCCAGGTAGATGCAAGTGATGATCAGAGTTATCGTCCATGCAGAAGAATTGCGATCCTGGACGAGGTATGTCTTCTTGGTTTTGGCTGCGATCGTCTGTTAGTTGGGGTCCCGCCTTGAACTGAATCGTGTCGTTAAAGGTGGAACAATCGCCATCGCACAGAATGCGCCTTGGTCGCTCAGAATTCCCCTTGATGTACCAATCTTCTCAGATGCATGCACGGCGAGCAAGACTTACGAAAAGCATCGAAACTGGACACGATGCCCCCTTTGGACGGTCCAAACGCATCCTCATCATGCCCATGTTCCCCGAAACCGTTCATTTTGAATGCTCCGTCGTGAGGCTAGGGTACTGCAGCCCCGATCACGATTCCGCAGAAGACAAAATGGGAAGAAAATAAAACGTGGTGTGGACTAATGAGCGACGTTGACATACGACAGTAAGCGGCGATGCGACGCGAAAGGCCACCTTGAGCTGCAGCAACGGTCCGCGTCCGTGCCCGCGGAAGAGACCCGTTTGGGACTGCCCCGCCAAGTGCGATTTGGACCCTCGACTTATCGCAAGCGCGCCTTTAGACTTCACTACAACGCGTCCAATACGGGGAATACGCTTCTCAAAACATCCATTATGCTATTTATTCGTCATAGTAGTGTGGCGCTACTCTATATTATACATACTACCACATCATAGCGTCATTAATTCACACTAAGCAGTCGTCTCTCCCAAGTTGCTGAACTTGCTGTCACCACCTTGTGCCATGTCGGTCGTCTTGGGCGTAACACCAGCGTTTGCAGCGTTGACGCCCTGCAGCTTGCGCTCTGCCAGCCTAGCAGGGTCGTCTTCTGTGCCAATCTCGCCAAACTTGCGCTGTCCGTCCAAGTTGGGGTCCTCTGTCAGGTTGGCGCCCTTAGGCTGGAGCACGCTTGGGTCGATGTTTGTGCCGGGAACAGCAGTGGGCGCAGTGCCAGTAACGCTTGATGCTCCTCCAGCGCTGCCGGAAGTGCTGCCGGCAGTGGCGTATGTAGGGCCAACTCCAGCCTCCTTACCCAGACCCTTGCCTGAGTTCATAATCTTCTCCTCGTTCCATCCTTGCTGAGCGTCCCGCGCCTCAGCGTTAACAGCAGCGTTGAGCTTGGTGGCGCTCGAGGTGTCAGTTGTGTTTGTAGTCGTCGAAGCAGAAGGTTGTCCAGTGGCGCCCGCCTTTGGGTTGCCTTCACCAAAAGCACCGGAGTTCTTGAGGGACTCGCCTGCAAGAGAGTCGGATGTGACGGTGCCAACGGCCTCGTTGATAGGGACCTTGGACGCGGGGTCGGTGGTAACCTGGAAGATGGTGTCAGCCATGATTATTGCAAATGATATCTCACGTGAGATTCGCAAGATCACCTCACGAGTGCTATGGACTCCATACCTTCTGTCCTGCTGAAGTCGACATGTTGAATGTATTTGTTGTTGGTTTTCGTGAAGTCTGGTTTGGTATCTCGGGATGCGCGAGGCTCAATTGGTAAATGTATAGTGTTGCAGATGTATGTGAGAGCAAAAAAGAAAAGCTTCAGTCGCCTTAATGTATGTTGTTCAATCACTATGACCCATTCATATGGCGTATATTTGCGTATGTCTGACGTCAAAGGCTGGTATGGTGTCTCAGCCTTAACACCTTAGCTCCACCCTATCGATTAAATATGGTGTGAGGATTGTTTTCGGATCCCGGCAGGCAATCCATCAGATCACATAGGACATTGGGCATTCATGCATGTCTTGCGGCCGGAATGGCGTCAGGAATGATTGACTTGGCAAGGGTCTAGATATGAACGTGCTGAGTTGGAGGCGCGATTCCCAAATTTGAGCCAATACTGTTGCCTAGTAATGGTCTGTTTCGCTTGCAGCGCTATCAGAGTGCAGATACACTTGAACATAAGATCGTGATTTTAACTTGTTACGCTATTGTTGCAATTTCATGACGATGAAATTCGGGCTCGCGATATGGGGTTAGTTGTGCGAAAATATTAGAAAAACACATGTTAACACTGCCAGCCACACATCAAAAATCCCAAAAAGCAAGGGTATCACAGCAGTTAGACACAGATTGGTTTCATCATTCATTCATTCAATTCCTATATTACAATGCTGCTCTTGCAGCCGACCTACTGAACGCAGTGACAGTGGCTTTTTGACACGAAATATCTTCATCCCATTATATTTCGGGTATCTCAATTACTCCTCCTCATGATACAGTGCTCTACTGCTTGATGCCAGAGCTGGGGTCGTTCTGTGGGTATCCGTAGTCCTTGCCAGTTGTGTCGGCAAGGCCAGAGTGGTCCTTTGCCTCACGAGAGACAGCGTCATTGGGGATACCGCCGAGACCATCCTTGGCCTCACGGCCGGAAGCACCGCCAGCACCGACAGCGGGTTCACGGATGGCACCGCCGCCAGAAGCGAAGCTGGCTTCTTGGCCGCCAGAGCCAACGTTGACGGTCCTGGCATCGGAAGAGTTGAAGTCGGAGGCGACTGGGGGCTGGTCGGGAAGAGGGAGGTTGGACTGGGCCTCGTTGACGGCCTGGGTGTTACCCTTGATGTCGACGGTGGTGTTGGAGTAGCCTTGCTGAGAAGAAACCATTTTGATAGAGGTTGTGTGCTGGCTATGTTAGCTTTATGAATCACATAGTAGTATGGGTTGGCAGGGGTCGCGTCTCGCGTCGAGAACGCAGACTTGGAACGTTGCTTCTGCCCGCCACATGGGATTATACATACTTTATGGGTATGAAATGGAAGTGAAGAGTGTCGAGAGTCTGAGTTTGATATTGGAAATGTGATTGAAGTTGTGGATGTGATGCTGGAAAGAAATCTGTCTGTTCAGGCGCGTCGTGGTTTTATTATGGTAGCGGGGAGCTCGCGACCCACCATGACGTACGGCTGATGCAATTGCCCATCGCAGATTCCCACCCCAGCAGAGTGGGTTTGTTCGCATCATCGGATAGTCTTTTACATAGTGAGTTTAGCGTCGGCGTCCGTGCCTCGGCGGGAGCGAGCTTCTGCTTTGGAAAGTGTCGCATGTTGATCGTAGTTATGGTTAGTAGAACCGCGAAGCCACGTAGAGGAAGACGTAAGCAGCACGAGTTACGTACAGCATGTGTAGCTGTGTTTTGTGATGCAGATAACACGACAAAGGTTCAAGTGATGATGGAACAAGACAGGATGCTTTAACGAGAAGTGTGCCTACTTTCTCCTTGCAATTTTGCTTACTACCTTTCTACCACTGTCCATTCGCAGGACAAAGACCAATCTAATAGCAACACACAAGGAAAGAATCATCAAAAATAGCTAGCAGTACTGACAAGTGGAGAAGGTGAGGTGTAGAGCCCAGACCAGCAGCGTGACAGGGATGTTGCCAGCCATCGGGCGGACATGGCGAGCGGGTGCATTGGCTGAGTTTAACGCGACAAGATTTTCTGATGCCTGTTCCACCCGTGGATCCTCACGCAATGGTTCCCCGCATCGGGGGCCCTGATGAACACGTAACTCGTCTATGACGTAGCTGGGCTCGTTCAAGGGATGGATGCCCAGTTGCACATGAACCAGTCTTGGAATCGCGTCACGTGTATGTCGGGGAAGACCGAGTTGAGATATGCGGGTACGGCAAAGTCGTAGCGTCCTTCTGCTGTCGCAAGGAGCGGAGCAAGTCGTCGTTGCTCAGCTATGTTTCCTTCTAGCTGTGCCATGGTCATGCGATACTCTAGGTCTGCGACTTGAGTTAGCGTAGGAATTGACAAGTAGGAATATGAATACGTACTCGCAGGCGCTTGGTAGTCAATACTAGCCCAGGCACGATCTGTTGAAAGTCAGTCAATCATCCTATTCATAATCAAGGGGGTTCAACATACTCCTACAAGCTCTGATTGTCTCTACAAGCTTGCTCACGGTCATGCGTTCACCACACATGCTCATCTCGAGAGCCCAGCTGGGCATGTCAAGGGCTCGAACTACGAACCGTGCCACATCATATGCAGACGTCAAACACAGCGACGAGAGATTGTTTGCGGCGTCATAGATTGGCGCTATCGAAGTCATCTGGCGAGGATTGGCGATGAAGTCTCCTTCGCTGGCATAGCCTGTGCTTGCCCCTATGCGATGAGACATCATTCCATTGACCGAGAAGCGTTCATAGAGGATACCGCATACAAATACAGTATAATGAATGTGACCACTGTAGTGCTTCAGCAAAGCCAGTGCTGCATTCTGTCCACGGTCGAGTAGCTCGCTCTGACTTCGCAACCCGGGCTGGCCTTGGAACTCGGCAGGCGCAAAGCGTCGTACGCGGCATTGCACGGCTGCTTCGATGAGCCGAAGCTGAGGATTTCCCGATACCGTAGAGATGACCGTATCAACACCCATCAAAGCATGTTGAAGGGAGGCAGGGTTATTGTAGTCGACTGTCTGACAGTTGTATCCGGATGCTATGAGACTTGTTTGATGCTGGAAGCCATTAGTCTGTCAACAGTACTGTGTAAATTCTGAGTTGAGTGGTCTTTGAATACTCACAGTTCTTGAAAGAATGACCAACTGGTGGCTAGTCGAGTTGTTGATCTCCTGTGCCATCAGGAGTGCTAGGCCGCAGGTACCTGATGGTAATGGCGAAATCAGCGGATGCCTTGTAATCTAGCAAGTGTCATCTTACCTGCTATAGCGACACGCATGTTGCTTGGCATCGTTATTGAGATGTGTTTTGGAACTTTCGACTCTGGAGATTCTAGAAAATGAATACAGACTTTGGCTTCTCTACCTTTTCTACTTGTACAGCTAAGACTCATATCAGGCACCATTGGCATGTCTGTTTGCCTTCTCTCTTTTTACAACGTACTGGCGTCCGTGAGTCACAGGGGTCTTTCTGATCTGGTGAGTGAGGTGAAGGCATGCAGTCATGGCAGTGGGCCTAAGGCGCACAAATACCACGTAACGGCAGGTGGAACGTCGAAAACTACATACATTACATGCTTTCATGAGTCGCATTCATTCATGATGATCCGTTCAGGTATAAAATAAGTGACGAATAGTCCACTGTGTTATGTAAAATACCTAGCTTGGTTTGAAGAGAAGTTGTGGAGGGGAGCAACTACCACCATCATGTGCAACGTTCAGGGGTGTCAGGAAGTAAATGTAAAAAGATTGGATGAAGACCGATGGCAGATCACCGGTTGGCACCGTTGCCTGTTTCGAACCACTCCTCCGTGGTGGGACGAAACGCTCTAGCTAGGGTGAAGGGGCCAAATTGGCGCCATGCTGTCGCCGTTGGCGTTTTTGTGGCCCATAGCTCCAAAGGTGGATACAAGGAAGGGCGGAGCATATGAAAGGTGAGCGTGGGGGGTAAAGCTTTTCACGCTTGGAACAAGTGCCTAACCTCTCTATTGTTTACCATGGCCCCGGAAACCAGACCCAAGGGCGGAGATATGGTGACTTCGGCAAATGAGCGTCCAGCGGACATGTGACTGTGCATATCCATGTGCTGCTGACTTGTATGCTAGGCAAAGGGTGTACCAATGGGACAGTGAATGGCAGTTTAGTCACGGCATTCTTCTCGGATCAGCGCATGGTGGTTGTGGAAGACTTTGCCGAGACGGAAGATGGATACCGATCAGAGAAAGAACGTACGCAGCAACGAGCAGCTAAGGCTCAAAGCTGCCACCTGGTGGCGGTAATGCCGGTGGCGTCAATTCGAGAAGACTGCGGCTCTTTAATGTGGAGGGCTTGCGCGAGGCTTTCCCGTCCTGTGTATAGGCTCGGCTAAGGTATTCTTCGATGGCGGGGATTGGGGCGGACGGGAGGCATTCGCCAATCATTGACGAGCAGAAGGAACCAGGAGCGTTTCGGAAGAAGACAGGATAGGGAAATGGAGCCCAAACTACTAGTCCAGCATCTGGGATCGCGCAAACCCCGATAAAAGCCACAAAAATTATCGACAAGATGATTCGCTCAAGCAAGCGATCTTGGACCAGGAGAGATAGCGTCTGCATCTGGTAGGCGTGTGAGAATAAGCCGTTTTACAAATCCTTTTCCTGTGCATGTTCCCAGGGTCAGCGTGCTAGTGCGGCGACTACTCAACGTTCTGGGCGGGGGTTTGGCAGCACGCGCAAGGCAGAAAGAGCGTGTTTCTGACTGAAGAACAGTAAGTCTGGACATGACAGAGGCACCGACTGCTAGCTCCTCGGCCTTCTGCCTTGGGTGAGCTATCTTGACCGGTGCAGGTGGGGTGGCAGGACAAGGAGACAATGAGGGTGCTGATAGACCCTGGTGTATGCAAAAGGTCAGATGCTAGGGGAGGACTGGTGCGTGTCCTGGTGAACATGAGGAGGAGGAATGGTGTGGAAGTGGTCGTTGCCTAGACGAAGCAGGGCCGAAGTGGAAGCGTAGTCGCATGATGGGGTATCGGAGAAATCCGATGGTAGAGAGTTTGTGTAGAGTCTATGTGGACTTGACAGAACGGGATGTATGGGGGCTGCCAGTCATGTTTTGTGGAGGGGGTGGGTCATGCTTGACCGGGTTAGCTCGTCACGTGCCGACGCGTTTAATGAGAATTAGGAAACTGGCAGTGCCGTTTTCTGAAGGCATGGCGGGGAGGGGCGTCGCGCTGTCCGTGAAGAGTTTGGACGAGTCTGCTGCATCTTGGACGCGGGCACGTGAGCTCTCAAGCAGACCCGTCGCGCACGCGTATTGAGAATTATGTCGCGAGATGGTGCCTGCACACGCGGGATTACTGGTGCTGGGGTGAGATCGGATAAGACTGGGAACGGCGGCAAAAGCAACACACCCAGACGCCCCTCCCGCCTGGATTGTGCTTCTCCAGTCCCGCCAGACACCACAATCAGGCGTGAGAAGGCGATATCTCAACGCGTCGCAGCCATGTCACGACACGCAGGCTCGCACGGATACCAGCAGATCTGCGATAGTATAGTACGGGGAGGTCGCGGGCATGAGGCGGCTGGCACTCGAGTGGTGGGCGTGCACAGACGGCGTGTTCACTCTGCCTGCACGACATAACCCAGGCAAGCGCTCGGCTCGGGCCCAATCTGATACGTACGCGACGGAAGACGCGCCTCACACTACTTGCCCTTTCCTGCCACCATATTGATCGCGTGCTTCTTTCTATACAACCTACATGCCCGACGCCTTTTGATCCCACAGTCTCTCTCTCGCCCGCCCGCAATCGGTGTCGCCCTCGCACCATGGCCCACTCATCGCCTCTCCCGTCCTTTTCCTCGCCTGCGTCATCGCGTCTGCCACCACCTGTTAGACGCGCAAGTTTCAGTGGGCAATTAGCCTTTCTCGTCCATTCGCAGGAAACCGTCGCAAACCATATGCCGCCAGACGTCGACAACAAGGCTCTTGCGCGTCAGAAGCGCAGGCGCACAAGGTACGCTGCCAATTCCTCATTCTGCCCGTCTTCCATCTGGTCGTGACCCATGTTCGACGCGCGCTGGTTCGTGCGCAACCTACCGCCGGGAGCTATTCGGCCTACTACCCCGCGGGCAAGCGACACTCCAACACCCCATCGCCGCTGACCACGACATATTGCAGCAAAGAAGACGAGGACGTGCTCAAGTCCGAGTACCTCAAGAACCCCAAGCCCAGCAAGGCCGCACGCCTGGAAATTGTCCGCAAGGTCGCGCTTGGCGAGAAAGAAGTTCAGGTACGATCCACATCGCTCCACGTCACGAGTGTGCGCGCGCCCATGCTAACCTGCTCCCTTAGATTTGGTTCCAAAGTAAGTGGTTTCGGCCTTGTCCCGCCTCAGCTGGAGTCTTCAGCTCGCAGCGCACCGCATTTTTTTTTTCATGCTCTACGCGATCCTTGCCTTGGCTTGAAACACGTCCTGATCACGCATTGCCTTAGATAAACGCCAAAACGACCGCCGTCGCTCGCGGCCTCTCGAGCCATCATCCACCGCATCCCTCATGTCTTCGTCGTCCACCATGTCAGACCCGCCGACTGAGGATGAGGTAGTGGCCGTCTCACATCGTATCGATAACGCCCCGGACCCGAAGGATTCGGACGACTGTCCAAAGTCCGATCCGCCAGAGCAGCCTGCAACGCCCGAACTAACCTCAGATGAAACCATACCAGAACCGCGCACCATCGACACAGCTGTCTTTGCCCCTGCCGAATCTGAGAACGTGAATGAAGCGACCGTAGAGCCCTCGACCGAAGCTCAGGCTGAGACAGCCCCTGTCGAGGCCACCGACTCCCAGCAAGCTGCTCCATGCTCACAAGGTGCTGCGCAGGCACGCACATCATGGATTTCGAACCGTCGCAGTGCCTCCTTCGTCCGGTGTCTGGAAGATTACGCACCTGAGGTTATTACTTTTCCAAATGCTCCATCCAGGCCCTCAGAATCACCCGAAGCTCCGGCAAAAACGCCATCACGACCACTGAAACGCACGCACTCATTTATGCGCCTGTCCACAACCGAGGATGGCACCGCACGCATCGTCACGGATCTTGACAAGACACCCTCGCCGCCCAAGTCGAAGAAGACCCCTTCGTCATTTTCTCGCGCTGCAGCTGGCCTCCGACGAAGCTATAGCGCAGCAGGCTTGAATGACAGGCTGGCTGCTGCTGCACGGGGAGAGCCAAGCCCGAAGATACCAAGGACAGCGTCAAGTATTGGAAGGAGTAGGGACTCGCGCGCGTGGGAGTTTTGGTGTGATCCAGAGACTCGGTCTACAACGAGCCTTACTGCGCGTGCGGAACAGGAAGAGAGTGGAAGTGCGGCCGATGCGATAGGAATACTTCGTGCGAACCGACGGATACTCGCCCAAAACCAAGCGCGCCAGAACAGCAGTCCGCTCATGGCACGATATAGCTCGCACAAGGTGCTGGGCAGCCCACTAGTGAAGAAGTCTCGTGGTTCCATGCAACGTGCTTCTACTATCAACGGTCGCTTCTCAAATAACGATTACTCCGACTATAAAAAGGGTAGTGATAGTACCGAGTCAGATGACTTCCCACAAACAGAGAGCGATAAGGAGAACTGGGAACCAGGCGCGACCAAGTCGGTGCGTCGAGATCGGCACGTTGCAGCGACGCCTCCGGCCTCGCGAGGTGCGCGTCAGATATTGGGGGAGAACAAAGAATTGATGTCGCAAGCGTCGAGTCTTGGTGCAATGCTAGCCAAGGAGAAACGGAGGGGAAGCAATGGTATAACCGACCCCGAGCAAGACGAAGAGCTGCGGCAGTTTATGGGCGGTGATGGTGCGAGTGGGCGTTCGAGTATAAACTCAGCGGAAGAGGCTGGGTGCGTAGAGGGATTGTTGAAGCTGAGTCAGGGCCAATGGAGGTGATTGAGCCCGAGTCATCCAACGACTAACACACGAGACTTGAATCATCTTTTACTTTGTCTTCACTGTATATATAGCGCTCATTTTACGGTGTTTGGGCCAATAGGAAAGAGCGCGAGCTCAGGACCGATAACAAAAAGGTCGGCGGTGTTTGTGACTTTAAGGCATAGATGCTTAGCGGATGGCATGTTGATACCATTTGAATTTCGATGTTCAAGGCATGAATAGTCTATTGCGTAGTGGTTGATGTAGTGATGTGTGTATGTTTTTTATTTACCTTGGAGGAAAAAGAGAGTGGGAACAAAAAAAAGGAGACTATCCAGGTAGAGCGATAAGCAAGCGATACACCAAGGTTTAAAGACTGGGCCACTATGGTCGCTTGTATGCAGCCTACTACGTACGTATTTTCGCTACCGACACAACGGGATGTAATCAAAGTAACCCCTCCCCCTTTCCACTCTCGACACACAATCACGAGTACCATTGGGGGAGGAAAAGCAAAAAAAAACTTCATATAGGGGGGGTAACAGTAATAGGGGGGGCGGGGGGAGAACCTCTGTCACTCAAGATGCCAAGACATGAAGAGAGAGAGAAAGGGGGGTTGGGCGGGTGGATAGGTTACTTACTTGCGGGAAACAAGAGAGAGAGAGAGAGTGGGGTAACCTGGCTAACTAACTTGGAAGCTAGTGGGAATGAAGAAGAAGAAGAAAAAATAGACTACAAGGAGAAAAAGTACCGAGGACCTTTTGGAAGAAGAAGAAGAAGGAAAAAGGGTACTGAGGAAAAGGAATGAGGAAACGAAGAGAGTGGAAAGAGGGTCTCCATGGCGCTAAGAGGGGATGGGTGAAAAGGGTCGGAAAGGGGGTAAAGAGGGGTTTTTTTTGGGGGGTGATTTGTTTATTTTCTCTTCGTTGATTGATTTTTCTAATTGATTCTTTTTTTTCTTGCCTGGAATGCTCCTCCTGGGCGTATGTGTATTTTTTCCCCATTCTTTCCCCCTTCTAGTTTAGGTTAGTTTGTGTGAGATGTACTGGCTGGTACGTATGTATATATGTAATCAAATGCTAGAGCCAAAAAAGAGGGGCCAATGTCTAGTGTTGTGGTCTTGCGTAGAGACAATGTCAACCCGATCGAGAAAAAGCAAAATGTTGACAAAAAGAGGAAAGAGTGCACGTGGATGGATTTCAAAAAGACGCATCACACACGACAAACAGACAAATCAACAAAAAACGTTGAATGTGGGACTCGCTTGCTATGGGAACGGGATAACGATAGTCAGATAGATGCAGTCTACACATATGACCAAATCCAGACCTGACTTTTTTTGCGGTGATGATGATGATAGAACATAAAGGAGACCCAAGGCAGAGAGACAAACGGACAAACAGATGGAGAGATGGACACACACAGACAGCCGGTTGGTAAAAGTAGCCGCGTATTACAAAAATTAAAAAAAAAAACGATAGTGACACTAAGGGAGGAAAACCGGGTATATGCAGGAAGAGCCAGAGCAAGTAGTAGAGGAGCGCATGCAGTCGTACAAGAATGAGAGCGGGCGGGAGAGAGATGATGATGGGAGGGAGTGTGGTGTGGACGGATGGTCAAACGTCTATTTGGCGCCCGGTGGCAGCTTGACGTTGTTTGAGAGCCATGCCTGAGTGATGTTAGCCAATGTTATGGGTAGGTCGTATGCAGGGCAAAATTACCAGTCCCTCAAAGATACCCTCTCCTGTTGTTGCGCAACTGGGCTCAACCTTCCATACGTGGTCTTTGGCGATCTTGTCTAATTGTAGCAGATCGGATACCTCCTTGGGTCGCATAGCTGGCCAAAGTTAGCAATGTGCTCTTGCTCGCGTGCCCCCCTACGAGGGCATGTTGTGTACGCACCTCCACTTAAATCCTGCTTGTTCGCAAACACCAGCAGCAGTGCATCCTTCATTTCTCTATCCTGGATGATCCTCGTAAGTTCCGTCTTGGCTTCCTCGATACGGGCACGGTCGTTTGAGTCGATGACGAAGATCAGTCCCTGGGTTCCTGTGGCGGCGTGTCAGCATGGTTTCGGACATGGCGAAAATTGCAGAGGGAGCAATCGAGGCAGGGAGACACATGCGCGCATGTCGACTCGCCTACCCGGAACAGTCCCGTCGCGGCCCAACATACCAGAGAAGTAATGTCTCCAGAGCGGGCGGATCTTGTCTTGGCCGCCGACGTCCCAGACGTTAAACTTGGTGTTCTTGTATGTGACGGTCTCGACGTTGAAGCCGACCGTGGGGATGGTGGTGACATCTTGGTCGAGCTTGAGCTTGTAGAGGATAGCTGCGAGGGCAATGTTAGTCGGGTGGGCGTGCAATTGAGCGTGGGCTTCAGTGAGCTGGCCACATACTCGTCTTTCCTGCGGCGTCGAGGCCCAGCATCAACAACCGCATCTCCTTTGAGCCGAAGATCTTGGCCATGGCCTTGGATATGGACGCGCCCATTGTGCCTGAGTGTCGCGGTTTGGGGTGCAAGTCGGGTGCGGGGGAGGGTTTGGTGGCACGGCGATAGACCAGGTCAAGCTGTGGTTAAAGCCGCGCGATCGGGTACGGCAGGCGTGTGTGTATTGCAACGGGGGAGCTGGACGGGAGCAGACGAGGGTGGACGGGGGGACTGATAAGGGAGAGAAAGAGAGGAAGAGAGAGAGAGGGAGCGAGAGATGGATGGATGGATGGATGGGGTATGCTGGAAAACAAGAAGCAGCAGATCGGGCAAAGGCAAAATGGGTGACGAGCAGATGGCGGTAGTGTCGCGTTGCAGACGCGGGCCTGGAGCTTGAAATGAAGGTTTCAAGCCGGTCAGGAGTGAAACAGAAGGCCGGGCGAGTTGCGCATCCCAGTCTGCAGCCGACCAAACATCCGTGCGCACCCAACGGCCTGCTCTCGTCTTGACAGGCCCGTCCATTCACCCTCACCGCACCGACGTCCCAAGACTTTACCACCACTCCGACCGCGACACTACCACGCCCACTCCACCCTCAGCTCCCGCAGGCCGCGCGGAAAAAGGGGGCGAGGGGCGGCGGCGGAGGACGAGGCTCGCCACGCCTGTCGGGCCCTTTCTTTGATTGCAAATCTGCGCCTCTTGCACGACATGGACCAGTCCGTTGTCTGCAGTGCATGCCGTCTGCAGCTAGACAGATAGCCGACCCCATGTGGTGCCACTGCGGTTCACTCGTGGCCAATGCCGGCCGACGCAGGTACGCGGCGCTACTCCTGAGATTGAGCATGCCATGGAAGCGGGCTGCCCAAGGCCCACGAACCCTTGCCCCGCCAACCACCCGTTTCTCCGCTGCCTGCCTGTCTATACATACATATACAGCAGTGTCCTATTATAATACCGTTTGTGTTATTGCTGGCCCTCCGCCCTGTCCACTGCCGATGCAACTCTTCACACGGCCTCGCCGACACATCGCCTAGTACCAATGATTTTTACCCTCATTTCTCAACTGTCGCGCGTCTAGACGCAAAAAGTCGTCGCTCGCAGTCCCACGCCTCCCTTCAGCCGTCGTGACCCGCCACTGCGCAATACCAAGGTGGCCGTCCCACTGCCCAAGTGGAGGACCGGGTGGGCGCCCTACATTGAATATCATCATGTGCTACACGACACGGGAAACCCTTCCAAACAAGCACAAGTACCGGCGCTGGGGCACTGCTCGATCGCCCGCAACCCTGCAGCTAAGGCTGCTAGTCTTCTGCTCAAGCCACAAGGCGTCATTGTATACTCCGTCCTTGTCTTCTACACATGGGCCCATGCCCGGCGGAGTGCTGATTTAGTCCCCCCCAGTCCAAAAAAACAAGCAATCGGCGGTGGGACGCTGCTTACAGTCAAGACAAGTCAAGATTCTTTGGCCTCGTAATACCTGTCGTGCTGTGGGTATCGTCTTCTTGGAAGCCGTCGATGCATCGCTAAAAAAAATTCATGTCATGCTGTCATTGTGGCTGCAAGGCCATCCCAACTCCACCGTTTTCCCCGCCTTCACTCAGGCAAGCTCCTCATCACACCCTCAAATGCCACCAAGGCCATGGCATTCGCTGGAAATGCGCGCAAAAAGCATGGCACAAAGCCGCGCCAGTATCCCTTCCACCCTCCTTCCCTGTACACCGCCTGAGCGGCGTCCCTCCACCGCGGAAATCTCCTCTTGTCTAGCGGATCCGTCATGATGCGCTGCTTTACCACATCACTGGGATAGCTTGTCAACCAGAAGATCTGCGCCGAAAGCCCGCCCGCCCAGAAGTTGACCGCCGGTGCTGACAAACTAGTGTGCTTCTGCAGCTGTCGCGTAAACAGCTCATATGTACCCCACCAGAAGCAGAAGAATGTGCGGAAGAGCAGAGTTGCGCTAAGCCCATGGTAGACGCCTCTTATCCCATGACCAGTGTAAATCTTCTTGAGACAGTCGATTGGCCCAGAGTAGAGACGAGCCGTCTTATCGGCTGCATACTGAACTTGCAGGCGCGCCTTGATGTGCTCGACCGGCGCAGCAATAAACGATACTGTCCATCCTGCCATTGTGCCGGCCATGGCATGGCCGTATGCGGGCAGCTTGCCTTGTTGTTCGCCAAATCGGGCATACGACGGTGGATTAAAAACACGATCGTTGAGGACGCGGCGATATACACTAAGAGAACCTAACATGCTTCACGCTATTAGCACAGTATCCAGCGGAAGGTTGAGAGTGCCATACATAGAGTCCATAAACATCCACCCCACCAACGGCGGGGTGGCGCCTTTGTACAGTCCTGCAAAGCCCTCTTTCCGCAGTGTCTTCATAAGACAATCTACCGGGCCTCGGAACTGCGATTTCTCGGTCGTCTGCAGACGCACTTTTACCGTGTCGAATGGGTGACCGACTGTCTTGAATTAGAAAAAGCTCAAAGCAAGAGAAACACCTGCTTCATTCCCATACCTGAAAGCTTTGCAACCCCGCTGAAGACACCCGCTACAAAGCCCCGATAGTGCTTGGGTGACTTGCGAGGTTCATCCGATGTCGCGATAAGCGCCGTTGCGGCGGGTTTCGCATCGTCAGTTTTCAGCGCCGTGGTAGCCATTGTCGCGTCGCTGCTGTGCGGTGCGACGATGGAATCATGCCTCAAAGACTGAAGATAAGTCTGTGGGGGAGACGCGGATACAAAAGTTCGGTGCTTTAACGTGCGCTGACATTGCTCCCATGTTTTGTGCAGCCAGCTTAAATCACCCGCAAATCGGAAACGCACAAGCGCCCGCGAAGCACATGTCGTGACGATCTCGACAGGGACCCGAGATCGCTCCGGTCGGACCGTTTGCCAACGACCAGGGTCCAAAAACTATCCAGATTGGTACAGTACGATTGCTAATACTTGGATTAGCGGCTTGCTGCGACCCCTCCAAACAAAATGTCATGGAGTCATAGACGGGCTGAATATGGCGCAAGTCGGTCGCGGTGCCTGTCAGCATTATTTGCTGCTACTCTTCTCTTAAATATACCCCGCGTCGCCTTGCCTTGACGCGTCACAAAAATCCACGTCTACTAGCAAAATGGTGAACGCGCCCGAAACTCACGCCCCCGCGTCCGTTGACGTCAAGTCAAAGAAGGGTATGAGAGAAGACTGGGCGCAGCTCTGCAATGCGTTAAAGTAACCAATTTTGTTCCAGTCTGGACGACCCTAATTACAAACACGGCGTACCTCACCGGCCTCCTCACCCTCGATCACAGCCTGAAAAAGCACGGCTCCAAATACCCCCTCGTCGCCCTCTACACCGATACCTTCCCCGCCGAAGGACACAAAGCCCTCGATGACCGCGGCATTCCAAAGCAACATGTCAAGTACTTGCTGCCCAAGGTCCAAAAGGACTTTACCAACGATCCGCGCTTCTACGACTGCTGGAGTAAGCTGACGCCCTTCTCGCTCGAAGAATACGACCGCGTCGTCCAGCTCGACAGCGACATGGTGGTGCTAAAGAACATGGACGAGCTCATGGAGCTGGAACTTGATCCTCCGAGCGAGGGCGGAAAGGGCAATCGCGTCTTCGCCGCCAGCCATGCCTGTGTGTGCAATCCGCTCAAGAAGCCGCACTACCCCAAGGACTGGTACGTCTTCTTCCTTTCCTTCACACTCAGAACACCCAGCTGACAGCATGCGACAAAAACAGGATCCCAGAAAACTGCGCCTTCACTTCTCAGCACTCCGACCCAGACACCGCGCAAAAAACCGGCGCACCCCCCACCGCCGGCCTGCGCATGCCCAACGGAGGCCTCCAAGTCGTAAACCCCTCCATGGCAACTTACAACCTCATCCTCGAGCAACTCGCAAACGAAACATCCATGTCGTACGACTTTGCCGATCAATCGCTGCTAGGCGACCTTTTCAACGGAAGATGGGTCGCCCTGCCATACACCTACAATGCGCTCAAGACAATGCGGACAAAGGGCGTGCACGACGCTATTTGGAGGGACGACGAGGTGAAGAATGTGCATTACATATTGAGTCCTAAGCCGTGGGATGAGGCGCCGGGCAAATGCAGTGTGGAGATTCATGAGTGGTGGTGGGTTGTTGATGGAGAGAGGAGGGCTGCGGAGAAGAGTCGGGGAATTGACGATGGGTTTTGATACGCGCATATAGAAGAGTACAAAGTGGGGGCGTGTAGGCGTTGGTGAAAGTCAAGAGTACATGTACATGACTGCACGGAGATGAGGGCGGCGGCGTGTTTTTGAGATACCTACGGTATAGAGATGGATATCTGCTTCAAAACATTGCAATGTGACATTGTACTTCATCAATTCGTTTTCTCGCTTCGTATCGGTCGTCTATGGCTTGCAGCAATGTATCTATAGCTTGCCCTTGTCATCCTCAATCTCACAGAACGCCTTGAATGTCACGAGGCCCTCTGCGCCCTCTTCGTCCTCAGCATCCACGTCACACTTGATGACGACCTCAGCTGTGGCTCCGATGAAGTAGACGAAACCCTCGCGCAGCTCCTCCTCTTTGGGTCCAACGCTAATCGTTCCCTTGCCCTTTGTGCATAGGAGAATGCTAGGTCCGTCAATAGGATCGAAAGTCGCCTTTGCGCCCGTCCGGTTGAGCGCCGTGCGCACAACAGCAAACTCTGGAATCGGAGGGTTGTACAGCATGTTGCTCGAGTTGGAGCTGTACGCGGGAGCATTCAGTCTAACGCGCGAGTAGTCCTTGGGCTCCATCTTCTGCTCGCTAATGGGCGCATAGCTGTACGTCAGCATCTTGGTCAGGTTCTCCACGTCCTTGAACTTGGGCGTGAAGCCCGCGCGCACCACGTTGTCTGAGCTCGCCATGCACTCGATAATATCTCCAGACAGGTAGGCGTGGATATCGTCAGCCTTGAGGAACATGGCTTCGCCGACGTTGAGCTTGACGTAGTTGAGGAAGAACTGCACAAAAAGGCCAATGTCGCCTGGGAACTGAGAGTCGAGGCGGATGACCAAGTCGGCGAGCTCCTTGCCAGTGTTGGATGGGGGACCGCCGCCCGCAAAGCTGTCGCCCTCTGCCTTGGCCGCTTCGATCAGCTCCTTGCTCGCAGCAGCTAATGCGTCCTGGTCGGCGTTCATGAGCTTTGTGAATGCGGACTGGAGAGCCTTCTTGTTCGCTTGTACATCCTCCTTCTTGTCCGAAGTCTCCTTGCCGCGAATCGTCTCCTCGAACTTGGTCGCTTCTTCTTCGCCAACAAGTTTGCGCAGCGAGGGTACGGTCTTGAGGAAATGTGCAATCTCAGCAAGAGGACGGAAGCCGCAGAGACCGTCAAAAGGTGTGACCGCGATGGTCATTTCGGGCTTGTGGTTGTCATCTGAGTTGCTAAGTCAGTATTGGTTTGGATGACTCGTGAGCAGACTGACCTGGGTAGTTCTTGGGGTCGCTGGCATGCAGTTGCTCAGCAAGCTTCTTGTTGGGGTGCGCTTGAATGCTCAGGGCCTTGTTTATGGACAGGACCTTGAACAGGAACGGCAGCTTGTTCGCATAGCGCTCAGCAATGTCGGTGGAGAGAAGCGCCTGGTTCTCTTGGACGATTTCTAGAAGGCTTCGCTTGGTCTCGAGGTCCTTGGAGGGAAGCGAGGGGTGGGTGCCCATCCATAGCTGCAGGCGTGAGCAACGCGTCGATGAGAACCTTATACCAATTGCATACCTCGGCGTACGGCTTCTCTTCTTCAATTGAGAAATCAGAAGCCGTCGCAGCGTGGAACTTGGCAGCGGCCGAGTCCTTGCCGACTTTCCCTGGGTTATTTCAGCATACCGCTGATTGAGTTGTGATGCGGGGCTGCGCACCCCAGTCATAGCTGTTTACGCCTGCACGCTCGTTAGCTGGGGTCCTGGTTTCGTGTATTCCGCTATCGGCTTACCGCACTCTAGTCTGATAAGAGGGTTCCGCATCTTGATATCGTCTCGTAGAGAGTGAAGACGTGGTAGGGAAAAGCCGTAGGTGGCAAGGCGCTTTGTCGGACCCACTCTGCTGGCGCTCCCCCAGCATCGTCACACGCGGCTGTTGGATTAAGCTCATGGAGACCTACCCCTCTTCTGTGGCTAGCGCGGCTCCTCCCCTGCATCTCGGTCGACTACACTTGCCGTCGTCTGCATTTCCCGCGTCTGTCATCCTTCTTTCACGAGACCACACCCCTCCCACATGATCTGCCTGCGGCGCGCCAGGTAACACAGAAAGAGCCGGGGAGCTGGCGCAGAACAACTGGCGCCAACATGGCTGCTCGAAGCAGGCCTCGCGGGCAGCTCAAGGAGGAGTTCGACGAGGAGAGGGTGATCTGGAACTCGATCAAGTCTGACGGACGAAGAGTCGACCAGCTCATGGTATGGGACTTCTCAATCAAACCATCCTCAGCACTCTTGTTTGGCGTGTTTTGTCTCTGTTCGCAATGTGCCATGTAGCACACCACCTACGCGACCGGAGCGTCCCTCGGTCGTGGCCAATGCGCGATTGTGCATTTCAAGCTCATGGCTCGAGGGACGAAAATGAAGACGATCCCTGCGGCACAATGCCACCGTGTTGGCGGCGTGGTCGCGAGGCATCCAGCTCAGGGCGCGCGTTGTTTATACTTTTCCTCGCCACGCCTTATCAAGCCTTATCATGCTGTCCTCTATACTAACGCGTCGCAGAAAGAATCAGATATTCTCCAGGAAAAGATACTCGCTCTTCAAGCAGAGCAGGCCGCTCGTACAGGTGCGTCCAGATCAGCTGACACAACAGGGCCAATGCTAACCTGAGCAGACCGAGGAGAGGAACGCTCAGCACGCATTGACGATGAAATGGAAGACCTTCTTCGCGACAACATTCGCAAAGTAGAAGAAGTACAAGCTCTTCTCCAACCTATCGAAGGCGGTAATGATGTTCACACGCAAATGACTCTGCTCGCCGCTCTCCGTAACTCCGAAGAAGCCCAGCCATCTGCTTCACGATCAGCTAGCGTTGGGCACGGGAAAGCGGGGCGCGACCGCCAGGGCAAGCGAAAGCTGACTGATAGCATCGACGACCGCGATAGTTTGACTGCGGACAGCCCCGGAGGCCCCAGTCCCAAAGTTGTCATTAGCAGCCAAAAAGACCGGCTGGTTGCCAAGTCTGGCAGTAGCAGAGCTGGGTCAGTCCCTGTCGCGAGAGAAGGCAGCGTGAAGATGGAGGACGACAAGGATGATTCGGGTAAGGGTAAGATGGTTCTTCCTTCTTCCAAGCCCAAGCCCAAGATCAAGTACAAGACCAAGCGTTAAACTGCACCTTCGCTTTCGGCGTTCTTCTTAGACGGCAGACGATACCCACTTTGGCATCTTTTCCTACCGCTTGTTCGAGGTTTGTAGTCGGATAGGCAAGCTCAAAATTTCACCTCAACTCATCTCATAAGTTTTTCCTGTGTGCTCATGCCACCATGTACCCTTTACGTTCAGCGTCCGCTTTACAACCGTCATCCGATGGCGCTCCAGATCAACGGCGGCTGACAAATTACAGAAGCTCGACCCCGCTTGACGCCACAAACCGAGGTGCTCTACCGCAACAATGCCAAGAACCGATCGTCGTCATCGTCCATGTCTTTCGAAGGAGAAGGTATCCTATGTCGTGTGACCTCAGTCATCGGCGAAGGCAAGCAGCGTCGCTACGAAATTATAGATGCCGACCCAGACCCCCCGACACCCTCTGCACCATACCGTGCTTCGGTTAACCATTTGATTCCAATTCCGCCCCAGTCCTCTAACGCAACGCTACCTGATCTTCCCAAGGGCAAGAATGTCCTCGCCCTGTACCCAGGCACCACCACTTTTTACAAAGCCGAAGTTGTCGCTACATGGAGGCAAGCTGATGGAAGAGTAAAGAAGGAAGATGGCGGAAGGGAAGGAGAATCAGTTGAAAACCTAGTGAGGCTGAGGTTTGAGGGCGAAGATGAAGCTGATCGTGAGATGAGTGTGGAAAGGCGGTATGTGTTGCCAGACCGATAAGTGTTTGGCAGCAGCACCGTACTTAGGGTGGACTTGTGTGTGGTATGTTGTAATTGGATAATCAACAAATGTTGGATATGTCTGCGTAGAATAAGACTGCACAAGTTGGGTGGTGGTCATAATGTTAGTAGATACTCACACATTTTGCCACGACGCATTCACGTGCTGTCGGCTGCTCCATAATGCTCAACATATACTTATACATAATTTTTCGTTTTCTCTCTTTGACAAACACAGTGCTCTCGCATACTGTGGTGATGGTTGGACATGAACGCTCATGTGCATGGCCAAGCCACTAGCGCGCATCGGTACAAGACTCGTGTAGACCCTGCACGTCGTCAACGCGAAGCCGCAACGTGAATGCTCGCTCTGACCCCGCAAAACGCCCCGCATACATTCCAGGCGCTGAGTTTCGGGTCGCTTCAATCACCGGACGTCTTTACGTGCCCATTTTCAGCTGTCATCCTTCAATCCAATCAGATAAGCGACTATACCCAAGCCCGCGGACGCCGTCGGCCCACGCCGCACGCCAACCCAAGCCATCTTCGGCACCTATCTGATAACCCGACGCGCACACCTGACTTCGTTATGAACAACTATTCCTTCTTGGAATCTTCTCAACAACAAGCCCAGCAACAGCAACAATACAACCAGTCACGCCCACCACCCTCACCTTCCCACTCGCAGGCTGGAAGCATATCAGGATCAAGCATGAACGGCAGTGGGCAAAACGGCGTTCCGTTGGTGAACGGACTACCAAGCGGGGGTCAACAAACCGATATGAACCATCTATGGGCTGTAGTGCAGCAATTAAGCCAGTTACTTGAGGAGAATAAGGCGCAGACGAGGGGTATTGTAGAAGGGGTCGCTGCGATACAAGGGAGAGCTGCTTTGGAAGAGGGAGGAGAGGTCGGCGGTGGCGCAGGATTGCGAGGGACCGGTATAGGGTTGAGGGAAGTGAATGGAGAGATTAATGGTATGTTGCTAGTCAAAAGGGCATGATGGTGCCCAACCTTTTTAAGACAACATACTAACATCCCTCACAGCAGCGACTCAGGCGCATCTTCAGAGCCAACTTACGAACGCCCAAGCAACGATCGCCTCCCTTACCGCAACGAACTCATCTCTCTCCGCTCTCCTCACAGATTACGAGTCGGCCTTGGCCCTTCTACTCGACAAACTGCGCCCATATGCTTACTCGCAGACATCATCCATCCTCGCACTCCACAAGCACTACCAGACACTTCTTGAACAGGAACGCTCAACATCTATGAGTCTGAGACTTGAACATGCAGAATGGCAGGCAGGCCTGAGTCGCGTAGCGGAAAACGCAAGGAACGCATTGCGAATGCAAGGAGAAGTTGAAGAAAGCTTGCGCAGACAATGCAAAGAGCTGGGGGAAGAAAACCGCGTGCTCAGACGCATGGTTGGGTGGGAAGAGAGAGAAGACAGTGATGATGAAGGCGAAGAAAACGCATAATCAATGCAACTAATAGGGTGAGACAGTTGTTGTGCTGTCGATTCGCGGGTTTTGGTGCATAGCGACGGCGTTCGGGGCACTATATCTTACGACTACGATCTGTGTGGATCGCAGACTTTGTTTCGAAGTGAACTGTGTTCTTGTGTGGTGTAAGATGGGAAACCCATAAGATGCGAGAATACCATCTTTACTCTGTATGTAGGTGTGTGGGTTGAAATATTACGAAATTCTCACCTGGACTGGTGTGTTGAAGGATTGTAAATGCTCTCTCCAGGAATGCTACCTAAATCCTATTCTTATTTCACGCATAGGAACCTTACATGATATAGTTTGCGTGTTTGTAGTACTATGTCTGATCGTAGGCTATATAAATATCTTTTTGTACTCGGACTCCATCAGCCCGGCTAGTGCCCTCTTCCCCATGTGCAGCCTCACTCGAAATTAAGGCGGTTGCGGATGGAGCTTCATGCGCTTCCCCTTCTCTGAGCGCACTCTTTCCTGCCTGTACCATTGTAGACAATTCGATATCCTCCTGCTGTTCGTATCTTAAAGGTTGTTCAGAGATGCTCGGTGCTTTAGCAAGGCCCACCTTGAACTTCTTACAAACCACATTCAGCATCTTGGTAGATTGCTGCCCAATCTTAGATCCACTTATATGGGTTACGTAGGCCACTGAGCTGCTTTGCGTTTTGCCTCTATTCGAACTGCTTTGCGCCCCAGTTGCTTTCGAACTCGAAGAACCAATCTGGAGATGAGAGAGAAAGGTTTGGATGCGTGGGAGAGTGGCGTGATTAATCGAGAGATGTACGACAATCTGATCCATTATGGCCCAAAGAAGCTGAGATCCTGGCGATTTCTTAGTCTTGCGAACCTTTCTCGTGGAATTCTGATCTGTTGAATGTTAGAAATGGAAAGAAAACGTACTTGTTTGGTCCTCTGATTGAAGAGCTCGATGTATCACTATTATTCGGCCGACATCCGCCAAGCACACGAGCAACCGTGACCCAAACACTGACATGACGACCGTTTTTGTTTGGATTTCCATTCTCAGACGCCGGATTACGGGAAATATCCAGAGTGCTAGGATGGCGTCGGTGAGGATATTCAAGGTTGTAGTTGCGTAGTACACTGCACCATGCGTGGAGCATTTGGTTGGACTTAGTATCCAAGGTTGGGGCAACTGACATTGGAAAGCAATCGTAGATAGGCATATCAGGGCATAGGCTATGACCATGAATGTGAGCCATCTGAATGTGAGGAGAGGTTCGATCTGTATTGGTGCGATGCGTTTGAACAGTAAGACGAGTGACGATTTGGCAGAAGCCAGGGCAATAACACTCAAAATCTGTGTTGTCCAGAAATACTAGCAAAATATAATTAGTAGGTAATCATCTCAATAGTGTCGATGTCATACTTTGAAATAAACAACTACTCGATCTTCACTAAGAGTCGCCTGGTGCCTCCCAAGACCTGCTCTTACGCAAAGGTGGGACAGTATGGAAGCAAGCACAGCAAACATCTACGTGACAAGATCAAGATCAGTGTATGATAGCAATTGGCCAGTAGAGACATACAAGTCCGATTCCAAACACAAAATCGTCCGCTTCAAATTGAGGGAGCGTGTTCTTCCTTGTTGCCATGCGAACAGCTGCTATCAGAGCGCTCGTGACAGGGAGAACAATCGCAACGATGGTGTTGATAGGGCCGAGATCATCCGTTGTTAGTGCAGCTATGGGTGCAATAGTGCCAGCCATGATGCTGGAAAAATTGTGATATAGGAGTGATTGCGACTTTGCAGTTTTTGGACGAGTGCTTAGAGGTGTACTTAACCACCATTGCCCACACGCAGTGCCACACAAGCACAGTGATGGTATAACTTCCAGCTCCCAATGACGGGGTCCATATTCGCGGTATTTCCCGCTCATGCGTTCGAGTACTCGGGAACTTTAGAATAGACCCTTGATTCCTTCTGGGATCTAGAACCTGACTGTTGGGAAATGGCTACGATCAACTAGGCTGACGCGCAATCCTGACAAGGACTGCATGTGATAAGGCGGCACAGCTGATTGAAAATGGAATGCTCCGGTTTCAACCCTTGTACAGGGAAAATATGCACTTGCCGTGATAAAAAAATCTATTTAAGACTCGGCTCGCTTCAGTCCATGTCTCTAGCGATCATGGGACTGTCTTCTTTTAGTATCTTTTTAATTCCGATATCAGAACTAAGCAGGAGTCGGGTCCTTAGAGTGGGATTTTGATCTGGATCATTGGAAAAATGAACAGAAAATCGCATATTGCAAAGGATGAATAAGACTGCGGGACAATGATCAGGCCATGGTGGTGGTATGCCCAGAATTGGATGAGGTCAGTGGTATTCGGGTTAGCCCCAAGCACCAATGGCCCGTCCCGAAATCAAGCCCCACAAGTTAGTCACCTAGTTCATCACCTTTCCCTGACCACCATCTTCAAGAGAAATCCAATTAGGATAGAACTGCGTACTTCGCTTGGAGCCGTTCTGCGCGCGGCTGTCGGATGAACTTCCCCGTCGCACTCCTACACGCACGCCTCGTTCCACAATCAGCGTCTTGCATTTTACCTCACCAATAGGCTGCATACCCCCATGCGCGGACGGCACGATCCGCGGAAGAGCCCTCCCCCCGTACCGCAGTGGCTGAGATCGCTCCTACAATTACTTCGGCTACCACCCAAGTTGAAATGCCAGCATGGCTGATACATTTCCAAGATGTTATCGTCGAAGCATCCAGGCCTTATGGTCACAAGATTGTCCGTGCATGATGAAAATGGACAAATCCCGAAGCTACTATGTAATTATGCATCGAATGCTATCAATTGTTTAGGCATCTCGCGTAGATGCAGGTTTGTGGCATGGGCATCCACCCAGACAGTGTTCCTACAAGGCCCACTCTCAACTCTTCTAACTGACAGTGCGAAGACTGTCCACTCGCCATGAGCAAGCCAAGCTCTAACAGCTCCACTCGCCTTATTTCATTCGATGGTCAAATACACTGCCCGATCCTCCTATGGTTCTGAACATTCCAATCACTGACAATGCTTCGCGCCTTGACGATTTCTCACGATTCCACAGAGCCTGCAGGTCAGCCATCGCCCAAGCCGGCAATGGAGAAAGACGCAGCGCTCATCACGATGGATATCCCAGACTACCATGATGGGCTTAGGGACAAACCCAGTAACGCTCAATATACAGCTGATTCATCGAGCCATTCGGACAAACGCGCGTTTCAGGTACGCTTATCCTTTACTGACAAAGACGGGTCTTCTGATTTGAAGTGCAGCGCTACATCAATCAGCTTGCCATCAACAATTTTGGTTTCACACTACAAGTTGCATGGGAAGCTGTTGGTCTCTCATTTCAGCTTGCATGGGCCAATGGCGGGCCTGCTGCTCTTGTCTATGGGTCTATGATTACCGGTATTGGCTCTACACTTGTCGCTTTGGCACTAGGAGAGATGGCATCGATGTAACAAATTCCTCGCATCTCCCGCTCTCTAGATCACTGACAATTCATTAGGGATCCTACAGTCGGGGCACAGTACCGATGGTCGGCTCGCTTTGCTCCAGTAGCACCAGAATTCTGGGGATTCATACAAGGTGCGAACAGAATAGATACAGCTCTTAAACTCTTTCGACTGACATCTAGCGAAGGATGGATCACAGTCATTGCTTGGATATGTAGTTGCGCCGGCGCCTTTTCCTTCATGTCCAACACCCTATCTGGTTTAATCATCTTCAACAGTCCGACCTACGAGCCGCAAGCGTGGCATTCAACGGTGTTTTTGATAGCCTTTCTCATCATCCCGCTAGTGCTTAACCTATACCTACGGAAAATCATCAACTACCTGGAAACGATAGGTGGTGTGTTTCATGTAGTCTTCTTCGTGGCTATCATCACGACGTTGTGTACTCTCTCCAAACGCAGTACACCTGAGTATGTCTTCAAGACCTTGCACACCGATGCCGGCTGGACCAACCCTGGTGTGGCATTCTCGATTGGTATGCTTGCTACAGCATACCCCATTAGTAGTTTCGATGGTGTACTTCATATGAGTAAGTTATTTTATACCACTAAGCCTTGATATCAATATTAATGTGACTTCAGTCGAAGAAACAAAAGAACCGCGTAAGCGGGTTCCGAAAGCCATGGTTCTAGCTACATCGTTGAACGCAGTCATGATGATTGCATTCTGCATATGCCTCATGTTCTGCATCGGAGATGAAGAGGCTGTGGCCAAGTCGATACTACCAATAACAGAGGTTTTCTACTCCGCGTAAGTGTCTACCTTTCCCAATACACCTGCTTCATACTGAATCAGTCTTTAGCACAGGTTCCAAGAAGACCTCAACAGCATTGACAATGCTAATGGGCCTCCAACTCATGATCGGAAACTTTAACATCGTTGCTTCTGTAGCGCGTTTGGTCTGGCGATTTGCGTCTGACAAAGGCCTTCCATTTCATGACCATTTTACCTATGTAAGTTTCACTAAGGAGTGATATCTAGCACAATCATGCCACCACTGCATTGCTTAGCGAAAACACCAAAATTAGCATTGTAAGCCCATCTAACGAAACTGTAGATCCATCCGACGCTCCAAGTACCCATCCCTGCACTCTTCCTCGTCGGTATCATCTGCTGCCTCTTGTCGCTGATCAACCTCGGGTCAGCGGCTGCGTTCAACTCACTCATCTCTCTGCCGACCATCGCGCTCTACGTATCGTACCTTGTGCCGATTACACTTCTTACATTACGTCAAATCGCCGGCAGGCACCCGAAATACGGACCTTTTCAGTTTGGGCGATGGAGTGTTCCAATCAAACTTTGTGCCATGGTATATTTGGTATACATCATCATATTCGTGGCGTTCCCGGCATCCAAACCGGTTACGAGTCTGACCATGAATTATGCTCCCCCGATTTTGGTTGGTTTCCTTTTGATTGCAATGATCGATTGGTTCGCTAGGGGCCGCACGAAGTTTGAAGTGCCAACGGCGGCGCTAGACTACATTGAGGAAAGACAGCAGTAGGTGTATGCTGGAAACACCTGTCCATATCTGCGGTGGTAATCAATCTAGACTCTGACAATATCCAGTCAATAAACTCTTCATATCTAAGTCGCGGGCGGTCAGGCACAGTCAGACTGAGCATGCAATCTTATCTTCATTGTTCTTGACTGTGGACTCAACAATCTCATAACATTTGAAATGTCTCTCTTCTTCTTGCGTGGCACTCGGGACATGACACATGCAATGTTGTGAGACTAGATGCGGGAGTAACTTTTTAGCAAGAGTCAGTCTCACTAGGTGTAATTGAGTTACTTCGTCTGCTAGAGGCCCTGGTGCCATTGGCCGGGCGACATCGGCAACCCTGGCCGCAAACCTACCTGCACGGTATTGAAAAAAACCGCCCATCCCGCGCTCAATCTTCCTGGGCAAAAAGCGACCGACCCGGAGGCGAATATGTTTCTACGACCAGTGCGCACCTACCCACGGGCACTCCACACGGTGACCCGCGCGAGCGCGGTCCGGCAATCCACCCTCGCACCAAACGAGGCCTTCCGAACTCGGCAAAATCCATTTCCTAAAATTTCGACAAAACAGTCACAC
Organism: Exserohilum rostratum; assembly: GCA_026367775.1. Classification (NCBI taxonomy): domain Eukaryota; kingdom Fungi; phylum Ascomycota; class Dothideomycetes; order Pleosporales; family Pleosporaceae; genus Exserohilum; species Exserohilum rostratum. Next base: position 1,024,893 of record CP111157.1, read on the forward strand.
TTCAGCAACAGACGCTCCATAGCAAGCATTGTGCCTCGCCTTCAACAACTCGGCTCCGCAGAAAGGATCTCAACATCCAAAATGGCTGGCGACGACCACTACCTGACGCTTTCGTGCCCGGACAAGGCTGGTATTGTCTACGCCGTCACGGGACTGCTTGCAAAGGAAAACCTCACCATTCTCGACTTGCAGCAGTTTTCCGACCCAGACTCCAAGAAGTTTTTTATGCGCGTGCACTTTGGCCATGCCGCCGACGTCTCTGCGCTGCAGGACAGCATGGCGAAGCTCGCCTCGGAAATGAGCATGACATACGAGATCCGCCCGGTCGAGGCAAAGCCAAAGGTGCTCATCATGGTATCCAAGATTGGCCACTGCCTCAACGACCTGTTGTTCCGCGTGAAGTCCGGCCAACTCAAGGTCGACGTCCCGATCATTGTGTCCAACCACCCCGAGTTCGCCGAGCTTGCTAAGAACAACGGCATCGAGTTCCACCACCTGCCCGTGACCAAGGACACCAAGGAGCAGCAAGAGTCGCAGATCCTGGACCTCATCAAGCAGCACAACATTGACCTTGTTGTGCTAGCACGCTACATGCAGGTGCTGTCGCCACGCCTGTGCAGCGAAATGTCCGGCAAGATTATCAACATCCACCACTCATTCCTGCCATCGTTCAAGGGCGCAAAGCCGTACCACCAGGCCTACGAGCGCGGAGTTAAGATTATCGGCGCAACCGCCCATTTTGTTACGGCGGACCTCGACGAAGGCCCCATTATCGAGCAGCGCGTTGCGCGCGTCGACCATGCGCTGAGCCCCAAGCAGCTGGTCGAGGAGGGAAGCAACGTCGAGAGCCAGGTTCTTGCTGCGGCGGTCAAGTGGTGGAGTGAGAAGAGGGTTTTCCTCAACGGACAGAAGACGGTCGTCTTCAATTAGAATAAGCTAGGCGATTAACGAAAAGTAGAATGGATTATTAGACGAATCAAAATACATACAAAGTTGAAACTTGCCAAACCATGTTTGCCTGCTCGTTGCGAGAGAAGAAAGAAGAGGGATAGTCAAGTCTGCCGAGTTGCCTTGATTTTTTGCCGAGGAGGAAGAGGAGGGGCTCTTTGAACAGACGAGAAAGACAGAGACGTTGAGCATAGTACATACATTACCCCGATTCAGGCACCATTTACTCCACGTACCACCATGACTCTCGGATCTACCCCAGATCGCATCGCAAACATTTCCCGCCGGACACACTGACAGTTTGCAGGACCATTGGTAGGGGCTCGGCACGGCTCCGAGAGGTGCGCCTAACCCCAATGCGGGGCATGTGCCTCGAGACGACGCCAACAGCTACGAAGCCCTCATGCAGCACGCGCTCGTCACGATCCGGAATTGTGGGGTTAACCAACGTGACGCGATACGGGTACCCATGGGGGTGGAGTGGGGTGGGGGAGGTAAGATGATGGAGCATGATGAGGGCGTGTTTGGAGAGAGGCAGAAGATGTATATAAGTATGGGGTATGATGTTTTGAATTGATCTTTACTTTCCACACAGACGTCTTCTCCTCTAGCACTCACCTTTTTTACACCTAAGTGAATTGAAGTTTGAAACAGAAAAGAGATAGTTTAGAGGAATTATCTATATTCAAAATGGCATCAAGTTCCACATCCGAGCCTGTCAAGAAGGTCCAGCTTGAAGGCAAGGTCATTGCCATTACGGGCGCAAACAGAGGTAAAACATCATCCACTCCTCTTCTCTAAAAATCCCAGACTAAATCCCCATGTCCAGGTATCGGCCTCGGCATAGCGGACTGCTGCCTCTCCAACGGCGCCGCCAAAGTCTACTCGATCGACATTGGCGACACAGGCGACGAATTCGCGGCTCTCTCCTCAAAATATCCAAACCAGCTCTTCGCCATCCAAGCAGACGTCACGAAAGAAGAATCGATCCAAGCCGCCGTCGACAAGGTGTTGGGTGAAGCCGGTGCTCTCCACGGCATGGTCTGCAATGCTGGCCGCACAAAGCACAAGCCCGCACTCGATTTCACGACTGAGGAGATTGACCAGCTGTGGGGCGTTAATCTCTACGGAAGCTTTTACAGCGCGAGGTGTGCGGCGAGGGCGTTTATTAAGCAGGGTGTTAAGGGGAGTATTGTGTTTACGGCGTCGATGGCTTCGTATAGGCCGAATAAGGTATGTCCTTTTCCCTCTCCCCCTTTACCATTTCTCCTTGAATTCTTCTGTGCTAACAAACCCATCCAGCGCGTACCCTCCGCCCCCTACGGCGCCTCCAAAGCCGGCATCAGAAACATGACGCACACACTTGCCATGGAATGGGCCCAATACAACATCCGCGTGAACTCTGTGTCTCCGGGTCTCGTCAAGACGGCAATGACGTACTGGGTTGAGCAGCAGCCAGACTGGGAACAGCAGCTCAAGTACTACGGTGGAATGCCGCGGTTAGCTGCTGTTGAGGAGCTGGGAGGCGCGTATGTGTATTTGCTGAGTGATGCGGCGAGTTACACGACGAGTATTGATATCCCTGTTAATGGTGTTATTGGTATTTGCTAGATGGAAAAGAAAAGAAAAACGTGGGTTGCATTTGTTTGTTTCTTTATTTATTTATTATATCCACTATAGAGAAGAAGACGAACCTAGCAATTTATGCTATTTTTTTTTATGTTTCCAGTTGTGTGTCTGGATTAAAAAGTTTATGATTTCCTCGCCGCTGCAGCCCAGCATACGGTGCGCCTTTTGTAATGGGACCAATTTCAGAAGCAACGCCGAATGCACAGTGGCCAATACTCTGGAACTCATCTGCGTCTCCTTGCGAGCCTTCTTCTCGCGTATGCTCGGGATCACTTCCATCAGCAAGGACACCGAATTTGAGCTTTGTATACATCAGTTCCAGTGGAAACGGGTCGTTGCCTAGACACGCGCCTCGGCTGATGTGATCCAAAGTCATGTTACGAGTTGTAACTAGGATACGGGAGAAACCTGTCGAAAACGTCGTTCCATCTTGCCAGATTGTGAAGAGCCCGAAAATGAGAATGACGAGTGTGACGAAGACAACTGGGATGTAGCACGCCCACAGCCGCAATGGGACATAGACGAATGATGATTGGATCTGCGATCTCTTAACTGACAGTTTTTCTTCGGAAACAGCGAGTAATTCAGGTGCTGAGAAGAGCGAGAGAACCATGTCTGAATAGAAGCTTTCAATTTCGGCTCCGAGATTTTCTTTCGGTTCGCCATTTTTGCGCATCATGCGTGTCTTGGTAATATCGGAATAGACCTGAGCATAGTAGGGTCCTGGAATAGGGGGTTCGAGATCAACGTGGCCGCGAAGGAAACCCCGGAACATGGCTCCTATAGCATGGTATGCTGCCGTCTTCTTGTAAAGCCCGACATTGTCGCGGGGACTGATGTAGTTTTCTACTGGAATAGGGTCTTGGGTGCCGTTCGTGTCGACAATCGGCCGAAGATGCTCTCGCTTCGTCATGCTGTGGAAGAAAGGCTCGGTAAAGTTCCATTTTACAGTGTACTTGGCCTCCATGTGCATACATCGGAGAATGCGAGGGTCAAAACGGTGGGTCCATTCTTTTGCAAGAGGATCATCTGGGGATAGCCTTTCTGTTGAATTAATAGAATAGCCAATCCATAGTACAGGCTCTGATTTGAAGACGCCTAGATCTGCAGGGGGTTCACCAATAGGTACACCACCAGGTCCCTTGCGAAATTCATTGGATTGCGGCCGCTTGTAGACACCAGCATCGACCTCGGCGTAGTAGGCGGCGCGGCCCAGAGGGGCTATTTTGCTGAAATTGAAGGGTGCACCCAAATCCCCGAGCCGAGTTGGATCGGTGATTTCCTCGCATTGATAGCTTGGAGCAATGAAACTCTGTTCGTATGTGCAATTGTACATTCCTCCGCAAGCGTGTTGTCGAGCATTCATCCTAACATTTGGATGATACATATCGCTGTATGCCAATAGAAGCGCGACTCGTACCAGTTGTGCGGATGGCTGGTCATAATAGTCGAACCACCCCGGTGCTGTGCCTGGAATATCGGTGGTGTTGTAGTACATCACAGATTTTTTGTAGCTTCCGTCCGCCAGGCGAACTGGATCCCGCCAATCTTTGGTGGATTCGATAGAAAAGTTTAGTGTTGGTACCCGAAGATCGATAGTTTCCTGCTCTAGGTAGGTGCCGAAAGTAAGTGCTCCTGGTGAGAAGATGATTGTTGCCAAGGGAATTAGCCAGAATATCACAGCGATGACGATAAGGATAGGGGCATTTTTGATGATCTCCAAGTTCAGAAAGAGCGAAGGATCCTCAGTTGCGTTGAAGAGCTGGTCTATGGAGAGTACGGTCAGTGCCCGTTGTCGGAATGTCCTCCATAGTCGCTGGTGAAAGACCAAAACAATGCATCCTCCGAAGGCCACTTTTGAGAGGTAAGCTAGCGCGCGGCCGTAGAGAACCAGGCGAAATTTCTTGTTTTCGTCTGCTTCCTGTCTGTGATGTAGCGATGTGTATAGGATGTGCTGGGCAAGGGCGAATACGATTCCCATAGCGAACCCAAAAACCATAAGTGCCGGTGATTGCCAATGTACATGCCATCGGGCTGATTGTGTAGCACGATGCGCAATGAGCCTTTCAGTCATAGGATCCGTTCGCGTTCTTGAATAACCCGATCCAGGCGAGTACATGAAGTCTGGTGATTTTGCGTACATCGGTCGCAGACCAGCTGAGCCAATCGAAGAGAACATGCCGGATCCATTTTTGCTTGGGTCCTGACTCTGTATTGTGATGTCTGGAGATGGCATCAAGTGCATCTGGATTTCTGGACTAGGGGAGAGGTCTTCTTCGAATCTTGAAACCCTGTTGCTTCGACCTCGTGTGAACTCATCACTGCTTCGCGTTGGGATCGAAGCATATGCTGACCTCGAGTTAGTTAGGTCTGGCGTTCCAGGCGAATCTTCGTATTCCGTGCGAGGGGTGTCCATGGTCCGTGGTACTTGGAAGTGCTTCGCATCACGAAGCACCCAGCATGCCTTGAAGTATCCGCGTCCGAGATTGTTGGAATTCACAACGACCAGGAAATCGAATTCAAAAAAGAACTCATGCGTGCCAGCTAGCTTGTTGGGACTAGACTCAGCCTTAAGAGATTCCGGCATGGGATCTCACTAGCAAACACCGCTCCTCCGGGGCTGAGCTGCAACGTTCAGCCCGCCAAGGTTACACGTGCATTAAGCTGAAGCACTGCGCCCCAGCCCTACGTGAATACCAGAACTCCGCCAATTGAGGCGCAAAATGCCAAGCCGCTTCGCTTGAAAAGTGCTCAAAATGTTTTTAAATAGTGTGTGGGCGCTTCTTGGCTTTGCAAAGCTCTATCACAACGCACGGAAAGACTATAGCTTGTGGCAGTGAGCATAGTACGTATGAAGAATTTCCATTGTTGATTTCGCAAGTCAATGTTCAAGGAGATGGCCTCTAGCGAAGAAGCATTTTCGGTCCGAGTGGGTATGTGATTGGGGGCCAAAGCCATCAGGCCACTCGCACCTAAATTAAACCATGCGCACTGTGCTCTCTCGGAGAACGGTAACGGATACAAATGGAAACAGTTGCGGCTTTGGATGAGATTGGACGTTTCATTGAGCTGTTGTGCTACGGTCGTGCATTCACGTTCAGTATTACGTTGCACAACTTCGAAGCCTAGCAAAAGGCCCTGGAATGTCTTAACGCTCAAACATCGTAGAACCGTTTCGCCTCGTCCTCAGTGACAGGACTGACATAACTCCTCTTGGAATCGATGAGACCGTAACGATTGCCCTTGATCATCCACCACATGTCCCTGCGGTTTCCATTCAGCTTACCGCCTAGGACTTCTTCCTTCAATTGCTTCACGAATTTGTTGTATATCTCTGGCTCTTCGAGTTCAGTGAGCTCTTCACGCATTACACGTATGGCTTCGAGCGCGCGTTGGTACGCGCTGTCACCAATGCTGTTTCTGATGAGCGATCGGATTTCGTTTGCCATGCTATCCGCGGCTTCCTGGATTGCGTCCATGTCATCGGAAGCAGCAAGAGCTTGTTTGAATGACGGAATGAGGTTGTTGGATTCGATCTTGACGCGCTTGGGGTTGCCTAGGAGCTGGTCGACATCCAAACCTGAAAGGGGCTTTTCGCGTTCGGTGCGCTGGCGCTTGCCGCGCCCCTTGACCTTTGGTGGTACTTTCTTCACATTTGCTGCTTCCTTCACTGCATTCAGTTGCTTTTCAGCTGATTCAATGAGCTCGGCTGGCGGCATAGAGTATTTCATAAGAATTTCCGGTGGGTCTGGGATCGGCAGGCTGGGATCGGGATGTGTCGCCCGCCATCGTATTACATGGTTAATCCGGTGGACAAGAGGTGAGAAGGTATCTTCTGGTTTGGCGTACTCGTCCTCGTTGCCATCTTCGTCGCGGCCAAAAGTTGATAGGTCCATGGCATCCACATAATCGCTCATCGCATCGACGAGATCTTTGGTGGGCAGATCCTTGTGTTCCGTGATAGTCTTGCCACTGACGGTGAGTTTTCGATCCAGCGGCGGGAACTTGTACCGCCTCATGTCTTCTTCGAAAGGTAGCTCTACGTCAACTAGAGCCTCCCAATCTAGCTCGATACGCGGAACAAGTAGTATCAAGACTGGAGGCTTGAGATCTTTTGTTACCAACCTTGCGACTGCGTAACAATCGGCCTCATAGAGCGCATGGATGAAAGACGATAGGCCTAGTTGAGCAGGCTGGTTGGCCTTTTGAGGCACGATGAAATTGGTTCGACTAAGTGGTAGAAAGCGGTCAAACTCTTCAGCCTTCACAAAACCGACCAACTGCATTGATTGTTGAGTTTCCAGTTTCACAACGTTCATGTCGGACTCTGAAATGTGGACGGCTGTCCTGCCGTATTCGTATCCTCGCTCGAGCTCATCCATTTCGACATTTTTCTTGACGCCTGGCTCTGACTGACTCTCGACTTGGTATACGCGTTGGTTGCGCACCGCTGATAGATCAGCTGTTGCTTGATCTTCATCAGCTGTAGGCTCGAATGCCTGAGTACTCGGGCCAGATGCACTGGTATCGTCTGCCCGCACGACGAATGAACTTGCTGTCGGCGGCTTCGCTAACATGGTACACGGGTATCGCTCAACGTCAATTGTGATTGTAGCAGCGTACTTTTCGGGGTCGCCCAAAGTTAGTGATCCTCTGTAGCTGTGGACAGGCCGCGTCTCTTTGAGGCGAGGGATGTGAAGCTGATCAATGGCGGTAGCTAGAGTACCAAAGCTGCCATTGCAGTCTTCTATGAAACTTTTTAGTGTTTCTTCATTTTGAGCCTGGACCTTATTAGTAGTGACAACGAAGGGTTGGCAGTGGACAATACCTTTTCAGGGTCTTTCTTCTCTTCCTTGAAGCCGACCTCAGGATCGTCAAAGTCGACACCAAGTAACACAATCTCAAATGGAGCCTCTGGATCTTTGATCTTGGACGTCAGCTGTTCCAGATCGTCTGTTGACATTTGCCCGCGGCCGTCAGTTATGATAATGATCCTGCGGTCATACTTTAGTGGATTGCCTTTGGCACCTCTGGTTGCAGTGTCAATCATATGTATTGCAACAGCAAGAGCAGAAAGGACTGCCTGAGTCAGTATGATACATGCTGAGGGGTAGGTAATGCTCACGATCTCCACTGTTGGTTCTACTCGGCCTCAGATGCTGTTGGAGATTGCGAATGTCTCCAAGCAAGTACCTATGTTTCTTAAGAAACAGTCAAGTCACATTCGCTGGAGAACTTACTGTTTCAGTGTCGAGAATACTCTAATGTGATCGTATCCTTCCTCTTCTTCTATAGTGCCGGCAAGATCAGTCTCGTCAGTGCGACAACCAACCACGCTCATCAGCGCGCTCTTCCTGCCCGTTGCAACCTATCTTCTTGTTAGCTACAGGTCTTTGAATCATCTAGTATTTGCGTGATATGAGCAGCCGGCGTATCTAACGCACTAAATCGCCGAATGAACGTCGGCTTACAGTGGTGGTGATTTTGTCCCAAACATACTCCAAAGCCCAATCAAGATCTGTCTGGTCGCGACCATGTCTCTTCTTTCCCATTGAACGTCCGAGGTCTAGGAGGTACACGGTGGCTTCTTTTCCCGCCATGATTGCGGTATTGATTGTTGTTCTTACGCGCCTCGCGTACGCCAATTGGTGAGACAAGCTATTGGAGAATGCCGCAACACTGCCAGAAGTTTGGACTTTGTACACAGGTGCTGGTGGTAAACGAGACGGAAATACTTTATAACCAGCCGGGGAGAAGAGGCGGCGGCGGGAACGTGTTTGCTAGTGCAATGTGAGAGGGTGCAGCCTGTTTGCTTTAGGCAAACGCCCAGTAGCGCGGACGGATATGGACTAGCGCAAACACGAGCTCAGGTGACGAAGCTACATCCTTTGCACGCATTGCACACTCACATTGAGCATGGAGTGAATTTTAGTGATGGCAGTTTTTGCATTGCAGATTTGGACAAGCTATGAGTCTCACGGCTACACTTGAGAGACGCTATATCAGCCGCTTCGCCTGCAGCAAAGAGCTTCACCATATCCCAGGTACCATTCTCTTCCGCGAACCTACCTTGTCTGCACCAAACTTGGCTACATACCATTGCTTGGTACCTACTGCCGTGACGCCGAGATTTACGGCAACGAATATAGCTGCACACACCAGTGTCCAGTTCACCATGCTGCCCTCTGGGGCTGCTATGAGCGCCAATAGCACATAGATGACTACTTCGCAAGTGTAGTGTGGGCAGAGGAGACTGGGAAAAACTGGGTGAGATGGGAGCTGGTAGCCTTTGTTCTCTGTGCGCAGACGGTAGAGGTAAGCATGGAAGGAGTTCTGCAGTATCTGGGCCATGACGACTCCTGGCACAAGAGCCGCGCCCCCGAATGCGCGACCAGGTGTCTCGACCCAGATGGCCATGTTGACGGTGATGTAGAAGAGAAGCCCCAGGATCCAATGGGCGAAGAACATGGTGCTCTTGCTGGGCGAAGCAAAAAAGTAGGACTCTAGCATGCGGCGCATGCCTTGCAGTAGCAAGAGTGCCCACACTATCTTCTGCTGCCCGCTAGCTTCCCAGACGCGCAGCTTCCATGCCCAGAATAGCGAGCAGGCCACCGAAGTGATGTAGAAGTGGGCGAAGAAGCTGTGGGGGACCTGCAGCGAGGCGACATGATCGAGAAGCTGGCTGAAGGCTGACGGCTGATGGCGCTGCGGTGTGAGCGGTTCCTTCCCCACCTCGGGCTCGGTGGCACGCGGGCCGTAGGCTAAGAAGCGGGTGCGTAGTGCAGGAACAGCCTGTATGACGAACACCTAGTAAGCATGGGGGGTCAGTGTGAGGCCAAGTGGCAGCTGAAGTGGTGTCGAGATACAAGAAGTGAGGCAACAAGGTAGAAGGCGCGCAGGACGACGACGGGGCGCACCAGGGCGTCGAGGGTGGTGGTGCCGACGCCGAAGCCGCCTGTGGCCGGGAACTCAGCCATGGGCCGAATTGCGGTGGGATGGGATGAGATGGGCTGAGGCGGAGGGGAGAGGCGGATAGGCGGATGGGGCGGAATCGGGGAAGTCCAAGTCTACTGTATGTGCAGAGTGTTGGGGCAGAGGGCGTGAGGGTAGAGGTGGGGGTTTGGGCGCGGTGACGGCAGCATGATGGTGGACGAGGGCTTGGCAGATGCAGAGGCAGAGGCAGAGGAGCAGCCGCAAGTGGCTGACCGCTTGTTTTTGCTGGGTTCGGGGGCTCCAGCGCAGCGCAGCAGCAGTATTTTAGCAGTAAAGGACTAGCAGTGGCAGCAGAGTTGGGCGTGGCGGCTCACGGCGGCCATGGCCCTGGTTAGCGGCAGTTGGCCAGTGCAAGTGTGCGCGCTGCGATAGCAATAGCGACGCGCGGGAACACGGGGCGGCCTTGACTGACAATGCCGCCGCCCATGGGACTGGAGGCCTGCCAGACAGCATGCACGCCACACTGCGCGCCCACATGGCACGCCCAGCGCACGGCACACCCACGACCGTCGTCTGCACTGGCACATACGTAGGACACTATCCATGTACATCCACAGTCGACAAGTCGTCATGGCCGTCGTGGCCGTTGGCGTTGCCGTGGGCGCCGTCGCCGCCAGCACCAGCGCCGCCCGCCCTCTCTGTTCTGGCCTTTAACGCGCGCCGAAGCTGATACCCGCACCGTGCACTAGGTGTCGCAGCTAACGATATAGCCTTTGCTCCCTCATTCCACCAGCTGACTCCCAGGGCCATGAGATGATGCCGTGTCGTAGCAGCAGCAGGCCGGCCGGGCTCCACGGCCAGGGAGGCGGCGTGCCAGACACAGGCAGACACAGGCAGGCGTCGGCGGCCGTTGTCGCAGCGTCAGCACAAGCACCCTTTGTCGTCAGCAGCACAGTAGCATTAGCAGCGGCGGCGGCGGCAGCAGCAGCAGTAGCAGCAGCATTAGCAGCAAACCGGCGGGAGGCGTGTGCAGGGTTGTGTTCAGGAGAGATGGGGCCCGCTGGGGATCCAAGCAATGGCGCTCGCCGGTGAGTGGTGGAGCGCTGCCTGGCTACTGGCAAGCCTCTACTCTTCTCCGGCGTCTCGCTCGACCCTCTCACACTTGCTGCACCTCACCACACACCACCTGCGCGACCCCATCAACCCCCCCGACGCCGCACCCCCACAGCGCTCCTCCTTCTCTCTGGCGTCGCTGCGGCCTCCGCTGCCATTGTCCATCCCCCCCCTCGCAGGGCACCTGAGCGCCGTGTTCCTGCCGCCCGCGCGTCCATCCCGTCCCTTGCTCTGCCGAGCCAGCATGAGGCAGGAACTCAAGTGTCCTGTCCCCATATCGTGATGACCAGTAATGCCGATACTCTCGTAAACACGCCCGCTGCCCCCGTGGGCCTCCACCACGACCGTCCTCGCAGCTCCTCTCCACGCCACGCGCACAAGCCACCTGCTGCTCTCGAAGCGTCCTGGAAGCCCTCGCAGCCTGCTCCCCCGTCTGCTCCCCACAACGGCCACGACGAGCACGATGCCGAGGGCGAGTCCGAGGCCGAGACCGTCGTCCTGTCGCGCGACGAGAACCCGGCCGACACCAAGCTGATCAAGACGGAGCGCGTCGACGACGACGATGACGACACGAGCACAAACGACGCGACACGTCTGCGCCCCATCAAAGAAGAGCCGCGCGCCCACTCGCCCCAGCCAAACGGCCGTCAGCGTCCCGCCGCCCACGTCAAGATTAACGGCGCAAAGAGCTCTGCCCCCTCATCGCCCAACACGCGCACCAAAGACACCAGCCCCAATGATGCTGCAAAATCGCGTGGCCGCAGTGCCTCGACCGTCGACAATCGCAAGCGCAAGTTACGCGACGACTCGTTTCCCTTTGAGCCTCCGCGTCAAAAGGCAAAGACCGACACGGCTGCCTTTGGCCGCTCCCACAAGCGTTCGCAGTCGACACAGTCCTCTGCCACGGGTATTGCCGGTCGCAAGCGTCGCGAAGTCACCAATCTCGCTTTGTCAAACGAGGAGCACTGGTCGGGTTCTAGCTCAGACCATTCAACCTCGCCCCAGCCCTTGTCTGCACCCTACATGCAACAACACGCCCGTGTCAAGCGTTCTACCCACCGTGCCTTGACCTCTCCCGCGCGTACTATGCCCCATCGAAAGATTGATCGATTTGGCGCAACCCGGCTCGCTCGAGAAAGTGAAAAAGGTGATTTGGAGGCGGTCAAAGAGGCCTACGAGGAGGCACCAGAAGAGCTGGATCAACCTGATTATGCAGGAATCACTCCACTGCAAAAGGCCTCGCTGCACGGCTGGGCGCCCGTTGTCCGTTACCTGATCAGCAAGGGCTGTCGCACTGACTGCGAGAGTCACGACCGTGACACGCCCCTCATTGATGCAGTGGAAAACTCTCATTTAGATGTGGTCAGGCTTTTGCTCAACCAAGGCCAAGTCAATCCGCATCACTCGAACAAAAAGGGCCAACGCGCTATTGACGTTCTCGATCACGAAGATGAAGACGCGCCAGAGATTGAAAAAGAACTCCGAGAAGCAATGCGAAGACGGGTGGATACCTCGACCAACGATCAAGAGCAGTCACAGAAGCAAGCCAAAACTGCGTCTCGCCTTTTGTACAACGAGTTCAATGTCGAAACCCTCATCGAAAAAGCCGGAGATGGCGACATTCTGGCTGTTGGAGAATTGATAAATAGCAACATCAAGCCAAACATCACCTGTGGAGTTGCGGCGGCAAGAGGTGGGCATTACGACATTCTCAGCATTCTCTTGGCAAGTGGCTTGAAAGCCGATCCCGATCCGTCCAAGCACCCAGAGACGCCCATGACAGTTGCAATTGGGCGTGGATACCTAAAAATCATACAATTGCTTCTCGAACAAGACAACTTCAACCCAACCCGCAAAAACAAAGACGGCAAGACGTACTGGGAAATTTCCGAAGAGCGACATGGACCAAAATGGGAGGAAGAGAGGGATATGTTGAAGCGCGCTTGCGAGGAGTACCAAAAAACGCACCGAAGCCCTCGACGAACCAAAAAAGAACCACCGGTCCCTACGGCCAACCGCATCAAGAGAAAACCATCGCCAAGACGAGAGCGTTCGTCCTCACCCCAGGCTGAGCCGAAACGCGCCAACCTTACAAAATCAACCACCGTCCCCGCCGCCCCTCAAAAGTCGCGACGATTAATGTCTGGAAAAGAAAAGGCTTCTCGCGAAGGCCAGAGGAGAAAACGTGTCGTGGACGACGATTCTTCCGAGGAAGAAAGCGAAGAGGATGTACGACCCCCTACACGCAAAGCCAAGCGACGGTCCTACAGTGAAGGCGAAGAAGCAAAACCCGTCCGAAAGGCGTTGAAGGCGCGATCGGACGACAACGAATCCAAGCGCCCAGCTCGCGAACGGTCAGATGAAAGTGAGGAAGAACATGATACAAAGCATCCGGTCAAGGCACCCGTAAAACCAGCCAAACCCGTCAGTGCTAAGCCAACACCCGAAGTCGATTCGCCAGACGAACGAAAAGTTGTCAAGAACAAGATCAAGTACAAGACCGTGGAGGACAAAGTAAGAAAGCGCAAGCTGTCTGACGCATCCGCCGACGATGCGAGTGTGAAGCGAACTCCCACGGTTTCTGCAAAGTCGACGCCTGCCCCACCGGAAAGGACAGCGACACCTGAAGTTGAGCGTCAAAGGCGTCAGGAAGAGCAACAAGCACAGGCGGAAGCGAAACGAAAGGCGGCACAGGCAGCAGCCGAGGCCGAGGCGAAGAACAAGGAGGCGGAAGAGGCTGCTCGTAAGGCTGCCGAAGTAGAGGAGGCGAAGAAGAAGGCTGAGGCTGAGGCTGAAGCACAGGCTGAAGCGCGACGCCAGGCTGAAGAAGCCGAGGCGGCTCGTGTCAAAGAAGAGCAGGAGACGCAACGACGAGCAGAGGAGGAGGCCAAGCGACAGAAGGAACTGCTGGATCGCCAAGATCGCATATCAAAACTCCCACGAGCGTTACGGCGAGCCTGCGAGCTAGGTACCAACCGACCACTTCACTTTTCTGGTGAAGAGCTCGGCGTCTCAGCAGTGTTTCTACCACTCTTTTACGCAAATGCCTCAGATCTCAAGGATTCCCAGGCTGTGCCCGACAAGACCTACGTTTGCTCATTCCAAGTGGTCGGCATACTAGGACTTCCCGAACTCGATTTAGCCCATCTCAATGCCCCCTACTCCGAGTGGGCTCGCATTCCTGTCAGTCGCACACAGCGGGATGCCATCCTTCGACAGTACGACGTCGCACTTTTAGCCCAAGATTTCCGATTTCCCATGGAGGGTGCTCCAGACTTTGACTACGCAAAAATTCAAGAAAGCATCAAGGAAGCCAAGAACCAGTTCACAGCCATGGAGGGTCTATATTGGGTTGAGGAATCGCTCCTGCATGCCGAAGTAGACAAAGTGGAAAGCCTCCGGCCGTTACTGCACGACATGCGTGCTGAATGCAAACGACGACGAATTCATCTAGCCAATGCCGACGAGGAGCTGCCAGAGAAGAAACACAAGCCCCGCAAGAGCTTCATGGATATGGTGCTTTCCAAAAATGGGATTACCGCTGCTCCTCCCACTATTGTAAACGGCAACGGATGAAGTCGCAAAGGCACGTATGCTTACGAGTTGCAATTTGGTTCAAAATGCCTCAAACAGGCTGTTGCACAACCGCGCCAGCACAGAGACATCGGCAGCAGAGCACAGGGAACGTCTATCAAGGCTGTGGAACAAATCCATAGCAATGTGTAGTACGTGGAAGACTGCCTCGAGAATGCATTGCGCCACTGCGTTCATTCACTTCTTTGAGCGGCCTGGCATGGCGCAAGCATCAACTGTTGTAGCAAGGCCAAGGCGCCCCGATGGTCGAGATCCGAAGTAAGCGGTTGTACTGTTGAGATAGCTCGACAGGTGCTGTAGCCCCAAGGTTGTTTGTACACAATACATCAGCCTGGCGCCGCAAATGGGGGAGAGAATGAGAGAGGTTCATGTGCAGACAGTCATGAAATTGACGAAAGCACTCATCAATATACTGTATGATGGAGATTTTTAGAAGAATCTGTGTTTTGACTCCCCGTTTATTTCGCACAAGTGCTTGCTATGTTGATTTAATTTTATCCTTGTTCCCGTCTAACCCCACTTTGGACCCATCCATCCGTCAGCTGCCCCGCATCGGAGCTCCGAGCTATGTACATTATTTACTTTTCCATCCATCAATTGCTATTTCTATTGTTACATATATTGAAAGCGAGTTTGCTTAAAGAATTAAAGCAACTTTTTTCCGCCAAGCTTACCTCAACATTTTGCCACATAGTAACACGTCCTTCGACTACTCTTACATACCAGCCAACCAAACCACCTGACTCGTTTTACCCCTCCCTGTCTCTCTCTCACGCCTACACCTGCATCTGCAACCAACACCAACAACCAACCATGGCCCCCAAGAACAAAGGCAAAGCCAAAGACGATAGTGGCAGCAGTGGTGGTGGCAAAGGTGACTCGAGCAAGGGCAAACTCAAACCCGCCACCAGCATCAACGTCCGCCACATTCTCTGCGAGAAACACTCGAAAAAGGAAGAGGCGCTCGAGAAGTTGCGGAATGGTGCGAAGTTCGATGATGTTGCTCGTGAAATGAGTGAGGATAAGGCAAGACAGGGTATGTTTCTTCTTCTTCTTCTTCTTCTTCTTCTTCTTCTTCTTCTTCTTCTTCTTCTTCTTCTTCTTCTTCTTCTTCTTCTTCTTCTTCTTCTTCTTCTTCTTCTTCTTCTTCTTCTTCTTCTTCTTCTTCTTCTTCTTCTTCTTCTACTCACACCTTTCTAAAATACATTTGCTATTGAAATGTTTGGAAGGGATAAGGGTGGCTGATAAATAATTGTGTAGGTGGTAGTTTGGGCTGGAAAGTCCGCGGCAGCTTGATGCAGGATTTTGAAAAGGTGGCGTATGAGCTTGAGCCGAGTACGACGGGGAATCCGAAGATTGGGGAGGTCAAGACGAGTGAGGGGTATCATATTATTATGGTCGAGGGGAGGAAGTAGGAAGAGTAGGGATGGGTGTAAGGTTCGGGGAGCTTTTGAGCCTAAGTCTGAGTCTGATGCTGATGAGTGTGATATGTATGAAGAGGCGGGCTGGACAGAGCGACTGTCATTGATACCCTGTAGAGAAATGAAACAGACAAGCATATTTCAAGATTCTTGCAAGGGTGTGATCACGTTTGTATTCGCCCAGGTCTGTCCTTAGAGCACTGTCCGTCTCCTGAAGTGCCCCTCGGGAAGTCTCCACTAAGTACTCTCCCATTGAGGGTAAACTCTACCTTCAAGTACACGTACAGTTGTGTCATGAACACAAGGAGAGACGGAGGGTACAGTGACTCTACTGAGCGCTGACATGGACTTGCCCCTATCTTCTCTTTCTTCTACCAACGCATGGTAGCAGGAGATTCATGTGTCCGTGATCCACCCCAATGCAACTGGATATCATGTTTCAACGCCGCGAACGCCGATGCTCGAATATATTATGTCTAAAAGCTGTCCAGTACTCATAGTGCCGCTGCTGCCTCGGCTGCTCCAGCTAGCTTGAACGTCTTTGGACTCGAGAAGACAATCTCGACGGGGTATTTCCATTCCATGAACTTGGCCCATCCTGTTGTATGGTCAGCATTGTATTCAGCATTCGTCAGCCCTGACATCGAACATGACGTACCCCAATACGCGGCTTTCCTGCCAAAGTATTTCCCCAGATATGGTACCATGACCATTGTCAGCAGCAGTTCCAGCTGCTGCAGTGATTCTCTCCATTCTCGGTCTGCATCTGAAAGGTATTCTTCGTCGTCGGCTGAGGAATTCGTCGCGGAAGAGGGTAGGGAATCGACCTCATCGGCCGAGGATGGCTCTATGAAGTCGTCGTTGCTCATCGACATGGCTGTTTTGGGTGGTAATGACTTTGAAAGGATTGTATCGGGTGTATGGCTCGAGCGGACAGACTATCGCGACAACATAAACGGAAATGGCCAAACGCGATGCACTGTCGGACTCGGTCGGCGCGTTTGGTGAAGTGACGCTGCGACCAATGAGCGGAGGTGGGGCTTAGCGGCCCCCGTCACGTGATGCAAATCTTGGCTGAGAACGTTCGACTCACACATGTGTTGCGGCGAACTTTAGGCCGCTGTTTGCACTCGCCCAACACACCACCGCCATCTTACAACTGTGAATCCACCGGTATTTCTTGAAGGAAACACAACTACACAACCGATACACACTCGACACAACCGCAATCATGGCTGATACTGTACGTCATTTGACCCCACGCTGGCTGTCGAAATGGGAAGTGGGCATGGAAGAAGAGCCGGATGCAAGACTTTGGGTACCCCTGCGATCATCTGCCTTTTGGCTTGATCCAGAGCGGTGGTTCAGCTGCGCTGTTACCGTGGTTTCATTGTATTGGCTTGCATCTGGCTTTTTCCCTCTGTTACGACAGTCGATGCTACACTTCCCCATACCCAGCCTTCAGAAACCTTTATTCAGAATAGCACGCTGACAGAAGTCCAATGCAGGCTGAAGTAACCGAACGCAAGCCTCGTAAGTCTGTTCAATTTTCTGAAGACGCCACGATTGTCGACAGCAACGGCGACGTCACCAAATCCATGGAGCTGAACGGCGGCAAAGATTCTGCCGAGGGTCACTCCTCTGGTGGCGGTGAGATTGCTTGTATGGGGATAACAGAACATAAACTGACAGGTAGGACAGTAGGCGAGGACAAGGAGGTTGACGAGGTCACCGACATGTTCGCTGACCTCGCCAAGAAGGTATGGATACGCGCAAGCTGAGGCATGCTGCAGGTCACTGACACAGGTACAGAAGAAGAAGAAGTCTACCAAGAAGAAGGAGGGCGAGGAAGATGAGGGCGCAGAGGGCGACTTTGCCGCGCTTAAGAAAAAGAAGAAGTCCAGCAAGAAGAAGGTCGAGGACGATTTCGAGGCCAAGCTCGCCGCTGCTGGTGGAGAGAAGGCCGAGGGCGAAGAAGAGAACGCTGCCGCCGAACCAGAGGTGCAAGAGGGTGACATGATGAAGGGCACTGGCATTTGGCAACACGATCAGACGACCCCCATCAGCTACAACCTCCTCCTGAGCCGTTTCTTCACACTCCTCCACGCGCAACACCCCGACCTCGCCAGCTCCGGCACAAAGAGCTACAAGATTCCTCCTCCACAGTGTATGCGTGAAGGAAACAAGAAGACTGTCTTTGCCAACCTTGCCGAGATTTGCAAGCGCATGAAGCGTTCCGACGAGCACGTTGCGCAGTTCTTGTTTGCTGAATTGGGTACGAGCGGTTCATTCGCCGACCAGAAGCGTCTGGTCATCAAGGGTCGTTTCCAGCAAAAACAGTTGGAGAACGTGCTGAGGCGGTACATTGTCGAATACGTTACTTGCAAGACTTGCCGCTCGCCCGACACGGATCTGTCCAAGGGTGAGAACCGTCTCAACTTCGTTACCTGCAACAGCTGCGGTTCAAGGCGTTCGGTCCAGGCCATCAAGACTGGTTTCTCTGCACAGATCGGAAAGAGAAGGAGAATGGTGGCTTAAGTGTATTCGTGTTATGTGGTTTACGATGTTCAACTTATTGCATGGCTCGGGCTGGTCGGAGCTTTGGGAAGCGGGCGCGTCAACGGCTGCTTTAATGAGGCTCTCACGGCAGTATGGGGTTGGTCATGATAGATACCATGCAACGTCTATACTGTGGACTGTTACATGGATATGACTTTGGTCGAGGAAGACTCGCAATGATGAATATGAAGCAAGGCTATCCTTCGTGTTACTGTGGACGTGCCTCTCTAGTGTTGTCTCAATATCACCCCACAGCAGCAAATCAGAAGCGCGCAAGCCACTGGAGCCATGGTGGGCGCTTGCAGCCCGTTCCTGAGCTTGGACGCTAGATGATTGCCTGCTGAAGCTCCCCGGTCAATCACGCATGCCCAACCGGCTGGGCAATGTTTCTTCGGCGTCTTTTTCCAGAAAAAACAGGAGCTGGTGCATGAACTACTCCATGCACTTGTGCTGCTCACCCGTCGCACAAGCTTGGCGCATGGCTCGAGGCCAATGGATGCGGGGCGCTGATTCGGCGGCTCCAGGATACCCCACCAGCCAACAGCTGCACCATGGAGGCTGAGCAGCCTGACCAAGAAGATGCGAATGGGGGCGCGCGGTTAAAACGCCTGTCTATACTGCATATGGCGCTGATGTGTTCGTAGACTAATCTGAATCTCTCTGCCTTGCTTCCTCTCTCTCCTTCTCTCATTCAGCGTTTCTGCTTTGAGCTCGTGATACCCTTCTCTCGCCTTTGCGCTGCGCGCCTCTGAAGCTTGCTTTAAGATGAACATGTCACACCAAGCAACTCCGCCGCCTGGTGGAAACTACTACCCTCGTGAGTCGAGTGTTGCTATTATAAGGATACAAACTGACGTGAGCCAGCTCCTCCAGGTAGTTCTCGCCCACTCTCGCATCTTGCTTCACACCAGCACTCCTGTTCAAGAGAGAGGCCCCTCTCCAGATACCATTCTAACATGAATCAGACCAACAACCCCAACAGCAGTACTTTGCGCCCCCTCCCGGCGGCCAGTCATACCCACCACCGCCCACGTCTCCCCCCGCACACCAACAGCAACACTACCCTCCTCCCCCAGGCGCAGCAAACACACAGCAGCACTACGCGCCACCCCCCGAGAAACAGCAATATGCGCCGCCCCCAGAGCAACAACACTACCCTCCCCCAGGCCAAGCGCAATCGCCACCCATGAGCCCCGGGTACGGAGCGTTTCCCGCGGGAAGCCCCAGCGCAAGTCCATATCCGCCTGAGAAGCAAGCACCACCAGTACAACAACAACACCCGGGCATGGGCCAGCCCCAAATGAGCCAGCAGAGCATACCACAACAACCGCAGTTTGGGGGTGCATTGGCGCATGCGGCGGCGCCTGGAAGCGCGTCTGCGGATGATGTGGGGACGTTCAATGGAGGGAGTTACCGTGTGAGCCATAGGGATACAAATACGATTTTGACTGTGCAGTTAGCAGTTGGGTGTCCATTGACTGCGAAGCCGGGTATGTATTGTCTCCTCCATCCCTTTCTTTCCCATTGTTTTTTATCTACAAAAGAGAGAGACACTGTGATGCATAGAAACAACTTTTTTTGGCTAATGTTCAAAACAACACAGGCGCAATGATAGCAATGTCGCACACGGTAACGCTAAAAGGCAACCTGAAATTCTCCCTCAAGAAAATGCTCATTGGCAGCGAAATGTCCAAATCTACATACACGGGTCCGGGAGAAGTCCTCTTGGCTCCTCCTGCTATAGGCGACGTCACCATTATCAAGCTTAGCGGCAAGGAAACGTGGAGTATGGGGCACGACGCGTTTCTGGCTTGTACACAGGGCATTGTCATAGAGCATAAGAGCCAAGGAATTGGGAAAGCCATGTTTAGTGGTGAGGGCATGTTCATATATAAGATTAGTGGCACGGGTGTGCTGTGGTGTACGAGTTTTGGTGCCATTATTAGGAAGGATGTAAGTTCCCTCCTCTCTCCCCCCCTCATTCCCTTTCCTCTTCCAATGCCCTTCTTGAGTGAGAGTTTTTTTTTGAGTAGGTACTAACATGTTGAATAGCTCGCCGCCAACGAAAAATACGTCATTGACAACGGCCACCTCGTTGCGTGGAACTGCAAGTACGTGCTTGAGCGCGTGGCGAGCGGTGGTATCATAAGCAATGTTAGTGCGGGCGAGGGTCTGGTGTGCAAGTTTACGGGTCCGGGAACTGTGTTTATGCAGACGAGGAATGCGACGGCGTTTGCGCAGTGGTTGGCTGCTCA
This sequence comes from Exserohilum rostratum, assembly GCA_026367775.1. Classification (NCBI taxonomy): domain Eukaryota; kingdom Fungi; phylum Ascomycota; class Dothideomycetes; order Pleosporales; family Pleosporaceae; genus Exserohilum; species Exserohilum rostratum. Next base: position 1,045,345 of record CP111157.1, read on the forward strand.
TGGTGCGGCGTAGTGAGAGAGAGGAACGACGAGATGGCAGTATGTTTTTGCTTGGTCTTTGGCGGTTTTGTTGTGGGAGACTTCTTACGTTCAATGTTTTTTTTTTCAGCTTCTTGAATCTGCAGATGGATGAATGAATCAAACGGTCAAGAAGACCTTGAAAGTAACTATTCGAGTTACTATATCACTTGCTCTGCTGTCATGTCATTGTTATTTTAGTTATGCTTTGCACTTGAACGAAACATCACACTGCAACTCAGACGGACTTGACAATAGTATGTTCCAAAGTGCATACAAACCGCATGCACACCCACAACGAAATCCTTTTATTTCTTTTGTTCTCGCTTCAAACTACGAGGGTATCCCGAATAATAATGTATGTGACTCAAAATCATTCAAACGTCGTCTTCTTGCCCTGAGACTCGACAATAGCCTGGCTAGCCCTAGGTGCACTCGCATGCGCAGCACCACTCTTGATGCTTCTCGGATCCACCTTGCGTTTGGGCTTGCGGTCACCATCACCTTGGTTAAAGTTCTTCCAGCGATCAGGATTTACGCCATCAACAGCTTTAGCGGGCTTGTCCTTGCCCCAGCGCTTGTTGTAGCGTGTGGTGGCGTCCTCTGCGAATTCGCAGCGCAGCTCTCTGCCCATGAATTTGTTGATGAACCATTTGCGCTTCTTCTCGGGTTTCTTGTCTTCGTCATCTTCAGATTCGCTTTCGTCCTTTTTGGACTTCTTCTTGAATTCAGAAGGGTCTTTGAAGACGAAGCCCTTGACGGCCCAGGTGGCGGCTTCCACGTCGCCAAAGGTGATCCAGGCGTAGCCCTTACATTTTCCAGAGTCTTCAAAGGTAGCCATGTGGATGTCGTCAATGTGTCCGCACTGAGAGTAGTGTTCTCGGAGATCTTCCTTGGTGACGTCGAATGAAAGGTTGCCGATGAAGACACGGTTGTTTGGAGGATGCCCGGCTTTATCTCCCTTGGGGCCGCGTTGACCATCCTGAGTCTCCTCTGTCTTGGGCTTGTCCGGCCTTCCCTCGAAGCTCTTTGCATTCTTGATGAGCAAGGCGCGACCGTCCATCTTGGTCTCTGTCAGAGCAATGGCCGAGTACATGGCCAATTCTGTGGAAAAGTCGACATATGCGAAGCCCTTGTTGAGGGGCTTGGTTGTCCAGCTCGGATTGACTTTTGTTGGTGGGGGCATGTGCACGCGGGTTATCTGGTCGCTTGCGATTTCAGAGTTCTCGGTCAGGAATGTTCGCAACGAATCCTTGGTGGCGGACCACGGAAGATTGCCAATCCATACACCGTAAGCTGACCGCTTGCCGTCTGCGTCCATGTTTCCCTTTGCGTCGCCTCCCGTCTTTGTGTCTGCATCTGCTCCATCTTTGTCGGCGGCGCCTGTAGGGTTGAGCTTGGCCTTCTTCGCTTTACGAGCGGCCTTTTTGGAAGCTGGCTCCGGGAGGTTGATATCGATCTCGAGCTCTTCGGGCAAGGTTTCTCGTTTGCGCTTCTTCGCTGGTGTGTCTGCTGCTTCTGCTCCGCTAGCGTCGGCGTCTGCGACTTGGGTTTTGGACTCGGACTTTGAGCGCTTCTTCTCCTTCTTTTCTTTTTTCTCTTTTTTCTCGCGTCGCTCCTTCTTGGAGATGACGGCGGCCTCGTCAGAGGACATCATATCGGCGTCGTTGGACATTGCGGCGTGGTCGATGTTGCGTCTGGCTGCATTGGCTTTGAACTTTTTTCTGGGGCTCGCATTTTCGCTCGCCGCAAGCCAGCGCTAGGGCCGGTTTGGCTTAGTCATGCGCCGGCCCTGCTGAACGCCGACATTGAGGGTCTATGAACAATGCCTACCGCGTTCGCGAAACGAGCATCACGTGCGATAAGGAAAGTTTCAAGTCCAGTGGTAGTGCAGGGCGTTGGCATTGGCATTGGCATAATGGATCGCCTGCATGATAGGGCGGTGATGAACGTATGTACGTACGCACGCATATACTATACAATCCTTGTATCTATGTATGTAGTTGTATGCAGGGCCCGGCTCTGCGAGAATCCAGGGCGGGCGAGGGCTGCGAGCATAGCATCGGCACTCTAGTCAGACATGGTGGCTACACGCTCGGAGCCTCTGACGGCGAAGTGAGGCGGGGGGTGTCGACGGCGGCATTCCCGGCCTATATTGTGTTGGTGAAACGCTATCTCAGGTGATCAGCTGGTGCGTTCGCGCGTCACGTGCGCCGGCACCATGGCGTCATGAGGGCGAGCAGCACCGTATTTGGTCAATGGATGCGCAGCGAGGGAGCCGCAAGCCGCAGGCAGAGTAGCAACACAGTACATCTAGTGGTGCCGCGAGGAATGGCACGACTGCTACGTACCGGCTGACGACTTGTGCTGCAGGCTGGTGTCGTGGGCGACGACAACAGCGACGCGGCCAGCACGGCAGAGGCAGCAGTCAGATTGGCTGACGGTAGGGTGACAAGCGATGGAGGCCGTTCGCTGTGCAGGGCGCGTGTCGGGGAAGCAGGCGGTCGCTGGCCACGTCGAAAAAGCAAAGGCGACAAAGGCGCCCCTCAGCAGCCAGCACACTGCGTGCGTGTGTGCTGCTGCCTCGAGCTTGTCCAGAGGCGAGCTTTGGCTCTCCGGTGTATGGGTCGTGCCCACTTAGCGCGCCCCGGTGCTAAGCACTGACCCCACTCCAAGGCAGCTACCATTACACGTCCAGCTGCTCCGCCGTCTCACCTGCTCCACCTCCGCCTTCACGACTCCATCACCCTCCCTCTCCACCACCACCATCACCACCGCCGCCGCAGCCCGCCCGTCGCTGCCTCCTCTCCGCTCCTCTGAAGCGGTGGCCAGCACATAGAGGTTGTTTTGTCTATTCGTCCCAAGCTTGACCGCTCCTCCCCAGCCTCGTGCGCCCATCATGGCGGCCACCAACAACACTCCGGTCACGCTCGACACGCCCATCGTTGTCAAGGTCCTGTTTCGCGGCCAGACCAAGAAGTTCAAGCTGCCGCTCAAGGACCTGGGAGCTCATGTGCTTCCCGACAAGGTCCGTATTGCCCCACACAGTGACACGTCCGCTGTGCCTACGTAGCAGCGACACTGCTCAGGAACATGGTCCCGTACTGATCTTGTATCCGTCTACAGCTCCGCACCATCCTCTCACTACACCCAGATATGGATGTCCACTTTGAGCGCTACTCGGACTCGGCGGGCTCCTATGTCACTCTCGACGCAGACAAGCCCCAGGTCTACAAGACGCTCTTTCGCGCCGCAAAGGCCAAACTCAAGTTGCGCTTGAGGGTGTCCGTCCCCGGCGAGGAGCCTGTCCCCGCACCCACGCCTGCACCCGCACCCGCACTACCTGAGGCGACACCTGCCGATGCTTCCTCTGCTCGCGAACCCAGCTCGGAAGAGGCTCCTGCCCAGGGCGATGCGACTGTCGCACCCGTCATCGCTCGCTCGCCCGAATCCAAGCCCAGCTCTGTTTCGCCACCAAAAGTTGCTGACAACGAGGGTGAGGCTCCCGTACCCCAAGCTTTCACCACTCGTCAGAGTAAGCATGGATCGCGCGACTACTCACAGTATATGTGGCTAATGTCAAACAGGTTCCAACAACCTCACAGTTGCCAACAGCAATCCAAGCCTAGCCTTCCGTCCCAAGCCAAGCAGCTTGTGCACTTCGTGGGTTGTGTACTGCAACAACTGCAATGAGCCCATGGAAGATGAGCATTTCCACTGCAGCGTGTGCGACGGAGGCGACTACGACCTCTGCCCAGCATGTGTGGACAACGGCGTCCACTGCCCTGGAACCGGCCACTGGATGGTCAAGCGCTTCGTTAGGAACGGCAATGTTGTAAACAGCATTACCGAGCGCATCGCACCCAAGACCAAGCCTGAGACTGAGGCCGAGGTCGCGGCGCCTCAACAACAGGAGGTCCCCGGTGCCTTCACTGACGAAAAGCAGCCCGTTGTCTACGACGAGGAGCCAACTCGCACCTGCAACTGCTGCGTCAAGATTCTGGCAGAGAGGGAATTCGTCACCTGCACCGCTTGCGACGATTACGACCTTTGCATGCAGTGCCACATGAACAACAAGCATGGCCACCACCCCGGCCATGCTTTCAAGCCTGCCACATCCGAGACCGTTCTGCCTACCCTGGCCGATTTCCTGTGCAACTCGGGCAGGAACGTACGCCACTCGGCTGTGTGCGATGGCTGCGACAAGTTCATCTACGGTGTCCGCCACAAGTGTTTGAACTGCCCCGATTGGGACTACTGCAGCGAGTGTGTCAAGAACGCCAAGTTCATTCACCCACGCCACCGCTTCGTGCCCATCTACGAGCCTCTGGCTGAGCCCATGAACAGTGCCAACCGTCACTACGGTATCTACTGTGATGGCCCTCTCTGCAAAGACAAGGAGAACTTGTCCTACATTGAAGGCATCCGCTACAAGTGTGCCGTTTGCCACGACACCGACTTCTGCCAGAACTGCGAGGCTCACCCCAGCAACAAGCACAACCACACTCACCCTCTCATCAAGTTCCAGACACCTGTGCGCAGTGTCAGTGTGACTACTGTCAACGATGACAAGCAGGGCAGGTTGCTTGCCAAGCTTGGCGACCGTAGAGCTGATAGGCGCTCTACTGCTACCGAGACTACTACTGTCGCTCCTCCTACCAATGCTGCGACCCAAGTCCAGACTATTGTTGACATGAAGCCTTCAGAGGAGCCCCAAGGCAAGAAGGAGAAGATTGCCATTCGCGATCTCCTTGTGGAAGAGCCAGTGCAGCAAGAGAAGGTTGTTGTGCCTGCTGAGAAGGAGCCAGTTGCACCTCGACCTATTCCCATCGTCAGGGCTGATACCGCTGTGGACGGTCTTGATGCCCACTTCATTCGGGATACCATTGTCGATGGTTCCAAAATCTCTGCAGGCGCCACATTCGTTCAGACCTGGACTCTTCGCAACCCAGGACCAATCGCCTGGCCTTCCGGATGCAGCGTTCGCCACGTTGGCGGTGACAACATGCTCAACATTGACAACAACCGCCCGTTGAGTCACACTGATCTCGCCGAGGCTAGTGAGAGCAACGTCATCCTTGGTGCCGTCCAGCCGGGTGAGGAAGCTCAGTTCCGCGTTGTCATGAAGGCACCCCAGCGTGAGGGCACTGCCATCTCATACTGGCGCTTGAAGACCCCTGCAGGCGTTCCTTTCGGTCACCGCCTATGGTGTGACATTGCCGTTGTAGGAGCACCATCCCCTGCAGAGACACAGCAGGTTGCCCAGCCACCTGTCCCCAAGCGTCCTTCCGCCACAACCTATGAAGTTGCTCCCAAGTCGAATCCCATGTACGACCGCCTGCTTCAGGCCAGGGCTGAGAGGATGAAGCACGTCAGACAAACTCACTTGCAGCAACTCGAGCAAAGCAACCAGCAAAAGATGGAGCACATCCAGCGTGTCCGCAAGGCTGCTGTTGAGCGCCTTCTCGAGGCTCGCCGTAGGGAGCACGAGGCTGCTCTTGCTACCATCAAGCAGGAGCCCGTCGTCTCACCAGAGCCAGAGCCAGAGGTTGCCCCTGAAGAGCCAGCTGCTGAGCTCCCTGTTGAAGAGAAGGCCTCCGAGACAGCTTCCGAGAAGGCTTCCGAGTCCGCAAGTGAGCCTTCATCATCCGGCATGATCTTCCCTCAACTTGAGAAGGAGTCGCCCGAGTCTAGCACCCATGAGTCAGCCGTTACTGTCCAGCAGTCAACCGCTACTGTCCAGCCCATGTCTCCTACCTCTGAGAAGAGCACCGTCGCTCGCACAATCACTGTAGCTTCGGATGACGAGTTCTTTGAGGATGCCGAGAGTGTCAACCTTCAGTCTGATGATGGCTTCATGACAGACGAAGAGTACGACATCCTCGACGCTAGCGACGAGGAGATGCCATAAGCAAATCCTAAAAAGACAGCCCTGGCGACAATTACAAAAGTTGGCAGTGTGCTTCAGGCTGGTGTTTCATGCGTTTTGGTTCGGATCTTGGGTTTGGGGGCGTACAAGGTGGAATTATAACACACTCTCTGAACAGAAGACGCTGGTGCGTGCTTCAGTATACCTAAACAGGCGGGGCGCTGTGCAAACAGCGCCTGCACATCTGCCGTGGTTTCCTATTACCTGTCTGAATTTGAACTCTCCTTGACTCTTTCCTGTGTCATGTAAGTGTAGTGAATTAATGGTACCACTCTCTTCTTAAAAAATTTTTCTACATCTGGCAATCATGTGTACAACAAAAGCATGCTATCTACCCTTGCAGGCTCCATCAAGGGGCGCCCACTGCTCCTTGTCGTGGCAGGACAGAGACAACACACCTGCAGCCCCCACTCACTCCGTCGGGGCACGAGTCAAACCCTCCGAGCCGCCAGCCACACGGCCCGGGACCGCTGCAACCGCGTGAAGGATCAGTGAGCCCCACTTGGTCAGAAGCGACACCTTTTATGCGCTCTAAGCTCATTTTTTATCTTGCCGTGTAGTCATGAGCGGGGTGTAGTATCGTTGTACTGACTTTCGATGCAACTTGTGACAGGCACCAAAGTCAATTGGTAAAGATATAAGATATTGTCTATATTAACAGCTTTGCATACAATAGCATAAGCAAATGCGTATTAGAAATACAAAGGTAACCATCCTATGCGAGACAAAAGAAAATCCCACATCAACTGTCCCTTCTCCTCTTTCTCCCTTCATATCCAACAAAACCCTCCTTATCCCTCGACCAAATATCTCAGCCACCCACAATGACACATCAATGGCAAAAGGCCAACTGACATCCATTCCTCTTCTCAAGGTAGCATCCCGTGCTGCAAAACTGCTGCGCGTACCATCCACCACTTAGCCCCATGGAGTATACAGTGTTCCATTCTTGGCCGCCGCATGTGTCGGTGCGCCCGCACTTGAGCTTGGCGATTTGGCTTTGGGTGTGCGCTGGTGAGAGAATTAGTATCAGAGTGAGGTACGTGGGGAGATTGGGAGAAAGGAGGGGGAAAGAAGTTTGGTAGGGGGAGAGGGGAAAAGATAGAGCGGGGGAAAAGAGGTGAAAAGGCTAACTTACATCCGCGGTTAACGAGTTCATAGCCACAGGTTGAAGGATAGCAGAGGCCGGGCCTGTTTCCGGGGCCCTGAGCGAAGACAGGGGAGAGGGAGGCGATGAGGGTGGTTGTGAGGAGGGTGAACTTCATTTTTGTGGTTGGTTGGTTGGTTGAGTTGAGTTGAGTTGAGTTGAGTTGAAGTTTTGGTCTTGGTCTTGGATAGAAAGACGAGTGTGGTATGGATAGTGTGAGAGTTTGTTTTATTGGATAGAGTGCAATTGTTGTAAGATGCTGATGTTGTGTAGTATCTTCTGTTGTATCATGGCCCTTTTATGTATCCAAATTTCCTTGTAGCTTCACCAAATTGTACGTAAAGGCGCAGCCCATGAGCTGAGCCAAGCTGCCCTTGACCGCCTAGTATCCGCATCCTTCGCGCCCTGGCATGCTGTACCTGCAGCAAAAACCGTTGCATGCTGTGGCTTAGGCGGGCGGTGTACATGGGACAGTATAGTCGGCGACGTTGGAGTTCGTGGACCCCGCGGTTTGCCCGAGCTGAATGCCAGGTATACGAGGCCAAGACTTTTTCAGCTCTCAGCTCTTAATTTACATCATGAGATGTAATATGCTCGTTTTGCTCTTAGCTCAACGGTTTTTTCTCTGTGCGTACAGGATAAATATGTTAGATTAGATATATGAGGAAGGTGGTTCAGGTACCACCGAATAGGATGGAGAGGTATTTGCTCGGGTTGTTCCATGAGGCTCAGCAAAGCCTTCTAGCATCGTAGTCACAGAATGCTGTTCTCCAATTAGCTCGCGCTAGAACAGTTCCAGAATAACTATGCAAGATGATATTTCGGATGCAGTGGTGGGTATTTGGGTGTTGTGATGGTGATGGTACCAGCGGCTGGAGTGCCTAACTCGGATCATTCCACAACGAGTGGCTTGGCAGCAGTGGTACTTGGAGATTGATGTCTCGGTTACTGCAAACCAATCTTGTGTCACAGTATAGACTCTTACAGTTGAACACTTTTCAACGTGGGTATAAAGAAAAACGGTATGGCTTGTAGACGGCGCACGAGCGAACTACCCAAATCCTCTGTCATATACGTTAGGAAAACTACCCCGCAAGCATTAGTTCCATATAAGCATATCCGGATTTTGGAAGATCGAGAAGTTCAGTATCATCTTCGAGGACTTGCGATGGTAGAGCCGTTGGTTTTTAGACTAGTGTGAACAAACTGACGTCATTTTACTTACTGCAAAAGCAGCTCAGGACAAAACGGATGCTCCGGACATATCTCCTTTCCGTATTATAAAATAGATATGAGGTAAGTTCCCAATATCTATATAAGTCTAGCACGGTTAACGGCACGAAAGCCTTACCAACTGCCGGCTACCCGGACAGTACGCTACGTCCCCTGGCAGTAGACCGTTCTGGATGTCATCGCGCATGGAACGAACAGTAGGGCGAGCGAATAAGCCTTTGCATCCATCCATAGAAAGTGTTGAGGCGTTTGGCTAAGCATGTTCAAGCATGCGCTGGTGACCGAAGAGGCGGTACTAGCGATTCTAGATGAACGACTAGAAGCACTGGACTTTCTTCTTACTCGGATTACTCCGAATGACTGCAAGTGCAATCTAGTAAGAAGGAATACCCCGCAAAATTCTTGTTTAGAAAAATGCAATTGAACCAAGCAGAGTTCACGAAGCATTCTACAGCCCGTCATCCCCGATGGAGGTAGATGGGTCACCTGCCTGGTTTCTCATGGTTCCAAGTTTGCCCGTTCAAATCTAATGTTTTTCGAGTAATACGGCCATTAAGCCTCGCATCGTTTGCCACTAGATCCTGAGAGCTATCAAGATCGCTAGTTCATAGCTGCAAAGATCAAGGCAAATAACTGAGTAAGAGCATGGCCAGTGACGTGTTGTGGTTATGGCTAAGCGTTTATAAAAGCCCCTTCGTCTCAGTCAAGTTGAGATATACAAAACAACCACTCTCATCCCCAGCAACTTAAACAGTCTTCTGAACAACCACCTACAACCATAGCTTCGTCAAACCTACCATGGCTCCTCGTTCAGTACACTTCATTCGCCATGCCGAAGGTTACCACAACCAACAGCACAACGAGCAGATCCCCGATCCCGATCTTACTCCAAAAGGCAAACAGCAGTGCGAAGAGCTAGCAAAAAAGTTCCCATTCTTCGACCGCATCGACCTAGTCTGTGCGAGTCCCATCCGCCGCACCATACAAACCGCGCTCCTTAGCATGGAGCCCTGGCTACAATCAGGCAAAGAAATCATCCTCGCTCTGCCTCTAGCACAAGAAGCTACATCTGAGCCTGCCAACACACCCAGCGGTATAGAGCGACTCAAGAAAGAATATGGCGCTGTGGTAAATTTTGAAAGATGCTCAGATGTCTACACCGATTTCAACACCAAGCAAGGCATGTGGGCGCCAGACGGCAAGTCACTGAAGGCGCGTGCCCTCGAGCTACGGCGCTTCTTGCGTGACCGCCCTGAACAAGAAATCGTTGTCGTCTCCCATGGAGAGTTTCTACATTATGTTTCTGGGGATTTGGACGAGAACGACAAGCAGACGCATGGTGATTGGGAGAACACAGAACTGAGGAGTTATCGCTTTTATCCCGTCGGTCATCGGGATGCGTTGTTGCAGGAGACAGAGGAGAGCGTCAAGATGCGGAATGCGAGTGGGCCGGGGCAGGCGATGGGGTCGGCAAGAACTGGGACACCATAGGATGTAATCAGCAAACTATTTTATACAAAACACTATTGGCAGTGGTATCATGTACTATTCAACCCTCCCATGTATTATTGTTTCGGTTCATTATTACACGTCATAGGATATCGCGTGGCATGTGTTCACCACTCGTACTACTTGAGTCCTTCTCAGGCCGATTCTCCACCTTCCACGCCACTGTCTTTGTAATCATGATCGGCTCGCCGTGCTGTGCAGTCCTGACCCCAGCCATTTCGTTTTCCGGCCACTGTGTCAATTGCATCTCATCGATTTCTCTAAACGTGCTGTGACTTTTCGCCATTCTCGCACTACGTCTTGATCGTGCATCCCTTTGTGTGTCGTTGGTCGGGTACATATACCTGCGGTTGGTTGATTTTTCTTCATTCCTCAGTGAAGGTATACAGCAGCTCATGATGTATTTGAGCGTCGGGCCGCATACGGCAATGATTGCGAGTCCGGATTCGATGTTCGAGAGTATGTACGATGTTTGATACGTGGGGTCCTGCAGGGGCTCTTTGAGAACGAAAACTCGGATCAGAACGCTTGTACGGACTGCACCGACGACGGTGACAAGGATGCCAGACGAAAGGAAAGCGATGACCATAAGCTTGCGACCCAGCGGCATCTTTAGATCGTGCAGGATCCAAGAGGGCATGAGCAGGATGAGAACATCTGTTGTGAGCACAATGGAGGATGTGCTAACAGTATATGCACCTGCATCAACGCATTTTCCTTGTACGCTTGAATCCCAGTATCTTGAGATGGGATTGCATTGCAGGATGCATGCGAGAGGTGCAGCGATAGCGAAACAACCGTTTAGTATCAGCGTTCCCCATAGACAAGCGTTGATCCATTTATTTTGCGATCGGAGTTTGATCAGAGTGATCAGGAAAGAGACCTTGATGAGTGCAAGAATTGGGTTGTAGATGATTGAATTCGCGTAGTTCCACTGTTGTGTCAAAAGTCAGTCTTTGTATGTTTGAGAAACAGAATGGAGCTACGCTGTTGGGGACGCACTTTCATCATGACAACTGGATCAATTGCACCCTCTGGGATATCGTGAAAATGATAGCCATAGTATGAACTCAAAATGTCTATTGTGTTGAGTTAGTTTGTGCTGCTTGATAGTGAATAGCAACATGTTTCCGCAAGACAGAGGTTCACTTACAGCCGCACGTTGTGAATGAGAGAACAGCGTTCAGAATCTATGTCGAATCATGCGTCAGTCCGGGATACATGACGTATGGGTAGTATTCAGGCCCCTTACCGTTGCGATAATCAATAGTACATCTTCTATTAAAGCGATGTTAGCAAGATCTATGCTTGTAGCTGAATCGTAATGCTGACCGGCGCCCAATTTGCCTCCCTTTAGCCGTAGGAAGACACGTAGTGACACAATTCCTGCACAAAAGACACTCGGGAAGATAGCCAGAAAAAGGTTCAGTGGCTGTAAGCCTTTGCCAGTCATATTGAACTGTTTTTCACGCAAAAGATGCGCACGCTTGATGTTGGGGCACCACAAATAAAAGAATAATGCCTCGAAGACGCCGCTAGTTACTCCTTCTTACACTCTGTTTCTTTGACACATGCATCTCTTACTCCTATACGTTCCGTCTTTGAGATCCTTCTGTGCCACCCTCCCCATGTTTAAGATTTACTGTGCCACATTCTCCGTGTTGGAAATGATACTGTACCGCCACTTCCATTCAGCAAGGATTTGAGAGAATCCTAGAATTATATCATGACTGTTGTAGATGCAGTTGTTTATGATTAAATTGGGCCTATATATGGCTCTTTGGGTAGAAATAATATGAACACACACAGGGAGTATGTCAACAACCTGTCCGCGGTAATTGAAGAAGGACTTCGGCAATGCCGCAGGAATTTACCATCAGAGTCCCTTGACGAGCGATGCTGGCACAGCTGGCCGACCCGTCCTTGGACTTGGCAGGCGGGCCCCCGAGCCGGGTTCAAGCCGTGTCTTGGAATCACCTTCCTTCCGCGGCATTTGCCATGCAAGTACCGGGGGCTTGACCGTTTCCTCCTTCCATCATTATGAAAACATCATGTGACCAATTTCCTCTTACCTGTTCCATGTTACGTCTACCATGTGGAAGTGTATTTTGTCTTTTTTTTCATCCCAGTTCACGACATATTACAATAATAAGAATTAGATATAGGCCGCCTGGTTGCCGGTTGTTGCCCAGAGGAATGGTATATTACGAGACCCATGAACTGCCGTTAACAGTTAATGTGGGGCCCCGATCCTACAGGAACTGTGCCACCCAGCCTCGCTTGCTTCCAGATCTCTAATGCATTACTCGCAATGCCATGCAAGGGCCGCTCAGCCGCCGCCCCGCGGCAACTAAACGTCTGCGTAGATCCTACAAGCGCTCGTAGACAAAGCCATTCGTGGGATAAGAGCCGAAGAAGGAAGAGTCGTTGGGAAAAGAGGACAGCAAGTGGAGGTGGCAACTGCACACACGAGTAATGCAGGCAAGACGTCCTGCATGAGAGCGCAATGATGCCTCCGATATTCGCCTCCTTGGTTACCATCTGCTATGTGGTTCGATGTGTAGTTCTCGAAGATTTCCCTTGGAGCTAGCGCAACTTGGGACTATATCATATATTAAAAAAGGGTCCAGCTCATCAGTAAGATTTCTTGTCCACCGCAAATCTTTTCCTCTCGTTTGCGCTGCAGTCCCTTCGCTATGTCTGTACGCGTGTTGTTTCTTGTTTCAAGCGCCATTGGTGCTTTGAGCACCCCTGTTCATGTGAGAGATACAGCGGATGCTGTGGTCTCTGTTGCGCCAGCTGCTGCCACGGTCTCTACAGATTCGCCCGCTGGTGCTGCTCTCTTCTCCCAAGAAGCGATACAACTGACGGACGACGCATTGAAAGCTGCTGCCAGTCAAGTCAACGATGCCGATGTACTTGAGCTATTTGGCTTTGGTGATAGCAATGGCACTGCAGCACTTGCAAAACGGTCGATCAACAAGGGCGAATGCAAAGCCTTTCCTGGAGATTCTAACTATCCCAAAGATATCGTATGGAAGATATTTGACCTTTTGCTAGGGGGAGCACTCATCAAGACAACTCCTGTCGCCTCGCCTTGCTACAAGCATTCCGTATGGAACAACTACGATGAAGCCAAGTGCGAGGATATTTCCGGAAGGTTTACCACAGCTGACTTGCAGTAAGTAATCCAACAGAAACGAAATTTGGACCTTTTCTGACGGAATCGTTAGCACGAGTGACCCGACATCAATGATGTGGCCTCTCTTTCAGGGCCGTACTTGTATGCCTACCAATCAATCCGATGGCACATGTACGCTTGGTGGCTACGCTTCGTACTCAATCAACGTCAAGAATGCCGCCCACGTGCAACTTGGTGTCAATTTCGCTCGAAACATGAACTTGCGCCTCACTGTCAAGAACACCGGTCACGGTAAGCTCTTCCGCCCCTGTCTAACCGCACGAGCAAAGTGAACTGACTTGGAACCTTTCCGCAGACTACATTGGCAAATCATCCGGTGCTGGCGCTCTCAGTCTCTGGACTCACAATCTTAAGGACATCCGGTTCATCAAAAACTACAAGTCTGCTACATACAATGGTCCGGCTTTTAAGGCTGGAGCAGGTGTCCAGGGTTTTGAGATTCTAGAGGCTGCTCGCGACCACGACGTCACTGTACTCGCTGGTATCTGCGAAGTGAGTAATTGGCCATTTTACATAGTTGTCAAGAGAGAATTACTAACATATTGTGTAGACTGTTGGATGGGCCGGTGGCTACGTCGCTGGCGGAGGCCACTCCCCTCTCGCCTCCATCTACGGTATGGCTGCTGACCAAGTCCTCGCATACGAAGTCGTCACTGCCGACGGACGCTTCGTCACCGCCTCTGAAACCAGTAACTCGGACTTATTCTGGGCTCTCCGCGGCGGAGGTGGTGGTACCTTTGGCGTCGTAACCTCTGTCATCGCGCGAGCACACCCTCGAATCAAAGTAACAAAATCCGTCTTCTCCTTCCAGGCCCCCATAAACGACACATCAAACTTCTGGAACGGAATCAACGCACTCATGAAGCGCTTCCCCGAGTTCAGCAAAGTAGGAACCTATTCTTATTTCTGGATCTGGAACTACGGCACCACGCTTGACTTTCAAATGGCGCCCTTCTTCGCACCAAACCACACACTAGAGTCCTTCCACGAACTCACAAAAGACTTTTTCGAAGAACTCAAGTCCTTCAACCTCTCCGTAACACCAAACACCACTTTCTACGAGGATTTTTACTCCGCGAACAAGGGCTCCTGGGGTGCCGACACACTCGGTGTGACTTTTATCCGACAAGCCACACGCCTGTTCCCCAAGAGCCTTTGGGAAACCGAGGAGCGATACACTTCCTTCTACAACACTATCAAGAATACCGTCATGAATGGCCACACAGTTGGCGGCTACCACATGACACCCGGCAACCCACTTGGCGTTGACAACGCCGTCAACGAAGCATGGCGCACCACGCAATCCTTCCTCATCACCGCAAACATGCTACCTGACAACGCTACTCCCGCTCAGTTCGGCGAGGCCTCCGACTACCTGACCAACAACATTATGGAGCCGTGGCGTAAAGTCGCGCCTACAGAGCTAGGCGGCGGTGTCTACCTCAACGAAGCGGATATCCAGGAGCCCAACTGGCAAGCGGATTTCTACGGCCCGAACCACTACCCTAAGCTCCTTGCTATCAAGAAGAAGTGGGATCCAACAGGTGTATTTTATGCTACTACGGCGGTGGGAAGTGAGGGGTGGGAAGTCAGAGATGGGGATCAAGGTGCGCAGACGCAGAATGGGAGGTTGTGCCGCGTTTAAATAGGCAGAGTCTGTATAGTTAGTTATTGAAATCATTGCATCGAGGCATGGAAGTTGCTTTTTCTCAGCCTCCCGTGATAACACGGAAAAGGTAGTTCGTGCCTTGTTGTCTTTACTTATCAAGTTGGTATCTGTAATGTACTCTATGTGTTCCTCACAGCTTCACATTACCACAGCAGCGTGTCATCACCCATCATCAAATAGCAACCAGCGAACACGAAAGGCACAATTATTGACCATTAAGTCTCCAAAAGAAAAAGACCAGTATTCTCAACAATGCTCTTCCGCTCCTGCCTATTAAAAAGTTCATATAAAGTATCCTGTGCGCGCTATGAAATGCTTTCCCAGACTCCCAAGGCCCAAACCTTCTCAGTAATATCTATGATAGAGTCTAGCTTTCCGTCCAACCTTCAGAACGCCGTTATTCAAAGCAATACCAATACCAATGCCATTTCCGATTTCCCAGACAGTTAGACAGGGAAAGAGGGGTTAAATTACAATCTCACTCTCCCCTCATCACCCCTGCCACCGAACAAACTCAGAAAGCCATTTGTTCGATCACCCTCGCTTCTTTCAAACTGTCTTCTACTACGTCCAGCTTCGACTTCGTCCTCACCACCAAGCCACTTTGGCCGGGTAAAGGAAAAATCGTTAGTCTCAAAGGTATTCTTGACTCTTGACGCAAAGTTTTCGAAAAAGTTGCCTTCACCTTCGTCGTCGTCTAGCAGCGGTCGCCTGTGTTCAGGTCGGGAAGCTGAAGACCGTGTGGTAGTGCTTGGGCCAATGTTGGCGGTTGGTGCTGAAGTGGTATGACTGGATGTTGAAGGCACTGGGTTGTCTGTGTAGCGTTCGGCTGGCGGTGATGTTGTGCGCTGTGAAAGACCCAGGACGTTTCCACTGGCACCCTGAATCTCGCGTGCAATCAGCGCGCGGCCTTCACGCCAGGAGCCACTGCCTGCGGCCGCTCCATCTTCTTCGTCGTCGTCCAAAAGATCGCCAAAGCCACAGATGTTCTTTACTTTCCCGTACAAACCAAATGCTGTTGCAAAGACGGGTACAAGGATAAAGATGGGGAAGAAAGCGCTGAACCCCTCGCCGAGTGGTGACAGAACGATAAGTCGACCGAGGAACTTGTAAAACATGGTGCCTTTCCAAATGTTCTTGTCCGTCATGGTCAAGAAGTTGTAGCTCAAAGGTACGGTCAGCTTCGCAACCTGGAGACCATACCACGTCGCACTCTCCTGATAGGTATTGCGCCTGACGAGCGCCCTGTTGCCCCAGATTTTGACTTCCGTGAGGCTGTAAAAGGCGCAAATACACATGTAGCATAGCCAGGCAGCGGCGATGATCTGACTGTTAAAACCCACAGATGAACGGCCACTGTCATGGCGATGGACGACTGTCCAGCCGATAATGGAGAGTTTTGGACCACCAAAGTCTTGAGCTTCGCGAACGCACTCTGACCAGACAATAGATATCGAAGCAAGAATCGCCATGGCCCATGAAAAATATGTCAATGCGGGAATGACATGGACATGGAGGTGGTACCGAGTAAAAGGGGTGAGGAGCGTAATGCGATCAAGCGGGCCTCTATGAGACGGCATGGCTGCGCCCTTGAATTCAAGATGCTTGCTCGCCTTGGAATCGAGGATGGCCTGAGTCCGAACTGCTTTCCGTACAATGTGGTCCCATTCATTCTCGAACCGGCACTTTGCATGTCGCGCGCGCTTTAGCTTCCTCGTCAAGTCGGCAAGGTATCGCTCCGTGATGACTGGGGGAATCGTCGCTGTACCCGTACGTCCTACCATACTTGCGCGATTCTCTGGCAGATTGCTTGTCTCTGCTAATTCATCGATCCATTCCTGAAAGTCCCTGGTGATGCCATTCTTCCTCTGCTTCAGCTGCACAACCTGGTATTCATACTGATCCAGCTTCTCCAACGCCTCTGTCAGTTTTTCATTGACCTTGGGCGCTTGACCTTGTATCCTCTTTAAACGTTCACTGACGCTTGCGTATCGGAACAGACTCCTCGGGAATGCGACGAGACCATGGCCCATGAGATAAATGCCCAATATGAGACCCCAAGCATATGCGAGCGCCATGACCAAGCTCTTGAACGTATCCGCCTCGAATCCATTCCACCAAATCAAGTATATCGAACCAACAATACTGCATCCCAGTACGATAAGCCAGTATCGTCCGTTGCTCCGAAGCGCATACTGCAGCCTGGCCTTGGGTTCTCTATATCCACTGTCGCAGTATTCTCCAAGCATAGGCAAGATAGCCCACGTCAACGCAAAAGTGAGCCAGTATATGACGCGCCATGCCTTATACACGACCTTGTCATTTAGCCATATTCCCCGTGCGCCGTCAGTTGTATCAAGACCCGCGCTGCTTGCAAGATCAATGGGAAGAAGCACAACGATGCTGGCGGGAAGGGCTATTGCGAGGAAAACCGGTAGGACAACGTATGCGGGCGTGGTGCGAAGCGGGAGGTAGTAGCGCAGGAGCAGCAGGACGAGACCGCATATGGAGAGCAGTGAAATGACGAAGAAGGCAGTCGAGCCGGCCGCTGAGGACGTCATGGTGGTGCGCGGTGACACGTACGCATAAGAAACGGCTTCCGCGAGCGCGTATGACGATGAAGGGAGAATGTTTGGGTGGGTGCCTGAATGGCGAAAGATGGTTCGACCGTCGTCGCAGGAGCGTGGAAGCTCTCGGAATGCTCACTCTCGGAACGCGGAAGTCGCACAGGCCGTGGTACACACGTCTGCTGCCTCAGTCTACCTTTGGCTGGCAAGTCAAGGCTGCTCACTCCATGGCCTCTTCTTTTTTCCTTTGCAATGCCCAAAAAGGTTGAAACACATGGTTACGCCTCATTCTTTCGTCCGCGTTGCATCAGCCGCATGCGCCATGACGAAGGCGCTGGTTAGCTGCACGGGTGCCCCCTGCGCTCTGCTTCCGTAATCCATCACCGACTAATCTCCGGCGCTAGTTGGCCACCCTCGTGCACCAACGATTGCATCATCTGCCTCGGAGAATGCTTTGCGGGGCGCGTCGCTATCAACTTGTCAGATACATCAACCCATTGAATCCAGTTTCAGCAACACCTCTTTGCTATTCTGCACCTATTGCTACTCAACGTTCTCCTCTACGAGCAGACGCTACAACCGCCAAAATTTCCTTCCTGCGCCACTTCTTCACGCGCGCCCCCTCGCCCGCCACCATGTCCGCCACAAAGACAAAGGTCCAGTCCATCATCGACGAGAACCCCGTCGCCGTCTTCTCCAAGTCGTACTGCCCATACTGCCGCCAGACCAAGGAGTTGCTGAGCGCCAGCGGCGCAAAGTTCTACGCCATCGAGCTCGACCAAGTCGGTACGTATACAAACTCTTATCAGACACAAAATGCGCATGGATGCTAATGCGCTGGTCGCAGATGACGGCTCAGCCATCCAGTCGGCCCTAGCCGACATGACGGGCCAGACCACCGTACCCAACATCTTCATCGCCCAGAAGCACATTGGTGGAAACAGCGATCTGCAGTCAAAGAAGGGCCAGCTCAACACCCTCCTCAAGGACGCCGGTGCCCTATAAACGTCTCGCCGCCGTAGACGTGGCTATCTTTAAATAGCAATGCGCAATATAACAAATTAGTCGAGCATCATCTTCCCCCACACTCTGCAACGTGAGCACCAGATTAACGCCAAAGTAATGCATTGAAAAATCTTTCCCGTGGTAAATCTAACAGGGGTTATCTTGGTCATGCTCATGTACCAAACACTAGCCCACCGAGCTTGAATACAGCTTACTACCAAAGCATCGAGGGATTCGCCATACATTGCTCCTCTCCCAACGCTCACATCATTATCCATACATGCTAATCATCATGTCATTCTCCGCAGTCAACCACACGCTTCCACTCAGACCCTTCAAGTCTGCATGGCGTCGGTGAAGCTTTGAGCTGCAGTCGTTGCAAAGTATCGTACGTCCACATCATCATCTTGCTGCAGCTTCTCCAGGTTGGGCAAGATGCTCTTTGTGATGACGTCCGTCGCCTTTTGACAGCCCTGGCCTGGTGTTCCCGCCTTTTCTAGAGCAATCACGGTACCTTGTTCCGGAAGCTGTTTCAGTGTGTTGATAAGCTGGCCGTATGACTTGGCCACGTTGAAGCGGATGTTGGGGATGTCGTCATTGACGAGCTTGTCCATCATGGGAATAATGGACTGTTCGATGACATCCAGACTGAGAGCGGGCGCCAAAGTCGAGACGGCAAAGCACGTCGTCATGCGGTACAGGTAGTTGGGGTGCTGACCCATAGCCATGACCTTGGGAACAATGGCGTCGTTGGCCCACTCCACGCCAAAGACCTCGGTAAGCTTCTTCAGGTTTTGAGTCGATGCCTCACGGATTGAGAAGACCGTGTCGCCAAGCCAGCTCATGCACAGGCTGCTGAGCTTCTCGTCAAAGAATTGAACGCCGAGTTGCGATGCAAGCAGGGGGACGTATTCAATGATGGCAAGACGCACGCGCCATTGCTTGTCTTCGGCGAGCTGCACAATGGCTGGAAGGAGAGACTGCGAGAGAAGCTCAATTCCGATGACATTGTTGACAGACTCGAGCTTGGAGATGATGTTGAGGCGGACATCAGGGAACTCGTCCTTGAGCATCTGGAGGAACATGGGCAGCAGATGTGAGATGGTCCTAGTCATGGTCAGTATGCAGCACGTGGTCACGCGTCAAGGCCCAACTTACTCCTCCTTTCCAAGAATAGGAGCCAGCCCACTAATCTGAGTGCCAAGCGCGGCGCGGACATGCTGCGATTGATCGGAGACCAGCTCCTCTATGCTGGGCATAACCTCGTGAAGGAGGGTCTCGCGCTCGAGCAGTCCGCAGAATCCTGTCATGGGGTCAGCGCCTATTCTGTGAAAGTTATTCCATAACCACATACCTGGAATCTGGCCAGCGATCGCACTGCGAACCTCCGCCTCGGTGTCTTTGAGAAGCTTGACAAACGCCGGGACGAGGTCTCGGTTGACCACCTCTTCATCGACCGCTTTCGCAATCTAGTCACGTTAGCGCATGTCTTGCCTTGGTCCAAGCTGAAGCCCACCTTCTCGAATCGGTCTGCTACCATGTATCGCACCCTCCAACTCTTGTCCTCGAACAAACTCCGTAGCGCAGTCAGCAAAACACCGTGGCTTGACTGCTGCTCCTTGGGTACTGCTTCGGCGATGGCGATGAGGATATCGACAGTCAACAGTCGGACACTGTCCTGGTCGTCTGCGGCAAGGTGCTGGAAAAGCGGGATCATCTCATCAATGACAATGGACGGCGGCATGGCCTTGATGAACTTGGCGAGGTTGTTCGCCGCCTGTCTTCGGACCATGGGGGTGTCATCGTGTACTAGCTGGCCGTAGTGTTGCCTAAGGGCTTCTTGTGACGGGGGTGTAGCGCGCGTGTAGGGAGTCTGGTAGAGACCTGTGGCGGAGATTTTGGACGTGAACCAATCGGCTTTGGATAGGCGCAGGACCAGAGGAATGAAGTTCTCCTCAATCTGCTGCTGCGAGAGCTCCTCGCAGATCTTGTTCAGCGACTCAACAGCCTGTGCGCGTTAGCTGTGTGTCGGGCCAGGAGAAATGCATGCGCGCACCTTCTCACGGACAAGGGGCTCCTCTATGGCGGCAAGGTTCTCGAGCGGCGAGAGAAGCACATGTGCGTGTTCTGGGCCTCCCACGTACTCGACAAACTTTCCCAGCTCCTCACTCAATGCTGTGAGAACCTCGTCTTCATCTTCGACAGATTCTAGCGGCACGTGTTAGCCACCTGCAGCGCAACCGCAAATAGTTGGGCCCGCTCTTACCGTCCAGGAAGGGTATCAACTCCTCACGTGTCCGCTCAGCACCCAGGGCGAGGGCAATCGTGTTTAGGCGATGAATTGCGTTGAGGCGGAGAATAACGTCGTCGTGCTTGAGCTCGTCGATGAGCACGGCGATGGGGTAAAGCTCATCGTTCTGATTTGCGTCCATGGCGGGAGGGTGAATGTGCGTGTCTGAGCGATGTAAGCCTGTGGGTGCGCGGTGCGAGTTCAGCGCGGGCGTGGTGTTGACGTACCTGGTGTTGGCGAGGAAGCGAAGAGGGGTGTCAGGGCATCTGGGCAGGCACTCGAGACAGGAGGGCCGAGCTTTTCAGCCACCACAGCCACATCAAAACGACCAGCTGCCCAAACCGTCCCTCCTCAGGCATCCACTGCCGCGCGCGTACGTCAAGGCCGAACAGATTATTGTTTGTATATTTTTATATCGAATTCACTGCTGGATGCATTTCAGATACACTTTGAGCACGCTGTCAACGTGCGGGGTTTGCACTCCAAAATCGAAGAGCTCAGACCAATGTACTGTGAACACCGCCACGTTCATCGAGTTGAGGCGATTCAAGGTAAACCGAAGATGATTAGCCACAGGACAAGAAAAATCTGGCCTACACAGGTGGCTGCATGACATCGCTGCTCTGACATGATCAAGCCACCTATGCCCCTCATTACCACACACAAACAACTCGATCATGAAACCCAACGTCAAGCTCCTGCGCTTGACACCAATCTCGCTGCCATGTACAAAAGTTGCCCAGTTCGATGCACATAAGATCATAAAAATATGCAGCAGTCGTTGCAATCATCCAATCACCAGAAGAAGCTCCCGACAAGCCACAAGCGAGAATGCAATATTCTTCCCACGCTCTTTTCCTGCGTTGTCTCCCATTCGTAAGTCCATCAAAAATTCGAGCCGGCACTAGTATGCAACGTCCTATGTAAATGGCATCCACCGTTAAGCAAGTGAGTAGCACAATAAAGTGGACAGCATCACGATGCCAAGAGATACCCGAAGCGGCTTGACCGCCTCTTATGCGATTCCCCCTATAGATATGGCCTTCCCAGCCTTTACCATAAAAGCGATTACAGTCCCACTTTGTCAAGCCATCTCTTGACTCAGGCTAGCGTTGCTCTTGTTCTGAAACCGATCCGACAACAGCACCCTTGGTTGGCGAGACAACCCACTTCTACATGTGCCTTCGGGCAAGACAATGCATGATGTAGGGCGAGGTGTGACTTTGCGGTTGATCGTTTGAGGAGGAAAATCCAGGAAACGAAAATGACCTCACGCGAAGTGGAAAGGTAGGTTCCTTCGCTAGCGCGCGGGGCGGAGAACTTGGAAGTAGACCCTGAAAATGGGTGATTAAAGACTGGTCACAAGACATCTGCAAACCTTCAACCAGACACAACGCTACGTAGTTTGGCGTGGCACGCGCTGCATCCCAGGAACTCCGACGACTCCAAGAGTAGGACGTTTTGTAATGGACGACACACACGGGACGCATCGCGTTGGGGAAGAGCCGCCTAAGCCGAACGCTACTGAGTCGGATCCGTTACTTGCACACGAAGATGCAGGCCCTTCTTCTCCACAAGCAAACCAGCAACTGCCCAAACAGCTCACTACGCGCCATGCTTTCGCCGTCCTCGTCACTCTTCAGATAGGTTCGGGCATTTTCGCGTCGCCGGCCCAGGTCGACAGCAATGTACCGTCTCCTGGTGCTGCTCTGCTCGTGTGGGTTCTTGGTGGGCTGTTGTCATGGGCGGGAGCTGCATCCTTTGCAGAGCTAGGCGCTGCTCTACCACTTAACGGAGGTATGCAGGAGTATTTACGGCATGTCTATGGAGATACCGCCGCATTTCTCATGGCCTGGGTGTACATTCTCGGCGTAAAACCCTCGTCCATGGCCATCCAAAGCATCGTCATTGCTGAGTCTGTCGGCTCGGTGGCAACAAACTCTGAAAGTTTACCACCTGCCGGTCTTCTCAAAGTTATTGCTGCCGTCATATTTTCGTCAATGGTGTTTCTCAACTCAATCAACACCAAATTCACCATGAGGTTGAGTGAATCATTCACCGTATTCAAACTATCAACCGTCAGCTTAGTAGTTCTCGGCGGGCTCATTGCGGTAATTGCTCACTTAGTAAACCCAACATCTCATCTTTCTGGCAATAGCGACTGGTATTCTAAGAACTGGTTTCATTCAAGACCAACCATATCGGACGGTCAAACTCTTGATTGGGTCTCCATGGGCGCCTGGGACCGCTATGGGCATTACTGCGCTGCTATTTACGGAGGACTCTGGGCTTACGACGGGTGGGACAATGTAAGTTTACATGGGCTGTATGCCGATATAGTTGACTAATGACGTCCTAGGCCAACATGGTGGCGAGCGAGATTCGCGATCCTGGGCGTGCCCTTCCAAAGGCAATCAAGGCCGCTATGGTTGTAGTCCTCGCTTCTTTCGAGCTAGTCAATGTTGCCTATTACATACTTGTACCTTGGGACAAGTTAAGCAGCAACAACGCCGTGGCCGTTGCTGCTGGCACGGCTCTGTTTGGGAGACCTGCTGGCATCCTCATCACGATTCTTGTGGCTGTTTCTTGTGCGGGTTCAATCACGAGCAATGTTTTTGCAGTGGGGAGATTGACTATTGCTGCGTCACAGCGTCATTATCTGCCGGCATTCTTCAGTCAAAGGGGCCTGCCGCTAAAGCCAAGAGCTGATTCAGATGGCACTATGTCTTCCAGATTCGATGCACCCGTGTAAGATCTACCGATAGTCCGTTCACTGCGGGATTTACTAACATAGCACAGATATGCCAATGCTCTGGCCCTTGTGGTTACCCTGATCTACATACTAACAGGCAGCTTTCGGGCGCTACTGACATTTGTTGGCATGGCTGAATGGGTCTTCTATGTTAGCACGGTAGTCGGACTACTCATCCTACGTCGCCGAGACCCGCAGCTGGAGCGGCCCTACCGTCCCGCCGTCGTTCTCCCGATTACTTTTGTCATCGTGGGAACCTTGGTGATTGTACGATCTGCCATGTTCGCTCCGGTCCAAAGTGGAGTATTGGCGAGTCTGTTGATAGCTGGCACTATTGTCAGCACATTGCGGAGCGGCCGGAACTCATAGTCATCCATCAATAGGTCTCAAACTCTCGTGAATAGCCGCAGTTTCTCTCAAAGTCTTTTGGTGGTGAGATTAGGTAACGTTGAATGCATGAATCCCACCAAGGCGGGCTCCAGGTACCTAAATATAATCAAACAAACTCTGCATGATGTATGCAGTGGCAAACAGCCAATGACAACCTGGGTTCTTTGCCAGTGAAGTATACATTTGAGTTCGCCATGCCTGCTGCTGATGAGCCCAAGCCACTAATAAGCAAGGTACAGTTTTTCTTGTCTCACCGGACGAGGAACTCGAGTTCCCCGCAATTTGGTCTCACAACTATTTCGGCATAAAACTTACTCTGGGCGAAAGTAATCTGTACAGGGTACCATAAAGGTTATGTGCATGAATTTTTTTTCTTGTTCCTGGCAATTGCCTATTTTGGGGAGTGTCAGCCGTTGCATACCGTCTCCGCGGGTAGCACAACTAGCCCAGCGGCCCCAGCTTATGGGCATGTGGATCCCGACCGTTAATCCCATTTACCTTTCAGGTCTCAGGCAGAAATTGCCCATGGCTAAAACACAACAGGCATGTCGAGGCAGCGGAACAGCAAGCTCGTGTTTTCTGGTTGTCAAAGCGCTATTGCGACATGGAAATACGACTTGCTGTAAGGCTGTCAAGTCGATACGAGGACTGAATCGCCGAACTTTGACAAGGCGGACGAAATCGTATACCGAACATGCGCTCTCCCCATCCACATCGTTCCTTACAGGGGTGTTGGCGGACCCAGGTGCTGGGGTGTTCCCAGATTGACATCGCCATGGAATTCGCTTACCCACCTGTCCCAATTTGGACTGTAACTTTCAGGAGGCCAGGTATGACCGGCCCGACTTGAAACCCTTTACAGATAATCGGCTCAGGCTGCTTTACGCCATAGCCGTTGGATAGCAACCGCATAGCCACTTTTCCCCTTCTCCATGTTTCTCTTGCGGCTTACGCACTCCCATCTATATTTCGCTATAGCCAAGGTGTTATGAAGCACACGGGCGTGGCTTGAAGAGCCACTGTGCGTCATCTAATTACGCATACGCATTTCTCTGGGTCTCCTATGTCGTCGATTCGCGTATACGTCGGATCGGCGCTGTCTACGATGTATGCGAGATTGCGGAGAAAGGTTGTGCGTACCTCGTGTCTGCCAATTCGTATAGCACAACAAAGCATCGAGCACTGAGCCACTCAGATTCCCATACAAAAATAACAAACATTGATTTTGTTGCCAATATTGGTGACTGGTTCATGGCCGTGAATAAACTCCAAAGTCTAGTTATTGATTTTGCAAGTACCTTCCCTGAACTTGGCCATGCGCGAAGGCGGGACTACTAGGTAAGACCCAACGGTGCCACAAAGCATCTAGACTACGTGAGCGTGAGCCTGAGTATTGGCATCTAGAATGCTCCAGGGACTAGAACATGGCTAATTAAACGTACGAAGACTATGCGTAAGTCGGACCAACGGCCGGAAGATCCTCGGTGGGGTGTGCTCACTGTACTGAGGAGATGGAGTTATCCGCTGGTCAAGAAAGTATAAAGCAGGCATGCCAGGCCCTCCAAGTTGATCACCACCACAACAACCTTTCTCAGTATTCACTCACTTACTTCACTCGCTCGCTATATAATCATATTCACTTAATTCCCCAATTTTTTCATCATCAACAAAAACTACAACAGTCAATCAATAATCAAGATGCGCTACAGCTACTCTGCCATCACCTTGGCGTTGGTCTCCAACGCCGCCGCCGCTCCTATCCTCGATGGCCTGCTTGGATATGGTGCCCAAAATGGTGCCAAAGTCTGCACTGCTCCTCTCTTTAGCAACCCTCAGTGCTGTGCCACTAATGTTCTTGGTGTTGCTTCCTTGAACTGCGTCAACCGTAAGTCTCCCCTCTTGTCTTGATCCTTTGACGATTGTCCCTGATATTAACTGCTTGCTTCAGCAAAAACCGCCCCCAAGGACAACGACGACTTCCACGCCATCTGTGCTTCTATGGGCCAGCAAGCCAACTGCTGTGTCCTCCCAGCTGCTGGCCAGGGTGTCCTTTGCAATGGTGTCCCTGGTGGCTCAACTGCTACTGCCTCTGGTAGCGGATCTGGCTCTGGCTCTGGCAGCGCAACTGTTGGCGGCAACGGTGGCTCTGCTCAGGGCTCCGGTGCTGGAGCTGGTCAGGGTCAGGGCGCCGCTGGCACTTCTGGCAACGGCAACACCGCTGCTCAGGGATCTGGAGCTGGAGCTGGAGCTGGTCAGGGCGCTGCTGGCACTTCTGGCAACGGCAACACCGCTGCTCAGGGTCAGGGTGCTGGTGCTGGCCAGGGCTCTGGCTCTGCTGGCACCACTGACGACGGCTATGGTGACCAAGATAAGGGCACCTACGCTCAGGGCGGTGGTGCTGGTGCTGGTGCTGGCCAGGGCGCCGCTGGCACCGATGGCAACGGCAACACCGCTGCTAAGGGTCAGGGTGCTGGAGCTGGTCAGGGTCAGGGCGCTGCTGGCACTGATGGCAACGGCAACACCGCTGCTCAGGGATCTGGTGCTGGTGCTGGTGCTGGCCAGGGTGCCGCTGGCACTGATGGCAACGGTGACAGCACTGCTAAGGGTCAGGGTGCTGGTGCTGGCCAGGGCTCTGGCTCTGCTGGCACTTCTGGCAATGGTGGTGACGATGACCACAACGATGACCACAACGATGACCACAACGACAACGACGGCGACCACAACAACGACGGCGACCACAACAACGATGGCGACCACAGCAACGACCACGACAACAACGGTGACTACGACAACGGCAACAAGGACCCCAACAGCGG
Source organism: Exserohilum rostratum (assembly GCA_026367775.1). Taxonomy (NCBI): domain Eukaryota; kingdom Fungi; phylum Ascomycota; class Dothideomycetes; order Pleosporales; family Pleosporaceae; genus Exserohilum; species Exserohilum rostratum. The sequence continues at coordinate 1,071,872 of CP111157.1, forward strand.
TAACGGCGGCAGCACTGCTCAGGGTGCTGGTGCTGGTGCTGGTCAGGGCTCTGGCTCTGCTGGCACTTCTGGCAACGGCAACACCGCTGCTCAGGGATCTGGTGCAGGAGCTGGTGCAGGAACTGGAAGCGCTGGAACTGACGGTAACGGTGGCTCATATGCCAAGGGCTCTGGTGCTGGCCAGGGCTCTGGCAGCGGAACTGCTGGCAGCGGTAACGGTGGCGCTTCTGCTTCCGGCTCCGGCTCTGGCTCTGGCTCTGGTTCCGCATCTGTCAGCAGCGGTAACGGTGGATCTGCCTCTGCCTCTGGCAGTGGTTCTGGCTCCGGCTCCGGCTCTGCCTCTACTGGTGGTAACGGTGGCGCTTCTGCTTCCGGCTCTGGCTCTGGCTCCGGCTCTGGTTCCGCATCTGTCAACGGTAACGGCTCTGCTCAAGGCTCTGGCAGCGGTGCCGGCCAAGGCTCTGGCCAGGGATACAGCAACGGCGGTGACAACAAGGATGACGACGACTGCGACAACTAGATCAATGCAGTCGTTGATTCATAGAGTTCGACGAGCCTGGATTTCCGGGCGGGGTGGAAAGGTGCTAAAATATTGTGGAGCAAGAGTATGGTAGCTGTAATACTTGACAATTCATCTTCATTGACTTCATTCGGCATCTATTTCCTTTTTGTTTTGTGCTTTGTTACCCATAACTTCAACTCAACCCTATACTTTACGATAGAATTAAAACACATGATTTTCTTCACTAAACTTGTACTCAGGAACTGGCATTTGAATTTCGGCGTAGAGAGTCCAGTGTGAAACGCAAGTGTTTACGTGGCACGGCTCGTCCATTATACGGACGTTAGAATGTAGTGACGATCTACACTACCTATTAGTGAACAAGCCATGCAAAGTGACATAATACGCCTCCTGGAATCCCGCTCAACACAGCAATGAACGACAGAAACTCCACTCGGCCCATGCTCACCAAATCTTAACACGACACCTTGATGAATAGGGGCAGGGAACACAAAAAACCTCAACAACTTACGTATTTGCTCCAGTGACTCAACACACGGTCGTAGAACCATTGGACGCAGGATACGACTTGTTTCGAGTCATGCAGGGTGGGTGGAGCTGCCAGATTAAGATGTACAACGGTGATGTCGGTCCTTTTTCCGCTACCAGCACCCCCAGGACAACACCCGTAGCCTCGAAATAGGCACATGAGAAACTGTATCCACGTACGATGCCTGCGTGAGATCGGTTGATCAGTCCATTGCTTAGGCAAAAATCTTCTCATGGTCCCTGAAGATCTCTCGTTTTAGTCATGAATTGCAAAAGGAGCCCGTCAGCCCATTGGATAGGAGAATATTAGGAGGCATGATTGGGATCTTCACGTCTGACAGGCTTCTAGACCCTGGGCACCGTTTTTTTCCTCGCAGACACCCAAGCAGTCTGTGTGTAAGCATCGTCGATGCGGTTGTCGCGTGGCGTAAACGGACAAGTTGCAGCGGGTAACGTTGGGGAAGTGGGCCTAGCAAGCGGTGCGGGCCGGGGCAACTGTCAAAGTTCGCGCCGTTGGCGGCCGCCTGCAGCTCTTCTTCAACTACCACTCCTGTCCACTTTTCCTTCATCTCTCAACTTTCAATGTGCACGATGATTTTTCATCTTGATAGGGGCATACAAGCGTGAAACCCCAAAGAATTGAGATCTAGGTATGGCCTGCGGGGAGAAAACACTTGGCTGTCAGCTCCGCCACCTCCGCCATGCTCACCACCGTCCCTGACGTGATCCTTGGCAGGTACTAGCCAGCTTGAGCCCAACAGCTAACTCAGAGGGTTGTAGCACCTCATGCGATGGTTGGCGTGACAGGCGCAGTTTCCGAGGTAGCCGACGATAGGGGCTGCTGACCGATGTCCTTGGCTTGATCACCTTCAGCCCCGCGGCCCCAAAAAGTTGAGCTCGCAGCCATGTACCATCCATGTTGCTCAGCATCGTCTGTCGTACCCGAAAAGCACTCGGGCCACGATGCGAATCGCTATGCTGCTACGTTAGCTCCGCTTTGGTCACATGGGCAGAGTAGAATTTCTGGATAGCGTGTTAGCCTATTACGAATCCTCGGCCTCTCAGCTGCCTTTATGACGGCTACTTCAGCTGTGGATGTACGTCATTTCCAAAGTTCATGTCAGGGTAACACTATTAGGGTTGGTGTTTGGGGGCCGTATGCCATTGATAGGCTGAGCATGTGCCGCCCCCAACCAGCTATCACCAATCGATCGTAATTATCGGCAGAGATGTTCGATTCGAATGCACATGTTCTTACTTACCACTTTCAACGCCTTTTTCATCTTCAATGATACCAGCGCAATTATTGTCTTGATGTTTTCATCATTACCACCATGTCCGCGGGTCTTGAGCTAGCCGCTGCCGTCTTTGCAATCGTCGGTGTCGCCGATGTTGCCATACGAACAAGCCGCGATGTCCACGGTTTCCTACGTAATATTGTTGGGGCGCCTAAAGAAATCGATCGAATGTGTGTCATTATCAAGGAGGTCGCTGTCCTCGCCGAGACAGCGAAAGAGCTACTAGGTGGCATGACCAAACGAAAGCGCCGGAATTCGATACCCGAAACTGTGGGCCTACTAGAAACGGCATTGAAAGGGTTGAATCGCGAATTGCAAAACCTCCGAATAATTAGCGCAAAGTTCAAAGGATCAAACAAAACTTGGGGGCGGGTGAGATATGTGCTGGATGAGCGCAAGACTTACAAAGCCCTGGAAAGTCTCGAAAGGTCGAAGGGCCTACTTGCAAATGCTCTGATTGTTGCCAATGGGTAAGTAAGTACGCAAGCGATAGTATGGTTGATGCCTGGGAGACCTCCCATATCCAATATTTACGCGGAACTGACCAATCAGAAACTAACAAAATTTATACAGGCAAAAACTAGACGAACAACAAAGCGATTTATCAAGCATACAGGATTCAATCGAGGAACAGACCTTTTCAATTCACCAAGGAAATTACAAAATCTTAAAACAACAAGCAGAACTGGCACGCACTTCTCAATGCATTCACAAAGAAACGCATCGTATATCAGACACTGTGTTCCGAAGCCACAGGGAGCACCTTGACGAGCATCAAAAGACGCGCGAGATTCTTTGTGCAAAAATCGAAGATGTCCTCTCCAGCGGGCTGGAGAAAATGCATCTGCCGCTTGTTAAATACAATCCAAATCGCGTAGTCTTTTTCTACGGAGAGCAACGCGAGATGATCATGGCTTACTTGCTACTAGTAAAACCTCATCTACAGGCTGCAATCAAGAACCTGCTTCTTGAAGACAGTGAAGCATTTCCAACAGACCATCTTACCTGGATGCAGTCTGAATTCAACGATTTCATAGCATCGGCAGCACAAGAGGAGGCAGCAAGGCATATTGCGTCGACTGCCACATGTGTAGACGAGTGGCATTATTCCGAAAGAGAATTCGCTCAACTAAACAAGAAGCCGTATCATGCTCCAGAGTACCGAAAAAAAGAAGAGTACAGCACCGGAGAAATCACGAAGCATACTCATGCAAATTCTTTTTTGAGTAAACCCATGATGCGGAACCGACCTTCATACACACAATCCACGCCCTTTGGAAGCCTCCGCGTATACTTGCCCACGTATTCATCTTCGAGCAAAAACCAGCGTCCAAACCAAGAAGCCGAGTTGACATTTACATGTGGCATTGGCGCTTCGATCAACATCATCCACGTACACTTTCTCCGCAACAATATTACTACGGGTTTCCCAGCCCCGAAACTCTACACCCAGCTCAGTGTTTTCACATTAGCGGAATCCGAGGACCACTACGAAAACCTCTTTGCTCACGCTAGTGCCGCGGAAATCGATACTGCGCTGAGAAAAGGGGTCATTTCGCCTTATCATATGAATCGCGAAGGGAGGAATTTGTGTTTGTATTATGCGGCGGAGTATGCGCGGACAGATATATTGGAGTATTTTGATGGGCAGGGGATTGGTGTGTCAAATTTAAAGTACGTCTTCCTTTCTCTATATTTCCCCCTTTCTCTCCATATTTCCTTTTCTTTTCTTTTCTGCTGGAGGAGTCCACATATATGTGGGTATTCGTTAACATACTTGATAGTCAAGACATCAGCCTCATAGCCGGACTCTTCATAAACTCCATCTCTCCCCACATCACACGCGAAATGCACGAATCCTCCGTCGACCATGTCCTCTCTCGCGTCAGCGACCGCATCTCCTTTCTCTTTGAAACAACAATGAACATGCTATTGTGGGATTACTATAAAGGACGCCCTAAACGTTTGCTACAGCGCCAGATTGAAAGACTGAGAAGTGAAGGGTTATTGTCAAAAGGCAGTTTTCTCGGTACTGGAGATGGGGATGACGGGGGGTGGAACATGAAAGACAATGGAGATGAAGCATGGGACTGGCCCTCTGCCTCTGCACTCATAACACCGCTTTTCCAACACGACGCCACAAATGTCGATACGATAGGGAGTTTAGGCCGGAACAGGATTCAGCGATGTTGGTGTATTCTATCGAGGTTTGAAAACAGCGACTCAACTCCCACTTCCAGCTCTACCTCAGCACCAAACCCAGTATCAAAAGTAGAAAAGGGAGAAGAAGAAGCAAGTGCAAGTGGGAGTCAAAAAGCCATTTCAGAAATCGCAACTGCTCTCATCCGCGCAGGCGTCGATATCCATCATCGCGACCACGACGGCTGGACGCCGAGTATGTACGCGAGACGCTATGGTGCGTGGGAGCAGTGGTGTGGGGCGTTGGAAAGTAACGGGTTTGTTGTTGAGGATGTGCTGAGGGAAGAAGGGGCGGAGTGGTTGGGGGAGGAGGAGCGGTGGAGGGGAGTGTGGTTGGAGAGGTATGGCAGGATTCGGTAGTAGTGGGAAAGGAGGGAGGACTGTAAAAGAAGGAGAAGGAGAGAGGTGGTTTGATTCAATCTTTCTGGTGCGGTGAAAAGAGAGTGAATGGAGTGGTTGGAAGGGTGTGCGAGGATATATCGGGATGGTATTTTTATCCAAGTCTTGTGGTGATGATGATGGGTATCACGGAATTGGATACAGAGAGGGATTCTACTAGATTTGACATGGCGTTCCTACCTACGGATGGAGTCCCCTCCAAAAAAAGTCAAAATGAGGTATACTCAACACGACGATTCAAGAATGTTCCGGTCCATTTTTTCTTTTTCTTTTGAGAAGATTGGTTTTTGCCGGAGGATTTCAGCAGCCATGTGGCTCGGAGAAATGTGCTTTGCTCTAATCTTTTTTTTTCTCCGATCCCAACAAATGCATCATCAATCTATTCGATACTCATCCAAAACCTCAAGTCATGCCAGAAGAAAAATCTAGTCATGCAACAACGGCAAACGAGTAATGTTGCCAGCTAAAACAGCGAGTTTGTAAACAAAAAAAGCGGACATGATGTCATCACCTTTTCCCCGGATCATCAACATCAGCTAGCATCTAGCTTGGTCCTTTTGCAGCCAAAGAAACTAATCTAACAAGCTGTCTTCTTTCCAAACATTGTTTGTTACACTGTTCAAATCGAAATTTGTTCTTCAAATGACCAAATCGTGTACTCTCTGCAACACGGCGCGCCCCGTGCTGGTGCGATGCCAAATCGATGCGACAGGGAAATGGCACTTTGTGTGTCCTGGCGCGTGCTGGAAGGCGGTTTCAGGAGGCGTCGAAGATGCAAAGGGATTGGAAGAGGAGTATCCGCATTACCGGTATGGTGGCATGGTGAGTGATTCTCTGTGTTAGTGAAAGCTGCGAGGAAGCTGATTGAGATACAGTGGAAGGATAGGAGTGCAGATGGGCCGGTGAGCGCAAAGAAGCCGAAAAAGGTCAAGCAGAGGCAGAAGGAGGAGATGCGTGTTCGGGGGGAGAAGGAGGGCGCAGAAGACGAGGAAGGGCGAGACGGTGCCGCGGAGGGTGAAGGCGGTAAGGGTCGTGGTGAGGGTGGTGAGGTATACAACGTCGGACAAAGGGCCAGGTGAAGAGGCAATGCGCCTGGGTTACCGTGATTTTACTACTTGTTTTTCTTACACAATCGGCGTCTTTTAGCTTGCATAATCTGACAGGTCAAGGTTCGGCGGTCGTCGGATGGGGGCGTGGATAAGGTTGGAATGTCGTCAGGGCGGTATGGTGCGGACTAGCTGGCGTGCGGCATTAGTCTAGCAGGTTAGCAGGTTGATGCTGCAGCGTGGTCGAGCAGAAAAGGAGTTTCCATTTGGTTTATTGGAAAAATCTATTCTTGAACTGATGCACAGCCCGGTTGGGCGACGAAGGGGGACCTTGGTGCATTATGACGACGACACTGAACAAGTCGTGAGTATTTGGACGGGACGGTAGGTAGTGTTGCTATTGATAGCTCTTCATGCAGCGGGGCTCTGCCAGACCCCGGCGTGTGCTCTTAGTCATATTAGCGGGCCTCTGGCATTGCCGGTGGCAGCTATCGCAAGCGCCCGGACCCGGGTCCCCGTTGAGATCGCATCCTTTCTGCAATGGGCTTGGTGGGATGCGACGGTGGGAAGTTTTGCCCAAAGCCATCACCATGGTATGGTGGTGGTGTTGGTGAAGGCGCTGGGGGATGCCAAGGCAAGAGGAAGCTGGGGTAGCGCAAGTTTAAGGTCAGGTGCAGGGTTGGCCCCAGGGTGCGCGGGTTGGCTGTGTGCGGCATGCACCATGCAAGATACATGGAAAAGGCCATGGACATGTTGGTGGTGGGCGTGGTGGTCGTGGTGTTGCATATGGTGGCGGACCGATGGTAGAGCCAACGGAGCGGTCCAACGTCAGCCACGGCGCAGGAGGGAGCGCCAGTGGGCACGATGAATTGGGCAGAGGAGTCGTCTTGTCGCGTGCGGCCAGGGACGCGTTTGCTCTGGGAGCGGGAGAGGCTACGCCCAAGGGAGCGAGTGAGTGTATTTAGAAAAATATCCGTGGCTCTCACTCGCTGGTGCCGAAACGAGCACCTACTGCGGCCGGGTGGATGTGGGCGCCAACGTAGACGCGGAGGCCAACCCGTGCCTTGACTAGGAAGCAGCATGCTCGAATGAGAAGTGCCAGTGAAAGATGAAACGTCGTCCAGGGCCCGGTGATAAAGAAGGGCGGGCGGCACTCTCAGCGCTTGCGGAAGCACGCTCGCTGCCTCGCTGCCTCGCTGCCTTTGACGCTGCCTCTGTCGCTGCCTCTGTCCATCACTCACTCACTCACTCGCTCACTCGCTCGCTCAAGCACCCACTCGTCCACTCGCCCGAGCTGCGCCGTCTGGCTGCAGGCCCATTGTGCGTGTACACGCGTCCGATGGTGGTTGTCGAGGTGTCAAAGGGACGTCTTGCCGCTCTTGATCCGCCTAGTGGCCTCGAGTGGGCAAGCCTCGCGCGCACGCGCCTCCAAAGCCTCTCTGTCTCCGCCACGCTCCCGAGCCCCTCCAGGCCTCTCGACTCTTGAAACCCAAAGGACCCGCCGCCCCGACGTCTGCCCGCCGAGCGAGCTGGAGGTGCCATTTCGTAGCCCCTCCCGCCAGCGACGCCCACGCCTACGCCTACGCCTCTTGAGGAAAGGCCCTACCGCCTGCGCAACAGCAGCAACAGCAGCAGCAGCAGCCGCACCCGTGGTAGCACTCCCTCACTGGCCGCCGCCCGCCAACGTCACTCGTGCCTAGACCCGCCCGGCCCTGCCTGCCCTCCTCCTCCTCCTCCTCTTCCTCTTCCTCTTCCTTCCCGCTTTCTCTTTCTCCGTCCCTCTTTCTTTTTACCAGAGCTGCCCTCGCTCGCCCTCTCCACCTCCCACTGCCACCTCCCCCTCGGCTGACTGCAGCGACCCACTCTGTTGGGACCGAATACGCTCAACCTGCAACTTCAACTCCTCCACCACCGCCGCTGCCCACCACTTCCCCTCGTTATTCCCGCACCCGACACCGCCTGAAAGCTCCATCGCTGGCCCCACGCCGTGCCTGCTGCATCCCACCGTCTGCAGCAGCACCACGCACACCCTCAGTCCGAGACCCTCGCACCTCGAGAGCGCCGCCATACGGCCCACCAAGCGACAAGCCTGCTTCTGTGGCAGGGTCACTACGTAGATGCAGTCGTCCAGCAACGGCCCACAGCCAAACATGTCGGCCCCGGCGCCCCTCCTTCGACCCCCCATCCCGGGCGCACGCCCAGGCAGAAGAGGCCCGCCGGCCCTCGGTCTCTCTATACCACCCTCGCCAAACCAACGGCCCGTCACAAACGACGCCAATGGAAACGGACAGGCGCGCCCCCAGCCGCCCAAGCTGAGCGTCGTGACTCCCATGGGCTCAAACAATGCACCGCACGAGGGCAGACAGGTCCCCCGCGGCCTACCACCGCTGCAGATAGGCACAGGACTGTCTGCATCTGGCTCAAGCGATGCAAGCGCGCACTCGAGATCTGGAAGCTTCGGCGAAATGGCGGTAAACGGTTCGGCTTCTTCATACCATGCAGCATTGGGTTTTCCCGGTCTGCAGAAAGGCACGGATCCCATTTCTGCCATATCAAACGGAGGAAGCGAGGGCGCTCCAACCATGGAGCGTGGCAACAGCAGCCAACCATTACCAGATCTAGACGCCCTGGCTGCGGAGAAGGGGCGGCCATTGGAGGTTGACGATCTCGATGACGCAGCATGGCGAGCGGCAAGCGCAAGGGGATTGATAGAAGAAAAGGGCAGTCTCGGTGAGGGTGCCGGAGGTGCCGTGACCAAGTGCATACTAAAGGGCGGAAAAACCACGTTTGCCCTCAAGGTTCGCTTTCCCCCGAGACTTTTCTTTTGTTGCAGTGCTAACATTTCTTTTTAGATCATCACCACCAACCCCGACCCTGATGTCAAGAAGCAAATTGTGCGAGAGCTATCCTTCAACAAGAACTGTGCCAGCGACCACATCTGCCGCTACTATGGTGCTTTTATGGACGACAGCACAGGAACAATCAGCATCGCTATGGAGTTCTGTGAGGGTGGATCGCTAGACGCCGTATACCGCGAGGTTAAGAAGCTTGGAGGCCGAACAGGCGAGAAAGTGTTGGGCAAGGTTGCCGAAGGCGTGCTGAATGGACTAACATACCTCCACTCGCACCGCATTATCCACCGAGACATTAAGCCCAGCAACATTTTGCTCTGCCGGAACGGCCAGGTCAAACTGTGCGATTTTGGTGTATCTGGCGAGTTCGGAACAAAGGGCGACGCCAATACCTTCATTGGAACCTCCTACTACATGGCACCAGAACGCATCACTGGACAGAGCTACACCATCACTAGTGATGTGTGGAGCTTAGGTGTGACTTTGCTGGAAGTCGCCCAACACCGCTTCCCCTTCCCGGCCGACGGAACAGAAATGAACCCTCGCGCCGGTTTGATTGATTTGCTCACGTACATTGTGCGACAACCCATTCCCAAGCTAAAGGACGAGCCTGAAAACGGCATCAAATGGACAGAGAACTTCAAGTACTTCATCGAGTGCTGGTACGTAAATGGATTATACAAGTATGGATGGGCATTGCTAACAAGCTGTAGTCTTGAGAAAGAGTGCCCTCGAAGAGCCACACCTTGGCGGATGCTCGAGCATCCGTGGATGGTTGAAATGAAATCGAAAAAGGTCAACATGGCACACTTCCTAAAGCAAGTGTGGGACTGGAAGGATTAACCGCACTTGTACCACCATTTTACATTCGGCTTACGATGACTTTGTCTTCATCTTGTGCTGCAGGTTGCTGAAAGGCACGGGCGGTTCTACACAAACCATCGCGCAGCTTCTTTTTGTACCTTCGTTTTTTATGTCGGGTCGCGTGCTGGACATGAGACGACAGGCTCCAGACATACATAGTCTTGATTTGGCGGGAGAAACGGCTTTCTTCGCAATGGGCAAATACCACGCTGGGATTATGCGACATGGACGGGGGTTCATCTTGGAAGCCTTTTACCAAGTCTCAAAGGCATGGACAACTGGAAAACTAATTGGGTGGTTGCGCTGGAGTAAACTCCATTGGCATTGAAGGCGTCTGAGCAGTTCAGGTTGCATATAGCGGCACTTGAGAAAATCTTGATTCTAGACACAAACCAAAATTGGCAAACTGGTATTCCAAAGATAGTTTGATGCGTGAAGTTGAATGCCCCAGGGTACAGTCTCAATCGAGATTAGCGCAAGATCCGGTCCGACGCCCCTCCGACAGGTGCCCTTGACGCTTGGAGTCATAACCAAATAATTTACGCCGCAACTGCTACGAGTCAATTGGGCGCTTGCAGACCCCCAAAGTCTTGTTTGCACGGATCTTCTGCAGACAGCCACCGCAAAACCTCCGTGAACAGCTGACTCCCCACGATATCCACGAGTCGCTCCGCGCGCGCAACTACCCCTCCACCTACCCCTCCACCAACACAAGACCGCCTTTGTAGCCGCCACGATGCCGACCATTGCTGTGGACAAGGCCGCTCTTTTCAAGGAGCTAGGCCGCACGTATACGACGCAAGAGTTCGACGAGCTATGTTTCGAATTCGGTATCGAGTTGGACGAGGACACGAGTGAAAGTACAAAGCCCGAAGACATGGCGCAACCACCACAGCTCAAGATTGAGATTCCGGCCAACCGCTACGACATGTTGTGCTTTGAGGGTATTGCGATGAACCTGAAAGTCTTCTTGGAACAACAAAAGCTACCCAAGTGGAGCTTGACACCGCCCAAGAGCGGAGAGTTGGAGGTTCTGGATATCAAGCCTGAGGTATGTCTGACTCGGGATATAGATGGCTAAACTTCCAGAACTTTGCGTTAACCTTGCGTAGACAAAGCAAATACGAGAGCTCTGCTCAGGTGTCATCCTACGAGGCATTACTTTCACCAAGGAACGCTACGAGTCCTTCATTGCCCTACAAGACAAGCTACACTCGAATTTGGCGCGCCAGAGGACGCTTGTCTCGATAGGAACCCACGATCTGGACAGTACGTAGCACAATATATCATGTGGGTGCTGTTGCTAATATAATGCAGCAATCAAGGGTCCCTTCTCATACGAGGCGCTACCACCAGAGCAAATCAAGTTTGTACCCTTGAACCAGACAAAAGAGATGAATGGCAAGGAGCTCATGGAGTTCTATGATGTAAGTCTTTTTGTCAAATCTGCTTACTTTGTCTAACGTCAACCAGAAAGACAAGCATCTCGGACGTTTCCTGCACATCATTCGCGATTCGCCCGTATACCCTGTGATTTACGACTCAAATCGCACCGTCCTCTCATTACCACCCATCATCAACGGCAACCACAGCAAGATCACTTTGGACACAAAGAATGTGCTCATTGAAATCACTGCGACCGACAAGACCAAGGTTGAGATTGTCAACCACATGCTCGTAGCCATGTTTGCTGGTTACGCCGAATCGATAGAAGCGATCAAGATCAACTCACCACACAACGGCGAATCAAGAGAATCGCCAGACCTTTCACCTCGGGAGATGCAGGCTGAGGTTGACTACCTGAACCAGGTCACTGGCTTGGACCTGTCGCCCGAAGAAATCTGCAAGCTTCTGTCGCGTATGGGCCACGATGTTTCACCATCAAAATCAGACAAGAACATCCTTGATGTTTCAGTCCCAATCACTCGGGCGGACATTCTCCACCAGGCGGATATTATGGAGGATTACGCCATTGCATATGGTTTTAACAAGCTCCCGAGAGTATACCCGAACAAGACCGCCGCTGTTTCAGCACCACTGCCCATCAACAAGCTCGGTGATATTGTACGGATAGAATCAGCCTGTGCAGGATGGACAGAGGTTATGCCCCTCATTCTCTGCTCACACGAGGAGAACTTTGAGTGGCTGAACCGGAAAGATGACGGAAAGACTGCAGTGAAGCTTGCGAACCCCAAGACTGCCGAGTATCAGCTTGTGCGAACGTCGCTGTTGCCGGGTCTGTTGAAGACTATCAACTCCAACAAGCATCACTCGGTCCCCATGAAGATCTTCGAGGTCAGCGACATTGGCCTTGTCGATCTGGAGCAGGAGAGGAAGAGCAAGAACGAGCGACACTTTGCCGCGGCGTACATGGGCAAGACGAGTGGTTTCGAACAGGTGCATGGTCTGCTGGACAGGTTGATGCTCATGCTCCGATCCGCTTTCTTGACACGGGAAGACGGATTGAAGAACGAGCAGCTTCAGGGATACTGGATCGAAGAGGTTGATGGTAAGTGCTGGATTAGTTATGAGTTGAACGTACGCTGACATGATGTAGACCCTACTTTCCTTCCTGGTCATGCAGCAGCCATTAAGCTCAACCTTGGTGGCAAGAACCACACCATTGGTGTCTTTGGTATTCTGCACCCTAGTGTGCTGCAAAAGTTCGAGCTACCGTAAGTTATGCTAGACACTTATCAAGTATCGTCCTAACAATCGCTAGATACCCCGTCAGCACAGTGGAGTTCAACCTTGAGGTCTTTTTGTAGGCATAGATAGCTGCTCTTGTGGGATACCCATGCAGTAGACAAAACTAAATAAATGTGGTTTACTATTGCCATGAAGTGTCGAATTTCCTACCGCTACCTACTAAACAACGATCGTCAATAATGTCCAATCAAATTGAATTTCAAAAATGGTATTATTTGAGCGAGAAATAGCGTACTACACGAAGCGTTATATGCTACTAACACGCTTTTTCGAAAATTCCCGACTCAATTCGTAAAACGGTAATGGGGGGCGTTGAAGAAGCAAGGACATTAAGTATGGCCACAAGTTCAACCATCTACCAAGTTCCCTAAACACACCTCCAACTCCCCGGGTCCTCATACTTCCCCCCAACAAACATGCTCCTCTTCGGATACAAACAATGCCTCCTCGTAAAATTTACTCCCTTCCCCACCTCATCCCCCACAAACTTCGTCCCTTGCACATACTCTGGCGCCACGCCTTCCTCCACCCACCTCACCAGCGCAGCAAGAACATTCTTGTCAGCTTCAAACGGTACTCCCTTCATTGCTGCATTACCCCCCTGACCCAGAACCCATGCTCCTGGTCCCCCTGAGCAATGAAACATACCTGATATCCTAAAGAGCCTGATCCAGCGGTGCATATCGTTGTAACTTGAACTCTTACTGCTACCGTGTCGAAGATGCTCGTAAAAGAGATTCGAATTAAACCCCGAGATCTGGTTATCTTGTTGCCCGTGGTACAACAGTATTTTGCCTCCTTTTTGCTCAAAGAGGGGTAGAGAGGAAGGATAGGTTCTTATATCGGCTGGATTGAGTTTTTCGGCCATGTATGCGTCGGTGGTGGTGTAGCTGGATGGGTCCCACGAGGCGTTGTTGTATACGACGTATTTGAACCACGAGACGGATGCAGGATACGGGGTCCCGGCGTAGAGGCGGTCGGTGGCGCGGAGTTCGCTGCCGGGTTGCATGGGTGGGTATATGAGTTTGTGCGTGGTGGGGTAGGTGTAGGGAGAGAATATTTTGATGAGCTGCTGGATTTGTGCTTTGTTTAAACACTTCTTCTCTTTTGCTGCATTACTGCTGTTGCTGTTGCTGGGGCAGAGTAATGGCCATGGATTAAACCGACATAAACTCGGCTCCTCGATAAGGCCATCCTCCACTCCGTCAATTCCGTCACACTGTCGTAGTACCTCATCGTGGATAAACGTGTGCCACGCTTCTTTTGGGATGAAATTAGCATCAGTAGGTGGACCCGTGATGGTGTAGAAGCGTGCACGCCATGCGACGAGGGCGTTGAAATTTACGGCGGGTGCACCGGCTAGGATCCCGTCGAAGTCAAAGGGGAATTTTGAGGCTGAGGATATGCCTTGTCGGCCGCCGAGGGAGCACCCTATGTAGTAGGATTTTCTGGGAGGTTGGTGGTAGAAGGTAAGAGCGAGAGATTTTCCGGCTTGGACGGCTGTGTGGAGGCTGGGATGATGTGAGTTAGATAGAACGAGGTTTTGGTACGTGGGTTAGAAGTGATTTTCCTTATATAGAAGGAGTAATGTACTTACGAGCGCCACGAAAAATCAACCACAGTCTCAGGGTTATTTAAAAAGGCCTCGCCGACCGTGCCATTATGTCCGTTATTTGCTCCCACGGTTGCAAAACCGTTTTGAGCTCCGTATGCAATGTCTTCGTACTTGATACCTGCTCGTCCATGATCAAAACTCCATGTTCACTTCTTTTGTTCTTCTCTCACCAAGTGCACCTCTTTTCATCACAAACAACTCACGTACATCCGTCAACGCCTCCATTGCCCGTTGCAAGAAGCCGACCAGACCAGTCCTCGGGCAACCACGCTTCAAACGTTATCCGCGATGTTGGTGACGTAGTGATTTGAAGCGTTATGCGACACAAGTCCACAGCTACTACCTGGCTTGCTCGACTGCAGCTAGCATCGTTATCCGGAAACGTCAGATTAGTGCCTGCAGCAACGTATTCGCGAATATTCAGCGTGGCGTTTTCTACAAACTCCTCTGGCTGAAATGCGAGACATCTTTGCTGAAAAGTATCGGATGAAGTCGCAGCAATGTTGGCTAGTGGTAGTAATAAAGCGGTACTTACGGAGGTGCCTTTCAAAAGTATTGTCTGCCAAGAATAATCTAACCGAAGTGCGGCCGCCTTAGCCGAGGCTTGTCTCTCCCCTCTATGTACTTATTACTACCTTGTAGCTTAACTATCTTTTAAATATATATAAGAATTCGCTTAATCTAAGCTTAGATCTTAAGTTGCGAGAGATCTCTCTAGCAGTTCTGCTAGACTCTAACTGCCTTAGCCCTTAACTGCGGAGCTCCTTTCTTTGTAGTCTCTCTCTTTGTATAGAACTAGCATAGCTTAATGTAGTTATAGTTTAGCGAGTTGCTATACTAGAGTAGTCTCTTAACGTTGTATAGGCGATAGATCACACTCTAATAGTAATGGGCATAGGTAGGTGCCTTGTCCTCTATCACGACAGTCTAAGGTCTGTCTTAGAGGCACTCTTTAGTAAAAGGAATTAGCTTTAGGATAAGAACGTAGGTCTAATATCTCTACTAGTCTACGCCACCTTTAGACGTACGCACTAGCTTACCTATCTTCTCTGTCTATCTCTACTAAGGTTTTCTGCCACGCTTGTTGCGTAGCCCTATCTTTCTTATAGACTCTAACAGCTCCCACTCCTCTCTCTATAGAGGCTTAAGCTTAGCATTTAGCTGCTTAATCTTCTAAGCAGCATCCTCTTTCTCTGCCTTTGTCTCTAGCTAATAGATATAGTATAGACCTTTTTTGTTATATAAGAAGCAGCCCTAGAACATAAACTTAGAGTATTCTTTCTACCTCTTATAGATGTAGCTCTTAACTACTCTCTTATCTGCCTTTCTCTAGACTCTATAGCCCCTACGTTAGTGGTTAATTACTACTAACGTCTTGTTTGTCTAGATAATATTCTTCTAGTCCTCTAACGTCTAGTCTTTATGCTCTAATGCCTACTTAAGATAAGCACTCCTTATCTCCTGTGTTAACCTAGGCTTCCTTATTAGCTTAGTCTTTCTGTATCCTGCTGCTTTTAACACCCTCTAGATAGTAGAGGCAGAGATTTTAACTCCTTAGAGACTAAGCCTACTAGTAAGGTTAGCACAGCTCTTCTCTCGTCTATATCTATTATGTCGTACTTGTTGCAATATCTGCTCCTTCACCTCTGCCTGCTTAGTAGGCTTACTAGGCTTTAGAGTATCCTGAACGTGGTGTAGAAGGATCTTAATAGGAAGGTCGTTTAGCTTAAAGCCTACAGCAATAGCTCTACTATAGATACGATCTACAGTATAAGGATGAACGCTAGTTAGCGTAGAGACTTGTGAGGTATTCTTGCTAATAGGAGGTGACTTTAACGCGATTACTAAGGTACAGGTATATATATTAGTATAAGGAGCTATAGTTAAAGGATAACTACGTAGTAGTAGGCAGACTGATTAGACAGCCCCTTAGCTCTAAGGTGGGAGTTGCGCCAAGAAGAGTTGTGCCGAAGCGCCGAGATTAGCGTCAGACAATACTTTTGAAAGGCACCTCCGTAGTACCGTTTGCAATCTGGCGTACATGTTGACTGAAGCATGAATTTCTCGCCATGGATGCTTGTTGTACCAAGCACTATCTATATACGATCGCAAAGTGCGATTTCCCCGCGCTTTTACCCCGTCTAAAGTGGGGTCGATCGTGTGTTGTGCAGATGCGGAGGAGCTGGTGCCGAAGTTATTCCCGAAGAGGTGAGGTATCCAGCGCATGACTGCTGGGTTTTTTCTTCTTGTTGACAAGAAGAGGAATGAAATGTGTAGATCGAGGAAACTTCATATACGCAAGAGAAGATGGGAGAAGATGAAAGTGGAGTTGAGGAATAACTAGTAAGAGAACGGAATTTGGGCTATAGTCAGGCACACTGGAAGAGAGAAAAGAGGGAATGTTTTTGATTGAGAGTAGATCTTGCAGAGATTAGATATGTTGCCAATGATGCTCTCAAGTCATATGTAGTGTGAGCTGTCGTTGTTGGGATATGCACGCTGCTTTTGCGAGGCTCCGGTCCGATTTGGTAAAGTGTGCACAGCGAGACGCTAGACTGAGAAAGGCAATGACAGCAAAAGTCACCATCAAAAGTTGGCCGACACCAAAAGTCGATTGACAGCAAAAACCAATACCACCAAAAGCCAGCGTCCTAGATGCAATCTCAACAACAGCCAAAGACTCATGTACATTCTAAAACTATCATACTTAAACCGTGGTACACATAGTGAATTTGTGAGAACGATACCGTCTCTTGGATACAGTATAACGAATGTTATGATATAAATCATACGATATATTTGATAATCATCTAACCTACACTAACTAACTTTTTGATGGAAAAACATAAAAACAATAAGGGGGGTATCCTGCCACACACATCCACATATACATCAAGCCCATATACAGACAGTACTATCAACCAAGCCAACCAAGCAGACAGACACCACACGCAATGCAAACATCCCAAAACATCCCATCAGCAACGTTAGAGGTAAAAGAAGGAGAAGAAAGGAAAGAAGAAAATCAGCCCATTTGACTAACATCTCCAAATCCCACTCTGGGCCTCCCACCAACACCAGTAGCCCTCCCTCTATTCCTAGCACTATTACCACCAAAAGCAGCAACACTCCCTCCAAACCCACCTTCCCTCAATCTCCGCTCAAAACTCGTCACACCACCCACATCCCCAAACGCACCCGGCGCAGCGCTCCGCACAGGCGGCGCACTCATACTGCCTATCCTCGGGCCCGCCGCTCTTTCTCGCTCAAGGATAGATCCTAGGGGTCTGCGTACGGGACTGAGAACACGCTGCATCTGCTTCTCGGGACTAGCGGGAAGTTCAGGGTGTTTGGCACGTGCTACACTGCGTTTTGAAGGCGTTTTTAGGTAGCCTGGTTTACTTGCTGTGGGGGGCATGGGGGTGCCGGTCCAAAAGGTTGATTGGGCGGCATCGCCGAAATCGAGTTCTGACTCGTCGTCTTCGGCAATGGTGGCAGGGGGAGGACGGAGAGCGGGGTCGGGCTGGGGGTATGTGTTTGGGCGGCGAAGGATGGAGCCTGGTGGGCGGGTTGAAGATGGCGTGGGAGGTTGCGCGTACGGATTAGGTGTGAGGATTGGGTGGCGTGGAGGTCGCTCCGGTGTGAGGGATAGCGAGAGGTCAAGGTCGTTGTTTAGACCCAAGGCATCCTCGTCAAAAGCCGTCCACGCGTCCAGATGTTGTGTTTCGTCGCCAGACGGCTCCAAGCCTCTCCGTCTACTTGGGCTTTTGCTCTCGATATTGGTGAGATCAGCACCGCCCTCATCATTACCATCGTTAGTTCGCCGTCCTCTTGGTCTACGGTTAGGCGTCGGGCTTGCAGACCGTTCAGCGAATCGCTCAGAAGCTCGCTCCGCCCAAAACCGAACCATGGCCCTGACATGCTTTTCAAAGTTGCGTTGGAACAAAGCCCTCGCATTATCTTCCTGTCTCTTGAAATTCCAGAGACGCCAGCCCATCTTCTTGAGGGCGCCTGCAGCAGCAATCTCAGTGCTTTCTTGCCGAAGAGCAACGGCCTGGCTCTCCAGCGTGCGAATATCATCCATACGCTGCGACCATATATTTAGATAAGCAGAAGAGATTTTGTAGGCGTGAAGATTGATAGCCTGAACATCCTGCTGACGGAGGATAAGCGTGCGGTCGTGCCATTGATGAATGATCTCCGCACTGGCTTGTATGGTGCGGTTGTGTTGGATGTCGTTCGCTCTTTGGGTCAATTCGGTGATGTGAGCTGCCCTATCCCTCCAATGCCCAAACACCCTTCGTACAAGATTTGTCTTGACCGTTCTACGGACTTGAGAGTACGTCTCACGTCGACGGTTGCGACGCGCCAGCTGCGTGGCTTCGCTCCAGGTCTTCAAAGTGTGTTTGCACAGAACGTAGAAGCGGGCATCCGCCGACCATTGGTTCAGCTGCTGGAAATGCGCTTGCCTCTCTTTGAGCTTGTTGAAGGTGCGCTCTTTCAGCTTTTGCTGATACTCTGCGAGTACAGCAAATTGTTCGGCTCTTCTCTCCGCAGTGATGGCTTCCATCTTTCGCAAACATGTTCGCAACAGCTGTGCACGCTTGAACTGGGCGAACCGCCTTTCAGCTGCATCGAGAGTGTTGGCACGCTGATTCGTCTTTGTGACCCAAGACAAGAAGGTTGATTCCTTGAGCTGCCGGTCATGAACACGCTTGAAAAGTGATACTCTAGAGGCAAGAGTCCATTTGTACAAACATTCGATGAGGAGGCGATCGTTGATACGCTCTTCAAGCGCTTTGATACGCAATTTGTCATTCCAGGCAGTGAAGGTATTACGCAAAAGTCGACGGCGGTCAACATCACAGGCCCGGCGTGATAAGCGGGCATCTTTACGCCAGTCCTGGAAGATGGAGCCAACCAAACGGTTGTTGGCTTGTGCTTGGAATTGACGCAATTGCGGTTGGAGCTGCGCTTGTTTTTGTAGTGTATGCAGCGCTGTTCGGAGTAGGCTGATGCGTCGGAACTGGTCTGCTTGAGATTCGAGGGTTTGAACAGCTTCAGATTTTTGCTGCCATATCTTGAACGTCTTTCGCAATAGCATTCCGTCTCGTCTGTCTGTAGCCCATATCCCCCTCTCTCTCATGATTTCAGCTATTTCATGCCATTTCTGCAGCGTCGTCCTCGCGAGTCGTTTCTCATGCCAATTCGAGGCACCCCGGTTGAGATACTCCATATTCAAAGCATCCCACGTGCGCCTTACGAGCCTATCTTCATAGCGTGAAACTGCAAATTGTTCGGCATCGCGTATCGCTGCGGTGCGTGCGCGCCACTTGGAAAGGAACTTTGCCAAAGCAAAATGCTGAATTTTAAGCTCGTTGACTGCTGTGATTTCACGCCAGCCATTGAAAAATCGTGTGCGTAAAATATGGCGCCGCGCGACTGAGGTGCGTTGAACTTCGTCTTCGGCACATCTCGCCCAGTGTGTAAAGGCTTTGGTAAGCAGAAATAGGTTGCGAGCCTTGTCTGCTCTGGTTTCTAACCGATCAAAGAAACGGCTCGTTTCCCGATTGGACCTCCTCACAAGCGCAGTGTCTCGCAGTTGCAAAAGAGATGCTTTGAGCAGAGTGCGACGCTCAAATGCAACAGCTGCCCTTTCCATATCTTCTCGCTTGTTTGTGAGGTCTTGCGTCCGATAACGCCATCTCCATAGACATTCTCTCGTGACACGATGAAGTCGTTGTTGTTCAAAGGTTTCAGCATCGTCCATCAATCGCGTGTCGGAAGGTCTAAACGGTTCGAAAACATACGGGCGTTGCTGCTGCGGTTGTTCTTGTTGGCGCGGTGGTCGGTAAGGTCCATCCGGTATCGGCGCATTCACACCTGGTATCTGAACCTTGTCAAGATCGAGGCTGGTGGTGTGGTCGGTAAAACTGTCGTCGTCTGCATCGTCAACACCGGCATTGTGCGTCACCGGCTGCCCCCCTCTCCTTATTTGCAAACTGCCGCGACTAGAGACAGAAGTACTGCGCTTATGGGCTGGTTGTTGCGGTCCCGAGGGTTGGCGTCGAGGCGCAATTCCATTGACCCTGTTGCGTATGGGAAGTCCTGCTTGGTGGTAGGAATGCGCCTCTGTGTCTGATGTGGCCCGACGCCTGTTTGTATTATTACCATGGCTGTCCGGAGCGGCTGGCTGCAATGCTCTAGCAGGGCGCACAGCAAGGTCACCGTGGTCGGTCCCAGCAACCTTGTCAGCGGTCCCGTCGAGGAATGAGTCGAAGCTTCCTGTCCTTGTATACCGTCCCTGGCTTGGCTGTGTTTCTCTACGCGTCGCGTCTTGGACAACCGCAGGTTCAGCATCCTCAGCCTCGTCGCCCCATCCTACGGTAATCTCGAAGTAGTCCCTAAGCACACGCTGGAAGCGTGTTAATAAGCCTTCTCCCTCCCGCTCATGATGTTGTAGGCGGGCCAAAAAGCGATAGAGGATGGCGCTGTCCTTGGGCTCTAGATGGTGGTCCTCGACATGTTTGTCGCATGCATCGAAGATTGCGCGCGAAGACTTGTCGTGCGACTGGTCCGCCTGGTATATAATGTCGTATAAGGTTTCGACGACTGCGGGAACATCAGTACAAAGACAAAAACAACGTAATGAAAGCAGCCAACAATACCTTCATTGGGCAAGTCATCCCTCGTCAGGTCCTTCGGGTCACGTCCATTTTGTCTCATGGAGGGTAGCATTCGTGCACGCGACTCGGTCGTCTCCGGCGCGTTCGCGACAACATGGAAGTAGTTGCTTGGGCCGGGAAGAGTGCGAGCGACCAAAAAGTGGCATGCAGTGCAGTCGCGGTGAAAATGGGGCTCGCGCGCAACTATTAAGCATTACAAAATGTATCGATGAATGGGTGACGGGGACCCGTTGCGCCCGCTTGCGTGAGAGCAACGCGCTGGGTGACGCGGGTGGTTGGTCGCCCGTTCATACAGCGACGGTGCCAAGACTTAGTGAGGTGGACCCTGACATTGACCTCATCGCCGTCAACCGCCACATGCTCAAAGACACCACGCTTGTATCCGTTCCAAATCTTGCAAAAACAATTTCCAGGCCTTGAATCCTCATCTACAACTTGCGCCAACATGCCAGGCCGAACACGTCCCATTGACAAACTTGCCACAGCTGCTGCAAAATGCTCGAAAGAAGTACGCACGCCACTTGGTGCCTCATCCACCTAAGCCTTGACGCATCATACTTTGAACTAGTCTCTAACCCGCACCAGAGCTCAATATATGGCAAGTGCATTTTTGCAGACTACGGAAATGTACACAAAGACATGTGTGTCAACGAGTTCATGAAGCTAAAAGAATGCTATCTGGTGAGGTCGTCTCTAACTGCGGGGACATTCACACATTGCTAACACTCCGATCAGAAGGCATATAAGCAGCGATGATAGTTATGGTTGTATCATCTGGTTATCAGGGCGCAAATGTCATGAGTCCCTTTAGTGTTTAAATAGAAATTTTTTTGATCATTTCAACTATTCACATGTACAATCACTGCATCAAGCCCCCATCGGGCACCCCAAACGATCCACGAAGCCACTAGCAGGGAGCGTAATGGTACTACATGCGCCTCATAGCTTAACCAAACGCAACATGAACGTTGCTTTATGAAGCTCTTGCTCCTCCTCTGCAATGACCTTCTCGTTGCTATTCTCGGGTATCTTGCCTTCAACTTCAGTGATGACGTGCTTGTCAACGTTCCTTCGCAGAGCCTTTTCAAAGAGCGGTCCTTGGTTCTCGAAGGCCTTCTCTAGACCAACATTCTCTGGATCGCTCAAGACTCGGTACTCCATGCCTACATCGTCTGTGGGCACTAGTCCAGCCTTCTTCCGCAAGTCTTGTACGCGGCGGATGACTTCTCGAGCAAGACCCTCTTGCTCGAGCTCTGGGTATGATGCGACGTCGAGAATGATGAGAACATCGTTGTCAGTGTTGAATTCCTGGTCCTTGTTGCTGGAGTCTTGTGCAAGACCACGCTTGACCATCAAGTCCTCGGCCTCAAGCTTGATACCATCAACGACGATCTCGCCACTCTTCAAGTAGTCCTTAATTTCCTGGCTCTTGAGGCTCGGTAGTGCCTTCTTGACCTTGACAGCGTCCTTCTTGAGCTTCTTGCCCAGAACAGAGAAGTCTGCAGATGCAGAGTACTGCACGTTGTACTTCTCCTCGTCACTTGACAGCACAATGTCTCGCACATTCAGCTCCTCTAGGATGTAGTTCTCTAGCGACTTGATGTCATCGAGATATTGCTGCTCTGGGTGGATGACTACCAGCGTCTTGAGCGGGATCTTAAGACCCTTGTTGGCGCGGTCTCGGCAGATACGACCAAGCTCAATGACCGACTGCATACGCTTCACTTGACGCTCAACAACTTCGTCGAACAGCTCCTCACGGACCTCTGGGAAAGGCAAGAAGTGCACACTTCGGTTGTCCTCGGCATGCAGTTCCTTGGGGATGTGCGGGAGCAATCGAAGGTAGATGTTGTCAGTGATGAATGGCGTAAACGGTGCGAGTCCACGGCAAAGTGTGTAGAGAACCTCGAACAGAGTGTTGAGGGCGTGCTTTGTATCCTCCAGACCATATTCACCCTTCAGTCGGCGGCGGTTGAAGCGAATGTACCAATTGGTTGTGTTGTCGATGAGCTCGAGCAACCGCGGAACCACAGTGTACAGCCTGTACGCAGCCATCTCTTCGTTCACAAACTTCAACAGCGACTGGCAGGATGCCAAGATCCAGCGATCTAGAACGTTTGTGTTGGTCTTCTCGGCCTTCGGGTCGAACATAAAGTCCAAATCAGCCACCTTCTTCAACAGAGATACCTGTTGCTCGAAGAACTGGTAGCTGTTCCACAAGGGCAGCAAGACCTTGGAAACGATTTCCTTGACACCCGCCTCCTTGAATCGAAGTGTCTCGGCACGAACAACGGGTGAGTTGATGAGGTATAACCGCAGAGCATCGGAACCGTAGTTGTTCATAATGAGAGAGGGGTCAGGGTAGTTCTTGAGACGCTTCGACATCTTCTTACCGTCCTCGGCGAGGACGATACCGTTAACTACACAGTTCTTGAAAGGTAGTTTGCCGAAAAGGTGGGTACCCAAGACTGTGAGTGTGTAGAACCAACCACGGGTTTGGTCGAGACCTTCCGCAATGAAGTCTCCAGGGAAAGACTTCTCGAACTGCTCCACGTTCTCGAATGGGTAGTGTGCGCTGGCGTAAGGCATAGAACCAGACTCGAACCAGCAGTCGAAAACTTCGTTTGTTCTCTTCAGCACGCCCTTGCCCTCTTTGCTGGGGATGGTAATGTGGTCGATCTTGTCACGGTGAATGTCGGTAAGCTCTCCCTCGTATCCGCTGAGCTTCTTCAGCTCCTCTACGCTGCCGACGCACACAACCTCCTTCCCGTCATCGCTGACCCAGATCGGGAGGGGAGTTCCCCAGAAACGGTTTCTTGATACTGCCCAATCGGGTGAGTTTGATATCCAGTTTGCGAAACGCTTCTCCTTGACGAACGAAGGAACCCAATGTGAGCCTGCAATGTTCTCCAACATTTGCGGGACAATGTCCTGGATCTTGATGAACCACGAGGGAACGGTTCGGTAGATCAGGGGAGTGTCAGAACGCCAGCAGAAGGGATAACTATGGAGAAGCTGTGAATCTACGATCAAGCGTCCAGTTCCCTTCAGGTGCTTGATAATTCCCTTGTCTGCTGCCTTGACATGTTGGCCCTCGAAGTCCTTCACAACCGAAGTGAAGCAGCCTTGGTCATCGACGGGGTTGGGTGGTGTGCGGGTGTCGGAGATAACACCAGCGGCGAGAGCGACACGGTAATCGTCCTCTCCGTATGCGGGCGCCTGATGAACGATACCCACACCACTGTCGGCCGTAACGTATGTGTCGTTCAGGACCTTGAAACCGTAGTCCTTGAATTCATCGTACAGATAGTCGAAGAGGGGCTCGTATTTCCAGCCCAGCATGTCCTTGCCCTTGAGCTTCTCAACAATCTTGAACTTGGCCTTCTTGGGGTCCTTGTAGAGTGTGCGCAATAGGGATTCAAGGAGAATGTAGTGCTTGCCAGACGCTTCGTCGAGAATCTTGACGTATTCGAAATCGGGGTGCGCGCAGAGGCCGGTGTTTGATGGCAATGTCCACGGGGTGGTGGTCCTGTTCAGTTCAGGTTAGCGCATGCCAGTGGTTTGTGCTGCATTTCACAATGCGTAGAAATCTACAATGCAGAATGCTGGAATCACTTACCATGCCAGCAGGCACGTGTTTGGGTCGTTGACCAGAGGGAATGTGACAACGACTGCCGGGTCTTGCACGTCCTTGTAGTTTTGAGACGCCTCAAAGTTACTGAGAGGCGTCGCCAACGCCGTACTGTAGGGCATAACCTTGTATCCACGGTACACAACGCCCTTGTCGAACAGGCGCTTGAAGACCCACCACTCCGACTCCATGAAGTTGGTGTCCATGGTCTTGTAGTCGTTGTCGAAGTCGATCCAGCGTCCAAGACGGTCAATGGTGGACCTCCATTCGGTAGCATATCTCATGACAATTGCGCGGCACTTCTTGTTGTACTCGGCGATACCAATTTCCCGCACAGCATCACGTCCAGACATGCCCAGTTCCTTGTCGATTTCGTACTCAATCGGAACACCGTGGGTATCCCAACCAAATCTTCGCTCAACATAGCGACCCTTCATGGACCAGTAACGCGGAATAATGTCCTTGATGGTGGATGCGAGGAGATGCCCGTAATGGGGCATTCCGGTCGCAAACGGAGGGCCATCATAGAATGTGTATGGTTGCTTTCCTTTGGACTGTATAGTATTGTTAGTATGAGGCACAATTCTGAACAAACCCGCCAACAGTCACGCAGCAGAAGCACTTGAAAACGAAAGAACGGAAGAGTCCGATAGAGGGGACAGAAGGCACAGGAATTCATAGCCACTTACGAGCTCAACCTGTCTGAGAAAGGCGTTGATCTCCTTCCATCGCGCGAGCACGCGCTCTTCCTCGCGAGGGAAGTCAATAGACATTTTGGTGTTTTGCTGAGAGATGCCCGTGGCGGGGAATGATTTTCTAGAGTTGACTCCTCCGACACCAAATCTCCCCCGCCACTAGCGTGACTCAGCTATCGATACGGCCCCGCCTTCGGACGCTCCCACCTATGACGCTTTTGCAACTGCCGCCACAGCTTCTACGCGCTGCCATGGACTCGTCTTGTACAGTCCAGAACACAAAAAACAATAGCGTTGACTAAAAGTGGAATTGCTGGGTGGCAGTGCTGATATCGACATGACAAAAAGGCACTTGTAAACTCAATTTTCTCCCGCACTTGACTCAGGGCCTTATACAGACCACCCTAACTATGCCAATATCAAACCAAAGAGTAGCTCATGGTACATACTTACACTGCACCCGGTGTAATGTACCACATAACTTCATGTCCATTACACTTGGCCTTCCCCTCAGCCGCCACTCTCCCCCCATGTAACGACGCAAACCGCCTGATCGCCTCATCCATAATATCGACGATATCCTGATTATTCATGTCGAACTGGAATTCATGCGAGGCATTCGGCATAGGGCCCATTGCAAAGCCGCAAGTTGCCTGATACATGCGTTGGCGGTAGCCTTCTGGTTTGCCTTTGGAAAAACCCATTGTTAGCACATGAAAAGATTATTGGATGACAAGACCTTTTCAGAGTCTAAAAACAGAAGTAATATCAACGATCAGGAAAGAGAAGTTTGCATGAATTAAATGTGATAAGGTGAGGTACCTTGGAAATCTACAGCCCAGTCCCCAGCATCTTGCAATATGTTCTGGCAGGTGTTCTGGCAATCATCTGCACTAGGTGGATTTGCAGTCGCTGCAGTCTTGTCGACGTACGATAGTGTATCGCAGTATCCGACAGTCTTTTTATCCCCTTTGCAATAGTTGATTTTAGGAGAAAATGGTGTTGCTGTATTCACAGCAGCAAAGAGGCTGAGAACAATAGCCGTGGATGCGCGCATTCTGGGGGCTTTGGTCTTTCGTGCCTTGAAGTAGCCTTCAGTCGGGTAAACGAGACAAGAGACAAAAGAAACAGACCTGGCCCTTGGATACTCTTCATAATATTTACCTAGCTGGAAGTATAGTCCAAACCAGTATTAACAAGAGTTATTGTGGCGCATGTGCTCGTACGACATAAGCTGCATGCGCGTTGAACACACACCCCTCGTCAGCGCTTCCGAAGCGATTGGCCATTACTGCTTTACATCATCCATCATCGCAATAAGACCCAGCATACTCGTATTATATCCCATGCATTTCCCTAGTCCCCAATCACCATGCAGGGCAAACTCGAATTCTGATTGAATCAATTCTGTTTCCACAATTTGCTTTCTCTACGTATCACGCGCCTTCAACCATTTTCTGCAGTGTGCCTAGAGAATTCACTACAACCACTCTCTGTTCTCCTTTAGCCTCAAGGTTGATGATTTTTTCTCCCTCGGCCTCTTTCTCCGCATACCATACGCATCTTATCCCTGCTTTGCCCGCAGGCGCCACGTCTCGGTCCCAGCTATCCCCTACCATGACTACGTCCCTGCCTTTGATCTGCAGAACCTCTAATGCCCTTTCAAACAGCCCGTCGATCTTTGCTACACCAAACGCATTCGTAGTGATCAGGTGGTCGTAATACGGTGTCAATCCTAACGCAGCAACAGTGCGTTCTTGAGCGTCTTGGGGGCCTTCGGTCACGATTGCTATGTATTTGCCGCGCTGCTTGAGTGACTCGAGAAGTGGTATCGCACCAGGTTTCAAATTCAAATGCTCCATAAGAGTCTTTTCATACATGTCGAGTATTTGCGCCATTTGTTCGGCTGTAGAAGTGAGTCCGAAGGTATCCATTGCACGTGTGAAGCGCTCGGCACGGTACTCGTGGCTTGTTTTTCCATCTGTGAATGCTGAAGATGTGCTTGTTCTGAGAACATCAACATATGCTGCTTTCAGGTCTGCTACTGTGACAGGAGTACGTCGTGGTGTGGTTTGCCGTGCTTGCTGGTGGGTGACGAGCTGCAGTGCTGCGTCGACAGCGGCAGAAGATGCTTTGCGGAACTCGTGCAAGGTGTCATCCAGGTCGAAGAAGAACCATGATGCGCTTTTGAGATTTTCGTTTCCCATTTTTGGAGAGTATGCGACAATTGAGTGGGTGACTGGTGATCTTGGAGGCAATTGTAGCTCAGTATAAGTATTTTCGAAATCACAACGAATGAAGCAAGGAGGAAAGCGCCAATTGATGTTGTATTTCCACTCAATCCAATATAGACGAGTGTCAAGAATAATGTACGTTGATATGTAGTCGAGGAAGCCAAAGCAAAAAAGTCGGAGATGGCCGCCATCCGTGATCAGCCCAAACTCAAGTTGGCAGTCGGCCACAGAGATACACGTAGTGCCCCGCTAATCACTCAACATGCGATCAATTAAACCATGAAAAAGTCGGGAAATATTGTTATCATTCAAAACTGCAGAAAATTGTGCTTCCACTATCCTCCAACCAATATCCATTCAAAAAAAAGTACACAAAGAATCAGAAAGGTAGTTTTTCCAACTTTACATCAGGGTATAAAATACATGAACATGAATCGTAGCGCGCCGTGAAAAGAAAATGTACAGCGCAGCACATAACCTCCAATCAATCATCCGAAATGATCATGTGAAGTCCCAAAGGACAATAGTCATTGCTCTGCAAAAACTCAAACTTTGTGTCCGGGGAACACATCAAGACACTCCTCACCGTCCGGCCAGTCGTGTACGGAATCCGGCATGGCTGTTGATCGACCATGTAAACTTTTCCCGGTCTCATCCTGATCTGAATCGCCGGCTTGGCCGACCAAAGCGGCTGCGTGTCCCACGTTGTGTTGCCCGGCATAGCCCAGGCATTCAGAAGGCTGTAGGTCTTGAACGCAAAGTTGCTAGAGCCGAGGATCTCGTACAATTTCCGGTCTCGCCTGCGCGGAGGAAAGTTGAAAACGAGGTTGCAGTTTTTGTTGTGGGCCATGTGGTTCTCGATTTCAAAGTTGAAGATAGTGCAGAAGTCGTGCTGGGATATCATGGCCCAGTGAGAGGGCAGAAAGATCTCCGAGGGCCGCCTGTAGCTGATGGCAAAGATGTTTTCGGGGATGACGGTGCGACCAAAGGGTAGTTTGCCATTCGGGAGAAGGTAGTTGGAGGGACATTTGGGGGTGAATTTGCTCTGTGGGATAGCAAGAGCGAAGGCCACAAAGGCGAGGAGTAGTGCAAAAAGGGTCTTCATTGTGAATGCTGTGGATGTTTTGGATATCGTGGTGATTGGAGTGAGTGTTAGAAAGGCGTGGCCGTTGCCTTTATGTAGTCACCAGATTATGAATTTTTGTTCCGACCACTCTTCCCTTAGAACCACGATAACATGGAAGTTGTGTTCGCGTAATACCTTTGGGTTGCCATTCCATGGGAAGAAGGCCAACTGTAGTGGGTTGGCAACCACAGGTGAATAGCAATTACACCCAACTACATTTACTCTTCATTGCACTTGTCAGACGATCCTTCTTTGGGTGCTTGAATCCATCAAAAGGCAAACGATGTCAAAATTCTACGAGTCTTTTCGTACAAGGACGTTGCAATTGGCACCTAAAGGATAAGAAAGCAGCATTCGCTGGATACCTAAGGCGCATCTTGGCGGCTTACAAGATCACTTTTCATCAGCAATTTGAAATAGGCATTCATACGCAGTATTAATCATCTTGTGGTAACTACTATGCAGTCAAGAAGGCCATTCCAAAGTCGTGTCGCGAAGCGGTTGGTAGGCAGGTACCTGATGCATCAAGATGTAATCGACGCCTCACACCTTTTACCCTTCAAAAACCCTGCTTCCCTTTCGCAGAAAACCAAGTGGATGCAAGGTACCAGCGTTGGTTTGGAGACTACCAATCCTGGACCAAATTCTTACGTACCCGAACACCGAATTACACCTCATGGATAAGCACACAATCCTTCCGGAGGTAATTTCTCCGGACCCATGTAATTACACCTCAAGAGCTGTTTTCGTCGGTCCTTCACGCCAAATCACGACATAGGTAAGCGGCGCGGACCTTGGCGAAATGGCGTCAGCATAGTGAAACAAGGCCCCCGTGCTTACTTAGCCAATTCCCACCAGCTGAACCCAAGGACCAGTCTTTGACAAAACATTTCATTTTAAAAAATTTGGGGCGCTTATTTAGTGATACAAAGTACTCAAACACCCTGCTATTAGGGTTTGGTCATGTGAAAACCAATCCCCCGGGACAGCTGCCTTGTGCGCGTGCATGTGTGCTTTTTTTTTTCAGGGTACATGAATTCCCATGTTCTGGATTCTGAGACCCCCAGGGTCAGCTGGCCTGATGTCTCGCTCGTTGGCTGTGTCGTGCATGAAACTTAAGTTTATTTTGCGTCATGAGAAACCTTTTACCAGAGTGCATGGATTACTTGAACAAAGAATTCTACTTTTGAGGCAGATTTTACTTCAATACGTGCATCGCATTGCTCATGACGAACGCCTCACAGTGTGCGCACTCCCCAGCAACAAAAATGCTCGCCAAAACTGAGACCTGTGACTTAGATGATGCGCTACCACATACTCAAGAGAGTAAAGTAAAAAGCGGGGAATCGTGCGACCGTAGTCTGCTGTCGCATCCGCACCGCTGTACACTACGTTACAGACCATGCGCTGACTCTGCGACAGCTGGTAGATGGAAGCTAGACGTCGCACTTGAGTCGAGATCTGCGCTTCCATTGCTTTGTTCCCGACGCCACACAGGATTCGTGAAACTAGGATCCGTGTAGCTTAAAAATTTAGCTTTCGGGCTGTGAGATGTGGCACGGCAATTGACCTCGAAGTGAAATCGACCCTTCTCAGAACCTAATCTTGAGCACCGCCAAGGTAGGAATGACCTCACGGCGGATTCAGCTGTTTCACATAGTCATAGGAAATCCCTACACTACGCTATTCCAGCAGATTGCATGTATGGACGGGTCGCCCCAAGTGATAATTCTGTTCAGGACTTCAGGGTATGATCAATAGGCACACAAATAAGATATTGGTAGACTCAGAATATGCAAAATAATGGTAAATTCAAGTAAATAACAGTGACGTTGGGTAATATGTACTTGAGGCGGCCCAGCATGTCACAAAGGGAAAAAGAAGTATATTTTCAAGTTCGATTGCTATCAAATCGTCCCCAACTAATTACAACTACCCTTTCCGATACCAAGGATATAATACCCGCAAGCGCAGACCAAACCTCTATGCAACGCACTCGTGTAAAGTCATAGCCTACTCGGAAGCAAGCTCAGTTGAAGATGACGTTTACAAGAAGAAAGCAGCGAAAGCACCAACACCGGCAACGAAGCCACCGACGTTGAGGGAGTTGGCAGCACCAGAGAACTCAGGAGGAACGGAAGGCTTGACGTAGCCACCGGTCTTGGTGGGGTAACCAGCGGTGGGGCCAGCAGGAGGGACACCAGTGCCAGCGGGGACAGAGGGGTAAGGAGCACCACCGACGGGCTTGGAGGGGTAGGGAGCACCGCCAACAGGCTTGGATGGGGAAGGAGAACCAGTGCCGGTGGGGTAGGGGACGGTGACGGTGATGGTGGTGGAGCTCAGGCAAGAGCTGGTCTCACCAGCAGGGGGCTGCTGGGGGTACTTAGGAGGCTGGCTCTGCTCAGGAGTAGGAGGCTGAACCGGGTACTTGGGGGGCTGGCTCTGCTCCGGGG
The DNA here is from genome assembly GCA_026367775.1 of Exserohilum rostratum. Lineage (NCBI taxonomy): Eukaryota > Fungi > Ascomycota > Dothideomycetes > Pleosporales > Pleosporaceae > Exserohilum > Exserohilum rostratum. Next base: position 1,102,730 of record CP111157.1, read on the forward strand.
TGGGGGGCTGAACCGGGTACTTGGGAGGCTGGCTCTGCTCCGGGGTAGGAGGCTGGACAGGGTAGTTGGGAGGAGAGGTCTCCTTGGGAGGCTGAGCAGGGGGCTGCTGAGGGTACTTGGGAGGCTGAGCAGGAGGCTGGCTCTCCTTGGGGGGCTGAGCAGGGTAGTCAGGCTTAGGAGGCTGGACGGGGTAGCCAGGCTGCTCGGGAGTTGGCGAGGGAGTCATGGCCGGGTAGGCAGGAGTCTCAGTGCAAGACTCGGAGGGGACGGCCGAGGTAGCGGGCTCGGGGACCTTGGGGGTCTCGACCGGGTAGGCACCGTACTGGGGGACGGCGGCGGCAAGGCCGGCGAAAGCAGCGATGGCGATAGTGTAACGCATTTTGATTGTTGGGTATTAGAACTTGAAAAGTAAAAGGTAAGAGGTGGAGGAGGTGGTGAGAGTTGTCGAGAGGGTAATTATTAAGGATAGTATTAGTTGGTTTGCAACGAATGGACGACTCGAAGGTCAAAGGACTTGTAGCTCGAAGAGTTGGCTGTGAAGTGGAGAAGAAAAGCAGCGGAGGGAGCACGTTCTTGTCTTATGTAGCGGAGGGAGATTGCCTGTGCCGTAGCGCGGACGGAAGCAAATGGCCACTGAAGGGGGGGGAGACAGGACGGGCGACAGGGGCGGAGGCATCTAGGCATTGCAGGTGGCCCGGCGGGTGTCAGGGCTAATGCAGGTCCGCAAAGGCCCCTGGCTCTCGCCTGGCCAGTCGCTGGACGTGCGTACCTTGGGCTAGGACGATACAGGCAGGCCGACTCTGCATAGCTGCGGTGGCTTCTCGTGTTGCACAAATGAGCCCGTCTGACGAGGTCGCGCAACCAACAGCGTCGGCGCGCCGGCTGTAGCTCCATTTTAGGCGCCTATGGCTGGCAGAGAGGGCATAACGACATTCCGCTCGCGCTCTGCCGTGCAGCCAGTCGCCCGTCTGTCGCGAGGGCCTCTGCTCGTTCGGGCTCTGGCATCCCTAAGTGGCGATCGCAGCAGGGAATCCTCAGGGGAAGTGGCTTATCGCGCAGCCCGTTGAACACAGGTTCTCCACCGCGACACGGGGCCTTGGTCTCCATTGCTCTGGAGATCTCTACCCCGAAATAGAGACGACGGCCATGTCAGCGTTGCAGAATCTGCAGGGTACGTCAGCGCCTTTCCTGTGTGTTTGCAAACATTTTCCCCACGGCCCAGTGTCGATACATAGACACACACACACACACACACACAAGTGCGGGTGCAACTTTGTGAACGCCGTCCCAGCGCCTTCACAGCGCATGGCATAGTTCTCACGCCACCGGTTTACGCATGTCGTTCTCCGTGTGCGGTGGCCGTCTTGTGCACGCACACGCAATAGGTTGTGGGAGCCATGCGCTGGTGCCCCCGAATCGCTCCACGGCCATGCCTTGCCAAGGGAGTGGAAATTAAGCCTTGGGGGCGCTGACGTATCCGGCCTAGCGCCTTGGTCTGCCTCCCTTTTCGGTCCACACTTTGCCGTCTCTTTCGCTCCTCATCTCGGCATCAATCTCCCACCCCCAACAAGGGCCAGACCATTGCGTCTCCGGCTGCTGTCGTGGTTCGCACTACTTATCCCTAGCTGGCCACCATCTTCATGCGCCATCGCCGCCTGGCTTGGCCTGGCACATGGCCGCGACACGTTTTCGGCCCTGCGGCCTGCCTGACCGCCTCGACTCAATCTATTTTGCACGTGCCGCCCGCCTGCATTCAGCCAGAAATCCAGCGACCCAGAGGCGTGCTGTCGGTGGGCTTCGGCCGCAGCTTTCTGCTATACTACAAATCCCTGCCAATTGCCTTCACCACTGCCACCTCACCAATGCAGATCGTATGGTTCTCCATGCCAGCCGCCCACCCCATTCGGCGCATGATAGCACGCGTCTAGCCCTGCTTGTGTGCAACCGAAATGAGGCGGTCAGATCAATCGATATCGTTGGATAAGACGGTTGCGCCAGCCATATCGTGATTCGAGTGAAGGAGCATGCCCATGATCAACAGGAGTCGCCCCACAGCCCGTCCTGGGCGTTTCTCTCGCCCACCGGCAATCCCCTTTGTCTTTGGCCCTTCGCTCCCGTCGTCGCAGGGAACATCCTCTGTTTCCACGTTCCTTCGCCCTCTGCTCACCTGCGAAACTCCCACTGGTTTTCTCGATTCTTTTCCCATGACCATGTTGACTGTCGCCAAGTTGCATAGCGTGCCTCACTGCATTCTCTCTGAGAAAGGATCAACACATGCTGTGGAATGAATCTTGGTACCTCCACTCTAGGCCCACCACCATTACGTTGCCTTCAACATCCACATGGATTTGGTGTTGCCAGCGCCTACAGACTGGCTGCTTCCATATGCCTGCAACGGACACACCGGACGCTCGCCCGGCTCCTACGGATACGCAATCATGGTGGATGGCTATGCGCCTCCACATTGCATACATTTGGATGAACGAGTACATAATGCTCTGCACTTCGAAATCTATTAATGGAAACAATAGCGTCCCAACACCAGTTTATATGATGTCACTCGCACTCCGTGGACAGCACTGACAACCCGTCGGTCAAGCAGAGCGTTCGCTACCAAGTCCATTCCGGGATACTCTGGTCATACAATTCTACTATCCTGTGCTCCAACCGCTAGCCGGTCTTTCCAACGGACACTTGAGGCCCGACCGTTAATACCACGTGTGTCTTCCCAACAAGCAATTCCAAGCAATGAAGCTGCCGCCGTCGCAAACCTGGAGCCCTTATAGTCCTTTTGCCATGAGCTCTGAAACCAGGTGCAATTTGTTCCCAGGCCGTTTCTTCCTTTGCTGGTTTCTATGGCCGTTATCTAAACACAGTGTAGCTCCTGATGGACTGTCTCTCCTTCTAACCGCTCATGTTTGGGAATCACAAAGCCGAGATCCAATACACCCAGGAATACAGTTGCAGTAACCGCCCTACACCGATCAGATGATCATGTTCGAGCCGCCATGACTAGATACGAGTTCAACAATACCCAATGGTTGACGCGAGCTTTACCCACCATAACATGACTAGGACAGCCCATACGCAATTCAAGAAATAAATCAAAGACTTGGCGACGTACGTATTCCTTGAACTACACTAAACTCGTAGGCTCTGCAGATCTGACTACAGTTCTCGTTCGGAATGAAAATCCCATGGCGCTTGGCCGTGTCTGCCCTTCCACTTGCCTCCTAAGGACCCTTGTCCCTTGGCTGTTGAATAACGCGCGTCAGGACTCACAAAAGCTTTGATCGAAAGCCCACTCTCGTCACGCCCAGAGGCGCAACAATGCCAACATCCATTGTTTGTTCCGAAGCACTTGCCACCGATTGTCGCACCACCCTCCACACGCTGTTTACACGACCGAATGTTACAACTGCCATACAAGTGCTAGCGCCTGCGCTCTCAAATGGAAATGTGTGTATAATGGCACAGAAATCAAATTCAGTCTGATACTTTTCACTGGACTGCTCAATTGCAATGTCGCACAGCCCCGTACAAGCAGCCACTCGGAAAAGCATGTACTGGTCCCCTATGACCAGGATACCACCAACGACGCAAGGGACCGACGCCATGTCTCTAAGAAGGAATTTACATCGGCTGCGCCTATGCAACAAGTCTGTTTCACCGTTGTCTGTTTGAAATCAGGCCAGATCTACAACGACTGAAGAAGAAAAAAACGTAGACATCATCACCCTCGCCTGGTGGTAGCTAGAGTGTTGTTACTTTTTTACTTACCCCAGCAGCATTGACAACACTTACGCGTACCTCTTTTCAAGTGGACTCAGCCATGCCAAGCCACGCACGAAAAGTGTAAAAGCCCGAGACGACTAGCTTCCGCTACCCAAGCCTTTTCCTACCACAACGATTTGCGTCTCGGAAGCCAAGGCCTGACACGAAATGAGCCCGGAAATTGAGCCCGTTGTCACATACGTAACACATTTTTTTCTTTCGTACCTCGGTTTCCCGTGGACTTCAATCGGCATGTGCATGAACCGACTTTTTCCAATCCGTCTTGAAGCTCTCATTATCATTTACCAAGAGGTCAGAGTGAATGATATTGAAATGAAGAAGAATGATGTCGAAGCTTGAGTTCTTTCACATAGACGACGACGGGGTACCGACATTAGGTACCAGGCCTGGTAGTAAGGTAAGATGCCAAGCATGAAGTAGGTTTCTCCAGGCCAAGAGGTAAGCAAGAATTGTAATATTGACTTGTTGACATCCTTGTTTCTCTATCTCAGCACAAAAAGCAGGTCAAGTAATCACATGTAAACTGCCATGTCTCTCACTTAGGCGCCTGACCTTCGCATTCACCATACACAGCGACCAAATACCTCGATACAACGATCGGCCGTAAACACGCATCAGTATCCGCACCGTCATCGTCGTAATACGATGTCCTACTTGACTATTCTACTACGTCCAATACACAATCTTACATCTACACATGTGCACCGCACACTCTCTATCTGTCTACAAAAAAAACTTCAAACAAAGCTTTTGAATACGTTCTATCATTGTTCCCCATCTTTCCAACCATCACTCGACGAAAAGACGCGAAAAGACAGCACCATGCATAAAACCCACAAATCTTCAAGTTCACATTTGAATGCAAAATATTCCCTTCTTGTACATACTACTCCCCTCCCAGAAAACGCCATGCTAAATTTTCTAAACAACCAATACACAAGAGACGTACAAACATACAACATAAAAAGATACATTTCGAGATTACAGATACACACATACATGTTTTCCCATACGCGTACACATTTGTAGAAAAGACGATCACCACCACAGTTACATGAAGCTAGTAAGTAGTGGTGGTAGTAATAGGAGTAAGTAGCATAGTTTTTTCTTTTCGGTCGTTGTCCCCGGAGGAAGGAAGAAAGAGGAGGAAAGAGTAAAAAAGAAGAAGGAAGAAGATGAAGATGAGCGCTCATGGCTCAGACATGTTCGTTGTTGTTGCTGTTGATGTTATTCGTCCGCAAAGGAACTCAGAATATGGGAAGTAAGAGAGAACAACTAGTAGGTGTTGGAAAACAAGGCAAGTTTCTATCAACTTGTCTTTCTCTCTCATGTGGGGACAACAATCCTTCCCTTTCTCTCTTCAAAACACACACTTTTGCTATGTTTTTACCCTAAGATTTCATCTTGCCCAAGAAGCCGTCAAGGTCAAATTCCTCGTCATATTGTTTCTCGTCCCAAAGATCTCCCAATTCATCCAGGAAGCCCTTCTTGCCCTTTTCTCGCAGCGCGCCGGTGGCATCGACGGCGTCGTTTTCGTCGATGCCCGTGCCGTCGTCTTTGGCGTTGGAGGGTGGCGCCGGTAGCGCAGAAGGATCGTTCGAGTCTGCTGAGACGTTGAATAGGTCGAGGATCTGGTCTGTTTGCATGGATTGGAGACCCGCGTTTTGTTGGTTCACGACTGTGGAGGCGACGTCGATTTTGAATCGTTGGAGACTGGAGGGAGGCAATGTTAGCATGGGAGTGTATGAAGAGGGTATGTGGGGAGTATACGTACTTCAAAATCTTTTCCTCCAGGGTACCGCGCGTCACGATGCGGTAGACGTTGACTACCTTCTTTTGACCAATACGATGCGCGCGGTCCATGGCTTGAATGTCCTTTTGCGGGTTCCAGTCGTGCTCGACGAAGATAACCGTGTCGGCACCAGTCAGGTTGAGACCGAGACCACCGACGCTAGTCGTCAAGAGCAGGACGTCGTATGACGGGTCGGTGTTGAACTTGTTGACAATTTCTTGTCGCTTGGTGGCTTCAACACCACCGTCCAAACGCATGAACTGGACGGATGGCAGCAACTTCTCGAGCACGTTGTGCTGCACCATGTCCAACATCTCCTTCATTTGACAGAAGACAAGGGCACGATGCTGCGAAACTGCTTCGGGCAGATCACCGTTTGCATTCGCCGACTTGTCCGTCACAACGTCGGATGCACCAATGCCGCAGTCTACAAGCAGATCCTTGAGAGCGCCGAGCTTTGGTGCGTGCGCTATGTCGTCAATCGTAGTGTTGTTCTTCTTGAGGTACTGCTGAGTTGCCTCGTATGCTTTGTTGGTAGGGCCCTTGACGACCAGGGAAGGCGAGTTGCAGAGCTTCTTCATGTACTGCAAAGCCTGGAAGATGTGCTGCTTGCTCTCACGGTCTGCGTTACCAGCCTTGGACTGAATTTCCTTTCCTTGACGCTTGGTAAAGTCGTCAAAGAGGTTGCGCTGGAGCTCTGACAGATCGCAGTAGTAGTTCTGTAGGATCTTAGGAGGAAGATCATCCAGTACCTCTTCCTTGAGACGACGAAGGAGGAATGGCAACACCTGCTTATGCAGAGCTTCAATGGCCAGAGCACCCCGTTCTTGCTCCTTCGACGAGCTCTTAGCAAATCGAGATGCGGCGATGGGCTTGGCGAAACGCTCTTGGAAGACCTTTTCTGTACCAAGGAAACCTGGCATGAGGAAGTCGAACAACGACCACAATTCGAGAACGTTGTTCTGAATGGGTGTACCGGAGAGAATGAGACGGTGATTCGACTGGAAGAGCTTGACAGCCTGGCTGGTCTTTGACTTTGAGTTCTTGATCAAATGTCCCTCGTCCAGAACACAGTAATTCCAGTTAATGGGCTTGAGGATATCGGCGTCATTGCGGCAAATGTCGTACGAGGTAATGACAATATCTACCTTGTCAAGTTCGTTCCTGTACTGGCCACGAATTGGTGGCGAGCCCACGTACGCAACACAGCTGAGGAAAGGTGCGTATTGGCGAATCTCTTGCTGCCAGTGACCAGACAGGGTTGGCGGACACACGATGAGAGATGGAAGGCGGCGGAAGTTTGGATCTCCAGACTTGGCATACTCCTCTGCGCGCATGTGGTGGTCACTGGCTACCATGCAGAGAGTCTGCAAAGTCTTACCAAGACCCATGTCGTCACAAAGGATACCGTGTAGGTTATATCGGTTGAGGAACGCCAGCCAGTTAACACCATCTTGCTGGTAAGAACGGAGCGTTGCCTTGATGCCGACAGGGATTTCGAAAGGTTCCACCTTCTTGGCGTCGAGCATTTGAGCAACAAACTTACGCTCACGGTCTCGTCCCTTGAGTAAAGAGTCTGGAAGACCTGGTGGATCAGGGATACCTGATTCGAGCGGCACAAGTTTGACAAGTGTGGCAAAGCTGGTGGTGGCTAGTAACCTGACATCGTTGTCTGAATCACTCATGCGTCCAAGGACAGGAGTGATGAGGAAGATGACATATGGCAGGATAGCGTCGTCCATGACGTGAATGAGGTGGTAGATGCACTCAATGGCACCTTGACGAGCGTGCACATTTCCACCGTCGCTGATTGTTGGTAGCACACTTTCCACAAGCATGGTAATACCCTCGACGGACATGACGCTGCAGATGGTCGCAAAGCACTTAGCAGCTGCGTACCGCAGCACGTATAGCTTGCTCTGCAATGCCCTGGCAATAAGTGGAAGAAGTTCCTTGACGAAGCCTCTTACGCTTGGGTGCAGCTTGCCTACCAGAGCACGCAGAGTCGACAGTCCATCAACGACTTCTTGACCAAAGACACCGTCCTCGTTAAAAATGTGTGCAGGAAGCGATGGCTCGGTAAACGCCTCCTTGATTGGCCGCTCAATCAGATCCTTCAGGATGGGCACCTTGTCGAAGATCTCGGCGCCGAAACGTTCAACAACTTGTTCCAGACCCTCGCGCGCACCGCGCTTGGTTATCCTGGCCGCCCGTGACTCTTCTGCGAAGCGAGCAGCATCCGGATGGTCGCGTACATCTTCGTCCTTCTTGAGCGTAAGAATGCCGGTTTCAATATGCGACTGCCCAGCGAATTCGGGTGTTTCGGCCGTCTCCATGCAGTAGAATTTGACCAGGTTACCGACAACCTTGTTCACTACACCAGTTCGCTTGCCGTTGACCAGATGTACTATGTAGCCAGCAACAGCTGCTGCAGATCGCTTCTGTAGCTCAACGTTTTCTTCCTTCTTGATGCTATCCATCATGGCCTTGATGGGCGGTGATGGCTTCTTGGGAGGTGAGTTGAGTGCTACAAGTGCGCCAGCGGCGGCGGCCTTGATTCGAATATCGCGCTCTTCCTTGATGTCCTTGGCCTCTTGAATGCTCGACTCTACCTCCTTGCGCGTCGTCTCCAGGTTGGCTGCAGCGACCATGCGAGCTGAAGGTGTCATGGCCTTCTTGAGCTTCTCGTACTGCACAGTGACCAGCTTCTCTGCATCCGCGACTCCGAAAGCATAGTTGTTGGTGAATGGCAGACCCTGAACAATAGTTGAGAGATTTGGTAAGTTCTGCACGTGTGCTTCCTGGAAGATGTGGAGGAGCGATGAGCATTGCGTTCGAACAATCTGCAGCTTTGGCACGAGATCCTCGTAGGCCAAAGGTCTCTCGCCTTCCACCATGGGCAGCAAGTGTTGAACAAACAGCTCAGCCAATGCATCCTTGTTCGCCAGGTTCTTTCCAAACTCTTCAATGATGATTGCAGCCGTCAACTGAGTCGTAGAGTTGGGCGATGACAATGGGGCGATTAGCCTAGACTTGAAGGCCTGGAGCCTTGACTCTTCTGGCCAAGCACCCATAGCTTTACCAAGAGCCTGGGCTGCCGAAGTCCTGGATCTTATCATGACATCGGCTCCAATGAGTTCGAGATCACCAGTGATCATGTGGCCATCGACGTTGTGAGACATGGAGGATGGTGTCGGTGTCGACACATCTTCTTTTCCTGGGCGAGACTTCTTCCTCCTCTTCTGAGCTGGTTCACCACCATCCGGAGGTGTCGACTTCCGACTCGTCTCGGTGTTTGGCGGCGGACCCATGGCTTGTCCTGAAGGCTTAATAAGAAGCGACTTGTCGAGGGATATTGGGTGGCGAGAGACTCCGATAGGCGTAAGGGATAGGGGAACAATCGCATCCAATACGGGTTCAAGATGTGTGGGCAACTGGTCACCCAGACTAGCGACTACGGCATTCCAAAGCTGTAGTGAGAGCTTCAAGACGCCCTCGTTACGCTCAAGCAAGATATTCTGGAATATCAACTGCAACGCCTTGCTGTCTATCCATCCGTTCGAGTCTTGGCTCTGGATGTCGAGGAAAGTGATGAGCGCACGAAGGACAGCCGCGCGAACGCTGGTAATGGTATGTCGCAGGAAGGGGAAGAGGCGAGGGACTAGCTCTTGGAATGACTGTGTGGGATCTTGACGGGCGTTTGCTTGCATTGCTTCGAGTACTTGGGGGAAGCCGCAAAGCTTGGCAAGCAGGTCCATGATGAAGCCGGTACTGGCGCTAAGATCATCCTGCAAGCTAGATAGACACGACCAGACGACGTTCATCAATCCTTCAAGTGCCTTTGGCCGCATCTCGATAAACTCTTTCACGACGGGAATCAGCGTTGCGGCACTAATGGCTCGGACATCGTCGTCATCATTGCTCAGGCCGTTGATAACGGCAGCGAGCACTCCATCCATCAAAGTACCGTCTTGGAGCAGGAGGTCATTCCGCACAGCGACAAGGTACCGCAACCCAATCATGCCACCCTGGCAAAGAGCCCAGGGAGCACTGAGGGGGTTGGTGTCTACAGGCAAGTCCTGGTTCATGATTAGGCGATTGAGGACTCTGAAAGTCGCCAGCACGTTTTCTCCAGTCATGTATTGCAGCAGGGAGCCGAGCGCCTGTCCTGCAGTCTCACGTATGGGTGCAATGACATTATCACCCGTGAAGTCTGCAAAGCGATCAAGCATAAAGACGCAAATCATGCGGCACGCTAGATCGTTGAGCCATCGCTGATTGAGCTCATCGTTCTCGGCCCGGGTGAGCCCTTTTCGCCTGCCGGCGCCGGCGCCGTGTATGCGAAGGATTTCTCGAAGACCCATGGCAGCACCGTGGCGCACCTCCCACGTAAAGTCAAAAAGCTCGACAGCAAGATACGAACACACACGTTCGAACGGCCATTCTAGGCCGGCCTCTTCCGCTTCAGTCTGGAAAGAGGACTTTTCTGGCACAGGAGCGCCCTTGAACTCCTTGACAAACTTGGCATCGTCGTCGCCGCCGGTGCGTTCGAGTGAAAAGTAGTCGTTTACACTGTCACCATCATCGCCATTTTCAGACTTTTCCAGCTTCACAGCTACTGGGTGCGGGCGACTGGGTGTTTCCACCAGGTCGGGCTGCGAGTCTTTTCGTGAATTCGCGTTGAAGTCGACGATTTGGACCTTGTTAGCACCTCCGGCTGCGTTCTTTTTTTGCTTTCGCTTCAGGGCGTTTTGCTGCCTTTTACTTAGTCCCTGGCCGTTGGGCGTAGCCAGGGCAGGGGGAGGGGAAGAAGCCGTGTTTATGCTGTCTGCGCGCGGGACGTTTGTGTCGATGCGGCTCGGTGCGGGCGTCTTGGGACCAGGCGTTTGGGGCATGGTTTCTTGTGGCGGTGTCAGGTCCTCCATCCATGCGCCTTCAAAGCCGAGTCGTTTCAGCAACGTGCTCTTCTGATACTCCAGACGCTCGGCGGGATCCATGGCGGCCAGCTTGTAGTCGTGCTCCTTGGCACCGGAGGAAGCTAGGACCTTACCAAATTTCAAGATGGAGGGTAGGTCGAGAGTAGCAAGGTCAAGCCCTTGTGACAGAGGGGGCAAAGCGCCATCGCCGTTTTCCTCTTTCTTGACAAGGGCGCCATTGCCGTCTTCTGACTTGACGTGGCCGTTGGACTCGGACTTGACGTCGGCTTTGGTGGGCTCATCTTGGTCCTGCGCGTTAGGGTCAAACTTGTCGGCATTTGCGGCGATACCGCCTATGGCCTTGGCAGCAGCGACTCGGGTCTCCCAACTCTTTGAGCGCAGGTAGGGAATAACTCGTGTGAGGAGGTTGAATAGTTCATCGGGATGTTGTTTTTGCACGTCGGCTAGCTGGTCTGCTGCTGTGTTCCGGATCAACGCTGTGCTGCCAGTCTCGAGGAGCCTTGGCATGGGTTAGCGAGCAATCGGCAAGAGCAACGGCGATGGAAGCCATTGCAGCGACCATGACGACATGGCAAACTAAATGGTTGGCATTCTGTCTAGTTGTTGTTGTTGATGTTGTTTTTTTGTCGACTTTCCAACATGCAGGCAAAAACGGGTGTGCAGAGTTGCAACGGGGGATGCACTTACGTTACGAGACGGTCCAATCTGGTGGCACTATAGCAGCGTTAGCGCGCCATGCATGCAGCGGCAATGGGACATGCAACATACCTCATTGTGGGCGATCAATGTGGGGAATGGGGCGGTGGAAAGGGCAAGTGGAGAGCGCGCCGAATAATTAGAAATTACTAGGCGCCCGTAGGCGTGGCCATCGAGGCACTCACTTGCAGTCGCACAGGCAGGCAGGCGGAGCGAGGCGTGTGGGGATCACGTGACGGGGTGGTAACTCGATGCGGTGCCGGGAGCGCGTTCGGAGAAGGTGGGCTGCGGGCCTATCTAAGAGAATGAACAGGTCATTAAGTAGGCTGGATCACCACCAGGAACGGGCTAGCGGCCTGGTCCGTGCGTGCCGTTTCAGGGAGCAGAGGGAAATTTTTGCAACTACAACGGCGCCGACTGCGCGCGCTGGCGATGCATAGAGTTCTGCCTCGTCGTCGCCAGCAGCCCATGCCGCTGCCTCTGCGCTGCCCTCTGCCTGCGTCTTGCGCGCCCAGCAGTCGAGTGCGCTGCCCCCGTCGCGCCTGCCTCTGAACAAAGTGGCCTTTGCGCCGCACTAGCCCCCATCCATCACCGCCTCATGTGCGCGACCAGCGGCCAGCGACCAGCAACCAGCGACCCAACGCGCCTTGCGCAGCCTCACCATGGCCGCTCTCCTCTCGACATGTACTACTACGCCAACACCGCGCAATCCCATCCCCTGCAGTCCCCCTCCTATCACGACGCACTCGCTGCATCTCTGCGCCAGCCTTCCTGCCTTCCTTCCTTCCTTCCTTCTCGCGCTCGCAGCCATTCTCATGCTCACTCAGGCATCCAGTCACATGCCCTGGCCGGGTACCGTAGCTGTGGCTTACCTACAAGGCTCCCGGCCAGTAAGCTCTTCACCATAGCCTTGCACATACACTTCCAGCCGCACCTGCAAACGCTGTCGCCTTCTGCACTTCTCCTTGCATCTCTCGTCCATCTCGAGCCCAGCTCGACGCTGCCCAGCGACGGCTTGCAAACGCAAAAATCTCACTTTCGTTTTCCATCGTCACAGATACCGGATGCACCGGACGGGCCCCCGCGTCGTGAGCGCGTCACGGACAACCTCTCGCTTGGCCACTGATCTGCGCCCGCCGCTGCAGCTAGCCCATGCTTGCATCGACATATCGATTTACCTTGGATTGCTCTCTCTTTCTCTTTCTCCCCTTCTCTCCTCCCGCGCCCAATCCATTCATCGGTAGTACGCCCATCCTTTGTCCTTGCTGCTACCACCGCTCCTCCCCTTCCTTTCTTTTTCCTTTTTTTTTCCGCTCTTGGCCTCGTATCCTTTTGATCACCAGCCACCCACCCACCGGCCAAACGACCATCCATCCTTTTTATGGCAACACTCACGACTTTTTTTCCCCGCAACCAAATCCATATGCGCGCGCACATGTGTGTGTCCGTGGGTCCCCCCTCTCCCAATTTCGGAGCTGGGTTCAAAAAACATGCAGGTCAACGCACTCCGTGCCACGCAATTTAGAGGCATCGTATCTTTGGTAACGCGGGTCCGTGTGGCTGCAGACAGCGGTCCGCTACATGTGTCCGTGCCTGCGACTATGATTCAGAACGTCTGTGATCTTACTCTTACATCCCCATGCCGCCCGTCGTGAGCAGGCCAAACGCGCTAGTGCGAGCATCGTGTCTTGCAATCGCGTCGTTTTCTGACTGTAGAATCTACTCGACCCGCCGTGTTGGCGTCCTCGACAGACATGGCTTTTTTCTGGAGCATACCGACTCCGTTGTAGTGTGCACAATGTATCCAGGGCTGAAAGACATGTCATCACAGAACGCCTCATCACCACTAACTAGTCAGGCCCCCATATGCATAACCACAATGCCAGCCAGCCATGGTCGTCGTTGTCGTCCTCGCCGGAGCTTCTGCGGTATTGCACAGCGTCCACTCTTCGTAATCCGCGCAACCCCCCCCCCCCCAAATAAATGATGGGTCTCCAGAGGGCACTAGCTCCCGGCAGTTCGCACGTGCTTGTTTTTGCGCCCAAGGGGGCGGAGTGGAGTCCTTTTCGTTCCTTCCTTTCCAGAAGGAAGAGAGAAAGAGGGAGGGAGGGAGACGGAAGATGATACCTTCGATCGATTCGATGGGGCGCCAAGCCCCCCTCACCCCCCATGCACACGGGAAGAGAACGGGGAAAACAGGCATTCTTGCCATCTCTGCTACATACCCTTACCCTTACCCTACCACGCCATGCCCGTCTTTTTCCCTTTGCCGCTTGAGGCCACGTTGTGCCATATTATTCTAAGTTTAGGATCCTCGAAATTCATGCAGCATGGATGAATGGAAGAAATCGTATGTTTTGGCGCTGCCATGGCACACACATTAGAAAGAGATGGGCAGAAATAGAGAGACACGGCAGAAAATGAAATTAGTCGGACCATTCTGGTGATTAATTGTAGATAAGGTCCCATTATACACACTCTACACGGCGTCTTGGATCCCGAGAATAATCCCACGACTCTGAGCAATGATTACGCCTCCCGGATAATCTTAATGAACAAAGATAAAACATCCCAATACCTTTGTCTCGATTTTCGGGTGATGCAGAGATTACAGTGCAGTTCAGATTCTTTATCTCAACGAGCAAAAAATACATTTTTGTCAATTGAGACATTGCCGCACTGTTCGTACCGCTCACCTTTATTCAAAATGAACTTGGTGTAAAATGCGAGAGCTTTTTCTACGAGAGAAAGCAGGCGTGTGTCTATTCAAGTACAAGAATGGCTATGTATCTTTTTCTACTGATCTAGTACGATAGAAATTTATAGTTTGACATGTAAGTACACGCTGGGTACACTTTTCGCCGAGTAAGATTTCCGCTATTTGGGAACGAAGTTGGGGGGTTGTTTACAGTAAAGCATGGGAGCTGGTTTGGTGACACCTGCTCTCACTCTTGATTCGCTTCACGTCAGAGAAGTGCAGTAGAGAGGTACCAAGGCAGAGCTCTTAACAGAACCGTAGTTGACGGTGATGGTGAATGAGGAAAGGGCGTCGGTTTCATAGCAGTGACCAATCAAACATAATGCCGTCACTCTCCCAGGCACCACTGGAGTTGGCGATGATTGCTTGGAACCAGAGGTGATACAATCAATGATAGGTTCTTGCGATTCGACGACTGTAGGTGGTACCAACGAGAACTCGGTTGTTACAAATCGCATTTGACGACCACGTGCAGACAAAGTATAATCATGAGAAGGGTGCAAATATCACTGTGGTGAATCCAGGTCTTGCTACTGGGCTAACATGTTAATCGTGTGAATATCGAGGGCAGGTAAAACACTGTTAACGCACAACCCTTTTACTCAGCTGTGACCTCTCCACACACCATTAAATGCTCCACTCCATCCACGTGTATTCTTCCACAGTCAACTGGTTCCGTCGTTTTCTAACCAACCAACCGCGTCCTACTACAAATACACTCACAGTCCCGCGTCAGCATGGCCGACAACGAGAATGCCGACCTGTGGGCTCAAATCGCCATGTCCCTTCCGAGAAATGGAACCAGAATTCCACCAGAAGTATTTACGGAACTCTTGCAGGACCTTCGTCAACAGACTGCTGCATACGATTCGATACTCGTTTCTCTAGAAGATTTCATATCAAGACATAGCTTTCAGTTCGGCATGCCTCCACAGAATGGGCACGGTCTTGACATTAGGATTCCAGGGTCAGCGTCGAGGATACCAGTCACTACACTTGCTTCCATGCTACCGGAAACCGTATACGATGAGACAAAGGAGACTGAATCCGACAATACCCTCGAGTACATCAAAGTCCAGCGCAACCTCCTCGAGTACCTAGGCAAGCATGCTGCGGATACGCTTACTGCACAGCTCGCTTGCCAGTGGACACGCGATATTTCCGAAACAACGACCACCACAGCCAATGATGCACTGCGTCTTTGCTACTACATGCGCTCCCAGGGTTTCGACACATACGCCGATGTCAAGCAAGGAAGCATGAGCTTGTACATTGTCAACCAGCACACAGCCACGAGGGGCCCGCGCACCGACATGCTGTACTGGAAGCAGGATGTCATCACCAACGAGATACAGTTTGCAGCCTCGCACGGAAGATCTACCGTTCGCCGAGAGCGCCGCAACGCCGTTGTACCAGGCTACCCTCCAGCACCAGGCGCGCCTGGTCACCGTTATGGCGATAACGGGGATGACCCGGCAGACTACGAGCAGGAAGGAGAGCCGGCGAATGCGACT
The DNA here is from genome assembly GCA_026367775.1 of Exserohilum rostratum. NCBI lineage: Eukaryota > Fungi > Ascomycota > Dothideomycetes > Pleosporales > Pleosporaceae > Exserohilum > Exserohilum rostratum. The sequence goes on from CP111157.1 coordinate 1,118,222, forward strand.
GTAGGCACGGTTCATAATACAGTGGAGGATAGCCCTACGGTTCTGCTTGCTGCGGCAGAAGCTACGCTGGCTAACCTACTGGCGAGCGATGAAGCTAATCCTGCGTGAGTATTTTGACCCTATCTCTTACGCAATTGTAGGCTGACCGTGTTCAAAGTGCTGTCGAAGCTGCCATCCTTCAGATTGAAGAATACCGTAGCCAGCTAGATGGGTAGTAGCATCCCCCTGACTTTGCAAAGACCATCTCGCACATATTTTGAGACGGGTGGTAAGAGTTGGAGCGACAGAGTGTGCTTGGGGACGTTGCGATGCGTGAACGTCGCGCGACGATTTGATGAATTAAGGGATGGATGGATGGATGGATTGATGCGGTACTGTATGATTGAGCAGATAGTGAGCATGTATCGCACAGGTGCCATTCATCGAATTTACAATCATGGGTAATGTGATTTCAATGCGCTGATGTAGCGGGATTTCCACAGCACTGTAGAGTATACATACAATATATAATATCTTCGTGTACTTTTTCTCGGACCTTGTACAGACAATATAGGCAGTTGTATGCACAATGTCACTTCACTTCTGTACAAAAAAAAACAGCTTTAAGTCCTAACATGTGTCACTTCTTGTACCTTGTATCACGCTCTAAGCCTGTCTCAAATGTGAAATCTCAAGCATGTAATTGTCTATTCTTCTCTTGCGTATCTGGCGTGGTATACACGCAACTAATAGCCTTGAGACCTCACATAACCAATCTTCTCTCTATAACCACTATTCCATACCAAATGCACTTTGATAAAAAGAGAGAGATACATACTCAGTGCAGTCTTGAACCAGCCCTTGATTTATTCTCTATCTCTGACACTGTGTCTCCTGATCTATGACGCTGATCTTACACTGTCACTATACTATCAAGCAATTACGTATGATAAATATGTTTGTCTTATTAACATTTTGCAGTGTATTCTTGATCGCCTTTAACAATTAGCATTAGAGATACACATAACTTGACTAATAATGCACACGCTAGATTCTAGAAGAAGACGAGAAGAGTACATATACATCACTTGGTGTACACAGGGATAGCGGGACAGTTTATCGAAGCATATGTTGATAGTAGAAATTTACCGTACTTTTAGAGTAGATGAGTATTCTTCAAACCATGAATATATTAGTAGATTTTTTTTCCCCCTCTCTTTTCATTACAAATCACAATATTTCTTTACTGCTTACAAACCTCACTGCAAATTACTAACGTCTTATCTTACCTTCACATCTCCTCTCTAACACACCTTCAGCCCCCTTACCCACTCTCGTTCCTATCGTCATCTCACAGATCCGATTTCCAAACCCCTACATCATCTGCACCTACTTACTCCTTTACTTACGCAATCCCACATCCACATATCCACATACATCCCCACTACCACCGCACCATCCCAACACCAACTCTGTAACACACCCAAGTTCCCAAAAAGTTCTCCACATGTACCCCTTTGCTCAAACTCGCATCTCCACTACCACTCACTATCCAACTAGCCTAACCGCCCTACCTAACCATACCTACCTACCTACCCAATTATCACGTGGACTAAACTAGTTCCATCGAAGAAGGCAAAAAAAGAAGACATCTAGAATACGCTTCCCGTCCTTTGTCCGACCCAGAGAAATGTTTGCCTCACCATTTAGTATCCGACCCAAACTTCTCCCACACACACACTCATCACACACTATACGTAGTATACCTAGTGTGGAAGGGAAAAAAAGGGGTCTTCGGCAATGAGCAGTAGCTCACCAATAGTTACTGGAACGGGCTAAATTGTAGTGGCGGGTGGTAGGTAAGTGGCAAAAAAACGTGATCAAACCCAGCTTTCAGCCCGTAGAGCTGACCAGCATCCAAACCATAGCCTAGCCTTTCCAGCTGGCTGAGCCTCGGCACGGCGAGGAAAATCAAACAAAAGTCATTTTCTTCTCTTTAGAACTAGAACTAGAACAAGACTAGACTAGACTAGACTAGACTAGCTCACCTAGGTAAATGAGAACAGAAATCAGGGACCTGTGAGTGGCGATGACGATCACTGGTCAAAAAGCCGGTTGGTTGTTCTTGTGGCCTGTGGCAGCCCGTGTCTCGGGTGTTCCTGTCAATCACTCGTTTTTTTTCTTCTGTTGCGTCAGGGAACCAGGAAGATGACATACGAGGACGGGACGATGGGGACAGGGAAGAGGAGGGGACGAATAAGAGAAGAGTATCATCAGGTCGTTTTGTTAACAGGTGTGGAGGGGTATGTGAGGCTGAAGAGGGGAGAGAGATGTAAGGTACGGATGGTAGGATGATGGAAGGGTGATGACGTATGCAGGTGACCTCTTGTAATTGTAACTGCCGACTCTTGTGCTTCTCTACTTTTACACCCAACTTGTATTACTACTACAACTGCGTATTAGCTATAGTGAATACCCACTTGTTACGATCCCACTAGGCTACATCGAGCGCGACATGTCAGTCACTCGACAGGCGCGCAAAACGCGCATAGTATGCATATCGGATACGCACAACCAGACACCCAAGCTACCGCGCGGTGACGTGCTTATTCACGCGGGGGACCTGACGAATCAAGGGAGCTACAGCGAACTGAAAAGAGCCGTCGAGTGGATCGAGCGCCAGGATTTCGAGGTCAAGATTGTCATTGCCGGTACTTTTACCATTCCTTAGCTCAAAGGAGACCAGTGCGCGGGGCTGACGACTTTATTTTTGTTTGGTTGTGGGCAGGGAATCACGACATTACCCTCGACGAGCCTTTTTTCAGATAAAACCAGGGATCGTGGAAGTGGCCTGGCAAGCAGGACCCTGCGGCGTGCAGAAAGCTGCTAGTCGAGTCAAAGACGATCACCTACCTCGAGAATACGACGACTACGGTGCGACTTGGCCCCCCGGACGGACCACAAACAGAGTTTACCGTGTTTGGTAGTCCATGTACACCGAAAGAAGCAAATTGGGCTTTTCAGTATAGTCCGGACGAAGCAGAGCAAGTGTGGAATAGAATTCCCGAAGGCGTAGACATTGTCGTGACTCATACACCGCCAAAGGGGCACTGCGACGGGACAGACAAAGACTCAAAAGACGGGAGAGAAGGATGCCCGGCCTTGCTGCGACGATTATCGAAGATCAGGCCCAAGTTGAGCATCTGTGGACACATTCACAGCGGGCGAGGCGTCGAGACAGTGCGGTGGAGGACTGGTCCCTCGAACCAAGCCACACAGGGCGATAGTGGCAGCCTAGTGGAAAGCGTCGAATTCTGGAACGACCCAGGTAGGGCTAACAACAAACTGTCGCTAGTTGATTTGACGATCAAGTCGAGGGCAGGGCGAAGATTGGGCTGCGAGGCGAGCTTGCCACGTCAAGGAAGGCCTGACTCGAAGCAAGACCAGGACGATGTCGGGCAGGCTGGTGTAGACGGTGCTGCGCCAGGTGAGACTGGCCATCAGCCCCCATCCGGTGATGAGAAGCTTATCCCAACATCGAGCCTCACTGTGTGCGCCCTAGGGAACAGTGAGGCGCTGTGGGGAAGAGGGGGCGATGAAGAGATTTTGAGCCATGCCCAAGGGGGGAAGCATGACGAGACTACCAAGAGTGTTGAGCGCAGCAAGAGGGCGGCGCGTATGGAGACGACGACAGTGGTCAACGCCGCTTACCTGGGCCCGAGACGGGCAGGCAAGGCGACGGGGTACCGCAAGGCGGTAGTTGTCGACGTTGAAATGGCAATGGGGGAGGGAGATTGAGTGCTCTCTGGTGACGAAAGACGAGGTGGCTGATGTGGGATGACATATGAAGTGCAGCAGAGGGTTCTCTCTTGTGTGGCAGGTGCACGGCGACAGCACAGCAAGCGGGCAGCGTGGTGGTGGACAGCAGTGCAACAGGTCACGTCGCAGTCAGTGTGTCCGGGTCAATCGTCGGGGACCACGTAGAGGGTGGCATGTCAGGCTATTGGGCGTGACAGGCTGCGGGCCCCGCTCCCACCCCGCATAGGCGTGTGCTATCGCTATCTTATCGGCCAACCAGGCGGCGGGCCCGCGCCAGGCCCAGCACGACACAACGTCTGCCGATTCGGGACGGATCGAGTGGGCTCACATCTCACATGGGATGCCAAAGCCAAAGACGACAAGGCCTGGCGACGCAAGCGCCGTGCCCTGAGCCGACGACGTGACGAGGCTCCGGGATGGCCCCCGGGCGGGCCAGCCATGGTGCGGAGGATGTGCAGCCAGTCGCTGCAGGCCGAGGGCTAGTTGGGAGCGCAGGGCCAGAGGGGAGAGGGCTGGCGGCGTCTCAGACGGCGGCGGGGCAGAAGCAACGACGACATGGATGGCGTTGAGTGTTGAGGGTTGAGCAGTGGTATTGGGTATTGGGTCCTGCGTCTTGGGTGGGTGAGTGTGTCGGGTGTGACAGGGCGCTGAAGGGGCATTCGTCATGTGTGGCCTCGCTTCCTTGGGGAGAGGTTCCATGCTTCCAAGTCACGCCGGCCATGCGCGACAAACCCTATCAGACGGCGGCGACACGGCCGTTCCAAACCACCATGTGCCTCCCCACCGCCTTGATTGGGCTACATGTTTCGTAGCCGCCGTGACCATCCACCCGTGCAGCTCGCTCATGTGAAGCGGCGGCGGCGGCTTGCGCGATGCGATGCTGTGCCGTGAGAGGACCCACGCGAAAAAGGTCTGGTCGGGTCTAGTCGCTACACGCCCTGACAGTCGTCCTCAGCTGTGTGCGTGTGAGCGGACCAGAGTGTGCGAGCTGCCCGAGACCGTGTGTGTGTGTGCGTATCCAGCCGTCCGCAGCACCACCACCAGCTCCATCGTCATCAGGGGGGCCCTAGAACGGGAGAACGGCCTATTCAGCAAGCCCTGTGCTGCGGGCGTGATATAGTAAACTGCAACGCCCGAGCTGCCCATGCTGACCGGCTCCTGACTGACTGACGGACTGACCGTCTCTCGACCTTCAATTCAATTCCACTCCGACCTCACTGCCATCCTCTCGCCGCCCGCTGCCCGGTTTTTTGTTTGTTTCTTTTTGCTCCATTGCCGTCCCAACCACGGCCAGCCAAACTTTTCATTGGCAGAGCCGCCTCGCCGAAACGGTGACGTCGCAAAGCATCCACACCGCAAGTCCACCAGTAGACCATCGCTGCACCGCTGCACCGCTCCACGGCTACCGCTGTGTCCGGCCCAAGACAACCAAAAAGAAGAAAACATACACAGCCTCACGGCTCTAGCACGCCTCTTCTTTGTCAGGATTCTGTGAGCCGACAAGCGTCTTTTTTTTCGCCTTTGCCACGGTCTTCTTCAGTATTCGATGCGAGCCCGCCCCACTGTTCCTTAGGTCAGCAACTGCACCCTCCCCCAGCCATCCTCGTCACCCCCGTGCCTCCCGTGCCAGGAACGCCCGTCCGTTGTCCGTCTCTGCTCTCACCACCAAGACCGGCCACACTCTCACACTGCCTCCCCGACTCTCCTTAAAGCCCATCGCCACCGAACGCCGCGTCGTTCGTCCCTCGCTACCTGTCCCCTAACCCCTACTCGCCTACGGTGCAAAGCCACGTTCGTCGTCGTCCGCCACAGGCTCGCTTGTCTCCGCCCATTTGCCAGCATTGACTGCCAGCATTGACAAAGGCCCGCATGTGCCAGCCTTGAGTCGCCCTTGCAGCATTACTGTCTCACTATAAAGCAACACCGTACCCCCACTGCTCAAACGACTAGCATTGTCGCCCCCCCTCTCCCCCACATTCACCCACCATGGACTTAGATCCCACACCCGATCACTACAAGGCCCTTGGTCTCGACAATACGGCCGATTCCTCCGCTATCAAGGCCACCTACCGCAAGCTCGTCCTCAAGTGCCACCCTGACAAGGTCACGGACCCTGCTCTCAAGGAGCAGAAGCAGGAAGAGTTTCACCGCATCCAGCAGGCCTACGAGTGTCTCGGCGACGACGAGAAGCGCAAAAACTACGACGCTCTCCTCCACCTCGAGAAGCTACGCAAAGAGAAGGCTGCACGACAAGCTACTGCCGCTCCTCGCGACAAGGCCACTCGCTATGATGCCTCTACCTCTGGCGCCTCCCCCTATGCCTCCAATGGCGCCCCCCGATACTCTACTGAGCACCGTGTACCCACGTCTGCACGCGATGACAGCACCCGCTACCAAGAACGCACACATTACCATACATACCAACCCAAGCCTACCTCGACATCTCGTCCCACCCGCGAAAAGGAGCCTTCTAAGAGCAGCCGGCATGCCAAGGAAGACCGAGCGCGGTCAGAACGTGAAAAGGCGCGCACCAAGGAAGTCCGCCCTGAGCGCAAGTTCACCTCTGTCGACAGCGACTCGTCGTCCGACGAAAAGGCGCGCTACGAGTCGGGTTTCAGGATTCGCTCCGAGGAAAACGCTCGACGCAAGGCTGCTGAAGAACGTCGTTCCTATGAAGAGGCACGCCACACGACTCCCGCTCACCACAAGATGAGTGCACAAGCTGAGGAGGCCCTTCGCTACCAGCACAAGTCGCGCGCCCAGGTCGAGGAGGAAATCTCTACCCGTCCTTCGCCCGCCAGAGCGTCTTCGCGCGACTACTACGCCCCCGAGCCCCGACCCTCCCGCCGTGAATCATCGCGAGCGGAGCCTGTTCGAAGGTCATCTGCTAGACCCAGCAAAGATCGACCTTCCATGTCCCGCCGCGAAACCGATCGCTCTGAGCGCGTCATTCCAGAAGTTGTCGACTGGGCCGAGGAGCGACGCGGCGAGGAGAGGCGACCACCAATGTTCAAGCATTCGGTTTCATCGCCTATTGACCTTGCACGTGGAATCCCTCAGCGCTCTTACACTGAGAGACTGCCTCGCCGCGCCGAAGGCTCGCCACCGCCCCCTCCCCCTTTCCATCGCTCATCGACGATGCCTTCACAGTCGTCCTCGCGCAGAAAGGAGGCGAGCGCACCCCGAGGTTCGGGTCTGCGCGAAACCACCATGCCTGAACAATACGCCACTGTTGAGAGAGAAGGCTTCCCAGTCATCCCACCCGCTCAGCAGACCACACCCAGTAGTACCAAGAAGGTCTACTATTACCCTGTTAGCGGAGGTGGCGTCTCTGTTCGCCCAGAGGAAATACCGCCAACGGCTCGTCATGTGCCGCGCGAGCCAACCCGCGTCCACCGTTCGCCATCGCCGATCGGCAAACCCCCAATCGGGCCCAACCGTCCAATGGAATCCACTACTCCATACAAGACCACTTCCCGACCATCCATGCCCACCCGCACTGAGTCGTACCGTACCGTCTCGCCCGTCCGTGCTTCCGAGGAGCGCGGACGCTCTGGCAGACCCAGGCTTTATGGAGAAATTGGACGCGACGCGAGTTTCGAGCCCGATGAAGTTCAGTACAGCCGCCGATATGGCCCAGAAGATGTTAGATGGGCTCCCAGATCTGGCGAGCCTGACAAGGGCTACTCCAAGCCTAGTCTGGGAAGGACTGCAACCTATGTTTATTAGAACATGGCATTTGGGAGATGTTTTACGTCGTTGCACACCCATTGCACGTCACAGTTTGCATCTGAAAGAGCATGCGCATCAACGAGCAAGAGCAACCTCCACATACAAGTGTATATAGGCAACTCGATTGCCACAGGATACCCCCCTTACCCGGTTATCGGAGCACCGGGTTCTTTGATTGATTTCTGGCGTTTTGGTTGGTTTTTCCGGAGTACGCTATCATGACACACGCAAGTGCTGCGTTGGTCTTATCCAGGGCTACAAATCTGTTTCGGATTGCATATCATCAGAATCGAGATTCTGATTCTTCTCATTCGTTTCCTCGACCGCTTACGGGGATCAAAAAGGCGGCAAACTACTTTCGTTTTACGGACATGACGACATGTAACACTCTCGCTTTTTTTTTTACAGACTCCTCTCACGATCGAGTTTACGAATCTCCCTCGCTCAGCCCTTGTGTTGGCCACCATATCACTTTTTAAATCCATTTTTGACCAATTATCCTTTATAACTCTTTTTTCTCAAGAAACAACATAAACGTTCAGTCTCACGACTAGCACGTAGTTATAGCTTTTTTAGATTTTACGTTTTCAATTCTACTCTTCATTTAAACAAACGCAATGGTTCCATTTAATTGTGCATTTTTGTGATAACACGTATAAAAGTGGACACGTATAGAACGGCTGATCTTGACATACTTGTGCTTACCCCTCTCTCCTGTTCTCCACTCCAGCACTCTCCTATCTTTACCTAATCCCCCCATCATCGAACCAAGCCAAACCAAACTAAAAACCCCTCTTTTCAAAATGTACCCCCCATCCATCCATTTCACGTGCCTTGCCCCACTAAATCGGTTCCAATCTGGCAAAAGAAAAGCACGACTAATCAACTAGTCATGAATTCCTCCTTCCCTTCCCCCCCCCCCTCCTCCCCCTAAAATCTCACCTTGCATATATGTATGTATGTGTGTGTATGTGTAATCTATGCAACCAAACTGCGCTATGCTACGGTACGATGCGCTATGCTGCGCTGCGCTCCGCGGTATATATGTATGTAATCATTTAAATCTCTCAAATCTCTCAGCTCTCAAATTTCAGCTCTCAGCTCTTAGGTGCTATGTAACGCTTCCCCCCCCCCCGTTATTACCCGTAGTATAGTTCGTGCATGTACATGTATGTACAGTAAGTATAAGGGGATGTTAGGTTACGTATCTCCGTATAGGAGATGCAGATAGCTAGGCACGATACTTTTATTATTCTTTCATTTACAGTTACCCAGTGTAGTATGTATCGCACGGTACAGTAGATAGGTAGCTAGCTAACTATGTAAAAAGATATGTAACTTACGTACACTCCCCCCACGCCAAAAAGACAGACATTAGGCCTTTGTCGCAATTTCTCACCTGTCTAGGTAGGTAAGAAAAACAAAAAGGGGGGGGGGGGTGGGGCAAAAGGCAAACGTGAGAAATGGCGTGGGTGTGGGGGGTTACATTGACCTAGCCAACCCAACTAAAATCTACGTCGCAAAAGGAGAAGGAAAGGGGAAATGTGAAATGTAAAAAGGGGAAAAAAGGGCAAGCAATCTGGGCTGGGGGCTGGAGCTGGGGCTAGAGCTGCAGTGGGGGGGGCTGACATTACATTACATGAAGATGACATGACCTCATCTTCCCATCTCATCTTATCTCATACTCATGCTCATCTCATCATTTCAATCCTTCCCCTTTCCAATCTTTTCCAAATCTTTTTCCAAATCTTACAGGTACAACACGTTTGGTACAAACATAAACATACTATACAGGCTAGACTAAAGAGGGGGGGAAAGGGTAATGCACATGTACAGTAAGCCAAAATAAAATAAAAAAAGTGTTTATTTCTAGATTTTGTGATTACTGTAGGGATATTTACCCCCCCACGTCTAACGCCCACATCTACGCCCAATGTTTACTCCACGATACGCTTACTCGTTCGCTTACTTTTTTCCTTCCTTCCACATGCATGTGAAAGGAAAGGCGTAAGTTGAGTGAGTAAGTAAGCAATGACTAAACCCGGTTATTTATAAAAGATGAGTAAGTCTGAGGTCGAAAAAAAGCGCCATGTGTTGGAGAGAGAAAAAAAAAGGGAGAAAAGAGAAGTGGGGGGATGATAGGTGTTCGCTAAGTAAGTGGGGGACTGCGAGTAAGAGCAAAAGGGGAGGGGGGGAAGCCAAAATAACGTTAGTATAGTATACATGGGAGAAGGGAGAGGGGAGGAGAGGAGGGGAGAGGGGAAAGTGGGGGGTTTCACCCGAACGAGTCAAGGGGAACGTACATACATGTGTATATTACACAGCATACAGCATATGTATGTATGTATGTATGTACATATATATGTATGTGTGCTGCACACCATGCATACATGTGCCTATGCTTGCAGAAAACCCGCATGTACATAGATTAAATCTAGGCGCGCACATTTTTAGACACGACATCTTATAGGCTGCATACATTCCATATTTGCATGTAATACGGAGGTGCCTTTCAAAAGTTCTGTCCCACGCTAGTCTCGGCGCTTCGGCGCAACTCCTCTTGGCACAAATCTCACCTTCAAGCTGAGTAGCTGTACGATAAGTCTGTATCATTACTATGTCTCCTAATACTGATTCTTATACTCGCACTTTGATTGTGACGTTGAAGTCACCTCCTGTTGGCAAATCTACGTCACAGGTCGCAGAGCTGACTGGTGTTCATCCTCGTACAGTCAATCGTATCTATAGTAGAGCTATCGCTGCTGGTTTTGAGCCAAACGTTCTCCCTCTCAAGATCCTTCCACAGCACGTACATGACGCTCCTCGCTCTGGCCGACCATTAAAGCAGACAGAAGAGGTGAAGGATCAGATAATCCAACAAGTACGACGTGATAGATATGGACGAGAGAAGAGCTGCGCTGACGTTGCTGGTGCTCTCAGTCTCCAAGGAGTCAATATCTCAGATACCGTGGTCTGGAGAGTATTGAGAGAGGCAGGATACCGAAAGACCAAGCCGACGAGGAAGCCTGGACTGACACAGCAGATGAAGAACGATCGTCTGAGGTGGGCGATAGATCACAAGGATTGGACATTGGAGGACTGGAAGAATGTCATCTGGACGGACGAGACGTCTGTGGTAATTAACCACCGACGTGGGGGCTATAGAGTCTGGAGGAAGGCAGACGAGAGAGTAGTCAAGAGCTGCATCCGTGAGAGGTGGAAGGGATACTCTGAGTTCATGTTCTGGGGCTGCTTCTCGTACGACAAGAAAGGTCCATGCCATGTCTATCAGCCAGAGACGAAGGCAGAAAGGGAGGACGCTGCTCAGAAGATCGCCCAGCTTAACGCAGAGCTTGAGCCTATACAAAGAGAAGAGTGGGAGCTGTCAGAGTCTATGAGAAGGACAGGGCTCCGTAACAAGCGTGGTAGGAAGCCTCAATGGAGATGGACAGAGAAGACAGGCAAGCTGGTTCGTACGTCTGGAGGTGGTGTTGACTGGTGGAGATATCAGACCTGCGTTCTTATCCCAAAGCTGATTCCCTTTGCGAAAGAGTGTCTTAAAGACAGACCTCAGACAGTTGTAATGGAGGATAAGGCACCTGCTCACGCTCACCACTACCAGAGTACAGTCTATCGTCTGTACGATATCCAGAGACTTCTCTGGTGTGGTAACTCCCCAGACTGTAACTGTATTGAGCCATGCTGGTTCTATATGAAGAGAGAGACTACAAAGAAAGGAGCTCCTCAGTCAAGAGCAGATGCAGTCAAGATCTGGCAGAAATGCTGGAGAGATCTCTCTCAGCAAAGAATCCAAGCCTGGGTTGAACGGATTCTTATTCATATCCAAAAGATAATTGAACTACAAGGTGGTAATGAGTATATAGAGGGAAGAGATAAACCTCGGCTGAGGCGGCCGTACGTCGGCTGAATTATTCTTGGCAGGACAGAACTTTTGAAAGGCACCTCCGTAGAGTTGATTGAATTTGGCCCCATTTCCATGTATATAGTAGGCTAAATCTAGCACTTGAGAGCATTCCTTTATACTTGTTGTTCCCTTTCTCTTTTCACGCTTAGGAAAGGAGAGAGGAAGATGAGAGACAGAGACAGCGAGTGGATGGTGGATGGTGGATGAGAATGAGATGGAATAAATAGCACAAGCAGCAGTAGTAGTAGAAACACTTTTCTCCCTTTCTCCCCTCTCTCAAACTGGTATAGAGAGAAGAAGAGGAAAAGGAAAAAAACCAGGTGCAAGGAGACCTAAACAAGCCCCCAAGCACCCCAGTATCCAAAAAACACCAATGTCCACCGAAAGAAAAAAAAGAGGTATTTCCCAACACTCGTACAAATCGACAGGATCCTGAAATCGAGTTCTTTTCCCATTTCCAAATCTCTGCCTCTCTTTCTTTCTTCCCTCCATCCATTCCTTCCTTCCATTTCCCTCTGCGAAAAACAACTCCTAGATAAAACGCCCACTGCTGGCTTGACTGTGCCACGCAGAACAAACTAACAATGATGATGATGACCAAAAAACACAAAGGGAAATTCAAAGGGCACAAACCCAAGCCATATGGGTGTGCTTTCGGCTGAATGACAGCGCTTGCATGGCTCGTAACATCGATACTCAGTCAGAGAGAGATGGGTAAAAACAAAAAAGGAAAAAAAAGGAAAAAAATATAACATAGATATACAAAGCAGCGAGTGTAGTAATGTTTTTTTGCCCTGCGAAGAAGTAAAAAGGGTGATGAGGTGGTTTACCAAAGGAGTGTGGTGTTGTGGAGGGTTGGCGGAACTAGGGTACTAGAAACTAGGACATTACTCTAAGCGTAACTCAACGCGCATTTAGCCTCCACAAGGCAAATGTTGAAGCCGTCGAAATTTGTACGGCCTCGTAAGAAACGAAAATGTTGACACAAAGAAATGGCTGACCAACAAAAAGAAAATCAAAGTTGGTGCTGTCTTGAGGGCGTTGGTGGGGCCGAGAATGCGACACAATGTCTCGCAATCAGGGTCCAAATGCGGAGCGGGTCAATGCGAGGTGCGGCCCCCAGGAGGTCAAACGCTCGGTGTTGGTGGCGTCGCATTTCCTCGAGCCAAAGGGCAAACCTTCGGAAAGAAACTGCGTAATTTCCGACCCGGCAACCGGCCTTGGCTTATCCGAGATACTTTCCGAAATGTCTAGCCAGCAGACAGATCAGTTGTCTGTCGTGTGGATGCAGAATTTGGCTTTTGATGAAGTTCCGCTTTGGCTCAGAGCACGTCCCAAATGTTACGAACAATTGGGCTCCCCCCGGTCTGGACTGGGCTTCGCGGATCAGCAGTAGCCTTCTCTGGCGTCCACTGCCGTGTCGGGATTGGCTCTTCCCATGCGATATGACCGTTTCGGCCGTCTCTGATTGTCTCATTCGAGGATACCGGGCTTGCATCTTCGCCGGGACTCTGCAGTTCAAAGCGGAAGGGATTCCTTGTAAACTCTTCTGCTCGTGGCGACATGAGTGCGTCAATATCGTCTGCAGCATGTTGAGGAACAGAGGCTTTTGGCAGTTTTGACTGGATCTCAGTCTGCAGCTTGTGCAGGTGCCGTTTCTCGCGCATGTTGGGAGATGAAAACCTCGTCTTGATCGCCTTTCCAGGAGTAGAGAGAAAAGTTTCAGTGGGGGTCCGTGGGGGAGGAGGTACTTCAGGGATAGCTGCTGGCGTTGGTGTGTCGACGTCGCTGTGGTTCAGTGCTTGCCTGGCGGGAGAATTACTGAGACTATCAATCCGAGGTCCGACCGGTTGAAATTGTTTCGGTGCAAACATGGCCAGTGGAACAGGAGACTCGAAAATGGGATGTGTCTGAGCTGTGCCATCCAGGGATGCAAAGCCATTGAAAGTCTGATGGGCCGGTGGCAGAATGGCTTGAAATGAGGGCCGCCGATCTTCCTGTTCGGAACCTTTGAGCGCCGCTATACTCCTGGGCCGGTCAAAGGGGTTGAATTCCCCTCTAGTCGGTGAAGTCAGTCCAAAAGGATCCTCGTCTGCTACCCTGGGCTTCAGTGGAGTCATGTGGAATTCAGCGGCGCGTGGTGACGTCAAGTCGTCTTTCAATTGGTCGTTGTCGCTAGCAAAGACGTCCTTGGGGAAATTTGTCTTTACTGGCGAGGCAATATCGGAGGGCTCAGAGTGATCATTACGTTGGTAGTGCTGGGACGGTGTCGGTTGACCGAGATGGAACGAAGTAGCGTTTGGCGACAAGGGACCGTAAGACTCATTACTGTCGTCTTTGGTGAATTCGGGCATGTGTGGATCGGAGCTGTGTGTTGAAATCGTTGGAATTGGGACATCGTTTGCTGGTGGAGCCGGCTCAGGCTCGTCAGAATCTGAATCGTAGCCTGCTGGCCATGGATTGTCGAAGGATGTTTTGATTGGTGACATAATCTCAGAGTCTGATGTCTGAAACGAAGGGAAGTCGGGAATATTGAAGCTTGCAACTGCAGGCGACCTCAAAGGCTCCATTCCGAATGACTGCAGAGGCGCCAGAAGCCTTTCTTCGGTTCCAGAATAAGTGCCGTCGTCACCACCACCACCAAGAGTGGGCCGTAGTCGAAGTTGACGGGAGAAGTTGGGGAATGGGGGCGGTTTGGAATCGTCCAGGTGTTGCGGTTCCGCATCGTTTTCAGAAGTGTCTTCAGCATGGATAGTTGGCACGTCGTTGCTAGTCACAGAGACCATTGGGATGTCTTGGTCTTTGGGATCGATATGGGAAGTTGGGGACGGCTCTGGCTGCGACTCGAGGTCAAAATGCGCTGGACTTGAGTCCCATGACCGGCGGAACCCAGGCGAGAAAGCACCAGTGGGTGCGGACAGTGGACCTGGAGAAATGGCCATCATATTTCCCGTGCTTGCACGCTGCATGCTCATATCACTGCTTTCAGGAGGAAGAGGTGCTGTGCGTGGAGTACGTGATCCTGAGGGGCTGTCTCTGTCATACGACGAGAACTTGTTCGTTCCCGAGGGAATACCAGCGGATCGCCGACCGTACCCTTGGTTGTGATACGAGCGGCTCTCGTTCTGCCTCAACAGGCTGTTGCGGAATTCTTGAAGTTGCATAATGAGGTTCATGTTGGGTCCAATCCACTTGCTTCGCTTCTTCGCCCTGTCGTATGCTTCTTGCACGCTCATCTGAGGATCCTTGTACAGGCCATAGGCAACAATCAGACTGGCAGAACGGCTGACACCACATTGGCAATGGATGAGTACGCGTTTTCCTTGCTGCACCCTTTCGTCAATCATCCTCACAAGCTTGTGGAGGTCGGGTACAATGTCGGTGTTGTGCTCCCATGGCATGTGGATGTATTCCGGGGTCTTGTATGTCTTGCCCTCGATGATAACCTCTCGTGGCTGTATAGTCTGCATGACGGGCGGCGTGGCCTTTGGTGTAGTGGGAGAGTTGTCATCCATGCCAAACGACTGCTTTGGCCTCTGCGAAAGGGTAGCGAAGTCAATGTTCTCTGCTGGTGGACCATCTATGCGCCTGGCATCGATGTCTTTTTGCGATTCCGACGCAGATGTAGTGAAGGGATTCTTGACCTCGCTTGCGACATTAATAATCACATCAAAAGTCGTAGCCTGAACAGCAGTTGGCTCAAAGTAGAGATATACGCCAGCCTCGTATATGCAGATGGGGCCGTTGGGGTACGCAGCAGGCTTTTCCTCACGTGACTGAGGGACGTCGAAATTCGGCTCTTGGTCTTCCTCCTCTTCCATCTCAAAAGGCACCTCGGCGAGTCCACTCGGCTTGCTCACAACTGGACGCAGGGGAGGCAGCTGTGGCCCGCTCAACGCATTTACACCTGTACATAACGGGAGCGAAGGAGATGATTGGAAATGGCGAAGGGGTGGGCGGTTGAAGGATGGCGTCGAGGGGATAAGAAGTCGTACTGGCTTGTTGTCGGTGGCACCAGGTGTGGATATCGTCAAGCTCAGGTTCGATGGTCTCCGCTTAGGTGGTGTCGGTGGCTTAATGAACAATGGCGACGGGGGCGCTGAGCTATTCTTTTCCTTTGGGGCTACCGCAATGGGTGCCGGAGTATGTGCACGCAGGTTGCTGAGAGAGGATGCTGTGTTGATACCAAGGTTCTTGAGATTCCTGGGCTTCTTGGCCGGTGTTGTCGGCCGCTGCAGCTCGAAAAAGGTATTTGAGGCGTCTCCGGATGGCTGTTCTGTCCTGCGTGACCTAAAGTCGGCCACAAACGACGAAGGGGCAACTGTTCTGGCGTGAGGTGACTCGGGTGAGACGCCGGGAGAAGGATCGGTCACAGACGACGAATCCATGGTTGAGATTGTCGTGGTGGGCGAGTTGTCCGAGGAGGCCGTTGAGTGACTGTCGCGGCTCTCGCTGTGAAGGTGGAAGGAGGAGAAGGGCGCGCCCGAGTTTGTGTTTGGGCTTGTGGCTGGCCGTACTAGATGGGAGCCGTTGCCGTCTGCATGGCCCTTGTGGTGTTCGCCTCCAAACACGGCGCCAAACGAGGGCATGGGCATAAAGGTTCGCGCACTTGTCTGCACCATGGTGGGTGCTGGACGTGTTGTCTGTGTTGCCGACGACAGGCAGCGAGTGCGTCTAGGCCAACGAGGAGTTCGCCGAGAAGTAGAAGGGGATGATGGGGAGCAGTCGGCAAAGGACTGCTCTGGTTTTTTGCAAGGAAAGGAAGAATTAGGTGTAGAGAAAGCCCTTTTCAGAGTCGCACTGTTAGCGTTGTGGGATATTGTAGGCGAGGCAGACATGGCAAGCGCATGTGTTTCGAAACGTGCTGTGTGCGACGGGGCAGTGAGGGGGGAGGGCTGAAAATAGTGTCGGTCGATGCCGCGGGCAGAGTCGCAGGCAGAGGGGAGAGAGCGCATGGTGGAGCAGGCAGTGGTCGAGGGGGTTGGTTGCCCGTACACTGACTGACTGCCTTGCTCAGACGGCCATGGTGGGCATGGATAAACAGACGAAGGGCGAGGCAAGGGAGGGAAGGCGCGAGGGGGGCACAGCAGACAAGAGGAGGGAGAGGGCCATGGGCTTACCTGGGAGCCAGGCAGTGGTGCGAGGCAGCGCTGGCGGCGGTGAATGGGTGAGAATGGGAGCGAGAATACCAGATCCTCGACTAAGCGCCTGAGGGAAGGAGCGACTAGGCCGGCGATGCGCCTATGCCTGGGAGAACGCGGCGCGGAGAGGCAGAAGAAGACGACTGGCGGAAGGCGCCGCGCAGCGTCGTGGGGTGGGGAGGAGTCGAGTTGGGTCGAGGGCGAGGGCGAGGGCGTGGTCGTGGGCGTGGTTGTGGTCGCGGGCACGCTGAGGGTCACGATCAGGGCCGGTGCGGTGCGGCGAGGCGACACAGCGACGTGGGCGGGCGCCTTGAGAGTGGTTTGCGTGGTGACCAGCTTGGAGGCGGACGAGGGAAGCCGGTCGATCGCAGAGCCGCTGCCGCCTGGGGGAAGTTGGGGGGTGGTGGTGGGGAGGCGGGCACACGCTGTGGTCGAGTGTGTGTGATTGAGGCGGCGGCGTGAATGCTGCGTCTGTCTTGTCGATGGGGGAGACGAACCAGGGCAGCGCTAGTCGTGGGCTCCGTGGGCTCTGTGCAGGTGCAGTGCAAGCGCCGGCGTCCAGGAATAGCAACCGCCAGCCGTGCGCTACGAGCCTGCTGCGACCACTAGCACGCCAGCGCCCACCCCGTCCCTACACACTCGCTGCACGTCCGCGCCAGTGTGCGTGGGTGCGAACAAGTTCACCAGCCTGTCGCCTGCCAGCTGCCACGCCCTGCCCGCCCAATGCCATGCCATGTGTGTAGCCGTCTTTTTCGCCAGCGGCCAATCCCCCGCCGCCCATTAGCCCCCTCTCCGCCGCCCGCCACCACTCGCCGTAGTAGCACGACTACTCTGTGTGTGTGTGCACCACCAGCTTCCCTCGCCCTCGACTACTACTACCACCATCACCAAGGCGCCGCCCCCTGGAGCCCTGCCCATCACCAACGGCGGGAAGGCCTGGACGGCAAACCTTGGAACAAGGCTGGGGGGCTGGGGGTGGGCGGCGCCCGTCGCCCGTCGGTCCCTGTTGCAGCCACGCCCGACAAACAATATCCAATCTGACCCGTCCCGGGGTCTCAGGAGAGAGAGAGGCACTGTGACTGGCACTGGGGCGGCCTTTTGCCTGCCCGCTGCCTGCTGCCCGCCTCGCTCCCCTCCCCCCCACCACGCCCATGAGCGCGCATCGCAACCTCCCCCTCTCATTGTGATGCGACTGCCAGAGCCGGCCGCGCGCGCCGGGTCGCCCCTGCACAGCCTGCCCGCGCAACAAGTGCCGTTTCGACACCTGCGCCCTGCTCGACTGACTTCACCCGAGGCACGCAAAACAGTCGGAGCAGACATCTCTGACGTGAAACGCACCATGGGAAAGGCGTCGACCCACCTGTTGGCGGGGTGAGCGCGCCAACGCACCGCGTCATCTGCACCTAGGTCATGTGAGCCCGCTTGCACGTTTCACCTGCGTGCCCTCGGTTTCGAAATCAAGACATCTCCGCACTCCCCAAACTCAATCACGACCCATTTGCCGCCTTTTTTTTTTTTTTTTTTTCACCAGCACGCCTGCTGAATTCCGGTCCCAGTGCCCACTGCCCTTGCGTCCCTCTTTTCTTTTTTTCACCTGCGCCTCCACCGCACACGGATCGTCGCCCGCCCCTCTCCGCTCATGTTCCCTGATCCCGTCCGCCTGCACCACGTGTGTTTCAGTAGCTCGAGAGCCGCAAAGCCTACCGCCAGAACCAACGCAAATACGATTCGTGCACCCCTGTGAAGATCCATCGACCTTGGTCCGCCTCACCCTACACCGGCACGTGCTCGAGAGCCTTTGGGGTATATCATCCCCCAGGCGACTCGTGCAAACCATCCACGCTCGCATGCTCCATGCCGGCGCGCCGTGGGGAGGTCCGAAATCAGGTCATTGCTGCTGCTCACGTACATAATACACGGATCGAATGTACTGATTCAGGCCTGTTCTCCTCATCACTCCGCCATCGAGCGCAGAGACGCGCTGCAGGGACATCGTTATCATGAAAAATGATGATCGGCTGTAAGTACCACTGAACCTGCCCGTGACAGTAGTCTTCACACATGCCCTTGATGACGACTGATGACGACCTCTGCTCACGCAACGAGTTGACCGACACCAAACATACCGTTCCTGCTGGCCTCATTCAGCAACCAACTGATGACGCGCCTCCTCAACGCGTGTTTTGATATCACACAGGTGCTATTATTAGCTTATTTCTTGCATGGTTCCCTTATACAGCATTGTTACTATATATTTTACTTTTTTCCGAGCCATGACCACTGGCCGAGCGTAGAGCAGCGACTATTCAAGACACTATTGAATCATCACCGCCCCCGGTAAGGCGCTGGCACGAGCACCTGGTATTGTATGTTATGTGCAAGGATATTGCAAATGTTGTTACGAGTGTCGCCCTGGAGATGAGGTCTGTGAAAGACAATGCTGGGTATACCCCTACCTGGGAGTGAGCCATCCCGAGCCGCCCAAGATCGATGTAAATGAGCGTAATCAATCTGCTGGGAAAACAATCAATCGGCTAGTTCTAGCGACCGGCCTCTGCCCTATCTACCGTTAGCCCGCGTCCTGCGCATGAACGAGTCCAGTTGCCCGTTCCAGTCGCTTTACTGCAACACACGGCAACCCCAAACTCCATGCACACGCCTGCACAGTACCTCCCAGCAAGGTCCATGAAGAATTCAGCAATCTGAGAATTAATTTCAAACTTGATCATTGTCATCGCACACCATTGTCGTCATTTTGCACGCCTATAGTAGTCCTATAGCAGGCGAGCATCAGACCAGCGCTAGCCCAAAAGCCGCCATGTCCCAAAGCGGTATGGCGCGCCCACGCGAAATTCGCTCTCGCTTGCGAACATCGCAAAAATCCGACGACGACTTCTCTTTTCGCGACAACTAACCACCAGGTCAATTCACAACAGCCACCATGTCGAGGCCAACCGTCACCGTCGTCTCTGCCAAGGGCGAGGCCACCAAGGACACCATCCCCGTCCCCAACGTCTTCAAGGTCAGTTTTCACCGTCGCAGCTCGAAACTCGCGATACGATGCAGCTGGCACCGGGACGGACAGACTGAGAGAGAGAGGCTACAATGAGAGAACACATGGGGGGAATTGGAAGAGGAGGATGTTTGCTGCACAATGTCTGCTTGCATTGAACTGCATCACTGGAGCAATTCTGGAGGCGGCATGTGGTCTCTCGACGATTACGCAAAGTCTCAGATTTCGCAGTCATTTCGGCGCTCTCTCCGTCTGCTCGTTAATCTGCGTCCCGCTGCATCGTACGGTCAGTCTCTGTACCTTGTGCTAACAAGCAACAGGCCCCCATCCGCCCTGATGTCGTCCACGCGGTGCACACTGGCATGAACAAGAACCGCCGCCAGCCCTACGCTGTGTAAGCCTTTACCGCAAGCTGCACAATGGATCAATCTAACAAGATGCAGCTCCGAGAAGGCTGGTCACCAGACTTCTGCCGAGTCCTGGGGTACTGGTCGTGCTGTCGCCCGTATCCCCCGTGTCTCTGGTGGTGGTACCCACCGTGCCGGTCAGGCTGCGTTCGGTAACATGTGCCGCTCTGGCCGCATGTTCGCTCCCACCAAGGTCTGGCGCAAGTGGCACCAGAAGATCAACCTGAACCAGAAGCGCTTCGCTACCGCCTCTGCGCTCGCTGCTTCAGGAAGCCCTGCTCTTCTCCTCGCCCGTGGCCACGCCATCAACACCGTCCCCGAGGTTCCCCTCGTCGTCTCATCGACTGCTTTCGCCGATGCTGCCATCAAGAAGACCTCCGCTGCCGTTGCTCTGCTCAAGGCTGTCGGTGCTGGTGCCGACGTTGAGAAGGCCCGCAACTCGCGCAAGCTTCGCGCTGGTAAGGGTAAGCTCCGTGGCCGCCGCCACAAGCAGCGCCGTGGACCTCTTGTCATCTACAACCCCGAGGAGGATGGCAAGGAGCTTGTCCTTGCTTTCCGCAACATTCCCGGTGTTGAGACCTCATCCGTCTACTCCCTGAACCTCCTCCAGCTCGCCCCTGGTGGTCACCTTGGTCGCTTCATTGTCTGGACCTCTTCCGCTTTCAGCGCTCTCGACAAGGTCTACGGATCCACCACTGAGCCCTCAGCGCTCAAGAAGGACTTCCTCCTCCCCTCCCCCATGATGGTCCAGCCCGACCTCAGCAAGATCATCAACTCCAGCGATGTCCAGAAGGTCCTCCGCCCCGTCCGTGGCGGAGCCGTCTCCAAGCGCAGCCACACCCAGAAGAAGAACCCTCTCAAGAACTTCCAGGTGCAGCTCCGCCTCAACCCATACGCTGCTACCTTCTCCAAGGAGAAGCTGGGCCAGAAGAAGCTCGAGGCCAGCAAGCCCGAGGCTGCCGCCGATACTTTCTACGAGCTCCTCCACGAGAACTAGATGGTTGTTGGGTTAGCGTTATGATTTCCTAGGGTGTTCTCTCTTCGGCTGGGATGGACTGGAATGATGAATGGCTATGACAAATGTAGCTTTTCATAAAATGCCTCACGAGAAGGTTACTTCCATGTTTTGCTAAGTGGCTGTTTCATGTGACTTTGTATGATGTGACGTCTACCATGTGAAATGCTTTTGATCTACCCCGCGCTTGGGCATCATGGCATGAAGATGGTTGTTAGGGTTTGTTGTTATGATAGGCAATGAATAAAGATTTACTGCCCTTTGATATGCACACCCGTAATATCAGCGCCCTGTGTGTGTGTGATGTATGTAATCCCAAAACGCCCTCGCTATGCATGTCAAAAATAACTCTAGGTCACTGACTTCGTATGTGTCCAACCTAGCTCAGCCCAGCCCAGCCCAGCCCAGCCCAGCCCAGTCCAGTCAAGTACCTCACTTGAAAAGCCTCTTTCCACCCGTCCTTCCCATAGTCCTCTCCACGCCCTCCAAACTCATGCCCGCAAAACCTGCACCACCCCCGTCTCTATCCCTCTTGTAGCGCCTCAGCGCCTCCCGCAAATGCGCCGGCGTCAACGGACCCTTATCGCACGCACGCAATCTCTCCTGTAAACTAGCATTCTTATCCACTTCTTTCCACAGACTCTGCGTCCGATCCACCTGGTTTAAGTACCATCCCGCACCCTGGATATCCGTATTGGTTGGCTTGTTTCGCTCATCCTTGATATGCGCACTGGGTCTGCCTAAGCTCTGGCTGAGAATCGGGGCGGGGAGATCAGGGTTGGGCAGGTGGGTGCGTACGGCGGACCACTCGTCGCGGACAGTCAGCGCGCGGTCGATGAGCTCGCCAATGAAGGTTTTCGAGTAGGATGTTACGGCGATTATGATGGGTTGAGGCACGGATTGCGAGAGTGTTTGGTTGACGAGTTTGCGGACGGTTTCGCGCTTGAGGCGGATGCGGCGGTAGGTTGCGTAGCGGTCCATTTGGGCGGGGGTCATGAAGTCTTCTAGCATTCTGCGCCGTATTAGCATCCGTAAAACATATCTTGTTGCTAAAGTATTTGAGAACATACCGCTCATATTCCTTTTCTTGTTTCCGGCGGGCTTCCACACTCATCCCGCCTTCAATCTCCATGTTCATTTCCTCGCCCATCTCGTCTTCATCGTCATCGTACTCGCCTTCCTCGTCTTCGCCGCCGACGGCGCTTCGCCCATCACCACCTTTACCGCCTCTTACGCTGGATCCTGCGACGCTGGCGCCATCGCCGCCTTTCTTCCGCCGCTTCTTGCCTCCGGTGCCGTTGACGACTGATGTGGTGATGTTGCTTTCGACAGATGGGGAGCGCGAGTATTGGCGGGGAGAGCCGCCGATGGATTCGGCATCTGGGGAGAAGGCATTTCGAAGGTTTGAAGGCTTGCGCTTTTTTGGTGGCGCGCCCGAGTGCGATGATATGCTGCCACGCTTGCGGTTGCTGGAGATGTTAAGTTGAGGGATGTGCGGTGGTGAGGCCATGGTTTCTGCAGGAGTCTGGATGGCGGAGATGTTATCGTCTCTCTTCTAGCGCATATGCGCAAGTTCAAAGAGAGGTGGGGCGGGGTTGAGAGAAGGCGCTGTGATGGGTGTGCGCCGGCTCGTCGCGAGAGTTGCGAATAGTGCAATTGACCAAGTCGCGACTGCTGCCAAGCAAAGTGGCTAGCGCGTTTGCTCCCCGTTCCGCTCGGAACGCGGTCGGCCTTGATTCCGTCATCGACCTTTGCAAACTGCTTACTTTTGGTAGCGTCTCCCACTAGGCAGTAAGATTCACTATGCGAAATTTACTTTGATGCAAAGCACACATTTACTTGGTCATGCTATTTATTGACTTCCCATCTCACCCAGGCGTCACTAAGCGATATACGATGCAGTCTTGTTTGCCATCCAAGTTTACGGAGACGAAAGATGTGAATTCACGAAAAACTTACGCTGCGTAACTAAAGGTGCAACTGATACTAAGTACATCGGTTCTTCGTCTGGGGGTCCTCAATCTCTTGCTATACTTTCAGCTCGCCAGCGGTGGAAACACGTCGAGCTTCGCACAGTAGTACATGGCCGGTGGCATACCCAAGAACTCCACCAATACTCTGGGCAAGATAACATTCGTACTAGTGTTATACTATAACAGCGTCGATAAAAATGTGCTAACACAAGATTACGGTCTCCTTGCATGTGCGATAATGCTTGTGCGTTCTTTGAGATCGCAGTAGATGCATTCAGGGAACACTCGAGTGCAGTGAGTACTGTGAGTACGTTGAGTAAGTAGACTATAGAAACTCCTGTTGTATATCGCCGAACCGCGATAAGTATATAGCAACTCTAGGACACACGTATACAAGAGTGAAATGGTCTAATCCAGACCCAGATTCCTAATCCGGCAGTTACCAAAGTACACATTAAGCAAGAACGACTGCGCTCGTAAACACTTGCATGTACCAAACCCTCATACTGAACCTTAATAAGTCGAATTAATCCACACTGTGTACCAAACCCATTTTATTATATTAGCAGCAAGAATGTCCTCCCTTGACAGAATACAAGAGAATAGGAAAAGAAAACCATGGTATCATTACACTCCCAATCCCTTCCCCTTCTCCTCAAACCTACTTCTTCTGTCCTCCTCCCATCATGCCTCCCATCCATCCACCCGCACTCTTCGCCCCCTCAGCCACACTCCCCGCACCCCCCTTGACACCCTCCACAGCACTCTGTCCATAACCTCCCAGCGGTCCTTGGCCTTCAAGCGGCCTTCCTTGCTCATCTTTTCCACCCCGCTCAGCACGGTTAATGCCCTCCTTTGAGAGTGCGTCGCCGATGGGTTGGGCGAGTCCGCCCTGACCCACTTGCCCGGTTACGAGGCCGTGGACGCCATCTTGTAGGGTGTCGACTTGTTCGATGCCTGTGACTTTGGTCTTGTCGAGGTTTTCTGTTGGTGTTGTTGTTAGAGATGTGATAAGAAAAAGGGGGGTTATGACGACATGGCAAGGGGAGGTGGAGAGAACATACGCTTAGTAGCATAGCTAGCCTTGTTGTCCTTTGTGAACCACTTGAGATACTGGTCCTCGATCCACGGCATCCACGTCTCGTATTTCTGGTTGTAGTAGTCGGTAGCAGCTTGCTTGTATGTCTTTTGCTGTTGGTTGGTAGCGTCCGCCATTTTGTGTCGTTGCGTTATGTCGTTCGATTTATCAATCTCTTTCCGATCAAATAAAGGTCGTGTGTATTGTAGTAGTGTACAAGAGCAGAACAAGAAGAAGTTAGGCAGGTGTATATAATATCTTATACTTATACTCCGTTCAGAATAAAGAAAGAACTCGCATTTAAACAAGGCAGTAACCCTGATATATACTTACAACTAACTAAACCAACCAGCCAACCAACCATACAAACACATGTCAAACCCAGCTTCTCCCGTGTTGACAAGTTCTAGACTAAGCACCTTAGCACGACGCCATCCACGCCAGCAGTGATCTCATTCTCCAAGCCGCCACGGCCGCCAACTGCCACCTTTCCAGGGTCCTCCTGTCCCCCCACTCGAACCCTGATTTCCAGTCCAAGCCTGCCTTGACGATCGCAGATCGGATGATCGCTCGTATTTTGCCAGTGCAGTGGGAAACACAGGCTTTGCATGAATGACAAGGGTTTACTTTCCAAACGGCCTTGATACGCGTGCTTGAGACGTTGCGTCGCTAGTATGTAGGGCGCGTTGGCGTTGGAGGCGTTGGGCGGGTTGCAAGACAAGGAAGTTGTGTGTGGGACCTACGTCATTAGAACCAGACGATCGAGACTCTCTGGTGATCGTCCCGCCGCGCGCCATGCGAAATGCAATCTTGCAGGCTGTTGGGGTCCGCACGCGGGGATTGGCTAGGTTTTTTGGGGCGGGTGCACGCGCAAGGATGTGGTGATGACAGTGATGTTACATACATGTCTTGAGGGCAAGGGAGGGCAGAGGAGAGAGCATGAAGTGGGATGGGTGCATAGTGGGCATGCGAAGGTGGCTGTGTGGCTGCCTAGAGGTGCCGCCACTGATTGTGTGATGCAAAACACTTTTTTTTTGTATTATAGCCTTTTAATCTATATGCTAAAACATAACGCCAAAGCCATGTCCCCAAGGTTTGCTGGGGGGTGAATAATTCATAATTCGAAGCCCAAGTGTTGGTCAGTTGATTAGGTGAAGCCGTAGCTGAAACGTCAAAAAGCCAACCCTTCCAAGACGCCATTGCCAGTCGATACTCTTGCGCTACTAGACGCAGCAATGACAGAATCCATGTTGTCATATGAAGTTGCAAGAGGGAAACCAGCTGTTAAAACTCACTGATGGCATGCCTGTTTTCGTTTCCTAAACGCCTGAACCTCGAATTTATGTGTATACTGCGAGGAAACCCGTAACTTTACTCCGTCAACAAACGATTTCAACCAAAACTAGCTTTTTCAGTCAAATGTGCTCCTTCAAGATGAGAACTGGCTCTGTGCAAGCACCATTCCCTATCCCTGCTAGAAAGACGTTATCGAGCGTTAGGCCAGTCTGGTGATGCCAGATGGGCCATCTTCATTGGAAGACTGCGCGGGTGAGTTTGTCGTCCTTGGTGGACCAGACAAAGATTCTTCACCATGGTTTTCAAGGTCACAAAAGTTGAGATAGATACGACCATTTGCATCCTTTATGGCGAAATCGTCTTCTTGGAAGTCGGACTGCCGCCGAAATATTTCAGCGTTGCCGCTCGAAGAAGCCCCACTGCTGTCACCGTTGTCACTATAGCTCCCAGATATGACATCATCGCCTTGGTCAATGACACGGTATGCGCTTGAGTCGTCCCGGTAATGCGGATGGTCATACCCTGCATCATCGCTCCCCTGGTACATTTCATGTTCACCAAGTAGTCCTCTCCTTGGTGGGGGTATCTCAAAATCAATGTCCTGGCTGTCGTCTAGCTCAACACACGTGTCGGCCAAGGCCTGATTGTCGTGGTTGTCTCTGAGTTTTCGAGCAACATCAATGGCTTTCCAGTGAGCAATCCTCTTTTGAATTTCATGGCGAACGCGTCCCGAGTGGAACTCTGCCTTGAAAATCATTGGAAAGGATGGAAGTATACGTAGGCTACACACATTTTCTTCCTCATTCGACTGAATAAACTTGATGTGATCAATCAACATCTCCGTCATCTTGATAACAAACGGCCCGCAAGGACCCGTATCGGAAGAGTCCTGATTATGCTCGACCTGATTGGGACTATTCTCTTGGGGCGAATGATTCCACAGGTCGAGGTCCTGTCCGAGAATCCTCAGCATTCCGGCGCTGATTTCATAACTTAGCTCTTGATAGGCAGGAGAATTGACAAACAGCGAATCGACATAATAAATGATCAAATAAAGAGTGTCCAAGACTACGAGGGACCAATGAAGTCCGCCGTCCTGCCTAGTACCGATGCCGTCATTTATGGGGATAAAAATCCATCTCTTATCCTGGAAGCGTACTTTGTAATCGGCGTACTCTTGGGGCCGGAAATCTTCAGCCTTTCTAGCGCAATAGCAGATCTGTGACATCATGGAATTGGCAATGGCAATACCATGATTTTCACAGTCAGTCTCTCGGCGTAAGACCTCCAGAGCCATGTCGAGACTCTCATCGCGCATCCACGGATCTCCATAGTGGAAGTCGGTGAGCCCGATGTTGCAGAAACTGGAGTTGCAAATCGTAGCGTCTCCTAGCTCCAGATATACATCTTCATTATACGGGGGATACGTCTGAGACAGTGTACTCAGTGCAGCATATCGACCTGGATGAGGAACAGGGACCTGTAAGGAGAGGGCAGGTAAGGGATCCAGGCCAAAGGATGTAGGCACTCGTTCAAGTGGGTAACTTGTACAAACCCTGGATTCATCTTCTTTCTGCTGGAATGTGTCCCATGGAATCCAGTCGTCAATGGTGTTGACATCGATGGTGTATCGTCGTTTGAGTAGCGGAGGCTTTGTTCGCCTTGTGGGTACCCTACCACGCTCAAAACCCCGTGAACCAACAAGCGTCGTTCTATGAGTATTCCCTATCATTATAGAGCGTGTCTTGGTGTATATTTGTGACGGGTTGGGGTATGAAGATTTTGTTATCTTGGATTGGTTGTCAAACTTTTGTAGAAGGGGGCTGGCCTTATCAGATGACGTTGTTGTGCTGATTGGTGTAGGGGGTACGTCTTCTTGCGACTTGTTATCCATTACCAGGTCTTCTTGAAGCTGTGAAGAATCACCGTTGTCTGTTTCAGGTGGCGAGGGTTGTTGCATTCCGATCTGCATGTAGGACTGAGTATCCTTGGACGACGCGGCGTCAAGCGACCGGGAGCCTACTTCAGAACCAGAGTTGTTCTCATCTGTAGCATCGTTCATATTTGGTATTCTGGATTCCGAAACCGTAGGCTGTAGTGCGGTGAGGGTTTCTGACCGCTGTCCGGTATATGAGCGCGGCTGTGGGAGGGAAGGTGCTTGTGGAGCAGTTGCGACCTGCGCGGTCACCTGATTTGGGTTGCGGTCAACAGAACGCTCTTTTTGCATTTCTGCCATATCTGAGTTCTTTTCTCGACCAGAGTGGTGTTGGGACAGTTTGGGGTTGTTGATGATGGGAGAGTGTCGGTTCGCGCGAAGCAGATGACGGCTAAAGCTGTCTGCTAACTGCGACTTTGCTATTGTGAAATCGGAAGTGGATCGTGAGTTTGCACCAGTAGCGTGTAGTTGCAGGTTTTGGGTAACCTGAGACTGGTATTGTTATTCAAAGGGCAGAACCAGGCGCTGGAGAAGTAGGCACGGTGCGCCAGAATTTTGTCCTAAACTCGAGTGAGAATAGAGAACAATAGGAGTGAATGCAGCAATTACCTGTTATCTTTTTGAATGCGGTTTGCTTCACCTACAATAGGGTGATTGTTCCCTTCACTGGCGAGGTAACGCTAAAGCTTCAATGTAGTCGTCGTATGAAACTGAGAAAGTCTTGAAAGCACGTTGTGCTAATGGGGTTCTTTTTATCTATAAGCATGGAAAGCATGTGGGACACGTGAACTGTTAAATATGTTTATAAATCTCCTCACAATGGCACTGTGTAAAAAAGCCCGACCCAAAGTGCTGTTAATGATATCTCGAGGTCCGTGATGCGAACAATATCACTGGCCAGTAAGGAAGCCACAAGATCCAAACATTGTTAATTAAGCTACTTTCCAGCGATCTCTGACCCAATGTACATGTTGTGTATCCAAAGTATTTTGCTGGGTAGTTAGCGGAACACGGGTTGTGACTTGACTATGCGTGTATCGTGTGTAATTCACGTCCTGTGATTGTACACGCGGGTGCGGGTTCGATTGTGAGAACCATGGTTCCCAATTCTCTTTCAGAAAAGACGCATTGTGAGGCTGCCTTTGCGGGGCACACGAGTAGTCGTATTAGTGAATCGAAGTCCTTGCAGCAGAGAAACGACGCAAAATATGTGTGGTGCGCAACAGTGTGAACTGTGATTGGGCGCATTCAAGGTTGCAAACTCCGAAAGGGTTCTCGCTGTCATTGGAATTCCTTTGTAGGAGTTACAGTTGCAATGTTCCAGTGGACTAGCATTGGCCGAAACTTGCGGCATTTGCCCGCTCATTCAGCCTCTCATGTTGCAGTCCACTTAGCTGGCCTGTCTCGACCTAATGATCAGCAGCCCACCATGAAGACACGTCAAGTCTGCGGTCTTCTAGCGAGATGCGTATCGCGGCCACGTAGCAGCTCACTCTCCAGCTCCAATATTAATAAGAGAAACAGCATAAGTGGGGCATGGGATAGCAGCAATGGTGGCATGTCATTGTAAACAAGAGTTGGCAGAGGAAAAAATCTTGGATGAATGTGTTATGTACAGTTGGAAGACAAAAAGGAAAAGCCGCGGTGGTATATCAACTATAAAGAAAAAACAGCACAAAGAACGGCCGTGATTGTGAGGTGCCGGTGACGGAGGACCAGCTGCGCCTACCGCGCATACCCTGGACCCATGATAATAGCGCTTGCCCCTCTACCGTCGACGATGCAGATGCAGAACGACTTGGGTGTCCATATAATCCCACATATGCTCCTTGAAGATGCTAAACAAAGAAAAACAGAAAAAAAGGTGTATGAAGAACGCTCCTCGTCTTTTAGGAACGTGTTGCGAAACGGCTGCATATGCTTACTCCCGAAAATTGTCCTCAGGTGTCTGTCGCATGTGAAAATCAAGCTTTTGGCTGCCCCTGTTTCTACATCATGGTTTGCGCTCAACATTGCCCGCATGTCTCTGTCGACTCATGAGTCTAATATACCGGCCACGGCGTGATGGCGCGTCGACCGGTGAGTTGACTGATGACACTAGGAAGCCAATGTTAGAAGCATTCATGTGGGCTAGAACTTTTGTTTTAGAGCCATTTTTTTGCTCACTCTCCGGTGCTTGACCCCCTCAGTCTTCTACCCAAGCTTACGCTACGGCCAAGATCCGAAATGCCGCCGACTGAATGTCTGTTACTGGGGTTTCGGGCGACGCTCAATTGAGTCCGAGCTCGAAGCCCACTGGACAACGGCTTTTCGTAATTGGCCGGGGAACCCTCGCGACCTAGGTTGTGGCCGTAACGACTTTGATTATCCCGAAAGAGGAGACTGTGCTCGTTTGTTGATGGTGTACTGCTCGAGATGCTAGGCCGGCGAAGACTCGAGGGGGTCTGAATCGCGGGTGACGGCTGCAGGTCGGGCATTGGCTCACGAGAAGTGTATTGCCTACCGGTGCTGTACCGGTTCTTCTCATTTTGTTGTTGTCGTGACCGGAAATCAATCGAAGTCATGGCACGGGATGGTGCGCGGAATAATATTGTCTCGTCCTCATCTTCTTCAACGCTCTGTCGGGCCCGGTGGAGACTTGTGCCTGCTCGCTGGAGTCGCGAGGGAGTATGCCTCTCATCGTAGGGCTCTTGACTGGCGTCTCGCTGATTCCCACTCGTGTTCACGGCGAGCATACTGCTCCTTCGAGCCTCGATGCGTGACATTGCTCTGCTGGGACTAACGCCAGACAATGTGTTACTTTCGGGTTCGATGCTTTCTCGTATGGTTGGTGACTCGCCGTTGAGCTGGACGCTTGGCCGGCGCGAAAGCGTAGCCGTCGTGTTCCGGAAGGCTGGACTGGCCAACCCTGTCTTTGTGTCGCACATGGCTATACACAGCTCAGTCAAACTGCGGCAGAGGTTGTCAGCTTTGCGCCGAACCTGGCGGTCAGACACGACTGAACCATTGACAATGGAGCTTGCCGAGTGAAGTGTGCCCTGGGGGCCAGCGCTGCCACTCATTTCAGCCAGCGCTAGCGCCTCTAATGCCGCTGCCTCCAACGTACGGTATACTGTTGGCGAGATGTGTTGTCGGGCCTTGGCAAGCGCATCCCTTAGCAGTGGATGGGTTTTGGGGCTGTTGCTGTTGTTGTTGGTGGTGGTCTGGGAGGCAACTGTCGACTCGG
This sequence comes from Exserohilum rostratum, assembly GCA_026367775.1. Lineage (NCBI taxonomy): Eukaryota > Fungi > Ascomycota > Dothideomycetes > Pleosporales > Pleosporaceae > Exserohilum > Exserohilum rostratum. The sequence continues at coordinate 1,148,762 of CP111157.1, forward strand.
ACGGGGACGGGTTTGATTTCCGTTGTTGGTTTGGCGACGAGGATACGGTTGTAGCGGAAGTGTTCGCTGTGCGTGGGCGATCGGCTGACGCTTGTGATACAATGGCACCGGACGTCGAAGGAATCTTGCCTCCCATTTCAATCTTGCGTATCCGGGACTTGAGCTCGTCCAGTTCATCCCATACGGACGCTGCAGGCCCCGTGGACCCGTGCGATTCGGTGCCGTCAGCGCGTGAAGCAGATTCAAACGACATCTCTACCTGGGGCGTTCGTGGCTCCTGGGACAGATTCGAGGGCCTATATGGCTGAATTGGAGTGCGAATGGACGAGGGTGTGTGGTTGACCTCTGGCTGGGATGAGCGTCTTGTTGAGGAGAACTGGGCCAGGAAATCGCGCGGCGAGAGGTCTGAGTCTCTCCGTACTGAACTCAGGGATATCTTGTGCGAGAGCTGGGGCGTCCGGTGTACAGCATCGGGTGCTGGCGAGTTCGAGGACCGCTCATAGCGCGAGGGCGTGGGCAAGAGCGAGCCCCGGCGGAGGGCGCTGGACCTGTCTATGGCGGAGGGTATCCGTGTTGATGTTGGTGTGGTAGAGCTAGACTGCACTGGCGTCTGGAGGGCGGACGGATACGACTGGCGTTCGTTGATCCGGGCGACTCGAGACTGTGTTGGTGTCAGCCTCCTGTGCCGTACACGGCTCGCAAGCAACAAACGATTGAACTGGGCGGACTCACCTTTAGCCGGTCAATCCGGGGCGTGGGTTCTGCTGGGCGCGGCGGCTGCTGTTGCTGCTGCTGCTGCTGTTTGGGCGCACTGTCGGCGGCGATGTTCAGGAACAGGTCCTCCTTCTCGCCGTCTGTTCCTGGCGTCACAGGCGTGGGCGCCGACGGTCCGCGCCCGCTGTGCGCCGCGTGGTAGTCCTCCATGCGGCTGCGGGGACCAGAATCGAACTCGGACGACTCGTCGGTTGAGCTAGCCATGCGGTGCGGCGGCGGCCGTGAGGAGCTGGCGGCGGAATTGCGACGGGAGATGGGCAGGCGGAGCGAGGCAGAGGAAGAAGGCCGCGCGCTCTCGGCCAGGCGTGTTTGTTGTTGTTGGTGGTGGTGGTGGTACTGCTGGCGCTGCTGCTGGTGCTGTTGTTTTTGCGGGGCCTCTGTCCAGGAGCCTGGTTCGTCGTCCCCACGGCGCCGCTTGGTCGAGGTCGAGGTCGAGGGGAGCGAGCCACTTGGTGCTACCAGTGCAGAGGGCTGCAATTGCTGCTGGTGCGCATAGGAGAGATCGGCGGGGTTCTGTGAGGAGCGACTGCGCGTAACTAGGGTGACGGGGGGGCCGCGCGAATTGTCTATGCCATGTGCACTGTAGAGGGCCGGGGGCCGTCTGGCGGCAGACGACGACAGCGACGACGAGGGCGTCGACGTCGAGGGCAGGCGCAACAGCGAGGGCGGCTCCGGGTTGGTGTTGTTGCGCTGGCGGCTGGGCCGGGGTAGCGCGGTGTGCGAGGATAGCGTGTTTCGCCGCGTGTGGTCGTGCGGTTGGGGTTGGGGTTGGGGTTGGGGCGCTGGTGTTGGTAGTGGTAGTGGTGGTTGTAAGGCTCCTCCAGACGAAATGCCAGAATGGGTCGGCATAGCTGCAGCAGGTCCAGGTGCGCTGGCACACACCAGACAGGGATGACGGGCGACGTTTCAGAGACCTCTCAGCCCGGCAAGGCCTGCTACGGGGGCCCACCGACTGCGCGCGAGCCGGCGTAGATTGCGCATGCTCCTTTTGCTGTTCAAAAGGAAGATGCTGCGACGCCGTGACGCCGCACATGGCCGCCATCTCGACCTTGGCCCATTCGTCGCTAGGGCGGCCGGCAATCTTTGCATGCAAATGGCACAACCCCCCTCGTGCGCGAATGATGTGCAGCTAGCCCTACAGCCTACGATCCTAGCACCTATATCGCACGCGCTATCCCGCCCTTCCCACGCCCTTCCATGGCCTTCGCCCTCGCCCATCGGGGCCGTGTGTTCAACGTCGCCAACGGGCGCCCATCCGGCACCGCCCTACTGACTGGCTGGCTTACCTGCTGCTACCTACACCCTCCTCGTCTCCTGCGGCGCGCGCTGGCCAAGCTGACTCGTGCTTTCACACGTTTAAATGAGTGCCTGCATGCGGTTAAACGCCGTGCTCGTCCTCCCTGCGCGAACCCACACCGCTGCTTCTCCAAACATCAAGGTTTCTTTGACCTGTCACTCCCCCAGCCCCCAGCATGCCCGCTTTCGGCAGACTATCCAGAGCGCCTGCGACGGCTGTTTCTGTTCCTGCGTCCGCGGCCCCCGCCAGAGTGAGGCTGTCCCCAGAGTGCATAAGCGAGCTGGCACGGCTGATGATGATGACACGGGCATCCAATTGTGCAAGACTAGCAGATCCCTGGGCAGCAGTAGATAGTAGATCCATGCAATCCAAAAGTACGAAGCCGGGTGGGAACACGTCTGGCTCGTCGTAATACACAATACGACATCCAAGCTGACCTAGAATCGGCCTGTCGCTGCGTAAGCGCCTCGTCCATTCGTGCGTCTCGGGCACTATACTGCGTCGCCTCGCCGGCGCGACCCGTCGTCCTACTTATGTGTTGCTATAGTGAGAGTGGGGCGCGACAAAATATCCAGTAAAGGGCTGCAGATTTGCAAGTCGAGCCTCCCGCATGTCGTCTCCAGTATCACGTGATCCGGGACCCGGCAGAACCACGTCGCCGACGAGCCCGACGAAATAAACTTGTCTTGCCATCGACTCCACCCTGGTCATCACCGCGACCGCGTTACCTTTGACATCAACATGTCCGTCGCAGCCCTATCCAAGTCGCTGCCCAAGCCGAAATACTCGGGCGAGGAGGAGGAGCTCACCAACAGCACGCGCGTGCTCAGCTCCGAGCAGTACGAAGCGCAGGTCGCACGGAAGCAGAATGGCCCACCCCCATACGGCAGCAGGCAAAGCTGGCGACCCCGCGCGCCCGAGGACTTTGGCGATGGAGGCGCGTTCCCAGAGGTTCACGTCGCGCAGTATCCGCTGGACATGGGGAAGAAGGGCACACCATCAACATCAAACGCTCTAGTCAGGCGAGTCGATGGCGAGGGTAAAACCAAATACGACGAGATCGCACGGCGCGGACACAGCGATTCGAGAATTGTGCAGGCGAGCTTCAAGGATCTCATCCCGCTACGCCAGCAGGCAGATGCCGGCCAACTGGACCTGTCGCGTCCGAGCCAGGAGGTGGTACAGGCGACAAAAGAGAAGACAGAACAGGCGCTCATGGCCCTGGTGGCGGGGCAGACTGCCGCACAGCGACCGAAGAACGTACAAGGCCGAAGAGACGATGAGCCCACGTTTGTGCGATACACGCCGACTGCGCAGATGGGCGAGGCCCAGGGAAAGACGCGCATCTTCAAGATCCAGCAGCGACAGATTGATCCCATGGAGCCTCCGAAATTCAAGCACAAGCGTATTCCTCGCGGTCCACCATCGCCTCCGCCGCCCGTCCTCCACTCTCCCCCGCGAAAGCTGACCGCCGAGGATCAGGAGATGTGGAAGATCCCGCCTCCTATTAGTAACTGGAAGAACCCCAAGGGTTACACAGTGCCTCTGGACAAGCGTCTAGCAGCCGATGGTCGGGGTCTGCAGGATATTACAATCAACGACAAGTTTGCGCAATTTGGCGAGGCTCTGCAGGCTGCAGACAGACACGCACGCGAGGAAGTCAAGCAACGTGCTATTATGCAGCAGCGCTTGGCTGAGAAGGAGAAGCTACAAAAGGAGGAGCACTTGCGCAACCTGGCGAAGCAGGCCCGAGAAGAGCGCGCCAATGCCTCCCGAAGGCGATCCAATAGCGACTCGGAGACAGACTCGGAGGAGGAGGAGGTACGGAAGCGAATGGACGCACGTAAAGAGCGTCGCGAGGATTTCCAGCGCGAACTTCGCCAGTCGCGAATGGGCACTGAGCGTAAGATTCAGATGCTGGCTCGCGAACAAAACCGCGACATTTCAGAGAAGGTGGCTCTTGGTCTAGCAAAGCCAACACAGAGTGGAGAGTCCATGTATGACGCCCGGTTATTTAACCAGTCTAGTGGATTCAATGCTGGAATCAACGAGGACAACCACTATGATAAGCCTCTTTTCGCGGCCCAAGACGCAATAAGCAGCATCTACCGCCCGAGTGTACAGCAAGACGACGGAGAGGATGACGGACAGACGTACGACAGACTCACGAAAACGAGCAAATTTGAAGTTTTGGGTAAGGCCAAGGAGGGCTTCAAGGGTGCCGATCTACAAGAAGCCCGCGATGGGCCAGTTCAGTTTGAGAAGGACACGGACGATCCCTTTAATATCAACCAGATGATTGACGAGGTCCGGGGCGAGAAAAAGGGCGAAAAGCGTTACGGCATCCAAGAGCCCGAGGGCAGGACAGCAAAGCGGGCTCGGGTGGATGATGACAGTGATTGAGCGGCATAGGTTATCACCATTGGCGTTTGGGAACTCTTTGTTTTGGTACAAAACGGATTGCTATTGCAGTCTTGTGAGCATTGGAAGCGAATCGCAGAGGCCAACTTATTCCGGCCTTTACAATTTTCAATATCTGAATATGCATCGACCTCCCGAAAACGTGGTTTAGCGAACAAGATCTTAGTATTGTGCATAGCAATATGCCGTGTCAAACAGCCACCTGGACGCCACCCAACAGCCCCATTCCTTCATTGCATGCTGACCACCACCTCGTATCACTTTTATCGCTATTCGTCAGCTCCATCGGGTTCCCCAGTTTCGGATAGTGCACCGCAGACGGATGCTGCTACTGGCGGCAACTTGCGTTCATGCCTTGCACACCACCAGTCCACAGCCCCGCCCTCAACGTCGCCCCCGCGTCGCGCCATTGCGAATGCAAACTCGCAGCGGACCTGGCAGCCTGGTGCGGCAGGTTTGCGCTGGTGCGGCAGGAAATCCGCCGACAAGTTGCCGGTTGGCGGGCCTTGATCACGCCTGCTAATCTTGGTTCGCTTTCAACGAACCTTTTGAGTTGCTTTTGCTATGCAAGATAACCGCAGCACGTAGCCGACACCATTACGCATACCCGTCTACGTAGTTGAGCATTCGTATGCGACTCGAGAAGATAAGATGAGCGGACAAGATTCACATCCTTCAGCAGTGTCTGGCAGCAAGCAGCACAAATTCAACCCAAACTTTACAGATGCCGTCATCAATGCAACGGGGCCCAAGGCGTCGCCGAGGGTCAGACAGCTCACCGCGGGGTTGATCAGGCACCTGCATGATTTTGCGAGAGAAAATGAACTCACGGTCGATGAATGGATGGCGGGCGTGGAGCTGGTAAGTACAAATGTCTTCTTATGCCATGTATCTACTCTGCATGCAATGTAACATGTACCAACGGTGGATAGATGAACGAAGCAGGACGCATGTCTGACTCCAGACGCAATGAAGGCCAGCTTCTCTGCGACGTACTTGGACTTGAATCGCTCGTTGATGAGATAACGTACAAACTCGCTTCTACCGCTGCCGATGAGCCCACCGCGACCGCCATTCTAGGCCCTTTTTATCGAGAACACGCGCCGGAACTACCCATGGGATCTTGCATTGTGTCCAAAGAAATCAATGAACAAGGCGATCGGACTTGGATGCATGGAACAGTTACCGACTTTAGAACAGGGGCGCCAATTGAAGGTGCAGTCATAGATGTCTGGCACACGGCGCCAAATGGCCTATATGAGCAACAGGATCCCAATCAGCCAGATATGAACCTCAGGGGTAGATTCACAACTGGAAAGGATGGAAAGTACAACTTTTATTGTTTAAGGCCGGTGCCCTACCCCATTCCTTTCGACGGCCCGGCAGGAAAGGTATTGCAAGCACTAGATCGACATCCCATGCGGCCAGCACACATACATTTCCTGGTAAGTGCACTAGACTGTTGAGAGACAAATCTGAGTTATTAGAAGCGGTAAACTAATACATCAAAGCTCACAGCGCCTGGCTACAAACCTATTGTTACGCAGATTTTCGACCGCACGAGCAAGTACATTGACGATGACGCTGTCTTTGCGGTCAAGGACTCGCTCATTGTAGATTTCAAGCCTTTTGAAAGTGATCCCAAAGCAGACTTTGAACTACCGTATGATTTCAAGATGGCGAGCTTTGAAGATGCAAAGAAGCATTCCATTGCAGGGACGACAGAGGAAAGTGCATCAGTATAATAGCCGGAATGAACTTTTCTCATATTGAACCATTTGTTTCCATACTTTTTTTCCGATGGGAAAGTCAAAGTACTCCATGTTCTCCGTTCTCCGAGTCCACGTGAGTTCCGATATCAGTTGATGCATTCCGATGTTAGGCCGGTCCCCGCACGTACTACTCCACTAACCGCCTCCAACCGAACCGCGGCTGTCAATACACGCCCTATTGTACATTCTCACGCCCTATCTGGAAACTACATCTTTACTATTTCTGTGCTTACATTCCTAATTCTGCATTATCTTGGTAATCCTTCAAGAATCGCGTACCTTACATACATACAGAAACATACATACCAAGTCTTTAGGATTCGGGGACAAGTTTACGGTACGCTTGAGGCTAGCCGCTATCACAATCTACCACGTAATTGGTGTAACTTGCTGACCACCTCAAAGATACATTGCAAAGACTTGGGAATCTCACCACCCCTGCAACATTGAATACAGAAAGAGCTGGGCGCATCCACCATGGGCGAAAGCAAGATATCCCTTGGGCGTTACATGTGGGAGCGCATTCACCAAATCGGCGTCGATACAATCTTTGGTGTACCGGGCGACTTTAACCTTCAGTTTCTCGACTCCATCTTCCATGTCGACGGCCTGAAATGGAACGGCAACCAAAACGAGCTAAATGCAGCCTATGCCGCCGATGGTTATGCCCGCATCAAGAACGTACCCGGATGCCTCGTCACTACACACGGTGTCGGTGAGCTAAGTGCGCTGAACGGTATCGCGGGAAGCATGTGTGAGCATGTCAAGGTCATACACGTCGTTGGACAGACTACGCGTACGATGCAAAAGAACCAAATGATGATTCACCACAGCATTGGCATGAAGCCGAATCATCAGGTATACAACAAGGCTAGCGAGGGGCTGAGATATGCAGCTGCAGAGCTTTGGGACATTGAAAGCGCACCACAGGAGATTGACCGCGTGCTTCGAGAGTGCGTTATCAAGAGTGGACCAGTGTACATCTTCTTGCCATTAGATTTGAGCGCCGAACTGGTAGACAAGAGCTTGTTGGATAAAAAGATTGACTTGGCGCCGCAGATTGACGAGCAGGCTCAGGAAAAGGCGATCAAGGCCATTACCGCTGCGATAGCAGAGGCCAAACAGCCCACCGTCCTAGTCGATGCGCTTGTGCAGCGGTTTGGAGCGGTAAAAGAAGCTCATCAGGTAGTCAAGGCGCTCAACGTCCCATTCTTCTCTACAGTAATGGGCAAAGGCATCGTCGATGAGACAGAGGAGAAATTCTTCGGCGTATGGAACGGCGAGATTAGCACTCCTGGTGTTAAAGAAGTTGCAAAAGCAGCTGATCTGGTCATAACATTGGGATACCTCCCATGTGACACCAACACAGCTGGTTTCTCGAGGCAATTGGAAGAAGGAAAAATGATTCAGATCAACCCATTCGATGTTGTCGTAAGTTTTCTTGAAGCACTTCTAAGTCTCACAAGATTTGACACTGACTCCAAAAACAGGTCAAAGGCACATCCTACCCATCCACATTCATACAACCACTCCTTGCCGCTCTCGCCACATCCCTCCCATCACAAGCACAGCACTCAATCGCAAAACCAGAACTTCCTCCCCCACGCACCCCTCTCGACATCTCAGCCAAGAACCTAACGCAGTCTCAACTCTGGCCCATGATGCAGTCCTTCATCAAGCCCGGTGACATCATCATCAGCGAAACCGGTACCTCCAACTTTGGCATCTGCGATGTCACATTCCCCAGCGACATTACATTGGTAACGCAAATCTACTACGGCAGCATTGGTTTCGCTACTGCCGCGACGCTGGGTGTTGATGTAGCGCGTAGAGAGCTTGTGGCAGCCAACACGCGGCGGAATGCAGGCAGAACGATTCTACTAACTGGAGATGGATCCATGGCGCTTACCATCCAAGAAATCGGAACAATGATCAAGGCGAAGAGCAAGGCTGTGTTGTTTGTTATCAACAATGAGGGATATACGATTGAGAGGTTGATCTGGGGCGCACGCCAACGTACGTCTCTCTCCTCCAGAATATTCGTTTTTAAAAGAATGCTGATACTAATACCTTATAGCATACAACGACATTGTCCCCCACAACTACGCCCATCTCCTCCCACTATACCACCACCCAGATCCCAGCTCATCCTTCCACCGCGCAACGACAAAAGAGGAGCTCGCAGATATCCTAGCGAAACCACAGGTCCAGAACCCAGAGAACTTACAGCTGATTGAGCTCGTCCTGCACAAGCTGGATACCAGCTGGAAGCTTGGCACGACGCTTGCGTGGAGAAGCGAGGAGCACAAGGAGTATCTGACAAAAGAGGGCTTTGTGGATACATATGGTAACTGGAGTCTTGATGGAAAGGCCGGGGGAGCGGGTGTAAAGTGGAGCTAAAGCATTATTTTCTTTCCAAAGCACTCACGACATTCAAGTTTTTAGAACAACTGCAAAATAGATTTTATGCCATCTATCAATGTTTCTTGTTTCTGTTTAATCCACTACTCTTCTCCTCAAGGGCATAAGAAGAAAAACAAAACACCCGATTGTCTATGCAAAGACAGCAATCAAACTAAACCACACAACAACCAATTCGTAAATCACCACGGGTGTCCGCTCCCAAACACACATTACAGCCGCGAATCCACAGCGCAGCGGCACCGTAGACGCCATCATGCGCCTGTTACCCAGTATCGTGAAAATGAGCTGGTACCAGCCTACTGCGATATTGCCCAGACCTTTTTAAATTGAATTCTTGCGTTAGCCAAAAAAACAAAAGCCATAATTTTCAAGTTTCCAAAATACACACACACACGCGCAAAAAGTAGTTGTTGGGGAGATGAGGGGTGGTGGGGTGGGGTGCTTGTGTACATATATGTAAAGACAGAGGATGTGAGAGAAAGAAAGAAAAAAACGTACCAATCGATTGCAACACCTGATCCTCAGCCTGCATACCCGTCATAGCAGCGAACTCTTCTGGATTGATGAAGCTGTACGCGCCGAGTGCTATATTGACGAAGGAATGAAGGACAAGTAGGAGACGTGCTATGCGTGAGAGGGGCGACATTTTTCTCTTGTTTTCGTCGTCTCTTTTTGTTTATAGGCTCGAAAAGCTAAATGCGAACGTTTTTTTTTCTGGGTTGTTTCGGTGCTGTAGCAATGGGCTACTTAATAAAGGGGGGCTGCAGCGGTGGGATTGATGATGGTTTGTTTGTTGGAACAGGGAAGAAGGAAGAGGGGAGAGAGAGAGAGAGAGCGCGGCACTAACTCAGGACGATGATGATGCGTTTAACCTCATCAATTCAGGCGCTCGGCATTCTGGTCACGTGATCGGTTATATCGAAAACCCCAACTCGTGGAGCCGAGTACCACCTGGATGAGTTTTTTTTTTGTTTTACGTAGCTTTGCTGAAGATGTGAATGTGTGAGTGAGTGAGGTCTCACACCTGCCAATTGGTTCACCTATCAATTGGTTCACCTGGCCACCCTGCTTACTTGGAAACGGGCGTATATGTAAGTAAGCAGATATTGCTGGTAAAGCCCACTAGGGATTCGTTTTGTGAATACCAACACTATTCTGCTCAGACTGCTCTATACTCATCGACCCACTCTTCCGAGGACGTTCTGTTGGCTAGTGCTGATCACAGTCAGCACACTTAGTCCCGTGTGGAGCGCCTGATCAATGAGCTCAGTGGTGGCACACCCTTCCACAGAAAAGGTGATACACCTAACCACGCTATACTGTATGTAAGAACTTCAGACCCCTTAAACCTCATACCCAAACCCCCCAATATTCCCAAAATTTCCCGCAGCAGCCCACCTATCCACGTTGTAAAACCATTCTGGGCTCCGTCCAAAATGCAGCATATTGTTCCCCGTGTCCATCGCCTGCCCTTGCATACAAGCATTAAGATCAATGTCCATGCCTGCGCCTAGATCGCTCAGATCTGGTGCACTAAGCATAGTATCGAGGCCCTCGATTGTGCTGTCGAAAATCGAAAAAGGGTCTTCGAAGCCTGGTTGAGCATCAGCGTTGCTATTGCCAACAGCCATGCGGGAATCATTATGGCTAGCCGTATTGGAAAGGCTGTTGTTGACTTGGTAGTCGTCTTTTTCTTTGTTTAGACCGCTACTTGTCGCACTCAGGTCTATGTCTTCTCCGTGCTCTTCGCGGTATACGGCAGCCAGCACTTTGCTGACGACTATGGCGGAGTTCTTGGCTGCGTCGAGGACAGCGGCCTCGGGATTGGCGCCAGAGACTAGGGCGTCGATGCGTGCGAGAGCACATTTCAGGAAGAAGATACCTTTTGCGTTCTTTTCGCCGTTGCGGATGCGCGTTAAGGCTGTGACCTGTGCAGACTCGAGGATCTCGCGGAGGAGGTGGTATTGTGCTGGCAAAGACTGCAGTCGCTGTGACGATGACGTTGTTGCTCTTGTTGAAGTTGAGATTAGTGGCGTGAATAGCGAGGTTTCTTTTTGGCTCTCATTGATCTGAGAGATGAGCTCGTAGTAGATGGTTGATAGCGAGTACAGGAAGAACGTCTTGAAGATACCGACGCATCTGTGGCTCATGCGCGTCCAATCGTCCTCTTCTCCTGGTGCGAGCTCGGTGGCTGGCGCGCATATTGCAAGGGATGTATCCAGGCAAATCTTCCGAGAGTAGTGATAGCGGGGGTTCTTGTTTGCTTTGGAAAAGTATGGACGATGAAGGCAAAGAATAAATCTCCGGACCAATGTGTCTAGCATTTTGATCTGGAAAGGTGTGATGTTGTAACCAGAATCCAATGCTGATTTGAAGAATATGGTCTTCTCATAGCACGTGTCGAGGAGTTTAGTACCGATACGTAATATATCATCGTAGGGTAGGTCGAAGCGCAGGTTGTTGATCAGCCTAATGATCTCAAGTCTGGTCGGAAGTGTTTGAGTAAAGGCAATCTGGATGCTACTGTCCGTGTAGGTGGTGGCTGGTTTGATGTCCAGTGGTGTGTCCATTCCATCACCCATGTCTTCATCATTGATGTTGGACGGTGGCTTGGTGTCGTAATCATTTACAGAGATCATCGGGGGCATGCCCATGTCAAGGCTACTCTGCGCTGCAATCTCCAGGACAGTGGCCCAAAGCCTACGTCGCATCTCGCCATGGTAGACGGTGATCTTGGGAAAGTGTGATGGATCACGGTGTAGACCGAGATGCATGGCTGTGCGTAGCAAAGTGCCTGCTGGAATCCAGGAATAATCACCGTCAACATTGCATGCTTGCCTGGCAATGAGTATCAGTATTTGAATCTGAAGACCGACCATGTTGAGTCTTGATTCTGCGTGAGGCGCACCCTGCCAATCCACTGCGGCTTGCAGCCATTTTCTAGCAGACTGGCAAAGTTTGGCTTTCTCAGGCCCAACATAGAATGGAACTGCAATCGCGCATACGAGGAGAAGTGTGTGAATGAAGGACGGCTTATCAGGTGCAGTCCCCAGCCAATGTGAATGATACGCTTTTTTGAAGGACGGGACGTGCAATACACGAAACACGCCTTCAAACGTACGAAGATAGCAGTCGACCAGTTTATCGCAGAGCTCTTTGGGAGGAATGCAACTCCGCAATTCTGACGATATGGAAGACTGCGGTATGCGTGTCCTCTTAGTTATCCGCTTGATTTCAGACACAGTAGAATGCAGCTCTGTCGGCTTATTGCTATCAACTAAAGCATTAACATATGCATGTTATGTTGCGGCCACATGGAATACATACACCTCTTTTCTTTGTGTGTCGTAGCCAGTCGCAGTGTGGGTGGCACCAGGCGCATCGTGCTAGAATTGTCAATAAAGCTCAGGTCAGACATGTCAAAGTCTCAAAGTGAGTACAGGGCGGCAAACCCCATGTGTACTTACCGAATTGATGGCACTGATATCATAGCTTTGACCGTGAGGCTCTGGCTCAGCAGAATGGCTATTCCTCCACCTGGGGCTCTCCCCTATAGATGTGGGATAACCAGCTTGATTGTTTAGAGTGCTCGCTAGCTTCTTCTCTAGCGAATGTATCCTTCCTAATAGAGCACTGATAGTAGAGTCCTGTGTCCTGTCTGAGTGTGTGCTTAGGTTGAAGCAGGGTCTGTCGGCAGGTAGGAGCTTCAGCTTATCATGCTCCCCAAAGACCCCAGGCGCAACGTAACGATTGATCAAAGCGTCGAATTCGGTAGGAGGCGCCACGGCCTGAGGAGAAGACCGAGCCGAACTCCAGGATTCCGAGTCCTTAGCGTAGTCTGCTGATGTATCATCCCTGAGCGGCTGCTCGCTTTGCGACCGAATCCCCGGAGGATGTGGCCTGTATGTACAGGTGGTAGAATTAATCTTGGTACATGCCCCACATGGTCTTCTTCGATCACATTTAACCTTGCGAACGCGACATTCGACGCAAGATAGGGCGGGCCGTCGCCTTCGCTTTACGATGCCGTTGCCATCAGTGTCGGCGGTTCGGATGGTCGGCTGCTCTATCATTACGAAAAAGGGAACGGTAAAAAATAACAAACGATCCTGGTTATCTAGGCATAGTGCTTGTTGCCAAAAGGAAACCTAAGAGTACCTGTAGTCGACAGGGTGTCAGTGGCCAGTCTTTTGTGAGATAGGTCGCTGCTGTCGGGGTTTTCGGTGATTTCGGTGATCATCTGGTCGATGATGAAACGGCATCCTCACCGGACGGCGCAAATCGACCGGACAGCGTGAATCAGTCGCAACACAGATCGACCGCATCACAAATATGGTGCATGTCAATTCCATCATCCGACACCCAGTCAACATGTCAGCAGCACAGTTGGGCAACCAAGATTTGGAATCAATGAGGTATTAATCATATTGGCTACATGAACTACAGGCTGCTTTCAGCAGAAAAACAAGAACGCTCATTCCGATGCCGTGTAACGCTATGCGACACTTTCGTCTAAAAACAGCTGCTAATAAAAGGTGGTAGTGAAAAGCGCTCCAGCCCCGCTCGCCAGCGACGTGAGCTAGCTATTGTACAAGAAATAATCAAAAAAGATATATAGAAATCATGCGCCTAACGCTGTAAGCCTGCTCTTGATGTCTGTCGGCCTCATCATCTGATTGATGACTACGCTGGACATGACGCCCATGTTGACAAGGGAAACGTATCCTGGTGCGACCTCGTTCGCCAGCACTTCGACACACTTCATTGCCTCGTCTTTTGAGATGGGAGTTCGGATAGAGCTTTGCAGGGCTTGTAGGAGAGCTGTGGTGGAGAAAGAAACACGGGATCCCGGTTTGCTGGCACAAAGGAGGGAGAGAACACCGAGAACCTCTGGAGTACGTTGAAGTGCTGCTTTTCGTTGAAGCTCAGCAGGTGTTGGGGCAGCAGGTCCGGCCTTTGCGGCTTCTTGCTTGGCGAGGATACGATCGAGAAGATTGGTTTTGCGGACGGCAGCGAATTCAGTAATCTTTGGTTGTGCGGGTTGAGACTGTTGGTCCTGGCCGATAGCAGGCTCATTCTCTTTTCCTACTGCCGGTCTTGTCTTCTTCTGCGCACGTCCTTGCTGCACGCTCTCCTTAAACTCCCTCAACCTCTTGCGTCCCTTTTCTTGCGAAGGGGCGAGCGCGGTAAGTGATTCGCATGTGGTGATTTCAGCGAGAGGGAGCTGGCTGAGGAACTTTGAGATTGAGGCGTCATCCAGAAAAGTCTCCATGGTTGCTTGCTTGACGTCGGTCTTCTTTGGGCGTCCCCGTCCGCGTTTAGGTACAGCGATAGGTCGAGTCGACATCTTCTGGGCCGTGCACCATTGTGACCACAACGTATCCAGACCCTCCTTGAACATGTCTTGCAGGCCTTGCTCGTTCATATGTGTCATTCCTTGCATCATAGGGCTGCTATCCTTGATCTCGATGCAGATCTTGCCGCGGCCATAGTCGGAGAGGTAGTAGGGGTTGTTGGAGCCGGAAGGGCCTTGGTCGAGGATGCCGATGAGTAGCCGGATGTCGTCGTATGTGACCTTGCGTTGGCGCCAAACCAAAGTTGTCGATTTGGTCAGGTCGAGGAGATCTGCTGGTGTAGAGGTGCCGTTGTGTGCGTAGTGTAGAGAGAGCGCGGTCAGGAAGGATGAGTGGAGCGCGAGAAGGTTGACGAGCTCGGCCGGGAGCTGGCCGGGAGCAATGGGCGACATTGTTGGCGATGGGTACGAAGAATGATAAGCAATGGATTGATTTTGATAAGGAATACGCCGTGTAGATGTCGGATTGGGGTGCAAAGGAGGGTGGTGTGGTGTTTATGAGCTGAGGGGGACGTGCAAAAGAGGGAAGGTAATGAGTGACACGCTCGACGCGCCTGACGCTTGTCCCTACGCGTCCGCGTCGCGTTGGGCCCCACTCATTTGAAACCCGAACGAGCCGTAGCCCCACGCCATTGCCATGCGTTCACCATTCAATTTTTAGAGCTTGCTAAATACGAAATTGATGCAGCAGCCTACATGGATTCTTCACGCGCGGAAACGGTCGCCAAGGATACGCGCCCAAACGCGGTGCAATTGGTCTAGAGCACCTGCACGAGAACAGACTACAGTCTGATTATCATGATATTACATTAGGATGAAAATACTGATACCCGGGTACTCCAATGCTCATGCAACGTCATAGGCGAGCGCTTCCGCTCAGTCCTATCATGATATTCTTACACCACCATCAAACCATATGTACCCTTGCTTTACTTGCTTCCACCAAACCAGCCGCCAAACCAGCCCGATGCCTTTGCAGCCTTGTCCTCGACTACAGCATCAAACTTGTTCGCAGCCGCATTGACCTGCTTGCCGGCTTCGTGCAGCTCTTGCTCTGCTCGTGCCTTGGCCTGCTCATACTGCTTCTTTGCGTCGGCGCTATAGGCATCAAACTTGTTTTCAAGTTTGTTGGCTTCCGCCTTGGCTTGTTCAGCCTGCTGACAGTCAGCACTGTGTCGCGACTACATCGACTTCACTTTAGACATACATATCGCTGTGCACTGGCGCGTACTGCCTCGTAGCTCTCTTCCGCTGCCTTCTTGGCTTCTTTGTCCTGGCCAGGGTAGTCGCCTCTCAGCCTGCGCGCAGCAGTCGCAGCATCGTCTGTGCATCTGTCAGCTTATGTATGTCCCATCCAAAGCCACACAGGGCGACGTACGTTCAGCCTTCTTCTCTGCAAGCTTTGGGTCACCTCCGGCACTGTAGAGGTAGTAGGTGACTCCACCAACAGCAGCAAGACCACCGTATGTCATGAATCGGCGAGACATGGTTGAGATTGTGATTTCTGATAATGAATTTGAAAATCGATCAAACTGAGCTATTTGCAATTGAGGAATGAAGAGAAATTCTGGTGGTGAGAGAGGGGAAAGACATTCAAGGCAGCGCAGCTGTGACGTAATTCCTGCGCAGCTGCACGATCCAGCTACGCGCGCGAACTCGATCGCCAAACTAGCTAGTCAACTCCACGACAGCACCATGATAGCCGAGCTCCACCCCTCGTTCACGCTGCCCTCTTGCTTTTGATAACCTGCCAGCGCTTTGATGTAGACTCGATTCGGCTTTAGCGTGGCTTGCATTTTGGTCGTGCTGTGCCTAGTAGCATTTTGACGTGCACCGTCCCGCTCGCGACCCCCCTGATACGCCCATCGCAGCAACCCAGACGCAGCATCTCGCGCCTGCCTGCCCATATCGACCTCATGTCTCGACGATAGCAACGGCGCTCGCCTCCTACTACCTCTACGTACACACCCGCGCCGCACAGCATGGCCGAGCAACCAATAAGCCTCGTCGATCACACAAATGGCGCAAATACACCTTCGACTACCGTTACACAATCCGAGCAGCAGCCCACAGATGCGAGCTCCCACATCGACATCCTCTACGAAAACCAGCGTGGATGGTTTGTCTTTGGCATACCGCTCTTCTCCTCCAAGGCGCTGTGGAACCTGAGGCTTGATCCAGCGCCCTGGCAGGATGCCAAGTTCAGACCCTCGGCTGTCAACATCACAAACGCCCAGGTGCCAGATCCGAGCTGGGTGTGGGACTGGAAAACTTGGTATGTCGACATGAGCCTGGACGTCGACGAGGAGGGGTGGCAGTACAACATCCTCTTCAAGCGCTCAGCGTGGCATGGTAACCACCCCTGGTTCCACAGCTTTGTCCGCCGACGACGCTGGCTGCGCAAACGTGTCAAGCAGAGGCTTCCCCCGAAAACCAAGGCCAACGCAAAGGAACGAATGTTTGGCGACACATTCAGCGTTGGCACAACTTTGGCTAGGTCCACCTTTGGCACTAACAGCGGCCTCCTGGATAGCTCCCAGCCAAGCTTGGATGAGGAGATTAGGGACATTGCAACACTCATGAGGAAACTGAAGACAGCGGCAATCGACCGTGAGAAGATCGTTTATATACACAGTTTCATCAATGACGGGGGTGAGGAGCTGTATTATCTCGCAGAACAGGTATGCATTCACCGTACCTGCTCGTTTCCATATCGCTAACATACCTAGATTCCCGCAATCATGTCTATGCTCATCTTCCAAAACTCACGCCGCCAACTCCTCTCGACTCTGATGGACCGTTTCGACGCCGCAAAAGAGCACCGCGAAGAGCACGAAAAGAACGGAGAGCCTGAAGGGGAGGCTGAAGAAAGACGCATCGACAATCTGCTAAAGGCTGTCGAGGCAGCGGACAACGAGTGCAAGAAGCTGGAATACTGGAGCGATATCAAGAATCTAGCCGAGGAGGGCAAGGCGGGTAATGCAACAGACCCAAAGACGGGTTGGGATGAGAAATGGCAGGGACTTGACGTTAGTGGGGCAACCCATCCGGCGAAATGAGAATTAAGGGCATGAATTGGCGTTTTACCGGAGTTGGTGGATTGGCGATACACAAGGAGTCGTCGGTATTGGCGTCAGCTGGAGTCATACTACTAGTAGCAACCATTGCAATGTGGCAGCATAAGGTTCGGCGTAAATTTTTCCCAAACAAGTATCGAATACCATTTACAGTCTGACTCACAAGTCTCGATCTTTCACGATCCTCACTCGGATCGGCCCTCTGACTTCCTCCAAGCTCTCCGCGGCCACGACCTCGCCTTTCTGCATGACTTCCACCTCGCCAGCTGCTCGCTTGTCCCACAGCACCTGCCGTATGCTGTCCATAGTGTCCCTCCATGTCGATGCATTCAATACTTCCAATTCGGCGCCGGAAAGCGAGCGCGCGATCTCGGAGGGACAGATCGTCTTGGGCCAAGCTCTCGTGCTTAGTAGATGATCGGCATGGCGAAGGATTATGCCGCGCTGGGAGTCATTCAGAGGCATGTTTTTTTCTGCTCAACTCTGATCGAGGCCAATGCACAGTCTTGGGGGTAGTGCAGACACAAGAAGCTGGGCGCGTATCGCAGACTTTGTGCTAAATAAATGACTCAGGCTTCCGGTCCTGGTGTTTGGATACGATCTCTACGCTAGATCCCTCGTCCGCCGATCTACAACAAGGTACCGAACACCCTGCACACCGTTGAACCAATCCGCCGACGTCAGAGCGCCCAATCGGCGCGCATCAATAGGAAAAATAAAGCGAGACTGCTCTTTTTTGTTTTGCCCGTCTTCCCCCTCTATGCACCGAGTTTGCCGGCATAAGTCGTACTACAAGGATTGATTGGCGCTCTGCTTTGTTGTCTGCCTTGGTTCCTGCCTGCCATGCCACACCGGTTACCCCACGCTCTCCGAGAGCTAGTTGCAGCGGGGCAGCTTTTCTCATCTGCGCGTCCCTTATCAAGCTCGACTTTTACCTCAACCTCTTCGCCTTTCTCTTCTCTTCTCACCCGAGCTTCCTCACGATCCTGCCATACCGGACATCCCATCCCTAAAATCCAACCTTCTCTCCAGACTAAACGACAGTACTCTTGGCCCACAATGACTGGAACTGAAGGAACCCAGGAGGTTCGCAAGTACCTCCAGCAGAGCCATGACCGCATCTTTGAGAACAACAAGAAATGGGCCGACGAGATGAAGAAGAAGAACCCCGCTTTCTTTGAGGACTTGAGTGCCGGTCAAGCACCAGAATACCTCTGGATTGGTGAGTCAATTGTTTTATAGCAGCTGCCGGTATATCTCGGGAAGCTGGTGGGGTGGTCATCTGGCTGTTCCAATCATCCCATTTGACGGTTTCGGCTTGTAGAATTCGCTGTTGCATGGAACAAAGCAGTCACTGACCAGGGTCTCTACAGGCTGCTCCGACTCGCGTATCCCTGCCGAAGCCATCACCGGTCTCGAGCCCGGCGAGATGTTCATCCACCGCAACATTGCCAACCTGGTCTGCAACATTGACCTTAACGTCATGTCGGTCGTCAACTACGCCGTCCGCCACCTCAAGGTCAAGCACATTGTCGTCTGCGGTCACTACGGCTGTGGTGGTGTCAAGGCCGCCATGACACCCAAGGACATGGGTCTCCTGAACCCATGGCTGCGAAACATCCGAGACGTATACAGGCTGCACCAGAAGGAACTTGATGATGTCATTGCCAATGGCGGCACCGAGGACGACAAGTACAACAAGCTTGTAGAGCTGAACGTGTACGAGCAGTGCAGGAACATCATCAAGACTGCTGCTGTACAGCAGTCTTGGGCTGAGAATGAGTTCCCTGTTGTGCATGGCTGGGTCTTTGGCTTCAACGACGGCCGACTGAAGGACCTCAAGTTTGACCACGAGGGTCAGCTCAAGGAGATTCAAAAGATTTATGATCTGACAAAAGAGATTTAGATGAGGCTTCATGTGTATGTATGCTGGTGTTGTTGCATAAGTAGGTGTGGTTTTAGCGAGGAGTTGACGGCTAGTGAGAGGTGAATATTAGTGACAAGTGAGGCGTATGTAAAGCTGATACAGTAGAGTGGGTAGTGAGATGAGCTACCAGTCGTTTTTATTACTCGGTTATGCGAGTTGAGGTATTGAAGCGGCCGTAGACGAAGCGCGTTTCTGCCTGGGCTATGGGGAAAGTAGATGAAATCAAGGGTATTACATACCTTCTTTCCCATCGTTAACTTCTTCTCCTCTTTATCGTCATTGTCGTTGTTATCGTCGTCATCCTCTCGTCCTCGTCGTCATCCTCTCGTCCTCGTCGTCCTCTTCATCCTCTTCCTCTTCTGGCTCAGGTTCAGGTTCAGATTCGGGCTCGGGCTCTGACTCTGGCTCTGGCTCCCGTGGCGGTACTTCCGCCTCCGCCGCTTCTGTTGTTGCTGTTGCTGCTACTGCTACTTCTGCTTCTTCCGCAGCAGCTCTCATCGCCAAACGAACGGATTTGGGGGGGTTCGGCTTGTTAGGCCCTCGCTTTCGCTTCGACATTTTGGCTATAGTATATTAGTACCCATCTCAAGCATCACCGGAACTCACAATATCGTACTTTGCGTAACCCGGAGAAGAGAAAGAAGCGAAGTCCAGAAAGCTGCTGTTTGTATGAGAAAGCGGGGACCGCTAAGATGCGCGCTTTCAATATGGAAGGAGCAGGTCTGTGGAGGAAGTCGCGGTGTGGGATTTACCTTACGACTCCGCGATGGGCATATGCAAACAATTTGTTGTTGAATACAGGCTACTATCTTCTGTCGAAGGGAATGCTACTGCCGATTGATGGGAGATATGCTACCATTTTCCCATTGCACATATTGTACTCTTGAAAGTTGGGATTTTTCTTCTACAGTGGGCAAGTGCGAAGGGGAATGAACCAAATGATGGAAAAGAGTCATAGCTAATTGAGTGATGAAAAGTGCAGTAGTTTATTGAAAAACTTTGAATACACAACATGCATACGATTATTGATACTAATGTCTATTCTTTCGTAACAGAAAACCCACTGTAGTGGAACACTAACACCACTCTCTAGGTCATTCCAAGCATCATATATTCAGAGTATGTCTCCACGGACCAAATCCAATGCATTCATAAATTCGTATTTCTTGTCTATTAGCATAAATGCCAGTCTTGAGCTATCCCAAGATTCTCAATGCGACTGTTATGGCTTTTCCATCCCAAAGAAATGTTCGTGTTTCGTTTGTCCCGACAGCCAAAATCTAGTTATCTAAAGTAGATTGACAGTGTATGTCATTTGCTTGACCTTGTCCAGTGTAATCTGATTGTCCGAGTTGGTGTCGTAACCTTGATCCCGCCAACCTGATGCAGATTGAAGTCCGCCAACAGACCAGAGGCCGACATCGCTCCATCGACTATCTTGACGGTGTTTCAACGACCTCTCTAGGTTTTTGGGGCCAAAACACTCTGTCGAGGAGCAGTCGCAATAGATGCTTGATCTCTTGCATTTCATGTCGTCAGCGCTTTTGGTGACGTACACCTTCTCCTTGTCCAAGCATTGCACGAGGTCGACGAGCAAATGCTGTAAACATCGCATAGGAGCGTCCCAGCCGCTGTCCTTTTCCTTTCGCCCTTCCAGGTTCAGATCAAGCCATGTACAGAAATATCCCATCGGTTCCTGGAAATGCGTTTCCCATTCACTTTTGAACTTATTGAACCCTTTGACCTTGCACCCTAATCCTCCGTCCAAAGCACCGTTCACGTCAGCATCCTTGTCAATCATTCGTTCGGATGTCAAGACACGACCAGCGGGCCAAACACCAACGTTCCTCCCTCTTGCATCGCGACGTCGGTCCAGCTCCTCGTCGATAACATACATCATTCTCCGCAGCTGCTGCAACTTAGGATCATCCGAAAAGGACAAGTATCCCACCTTAGTGCGGAGAATATAACTGTAAACCAGGTATTGCGCAAGCAGGAAGCTCGTAAAGATCTTGAAGTCTTCAAGTCCTTCTTTGTTTGAGATTGCCTACCGGCTGATGGGGTATTCGACCAGATCAAACAGTCGCTGCTGCAAATCATACGCTGCAACAAGAAGTGGCTGGCCGTATTTTTCCGTCAGGTCGGACACTACCTGCCCGCGGTCGAGCTTTTTCTCAACTTCTTTTAGCTGGATGTTCATTTTGTGCTCGTAATCTTTCATGTAGAGGCTCATATCCTGTTCGACCTGTTTCATGCTCGCGCTCATTTTTTCGGCGCGCGTTTGGTTAATCCAGGCGAAAACGAGACTGACGGCGGAACCCAGTAGGCCGATTATGGCTACCACGATGGGAATAATGATGTCGTTGCTGCTCATGGTGAATCGTTTCAACACACTGAGTTTCGCGAATGGAGTCTTTGAAGAATTTCAGACCCTTATGCAAACGGACCAATGGACAGAGGAGAGGTGCTGTGTTTGGAGAGTGCCATTCAAGTTCACAAAAAACTGAGCTTAAGTATGGAAGTACTGTGGCACCGAAGATCTTGCCAATATCAATGAATCACGTAAAGTCTCCAGATTGAATCAATCGCTGTTGCGATAATGAATGTTACCAGTGGCCGGAACAGTCTAGACGAAAATCAGTACATTTTCTTTTCAACGCCCACGAATTTGATGCTGGTTGTGCGAGGAGTTTTGACATGTTCAGCTGAGATTCTAGAGTGATCTTGATGTCGTGGCGCTCTTCTTCTTCTCAGCTCGTCCCGCAAAGAGCAATGATCGCTGTGCTGCTGTCGACGCCTTCTGCTGCAGTGCTCACCGAACCACTGTGACTGGTATTCGTAGCGCATACGGAGCCACCGCTGCCAGCATGTCTGCCTCGTCTAGCCAGTTGCACCAACTGTCGTCGGGATTTGCGCCGATGCTATGGACTGCGACAACGCCGCAGGCGGGGTGAGCGTGAACTTGGGTAAATGGGGTGCTGTTGGAGTGAACGTACTCAATGGTCTCGGCTGTGCCTGCTGGCGTGTTGCGGAGGACCTTCAGGCCCAAGTCGCCGTCTGTCGCTGGCCAGACCTGCTTCCGCGTTACTAGTCTTGGCGTGCTTCGTTCTGGCCATGCCCTCACTACAGCGCGCCGTCCGCACTGGAAGCTCTCCCGTAAGCTTTTCCATCTTTGTTGCCCCCAAAGTGAAGCATGCGGCTGAATCTCGTTTAGGATGCTAGCCCATTCCTGATTGTAAGCTATGCCATACTAGACAGTTCTATGCTGGTCCCCCGCAGTGGATCCTGTTCTGGCCAGAACAGTAACGCGATTTAGCGCTCACCAGTAACTAGTTCGGTGGTTAGAACATAGCAATCGCGCAAGCCAAGAACTTACTAGTAGCAAAGCCACGCTTGTTTTGATGGTCAGGTACAGCAACTGGTCTCTGTGGCTTAAATCTAGGCCGTATCTAGCTGTGATGGCGTCCTTCGACTATACACATGTAAGTTCGCATACAAATCAAAGTCCAAATTTGAATAGGACAAAGGAACTTGATGGGGCTTGGATAGTTGCCTTGGGCTGATTGGTCACGAGTTTGCCAATTAACGATGTAAGGTAAATGTCAACATTGAGCTTCATAATTAAAGACTGTAGTCCACATTTGGTTGTATAAAAGTCTGAACTCAACTCTGTGCGACTCTGTAGATTCATTGTCGGTAGCCAACCGCAAAATGAAGTTAATACAACCTCTTTTGAACATCTTTCTCGCCGTTGCCCTTTTTGGTGATAAACCAGTCTCTGCTTACCCTAAACATGGCGAGATTCTCATCGCGCATGCCGTTAATTGCAATGTTGGGACTGGTGTGCTCGCAGCAGTGAAGGCCATGGGTCCTCCAGCTACGTCGTTTTGCAGCTCGTACCTTGATATTCCCACTACCAGCACTGTTATAGTCACCGCTACACCAACCAAGTACGCATAAGTTTCATCCCATTCTGATTATGTGAGCAAACTTGGAATAACCACAATACAGGACAGTAACAGCTGCAGCTGTGGAATCAACTATCTTTGATTCAGGTTGTGTGCCACCAGCACCTCCAGTCAAACGCAGTAATAATGGGCCCCCCGGGTTGGACAAGGGAGCAGTGCCAGCTGCGTTGAAAGTTTATCAACAAGGGGAGATATCGTCGGCATGCGACTGCTTAAGCATTATGCCAAAGGCGACTACGACAATAACAACGACAGCGGTTGCAGCTGTTGCAGTAAGTTTGCTCATGGAAAATTGAATGCAGTCAAGATCTAATATATAGCAGACGTCCACCGTTACTCCGACATCTGTTACAACAATTTGCACTGGCTCTACTTGCACCCCGGTTGGTCAGCCGTGTAACTTTGAAAGTCCAGAGTTGTGTTGCTCACAGACTTGTGCGTGTATTGGAGGAGTATGCAATTGTTACGACTGGAACAGATAGAGATATTAAACACTAGTCTAGAAGTAGTAGAGGATTCTCTGTGAAGGTTAATTCTAACTAATCAGAACACTATAATCCTGTCGAATTTATTATAAGTTTGGAAGATCCTCGGGAAGAATAGAGGCGCTCCTAGCTAGAGTATAGTTGTTAATGTTAATCTCGAATCAAGATTCTACTTCACTTCGTGCATCGAGATCGGTGACAGAGATGTTCTACGCAATCACCTGACAGACAGGTATATACTTCTCAATCAGTGTGCCTATTGTCCAAGAACGCCGAGGCTTCGCCAGCCAAGTTCTGAGCAATGGATACGCGTAAGCCTTGGTATTACAGTTCTGGGTCATGTGATTTCAACGCGCAGTTGCAAGGGGAGCCTTTGTGCTACATCAATTCATGATACTGATGGCTGGTAGAAGTTCATTATATTTGTAGATACTTTTCTAAGTAGTAGTACTCGTCTTCTCTTCGCGTGCAACGACATCATCATTTCTTGTGATCATGTGCTTCTGTGTTGGCACTAACCAGAAAACTCAAAGGAGACACTGTAGGCTGCCCTCGAGTGAGATGTCGCTTTTAGATCGAAAATGATCGCACACAACTGTGCAACAATGGAGCCTAAAAGACAGGACGGACGCATTTATGCGTGCAGATAAGAATTGAATGAGAACTAACATAATGTTACAAAATGAAAGCTTTCAATCAATGAATCCCTGATTATTGACACGACAAAAGCGTTTGAAAACCAAGCCAGAAACCATTCTCTTTGTACTACCAAGAGCCTTATTTATCACGCTCGTAACTCTTCACTGCCCTCCCGTTGAAGCATCAAGAAGTTACAGCATGTCAAGAAATCACCACACCGAGTAATTCACAAACTACCCATATAAGATACAGCGCATCCCTATACTTTCTTCAGCATCTCCAACATAACAAATACAACAAGCACCACTAAAACCACATTCTACCAGCACCAAACAACAACGTCACCATGATGCTCCTGACACTTTTCACTCCCCTCATCCTGGCAGCCACAGCCTCGGCTGCAGCTATTTCCTCAAGCCCACCTTCACTCCAAGCCCGCTGCGAAGCAGGCACCCCCGCACCTGCCGCCACACCAGCAGCAAGCGCATCTCCGCCCCCATCCTCAACTCGATCGGCAGCCACAACAACCTTGGTGACATCATCGGCTAGAGCCAGCCCTAGTGCTTCCCCATCGCCAGCCGCGCCTTCCAACAGCGCTAGTGCATCACCGAAAACAGTAACTATCGTTGCGGGCGACACGCTCGAGAAGATTGCGAATGCGAATGGCGTCGGCATCTGTGATATCGCTAAGGTAAACGGGATCCAGGACCCGAATAAGATCATCACGGGGAGTAGACTGACGATTCCCGTCTTGGTTGGGGCGAAGGATAGCCGGTCTTGTTTGGAGGCATGAAGTGTGTAAGGTTTCATGGAGGATATGGAGGAAGGATCATAATGACGGTAATGGCGATGGCGATCACGAGAATGGTTATTGATTCAGATGAGATGGGTTGATGGGATGTTACTGTGGCTTTTGTGCTAAGCATGGTGGTGGATCTTGATTTTCCACTTGTACAATATACTCTCGATGGTTGAACATTACAGGATCCCACATACAGATCGATGGAAGAATGGATGCTTTTACCGGTTCTCTATACTGTGTATTACGTTGCTTTCATTTTGGTAGTCTGCTATTTCAGTCCTTCAACACATTTACAAACCATGGACTGGAGGAAAACCACCAAGTCTTTTGAAATCGTGTATTCGTGCTTTCCAGATTTGGCGATTACAAAGAACACATATTCGGTTCCAAGACATCAATCTCGGGGCTGTCCCAGTAATGTATCTTGGCTAATGTGAATACAGTCACGTGACATAAGATATTACCTGTCTCAATTCGGATATTAATCTGCTCGAAAAGATTGACCCGGATTACTACCTAGTTACCTTCTATGGCTAAAAAACACCTCACGCCACTCAAAAACGGCAAGACCAATGAGTATCACTGCACTGGGCCAAAAAGAAGCACCTTCACGGCCACTCAATGTCCAACAACATCCCGACAACAAAAACAAAAAACGAAGCTTCTCAAGCCCGACGTGGGGGTCGAACCCACAACCTTGAGATAACCAATCGAGTCTGTTTAGGACGTGAAAGCTAAGAGTCTCACGCTCTACCGATTGAGCTAGCCGGGCATTTTATGCTTGCTAATGGAAGTTTCGGGATTTACAGCCAATACTATGTCAGCCAATGTATAAGACGGCAAGGCTGTAGGTCAGACGGCAATGGTTTTGTTGAGATTCCGATATTTGTGGGCGACCCTGGGAAATTTGGTGAGCACGTGATTGCGCAGGTGATGCGCTATGGCAAAAGGGGATTACCATGCACCCGAAATAGCTAGCGTTGCGCTAATTCACGTGATCTTCGCATGGCTCCCACGCTTTCTACGAGTTCTTTGTATTAGCCAAAATTAGCGCTTTTCCACGTGCAAGTTGCATGCTTTGTCACCTTTCAACCAGCCAGCAATCAAGTAAGTGTAGAACAGCACGTGGCTAATACATTGGTGCTGTCTAGTGAGTTAGCGATGTAGTCAAATGAAGGTAATTAAAATTAACAAGAACCGACAAGCCCAAGATACCAAGACCGTAAGCCTGGACTCCCCATGCAAGCCTTCCGCAACGAGCCGTCCATGCCAAGCTGACGCCACGCGGATTTAGCGACCCATGGATTCCTATGCTGACAGTTTCTGAAACGACATCTCAGGGCGACCCTAAAAGTATTTCATTCACTCAAATATATTGCTTTTCACTTAAGGATCCAGATGAGCTCTTAATGAAGGGTCTAGATGAAATAAGGGATCACGCAACGTGTACTGACCGGAATGATTTTTTGATGGTTCGGGAGGCGGCGCAGTGCATGCCTGGATCAGGGACGGGGATTGGATCAACGTCGAATCACACGAAGATCCAGGCTCCAAAGTGAGGGAGCCCGTCGATCATGGCACCCTTGAGGTTGCGTTTCCAGCATCTCGGTCGTTGGTTGCGCGCCCGAACATGTCGTGGCAGCGCAGTGCCAAACTTAGTATCTTTGCCCCCCAAACATAGTATGCGTGTATGCGAGCTGTGATGCAATGAACAACGTCACCATGTCTTACCTCGGCACTAACAACTTCTGCTATGAGGATGGAGTACATATATTAGCGGGCTGCATGTATGCGCCCCAATACGAGACGGATTCCGATTTGGGGCAGTAGTGTCGGTTGGTCAGCCAAGTCCCCGCTGGCAATTCTCCGCGGCCTTTGCCTTGACTGTTAGCGTTGAGCGGCTGAGCACCGTGTTTCTCATGCACGGGGTCGCCATAGGCTCAAGCCGGACGAAACAATGCCCAGCATTCTGGAAGCTCTGAGCTGGAAAAAACCAAAGAAAACCGACGAACCTAGCATCACCCTCTACCGACGTTGCTGTTGGCGGAAATGAATCGGCAAAATAAACTCAAATGTCGGCAGAGTTCCAGTTGCCGTCATCTTACTATAGCACATGCAAAACATCAGAGAGCTCCATATTTGCCGAATGAATTTTTTGGGGGATTGCTTGTGGGGAGATGCTGATGCATCCGTATTCCGACCGACGGGGGTCAAGCCTTTATTTGCTCCAATATCATCAGCCTAAATGATCCCACAAAGAAGCCGAGCTAGCCGAACAGCAACAACAAAGCACGTCAAGATGGTGTTTTTCGACCCACTGCAAAGGATCCTCCAGTAATGTTGAGGAGATCAAGCATGGTGCCTTTGCAGCCTCGTGTCTGGAGCCGGAGTATCCCCCGTACCCGCTTTATTCGGGGGCGGGAATATCATGGTAGCAGTGGCATGCAGCATACAGAAGGACACGACTTAGTCGCACGTCGGATGTTACTCTCTACGTAGATGGCTTCAGAATTGGTTTAAACATTTACATAAGATCTACAGTGATGCTGGTCTGTTCCTATGCTGCAGTATCCTAAAGCGATTGTTAGTTTCACGCCAGCGATGCGAATGCGGGCTGACTGTATGTCGCACCAGATATACTTGGTAAAAGTCCATCTGCACATTGCCATGACCATCTTTGACCAGGTGTGCCCTGGCTGCCCAGTCCTTGCATGACTCTCCCCCGGCCTTGAGGCCATATTTGACGGTTCCGTACAACATGACTTCGCTGGCGTCTGGGCCGAAGGGAAATATCTTCAGTGGGGCGTGCGCTCTACTGGAGACCTTTTCCCACATGGCCCTACGCAGGGCTAGGATTGCTGCATCGCAGTACATATTAGCCCGATGCCGCGGATAGAGTTTCGGAGGAACAAAGGGGCAGGGCAAATGGTGCCTTGGGACGGGAAGGGGAAAAAAGTAATCCACACGACGAACCGTCTCGACCCACAACTTTTTTGGAAGCCATGATTAGCGTGGCGTCCTCGGTGAAGTATTTGACGTAGGCTTCATGGGCGTCGGGCGCATCGGACGTGGCGTAGAAACTCGCAAAAAACTCCTTGTACGCAGGATCGAACGCTACAGCGGGCGGGTACTGTGAGGCGTAGGTGTTGGCGCTCATCTCGTGGGCTAATTAGTGGACAGCATCAAGGGTGGCCGCTGGCTATAATTGTGGTGGTTTCTCAAACGCCCAGCAAAAGCATGTACCCACGTTACAGCGGGTCTGACGTAACTGTGCTCGAAGCGCCTCGTTGCGGCAGCCACACGCGCGGGCCGGGCGGGAACGGCGTTTTGGCAACTCTCTCTGTCCACTCGTCAACGCGCAGTGTCGCCTTGTGCAGTCGCGACTCTGCCATCGCCAACGCCAATGCAAAAGCAACAAATATAGAAGACAAAGGTATGCAGGTGCAGCTTTGCTTTTGACGGTTTTCCAGGGTCAACATGTTACAGGGCTTAGACCTGAGGGCTTGCCATGGTACGGGACATGGCCGGCGCTGACATCGCAGGGCGCTACAGAAGTAGCGCCGACCAAAAAAGAAAGGAGACATCGCCGACTGGAGTTGGCAGCGCACAAGTCCACGAACATTGCGTAATTGCGAGGTCAGCTCGAAGTCGCGATTCTATGTGTAGTACCACAGCCTCTTGTGTGTTGCCACACGCCCGATGGGGGTCGCCCTTGGACAGTGGACGCCACGATGATTCCTCCTCTCACCACCTGCGCAAGCGTAGTCAGAACCTGCAGCGGAACAGAGCCCCACGTGTCGCTGCCGAAGCCTACCGTGCACTCATATCCCGAGTGTACATGCAGGAAAATATTTTCAGACGCTATGCTGAATGAGCCTTGCACGGGCACTTCGGCCTACGGATCACGGCTTCACTTTCCATCACGATTCACCCTGAGCGTAGTGTGAATACGACCATCTCGCTGCGCGCCACCATCACCGCTGGAACGCTGCCAAGGCTGCCCTGATTCAGCGTCTCAGATCTTGTTTTGTACGGTTCACACTATAATGGTTTCCATGTAGTTCGCAGACGAGTGTATGTCCATGTGGCTGTGTTCCAGGCGCAACGTGCGGCGATGCCTTGGACTGTTCGCCCCATGCACTAAGGGACTGACCATGACTTTTTTCGTCAGCTACCCCTGCTCCAGGTCTCCATCCACCGGGCTTAGACTGGGACATGGTCTCCTGTCGATCTACCAGATTCAGTGCCCATGTTTCATCTCTTTGGGTGCCATGGACATGCACGATTATATTGGAATGCTTAGCGGGTATGCAACCGCCGGCACTCTGTGGGATTCATATGTGGTACTTGAGCAATTACATTGCATGCAAACAGGCGCTACGGGACGGCCTGACTTGTCGGTTTGCTGTTGGCTTTACGTCTACACACTACGCAATAGTGATGCGCCTCCAGCACCGGTCAGCGATTCCATTAGCTTCGTCGCCGTCGCCCAAATGGATCCGAGTCATAGCCCACAAATCTCACATCTGGCTAGGATTCAGCGGGAACTAACTTGGCCGGGTCGCGACTGAGCGGCGTGGGTTCTCGGTTGGTCCAGGCTTGCCATGGACGTCAGAAGAGACCGGATCAGTGGCGCACAAGTCAACAAATTCCAGAGATGCATCAGTTACTCCGTATCGATCGACGCGGGGGTCGACCAACTTCATCAGATGTGGGTCTTTTGCAAGCATTTGAGATTTTGGGCCCTAGTCGCGCCATGAGAGAGCCCGACTACCCGGCCAGGAATAGAAGAGTACAAGATCTGGAGCAGAGCCCTCCCCCCGGTACTAATGGGGTATACAACCTTGAACACTTCTCCCCAGTAGAACCGCTCTCGGAGCTTGAAATTGTCCAGTCCATTCAATACCACCTTTTACCATGGCGTCTCCGTCTGGTTACCCGTCTAACCCTACTGGCCCGGGTCGTCGATCCAGTGATATCATCCCCGGCCAAGGGCAAGATGTTGCAGTTCCTGCTCATCTCCTTCGTACCACTGGCACCTTGGGATCAAGGCGAGACCGAAATCACACCACACATGCCGAAGGATGGGCTCCTCAGTCAGAGAATCCTTTCCTGGATTCAGAACGGATAGGAAGCATACGCCGTAACGGTACCCAAAACTCTGGCATTCGACGAAACGATACCCAGCGCTCCGCCAATGTCGAAAGATCAAACACCACTGGCTCACGAAGGAGAAGCTACCGATTGTCTTGGTTCAGTGGCAGCGGCAACAACAGAACCTCACAATACAGTGCCGCACTGCCTTCGCCCGCACTACCCTCACCCGCTGAAGAGGGTCCGGTAAACAACCGAAGACTCTCATTCACACCTGGCACACCCGAGATCATCGATACTCCCAGGCAGAGCCGGGCAGTGTCCCCTAATTTTCTCGAGCGAACCCCCAGCTCATCAACAAGATATTCCAACGACAACCCCTTCGCAACCAGACCCAGCTCAGTCAAGAGCAACAAGAGCAATCCTTTCGAGACAAAAAACAACTCGCCTCGAGCATCGCTCGAGCTGCCACCTCGAGAGCCTGAACCTGCGCGTCAACGGCCACGAAAGGGCACGTTGCAGTCAGTGGTCGATGGCATCATCCCCAACTCTCTACAACGATCCAAGACCAACGCATCTTACTTCCAACGAAGTGAGTTGTATGGAACCTACCAAAAGGCCAAGAAGAAGGGTGTTGAGATCCAGCGCAAGAAGTGGGCGCAGATCACTTTCGAGTACACCCTCTACCTCATCATGGTTCTCTTCATCTACTTTGTGCTCATCGGTATGCCTTTGTGGAAGGGTGCTGTCTGGTGGATGTACTGGGTGGTACAGACCAAGTTTGTCCTTCCCGGTGGATTTGGTATCACGCTGGGTATTGCGCTATTGTAAGTCGTTTCTCGAAGACTGTCTGGACATTGGACTAACCTAGTTGCAGCTACGCTTTTGCTCCTCTCATGATCCTCTTCGAAAAGGATCCTCCACCCGCCGATTTCACGACCGAGACCAAGATTCAAAACAACGTTGCTGACACTTGTCTCATGATTCCTTGCTACAAGTCCGCTGGTCTCATTGCCAACACGCTTGAAGCTGCTCTCAAGATCTTCCCGCCATCCCACATCTTTGTCATTGCCAACGGCAACAGCGAGACGCCGCTTGACAACACTGAAGAAGTCTGCCGTCCGTACGGAGTGCACCACATCTGGTCGCCCATCGGATCCAAGATTGTCGCTCAGTTCGTCGGCTGCTACGCTGCCAAGGGCTTCAAGAACGTGCTTCTCATCGACGATGATTGCGCTCTTCCTGAAAACTTTCCCGTTGTCACTGAGCGCATGACTGGCATGACCAAGTGCATTGGTTACACGATCAAGTCCGTGGGTCCCAACTCATCAAAGGGAAACCTTTGCCAACAGGCCCAAGATCTCGAGTACAAGCTTAGCGGTATCCAGCGTGAGTTCGCCGGTAAGGTTGGCTCTGCTACTTTCCCCCACGGTGCCATCTCCCTCTGGGACCGCGAACTCCTCATCAAGACCTTCCATGAGCACCCTGGTTTCAGTGTCTCTGAGGACTGGTTCTTTGGTCACGTCGCCCGTCAGCTCGGTTCCCGTATCAAGATGTGCTCGCAAGTCTTCGTCGAGACGGAAACCCCGACTGCTGTCTTCTTCTCCAGCGGTGGCTCGCGTGGTGGCTTTGGTGAAATGACCATCTTCTCTCAACGCTTCAAGCGCTGGAACTTCTTCTTCGTCAACGGCATGTACTACAACATGGCCTACATTCTTGGTAGCTGGAAGCTCGGCTGGTGGGAGATTGGCGCAAAGATTTTCGTCTTCCAAGAGGTAAGCCCTCTTCACACCCCAAGCATCTCATCAAGCAACGCATACTAACACACGCAACTAATAGGTCTACGAAACTCTGCTCTACCTCCTCACGCCTTTCATCCTCCCTATTTCCTTCTACGTCCGTCCCTCCTTCTGCGGTTACCTCCTCGCCGCCACAATCGTCATGTACCTCATCAACGTCATCATCTTCAACGAAGTCCATCTCCGCCGCAAGAACGAGCGCGTGGGCTGGGTCCTCCTCTACGTCTACTACCTGCCCTACAAGATTGTCCTTACCTTTGTCAACGTCGCAAGCTGCTACTGGTCCCTCTACAAATACGCGCGCTACTTTGCTAAGCGTCACCCCAAGGTCATCGAGGACGAGAAGGCCGTCGAGGTCGTCATTCGTCTCGAGGAAGAGCAGCAGAACCCCGGTTGCGGCCTTGGCAGACGCGTCACTGTCCGCACTGTTGGTGGACGTCCTAGCATCGAGGGTATCGAGACTGACGAGGTTGACATTGTTGACTCCCGACGCAACTCGTACCACGTTGTCACTGAGCTTGAGACTGTGCACACGCCTGGCCCACAGCAGACTTCTTTCCCTGCTCAGTCGAGGCCTAGCACCCAGCTGTTGAGGCAGGAGGGTGTCGTCGCAAAGGACTACTTCAATGCGGCACCCCAGAATGCTGCTCCAGCACACACGGATCCTGAGAAGCTGAGCCCTTACATGGGCCCCTCTTCATCGCGGAGACAGGAAGATGTTTGATTCTTCTTTTCGCTCCTTTTCACTTCTTCACTTCAAATTCTTCAACCCTTTTTTTTTTCACTTCTTCACTTCTTCTCACACACTTCTTCAAAGACCTTTCTTCCACTTCACTTCATCTTCAAGACATTTTTACTTCACTTCTTTCCTTCTCAGCATCCTCTTCTTCTTCTGTCAATCTTAGACCAAGAACCCTCCTTTGCATTCTGAGGACTTTTTCTTACCATTTCCTATGTTCATGTTTTGATGGAACTCAAAAAAGATCGTC
Organism: Exserohilum rostratum; assembly: GCA_026367775.1. Classification (NCBI taxonomy): domain Eukaryota; kingdom Fungi; phylum Ascomycota; class Dothideomycetes; order Pleosporales; family Pleosporaceae; genus Exserohilum; species Exserohilum rostratum. The sequence goes on from CP111157.1 coordinate 1,181,583, forward strand.
TGTTAGATACCTCTTTTCCTATTGTCTAATCTGCTACCATGAACATCATGAAGTAAATGCGAAAGTTTCATGGACCATTGCCTGTCTCTCTAGAATGCCCAGTGATGATTGTGATGTGATGGAAGCCCTACTCATGCATTTGCCACAGCGTCTCCTGAATCATCCCCTGCCCCTGATTTCCCGCCTCTTCCACTACCGCCACCACCACGGCCACCTCTACCACCTCTTCCGCCGCCCCGTCCACCCCTTCTGCCCTTCTGCGAATCACCGACCTCCTTCTCCCACTCTTCAACATCAACAGTCACACCCTCGGGCAACTTCCCATCACTCATCAACACACCCCAACCTTGCTTCCTGCTCTCCACCCTTTTGAAAAACTCATACGATAAGCACCCCTTCTCATCTCCCTCCGTCAAAATGACACCGTTCTCTGAGAGAAAAAACTTGATACCCGCAGCCAGCGCAGCATGAATATCAACGTATATCAGAATCGACGAACTCTTGCGCATACCCGAAATGACAGGCGCAGCCTCTTTTTCTGCTGCGGAGCTGGAGTCCAGGGTTTTGAATCCTGCGGGTAGGCCAGATGCAAAATGGATATGGTTTCTTCCCATGCGACGTAGACCTCCACCTTTCAAGATGAGATTCCATGCGCGCTCGTCAGTGCCGTGGACAACGGTCTCCGGGATGTTTCCTGCTTCAGCAGTGATGGGAACAAGGAGGCCTTCGTTGTCGAGTTTGATTGAGTGACCTTGGTTTGCGCGGATCAGGTAGTCTGCTGGGTTGTCTGATTCGGGTATGTCTTGTAGTTGTTGTGGTTCAGACGAGGGATCTTTGTCGAGTGCTGACGCTGGGATGAGCGAGAATCGCTGTTTGTCGTTGTTTGCGACTATGTCGCGTACTTCTGGGAAGGTGATTTTGAGACTTTTGAGGGCTTTGGTGTTGAGCTGGGGGTTTGTTAATCTCTCTCTTCGCCAGAACCACTCCAACATTCCACATGTTTCATTCGAATTTCCAAGCTCTTTTCACACTTCAGATCTTGCAATTCAAAACATATACTCAGAAAGAAAGGATGTAAAAACAGCAGAAACTTACCGCATCCTGCAAATTGACATATCCACCCTTTCCCAACGTCAGTTCTTCCTGTCCAGCACCATGCCGCAATAACCAACTAATCTTCCTCGACACCTGAACTTCCCTCGGCTGATTCGCTGGATTGCGACTACCGCCGCCGCGACCACCACCTCTGGCCATGTTTGCAAGAGCGCGAGTAAAGAAGCGTGAAATATTTGCGGCCCAAAAACCCCCAAAAAATAAGGGAAAAGAAAGTTGTCGATCTGTGTAGAAAGGATACCCTGAATCAGAGTCGTATCAGGTATGTATTTCAAGACGGGATGATGGTATGAGTGAGAATGAGTAGTATTGGTGACTCAGAAAAAAGCCACAACGCCCTTTTGAGAGAGAGGGCTGAGGCGCATGTAGTTGTTGGACAGAAGCGATGCTAGAAAGAAGAAAGGTTAGCGCTAAGCTTTGTGGGCGCCTGCGAGCTGCGCAGCGACCCCGCAGTTCAGTGGTTTGCGCTTTGCCAGAAACTCTGTTTTGTCGTCACTTGTACGCACAAGCACGTTTAGTATTTTTGCACGTCACCGGCTTCTGCTGATACGATGGCGATGGTGATGACTCTCTATATGCAATTTGCAGGCATAAAGTTTGCCTCCAGGCTGCAGAAAACCATAGTGACTAGGTTGTCGATATTTGGTGAAAATTGCTGTTTGAACAACACTTCTATATCGCCGCCATAAGCTCGTCTCATGTATAAATTGCTAGTTCCGCTGAATAGCAGGGCAGTACACACGACATCCCATATCCAGACCAGCACACAAGGTTGTTGATTTGGAAGCTCTCGGCCGTTCCCCCAGTACATGCAACTCCAGTACACACAAGACTCATGATATTTGCAGTATATTATTACATGTCGAAGAATGACTGCAACCTCCAGACATTGCGTAGGCCCATCATCGTTGTGAGTTTACGAAGCTGTAAAAGAAAAACACAGATTTTGGTATATTGTGATGACGAGGTACAAACATAGCTCGGCAAAGGGGACTGGGCTAGATTGGGTGCATGGATTAAAGTGGACGAGTATTTCCAAGTTTGGTCTTGAATGCATGTGAATAAGAACCCCCTGCTTCTGTTCAAGGCACGGGCAGGATCAAAGTGCAGATGAAGCAAGAACAACCCTGCAAGGTTGCAGTTTCGGCATTTACACATTTCCCTTTTTGCCTGAGAAAACTTGACTACTGCCTCAGTGCACATATATACCCTTGCTAGGCTAGTCTTGTATGAATCTTCCAAAGCTTACGTCAATTCCAAGGCTATCAGAAGGACATGAATACAACAGCAAAGTACCGTCTAATGCATCGTTAAACAGTGGTATTGATTAGCAAAGTAGTATCATGCTATCCATCCAACGCCTGCTAGGTAGGGTAAAGAAAATCAGTTTATCATAAATCTGCGAGGTGCACTTGAAGCAATTTAGGTCTCCAGTGGTTTCGCCCATTACTATGCAATCGAGGTTTCCAAGACTCCACGCCATACTAGCATGCGCAGCCCTCCTTGGCACCCTCTGGCTGTGCACTGCCCAAATTTACACGGTCGGCATCTTGCCTGGCCAGGTTTGTCTGGCCGCCAACACCACGCGGGCCCTTTAGGCTGGCCTCTGGGATTGCATTTGCAATGGCGGTAAAAACCTCGGCAACATTGTGCCCAGTCTTTGCACTGGTTTCAAAGAACAATAAGCTCTCTTCATCCGCATATGCCTTGGCCGTCTTGCTAGGTACTCTCCTAGAGTCTTGGCTCTCCTCTGGCTGCTCCTCCTCTCCCTCGACTGCAGGAGCTGCATCAGCATCTTCCGTGCTGGCCTCGTCGTTCGCGTTTGCGAGATCGAATTTGTTTCCTACGAGCGCAATGACGATGCCGGGCGATGCTTGGCGGTGCAGTTCGGCGACCCAGTGTTGGGCTTTTGTGAGGGACGAAGGCTTTGTGATATCGTAGACAACGAGAGCGGCTTGTGCATTGCGGTAGTACATGGGCGCGAGCGAAGCGAAACGTTCTTGACCGGCGGTATCCCAGATCTCAAACTTGATGGTACGGTTGGGCAGGTTACATTTCTGGGTCAGGAAGGCAGCTATTGGTCATTGCGTTAGATGCTGGTTGTATTCAAACGGCGTTGCAGGGTTGTGTGCATACCTCCGATAGTCGGCTCCTTGTTTTCTTGAAAGTCGTTGTTGACAAAGCGCATGACAAGAGAAGACTAGGGTCAGAGTCAGCTCATAGCTAGCATCACGGTTCTGGGTGGCGCACCTTTCCAACAGCTGCCTCACCTAGCAGCACAAGCTTGACGCTGCTGCTCGGCTTTGGTTGCGCGGATGTGTCCGCCATTGTGGATGCGCGAGGATGTTGCGATTTGGAATTTACGGAATGCGTAGACCTGCGCTAGGTTTTCTCGAGATGTAGGTATAGCTCTAACCTGGTGCGCGATGTGGAAGTGCAGTTAGGGCTAAGGCTGCGGTGCAGGCGGATGGCTTAGACGTCGCCGAGCGCAATGACGAACGTCAAGCACGTGAGCTGCTGACTAAGATGATCGGTAGGCTATTCCACTCTCTCCATGTAGTCGCACACAATCCCATATCTTAGTCATCACAGGTCAATGTTATTGACACAAGCTGCTGTTTACATTGCTTTTGTAGCGGAATTGTTCATGGTCAATTTTGTCTTCCAGCGGCTGAGAGCAATGTTAAAAAAAAAAAGCTCTCGTCTTATACTGAGACTTGGAAATTCGTTCCGAGTCATTCGGAACAAATATTCTGATGGACACAAACAGACCGCACCATTGTGCACAGCAGTTGGGTCTGTGTAGAATCAGCTCATGATATTTGTGGCTAGATATTTGAGCGCAAGCGGCTTTGATGTTGAAGTGTCTGCTTCCCACAAAGCAATCTATTCCGATCCAAAATTAACTCGGGAACACATATGAAGACACCCACCCAGATGTTTCGGGGCTGGCAAAATTGGAACAATTTGTTTTGCCTAGGTTAGCGCTACGCCGCGTGGTCAAGCCCAGAGTTTGTCAATTTATACAGATGACTTTGCAAGACAAGGCGCTAGATTAGCATGTCTAGACTACTTGATGCCGTTGCTCGCGGCTTTGGACCGTCGTGATCCATGGGGCAGGTGCTAGTGGTCAGATGTATTCGTGCATTTGGACAGACCGCAAGTCTGTACAAGCTAACGTTGAGACGTCATGGCGAACAACGCATACCGATCGCTGAGGAAGTTGCAGCCGGCACTACGGGCAGTGTTCCTTGTCGAGTGATGCGCTTGTTAGTCAACGATGCTTTTGAAGGGCCGACTCTAAGAAGCATCACGATGGATGCTGGTGTTGCAAAGAGCAAAACGGATGGCTTATGTGCGGCGGGAGCGTATTCTCCGCCGCCTAGCCATGGTTGATTGGCATGATCGGGCTTGATGCCGGGCCGATGGTGCGCACGTCATGGCAGATGCAAATGCAGCAATGCAAGTCCGGCTTGGGCCGGAGCTGCAACAAGAAATTATTTTTGTGCAGCAATTGCGCGTGACGTCACCGCTATGACATGAAACTGGAGAGGTTTGGGGTCAAAATAATTGCTCAGAGCCAGAGTGGGTTTTGTAGCGGGCCCAGTTCCGAGGCAATGGCGACCTGGCAGCACGTGCCAAATGGCCAATATGGCCCTGATTGCGGCGAGAGCGTGTCCGCAGTGGGCCCCCTTTTTTTCTCTCGCTCAACGGTCATGACGACTTGGGGAGACATGGAATTGTTGCAGGCAATGGATGAGAGCAAGAAAGGCATGGCATTGTGCCGGATGCACAGGCAGGCGTCCAGGTGGCGTCTCGACCCCTCAGCTAAACGATTATTGCCATTGCTGCCGGCTGCAACCCAGTGCCACGGGAGTCCCGAATCGGCAGGCGCAATTGAATGCCATTGTGCACCTGCATGGAATGAAGACAGCACCGGACGGCTCTAGACGAGGCCAGGATATCGAGTCCCAAGCGGCGGCCACCCCACAACAGGTGGCCGCAATGGCTCGCGGTTGCGCAGCCCGCAGCCGTGATTGGGTGCAGGGCAGGGCGTTGACAGCAATTCGCAGACGTGCTGGGGAAAACAAGGCATCTGTCGTGACCGGAGCCAGAGCCAGAGCCAGCACCAAAGGCGGCGGCCAGCAAACCAAACGGTGGGAACCCCTGCGGCCGTCGACGATCTCGACCTGACGGCAGACGGTCCAGACAAGGCAGACAACAGCCATAACAGGTGGCTGCTGGGTAAGGGTGTCAGGCCGTCATGTGCCGTTGAGGGCGCCGACGACGGGCGTGGTGGGTGTGGGTGTGTGGTGGGCGAATGTGGATGTGCATGTATGTGTGGTGCAGGCGCGGCACCGCCCAACACTCAGCGAGCCCCCACAGCAGCGAATGGCAGGACGGGGGCCGTGGCTTGCGCGATAATACGCAGCACAGACGCCGGACGTACAACCGATCGCGATGACGCCAAGCGCCAGTCTCGCAACTCCGAGAGCAGTCGAGAGCGGGTGTGGTGGAGTCAGCGTGGCTGTCGTCTGCCGCTGCCGTGGCCTGCGCAGGAAGGGCTGACATTTTTTTTTTGCTGCTCGCCGGGAGAGGTGCGATGGCGCAAACACATGTTGGCAGGCGATCATAATTGTGTAACAGCGACTACTATGGATGTAGCAGCGATCGCCTCGCCTTGGCCACGACGCTCTCTCCAGACAAGCGCTCGGTTCCCCGTGTCCTTGATCCGCCCGAACCGGACTGGCCCAAGCGGCTATGGCAAAGCAGCTGGCGATCGGCCTTGCCGCTCTGGGCGTAGCGCGCTGCCGCCTGGCATCCATGCTCGAATCACAGAAGCGGGGGTGCACTCTAGAAGGCGCACTAGCCGTGGTCCCTCGAGAACCCGCGTTGCGCCAGGAACACGCACAAAAGTTTCGTGCATTTCGCTGGACCGTGGCCGTGGCCGTGAGGCAGCTCAAAAGGGGGCTGCGGGTACGCCAGCAGAGCAGACGAGAAAGGAGACAAAGGAGAGCGCTGCCGCCATGGCCCGCGACAGACGCGTGTGTCCGTCTGTGTGAGAGCGCTGAAACACGCAATCAGCCAGCGAGCGAGCGCGGGGAAATGCCGCAGTGCAGCGTTGCCCGCCGCCTATAGTAGAACGTGGTAGAATGCTGTACATACATACTGTACATGCTACTACAGGACCAGCCCTCAGCCACGGCAGGGCCGGGCGAGAGAGAGAGAGAGGCACAACTGCGCCCGGGGGTCGACTTATCGCAGTCACGTTGCGTTGGGCGGGCTGTGGCATGGCAGCGTCCGGCTGACCCCAGATGCCGCGTGCCATGTTTGCGACCATGGAATAAAAAAGTTGCTACGTCGGTCACTGCTGCGACAAGCTCCCTTTTTCTTCCCCTGCCTCTGCCTTGGCTCTGCTCGCCGCATGGGCTAGTATTGCGCATTTCGGACACACTTGCCAGGCTGTGCAATCGAGACTCCCATCGGACACAGTAACTCCATATCAGAAGCTCGGGCATCACCCCACTTGTCGAATAGCATTCCGGGACCTGTCCACACGCCGTATTTTTGGGACACACGCCCTCTCGCACTGCTAGCAGACGCCTCTCGCACACACGGAGCCGTCCAATATTTGTACTCGCCGGCGCCCTGTCCTTGCCCGCCCTGCCCTGCATTTACGCTTTGCACGTCCGTTTCAGCCGCATCTCCCTTTGTAGCCCCGACGCCTCGGAGACGGTGCGACAATTCCTCGGCCTTTGCTGACGCAGCCCCGAAAGAACAAAGCAAACACACTTTTGCTGGCAACTTTTTTTTGGGCCCTCACCCAACATGACTGTACACAAGGTACCTGCTGCCCGCTGCCCGCTGCCCGCCGCCATTGCTCCCCCCTTAGAGTTGCACTGACCGCTGGCCCTCCCCCCTTATCCAGGAACCCATCAACGTCCGACCCGCCAGCCAACAACGGCACTCGTCCAGTACCATGGCCGGCTCCCTCCCCAAGAACCGACCGCACTCGCACTCGATATCCGCCGCCAACCTCAACCCGGCCCACCGCGTCACACGCCGGAAGAGCATGAGCCAGACGCCCGTCACCAACATTGCCGCCATTGCTGCCGCAGCCAAGGGCATGTCCGGCGCGCCCCTCGACAGTGGGAACGGCAGCACCGGTAGCAGCGGACCGCGCCGCTCGTCGAAACCAGCCTCGCAGTTCAGGGGCCCCAGCATGGCATTGGGTGGTGGTGCCAACATGGCGTCGAGCATGCCCGGTAATGGCGCGCAGTTCGGCTCCAGCAGTTACGGGGGTGCTGCCAAGAGCGAGGCGCTGACGGACGGGCCTACGCTCGCAACGATGCTCGAGCAGGACAAGGCGAATACAAAGTCGCGCAACCGCCGCGCGAGCGAGGGCTCCCGTCTGTCCAAGGGCGACGGCAAGCGAAGTGGTAGCGATCTGAGATGTGAAAAATGTGGGAAAGGCTACAAGCACAGCAGCTGTCTGACCAAGCACCTGTTAGTAACCCTTAGCCTCCCGCGGCCCTCCCACATACTTTCATGCCTCACGTCGAATGCCCTTTCTCTACTCGCACGTTGACAGGGGGCGACAGCCATGGTTTCTTCACGTTCTGAGTTGACTTTTGTTCTAGATGGGAGCACACGCCGGAATGGCAATACACATCAAAGCTGCTCATTTCCAAGCACCAGCAGGTGCAGCTGCTCGAGGCCGCCTCGGTCCTCGTCGCCATGAACAAGGAGAGCGACGGCGAGCACAGCGATCGCTCGTCTCCTCCCGCTTCCGGCTCATCTGACCTGCGCGACGACTTGAGCTCCACTGAAACTACCCCGCCCCCGCAACTCGACGACCATGCCGTAGGCTCGTACCCTCACTCCCATTTTGGAACCCGCTCCATCAAGCGCTACTCAACCAATAGCTCTGCCTACAGCCAATCCTACCAGTCGACCGTCTTTTCCGACAACGGCAACGCGCACGGCCACTTGCGCCAGTGGAGCAACGTCTCGGACCGCCCCACCACTTCTGGCACCTCGGTTGCCGGCTCCTATCATGACGACGGCAATGACCATGCTGACCTTGCTGCTGCCGTCGGCCTGCTGAGCTGCTCGTACGGCACGCCAAAGACCGTGCCCGTCGCTCTCCCGCCAGACGTGCCGCCCGTGCCCCCGCTGCCGGCAAAGTACTTTGACATCAACCCGCGCACCCTGTCTGGCAGCACCACCGTCACCGCCCAGCAGTCGAGTATACGCAACAGCTACCGCCACCCCAGCGAGTCCAAAGACGTCGACATGGAAGATGACCACTTTGCTGACGAGGAGGACTACCGCTACTCGCACGCCCGCAGTCGCGCCCGTGCTGATGAGGACGACGACGAAATCTTCGGCCGGATGGAGGAGTAGTCGTCGCCGCGTCTGCACGCTCGACACGCCCTTGACGACGTTCCGGCCCTTGCTATTCATCTGATCCCTTCCGTCTGCGCGTTCCATCACCATTTTCCTCTTCTGTACTACAAACGAAACATTGGTTATTTAGCGATCTATCTCCGCATAGTAACTAGACCCAGCCTGGACACCGATGAGAGGGCCTTCAGCAATCTCCGCCCACCCCCGTCAACATCATCTGGCAAGTTGCTGTTGACGCCCTTGAGGTTAAAGTACAGGTTTTGAATAATTCCCAACTGGAGTCTTTTTATCATCTGCGTTGAGAGCCTAGCAACATCTGAACATATCTATTACCCCATTATCAGCGGGAGGGTCTTCCTCCAATTCGGCTCGTATTCTTGTTTCTGTTTTGCCCTTGCTTTTCGTCTTCTTCTTCACAACCCATCTTCAACTACAAGAAACTGAGAAAACTTCGACACAAAATTTTGTTTGGTTTTTTGCTCCGGGGAAAGCGAAGTGGGAGGTTGCGAGGTCATGCTGGATAGCGTGGCCCGTTTTATTTTTCCGAACATTTGTATATTTGGCTGGACCTGTGGGGGTGAGGGGAAAGAGTTTGCATAGTATGGATGAGAAAGTACCATGTGGAGGCTACAAAGTACATGTAAACTGTGGGGGAGTCCAGGATTGAATGCAAAATATTGAAAAGCAGAAAACGAACGCTTACTTTGAACCAATGTTTGAAATGTGTGAATGCTTAGTGAGAGGCCAGGGTTGGAAAATGGGTGGTCGTTTTTGGATGCCTATGATGACATGGGAAAAAGTTGAATGCGTGTCTTAGCGTTCTTTTCTCACGTCATCGTATCCACCGGTCTCAAATTAGAAGACCTATTTTTTTTCCCATCCTCTTGCGTATGCTGTATGCTATATGCACACATGTGCGGAGTAGACCTTGAAGCTGAAAAGACCGAAGGAGGATGATATGACAGTATAGGAAAATAGGATGCTGCTGTGTTCCCAGACCTGATGTTTGACGAAATCGACACGAAGACGTGTAGCTTTAGACACGGAGAAATGACGGGCTAATAAGAAATAGGGGTAGGGAAATAAAGTAATAAATGCTTTGTGTAGAGTGAAGAAAAGAGAGATAGTGTGTAAGGGAGAGTGTAGATTGAGAGCGAGAAATTGACTAAAAGGAAAAGCAAGGAAGAAGAGAGAGTATTAAAATGAACCAATTTAACAGCTGAGGGAAAAAAAACGAAGACTAGAATGAAAAGATGTCTAGGGTACTTAAGCCTAGGTACCTAGACTTGTTACTTACGTAGTAGGTACCCCGCAGCCCAGCTCAGCCAAGCCACAACAAACATGCACCCCTATCCCCCATCAACCTCAACGTCAGCAAAACCTACCTTCTAGCATAACTACAGCAATAACAAGCAAAGCAAAAAAACAAAAAGCGAAGAAAGACATAGCAGGAATAACAAGGGGTGAAACCAACATACTTATATTCCCCCCTCTCTCCTCCGTCCCACCATTCGTTGCTTCCTTCCTCATACAGTCTAACGTCCCCATAATCGACGATCCCTTCTCATCATACGCGCATCCACTGATCTTCCCCTTTCCCTTCTTCCTACTACGTTTCTTGTGGTTTGCGCGTGAGACTGCCTAGATAGGTAGGTCGACCGTGTTTCAGACTACTTTGTTAGTATGGAGTAGGAGGTTAGTTGAGGGCTGGTTGGTTGGTTGGTTGGTTGGCTGCTAAGTTGGCGGGGCCAAAGGGAGAGAAAAAAAAAAGATGAAGATCTTCGGGCGTGCGCGTGACGATATGAGGTGATTTTTGGAAACGGGTTTAGATGGTGGGTTTTTGTAGATCTAAGGGAGTGGGGGCGGAGAGTGGGGGGTTGTTGTTATGAGGGTTGATTGATTGATTGATTGATTGATTGATTGATTGATTGATTGATTGATTGATTGATTGTGGGAATGGAGATGAGCATGATGAGCATAAGAGACAGGATGGACAAACAGATGCTTGGTAAGTTTGGTTCAGAGAGTTGAGTGGAATTGTTCATGCAATGGTGTTAGCATACAAAAGAGCTGGAGTTTTGGGAGATCCATCGAGATGCGAAAAAGATGATCTGCGCGCCTCTCGTCTTGGTATGATGGCATAGAGGGGTAACAAGTGTTATTGCGGCATGCGTGGACGCGTGGTGGTGATGCTTTTATGGTCAAGGAGGAGGAGCTTCCGCGTCGTATTTGGAAACTGTACCTTGATGAGCGAAAATTGGGCCGTGGAGGTTCGTAATGTCGGTTTCGGGGGGCTGTGTTGTTGGAGATGTTAGGGGAGGCTGTTGGGGCTTGCGGTGCTGGTGGACAGGACTAAGGGCAATGGGCTGGGTACGTGAGGCTGGGCTTGCGTGGAGACTGGTGGTCACGAGGAGATGCGCGTTTTTGTTTGCATACGTAGGCTTCTCTATGGTGTGTCTGTGCCAAGATGTGAGGCTATCTGAGATGCCAGGAGCTTGCTGAGCTACAGCCAGGGGCCCAGGGCGTGAGATGGATACAACAGTTGTTGTTTAGAATTACTGATTTACGTTATCATGAAGGCACCATAAGCCCATTGGTCTGTTCTCACAGAAACATTCTCATGCACTCGTGTTCTAGACTGGTATCTGCTCAACCCCTTTTCATCACTAGGGCGGTTTACCCGCAGCTATATCGGCGAATACGCGGCGTACAAGAGCGTTGCAGATAAATCAGATCTATGATCAAATTTACGCTGCAATTATGAGCAAGTAGAAGACTAGGCTCAAAGCTTGCTTCGTCCAGCGTGTTTGTAATGCACCATAGTCGTGGCTGTCGCTCATAGCACGAGTTGGAAAAGAATTGATATTGGGCAACACTTCCAAAAACAAACAGCCAATCCCCAGATTTTGGACTGTACTACGTTTCATATGGCCCAAGATATGAATGCAGGGCATGCAAAGGTGGCTGCATTGCATGCACGTGGGCATGTAGTCCAAGCCGCCATGCACGTGTATTGCAGCCATGGCGATTGGCAAACGTCGCCAGAAATGATCCAAGCCAATGCATTCCGGCAAAACGAAACAACCATCGATCGTGCATTACCATTATTAGCAGTCCACTGAGCGGTTGGTGGCGCGGGAAAACAGACCCGGGGTGGTGGAAGCTATGGCGTCACGCAGCCGCAGCGCAGCGTAGCGACCCTGAAGATCGGCCGCAACGGCCTCTTCCGCCGCGCTCCCAGGCCGTCGCCCACCAGATGAAGGCCTCGACAACGACTCGCCGCATACCAGACCTTTCGATGCCCTCCGACGAGCGCTGACCCACCCTCTGCTCCAATGCGCCCAGCCGTCTCCAAGTTTGCCGATCATGTCGTCAAATACCGTGACGCCCTCTTCCTGCTCGCTCCGCCGCTCTACATTGTCCTCTCCGCCCTCGCCGCCGTCCACACGCCCATCCACCACTCGCTGCTCGTCACGGCAATCTCGTGGCTGATTGTATGCGTACCCGCCGTCTTCTGGGTCGGTATCTACTCCAACACGAGCCGCGCGCAGAGAAAGACCGCCTGGCTGGCTGGCGCACTTTTGGGCCTATCAGCAATATGCGACCGCGTGGCATGCGACAAACCGGGCATCTGGGCAACAAAGGTAGCCGCATGTGGAATAATAATTTAGCTGTTCACTCGCTGACACTCCGCAGGCTCTCTTGCTCTTCTTCACCAATGTCTTCGCCGACAGTGAGGTGCTCGCCAAGCGCCTCGCTCTGCCCACCTACACTGTACCCGAGGACCATGCGACCGAGAAAAAACTCCCCGTAGAAGGCTCAGGTCACATAGACCAGTTCGGGACGTTGATCGTGCTGACCGTCTGCGCGAGCGGCGCCTTGGGCGTCTACACTCTACCGACCACCTTTATGCTAGGACTCAGCAGTGCTGTCTTTGCGGCGGTTGGTCTGATTACATTTAAATCTGTCGTCATGGCCGCGGCGCCAGACGAGGGCGAGGATACCAAGCGTAGGCCCATGCCCGGGACCGTTGAGATCCGCGCGTCCATCACGGGCATTACAAAAGCACAGCGACTGGCCGCGCTGAGAGACGTCGCCATGGCCATTGCGGTCGTCTGCGGTATCGGTTCTGTTCTCATGGAATCCTCCGTGAGTGCGAGTAGCATTACATGGGAGCCCAGCTACCGGGACTACAACAAGGAATGGAGAGACGTACACAACTTCCGCATCCTCCAGCGCTTCCTGTGGATGTTGCCTGTTAATGCGGCTGTAAATCTTTTGACTTTCATCATGGTATGTCGTAATCTCTCTGCTCAATTGCGCGTCCTCGTACTTTCAGGCTGTGTCGCCCTAGCATGTTCGTCACACTGGTTGTGTTGGCCTGAAACCTGACGTCCATTCCCAAACCTTCCACTCTACTGCGTCCTCAGTGTTCCCTGTAAAGATTTATCAGTTTGACTAACCGAACGCAGCTCTACCTAACGAGTGCTGGTCATGTAACTCTAGCAACTGTGTTCGCCCTCCTCGGGGTGAAATTGTTTTCTGCGCCATCATTTTCCTACGTCTTCTTCATTCTCGTATTCAACTCAACAGCGTTGGTCTATCTCTTCGAAAAGCTGTCGAGAGAGGCAGGCGAAATGCGACGTTTCAGGGGATTGAGGATCGTCGCCGTTATCGTCACAGCGGCTGCAGTTGGCAGTTTACTGTTTGGACGCTTTAACACAGCACGGACGAAGCCTACTAAACAAGAGGTATTTTTCCTTCCGCCTGAGGCTGCGGCTGGTACACCTTTGGGCCCGATACCGGTAGATATGACAAAAGGGCACCCGGCTGCTCAGTTGATCGAGGCGGCAGAAGCAGATTTCCAAAGAACCCTCAACCGACAATCCAAGTCTCTAGCTGAAGCCGTCTCGGAGTATCGTCGTAGGTATGGAATACCGCCACCTCCAAACTTCGACAAGTGGTATGAATTTGCCAGACGGAATGGAGTTGTAATGGTGGACGAATATGACATGATACACGAGATGCTGTTGCCGTTTTGGGCACTGAAGCCAGCAACAATCCGGTCACGCATTGCGAACGCGCTGGGTCATGAAGACAGTTCACTGTTGGCTGTTGCAATAAGACATGGGGCAGTGGAAAACTACCAAAATGGCGAGGAGTGGCAACAACAAGCTACCGTCGGTATGATGAAAGAGTTTGTACAGTATCTGCCCGACATGGACCTAGGCTTCAATCTGCACGACGAACCACGAGTTGTTGTGCCCAACAATTTGCTGTCTTCGATGATTGCCAAGGCAAGAGATGAAGTTCTTCCACGTTCTGCAAGAAACACCGCACCTCGCAACGCCTTTTCTGCCCATCCAGCGGATTTGAATGATGGTACCCGCTTCGTTGAGAGCAGCACAACCAAGTTCAATCGGTTTGCACACCAGCAGACCTGGACTCACTCGAGACTATCATGCCCTGCCGATTCGCAGGCCCAGACTTTTGAAGACTACGCTGCCGACAATCGCAAACTCTATGCGGCTAGCGATCTTGGCTTCATCTACAACATGACTGCCTTTTCCGACATTTGCAACTCACCTTCTCTTTCCTCGACATATGGATTCTTTGAACGACCCAATGCTTTCAATATCATTCACGAGCTTACACCCGTATTTTCGCAGTCCAAGATCTCCAGCTTCCAAGATATTCTGTACCCTAGTCCATGGTACTGGATGGGCAAGGTAGGCTACGATGAAACGCATGACACGACTTGGGAGAACAAGACAAACAGTCTTTATTGGCGTGGCTCCACAACAGGAGGCTTCAGTCGCAACGGCGGCTGGAGACGTCAACACCGTCAACACGTTGTCCGACGCCTCAACGCACCCGATACAGCTCAAATCCTTGAACCTGTTCGCAGCTCATCCAAAGCAAACGGTGGTATCACCAACTACACAATCGTCGAGGCCGACCGCAAAGCTCTCAAGGGCCTAATCGACGTACACTTTTCCCACATTGGCCAATGCGACCCCGGCGACTGTGACGCCCAACAAGAATTCTTCAAGGTCACCGAGCGAGTCGACGGCCAAGACGCATGGTACTATAAGCACCTCCTCGACATGGATGGCAACGCCTTTTCCGGCCGCTTCTACAGCTTCCTCAAAAGCCGCAGCCTCACCTACAAAATGGCCCTCTTCCGCGAATGGCACGCGGAATGGCTCAAACCCTGGGTCCACTACATCCCCCTCAGCCTCCGCGGCGACGAACATCTCGATCTCGTCCGCTGGTTCAGCGGCACAAAAGTATCTGATCGGGATGGCGACGGCAAAATCGATCACAGCGATGCGGACGGTGGGAAGCAAGGTGGAAACGGCAATAGTGAGGGCGAGAAGAAAGCGAGAGAGATTGCGAAGAGAAGTACAGAGTGGCATGATAAAGTGTTGAGAAATGTAGATTTTGAAGCGTGGTTCTTTAGGTTGTTGCTCGAGTATGGCAGGGTGGTGGATGATAACAGGGAGGAGATTGGGTATCCTGGACCGTAGAGGGTGATGGATGGGGGGTTTTCAATTCATAGATTTTCTTTTCTTCCGTCTCTTTTAGCATTCTTTTCTAGCATGGGAGAGAGTGTGTGGGTAAGGCTGCATAGAAGGGGAAATATGTGTACATAGCATAAAGCTAGAACAAATCTTTTTGGGGAAATGAAGAAAGATTCTTTTTTAGGTTTCATATTCTAATGGAACTCATATATGGTGAAAGACACGTTTTTTCTCTCTTTATACAATACAGCAATCACCGTCTTACCCACCTTTGCCCTTGTCCCCTTCTTATTTCTTCTCTCGTTTTTCTTTCCAAACATAGATATGTACCACGTTCATACCAAAGTACATGTAATAAATTCTCACAAATTCACAACCTAAATCAGCTTATGATTCATATTTAACGCAACCTCCCAACAGCTACTACGTTTTCCTAGCTTTGCAAACTAAAATCATACCGATATTTATATAAGTCCTCATGGAAGTAAGATATAAGAGACTTTATTTATACAACCAACACAACTCGTAGCAGCGACCCCAAGAGCTACACAATACCCCGAATACTCACAAGAAGCTATCCAGCTACATAACTCTATTCCAGCAAGTTTCAACCACAGCGTTAAGATACAAGTAATAGTTTCTTCGTGGCTATTCTATACCATTATGTTAGGTGCGATTTATATACCCCAAAGACCTTGATATCACGCTTGCCGAGGATGCTGTACAGCTAAGTTATGGTAGTAGTAGCAGTGGAGAAGAAGAGATGTACATGTGTATGTACGGGAAAGAAACAAATAGAAAACGAGAGGTTTCTGAGGTTGGATAAACTGAAATGTTTGAAAGTAGAGGGGATACCAGGGCGACTGATAGGTGGTTTCAAGTCGAGATACGGATTTCGTTCTGATGGCTTGTATTTTATTCAAGGAGTTAGGGTTAGAGTTTTATTCGTATAAAACCTAGCATACCTATGTTGAGGTGACTACTTAGCGCTTTGTTTAGAGTTCTTTGATTGGTGTTAGTGCTGAAGTAGCGGGTTTTGCATTGCACGAGAGTATAGATGCCATATCTGGTGTCTTGACTGTGGTATGTAGAGAGTACGTTACATAGTAAATGGGTCGTTTTGTTTCATTACATGGGGATTTGAGGCATGAATGTTCTGTGAAGCAGCTTGCTGCATAGTTTCCAGGAAAGTACTGGACGTGGTGCTGTTTCGTAGTTGACTTGGGCACGTGTGGTGAGCTGTGCAAGGCTCAAGTGCGTGTAAGAGTGAAATTAGATGACAAAGGTTCGTTTCCAAATACCGGCGGAGATTACAATTAGTGAGATGATCAGGATGTGCATGAAAGATGGAGAGATGGAGTTGTAAAATTGGGATATGCAGAAATTACAATTTATTATCCTAAGACCCAAGAAATACCCAACACCGAATGACTTTCAACGACTTGTAACAAATGCCGCTGAAGCCTATGCTATCCAATCTGATTCCAAACCCAAACTCCTGTATCATGTACTCGTAGCGCATCCTTCATAAGGAGCTCTGTAATGAACCTCGGTCATAAGACTAGAGATTCGTAACCCAACGCCGCGACTTTGTCCCATGCCATGACATCCGTACCTTAGTCCCTTTCAATCTTGATGCCGTATTCGGAATAAAAGTGGCATTGCTTGATATGAATCAAACCGGAGTTCTCCTCATTGAACACGTTACATCCGTACGTGGCTGCATTAGGCGGTGTGTACACTGCAACTGATCAACAAGCAGCCACCACCAAATGAAGAGCACCGTGCTTACAATGCAGAGACACGGCATAATCAGTCGAGTCAGGGTTCGAGATCCGGTGTACGCCCAAACTATCCGCCATGTACGTAACTTCGTTCTCAGAGTATGTAGTTTCGCGGATCTTAGTCATGGGCCGTTGGTTCTGGATGTCGGACTCTGTAGGAGTCGCGAAGCGGGTTTCGGTAAGGCGACCCTTGAGCACCTTCATGATGCAGTGTGCGTTGGCATGGCTATGCAACGTCAGCGTTCGGGTTCGGGTGTGGAGCCGCATGTGTGTCGGTGAATGCGAATCCGACAGTGAAGGCGGTTCCCTCGAGGGTGTTGACGGGCTATCGAAACATGTCGTCTTACCGGCATGTCTTCTGTACTGACGCAACGATCAAAAGATCGGCGAACACAGTCGCTTCATCGTGCAGAAGACTGAGGCCATGGACTACGATCGTGCGTTCGGGGTCTTCGGGGTCTTCGGGGAGGTCAAGGAACAGGCGGTGGGTACTAGCGTTAACCACTACATAACGCATTCACTTACTCATGGATTGGACTCTTCTTGCCTGGGCCCCAGACCAAGACAAGCTGTTTTGTCAGTAGGTGGTTATGAGTAGGGCGGTCCAAATCATACCAGGTTGCTCTTGCCGTTGCCCTTGTCAACCACATTGCGTGTATAAGGAATCTTGTCCGAGGCGAAAAAGTACTTCTTCCACTCTGATTCATTAGAAGTGTAAGCCTGCATCAGTTCTTGAAGCTCGTTCTCGTCTACATCGGCAGAGTCAATGCCACTACTGGGACCGAGTTTCTCGTTGATGGCGCAAACAAGTGCTTGGAATTCATCGATTTCAGTGTTACGGCCGATCATGTTGAAAGAGGTACTCAGAAGCGATGAAAAAAATGGTATTGATTGTTTATGAAGATGAGCAGAAGAGAGCCAAATGTTGAGGTTTCAGGTGAGATATGAAAATGACCAGGGCTTTATATAGAAGGTTCAGAATAAACAAGGGAGGCATGTTTGTCCTCTCCAAGCACATGTGCAGGAACGCGCGTGCTTTTGTTATGTAACAACCTGGGCTTTTGAGCTTGTGATATGGAGAGGCGGTCAGCGGTCGCCGACTTTGGGTGCACCTCATACGGTGCTTCTGCACAAGAGGGGTGCTGTCGGCGATGCAGTCTTGGGGAATCGGCTTCTATCGGGCATATCAGCTTGGACAAGGAGCTATGGAAGCATGCATAGAAGCGGACATCGAAGGAGCGGTGCGGGTTGCGCTAGCCGCATCAAGTGGCGGTGAAAAGTACTGCCGTGCCCCGCTTCGTCATTGGCGGGCTGGCGTCACTTGCATCAAATTTCTGAACAACATCGCCTCTCTGATCGGAAGTAGCAAGACAGGAGTAGCAGACAAGGCAAAATGGCGACTACCGTAGACAAGGTTGGTGCTGATGCCGGAAGGATAGTGCTGAGCTGTTGGCTAACACTGCGGGACAGATCAAAGAGATCGAGGCCGAAGTAAGAGATATTCAACCAGCGACCAAAAAGCACGATGACTTACATCAACCGTAGATGGCCAAGACTCAGAAGAACAAAGCGACATCGTTTCATCTT